>CM064480.1:12203177-12850677 GCA_032716605.1 Paralithodes platypus | reverse complement strand
TATCCCAATTCGCACCTGTTTTAAATGCTATGAAATAGAAGACCACGTTCAAAGGGACTGCAAACAAGTGGAGCCACTATGCTCCGAATGCGGTTTCACCGGACACCCATTTAATAGTTGTCTTAATAACTACAAAGCATGTCTATAAACTGTATAAGACAAAACAAACATAATTATGACCATAGAACACTAATTATGTCCTGCCCAATAACAAAAAAATATATAAGAGATAATAAAAAGGAAGAAAGACAGCAAGAACAAGTCAGAAAGGAGAACACTACCTTGGCTGAAGTTGTGGAGGCAGTCACTAAAGAAACCAAGCAATGCATTCGTGTACGTTCCTCATAATTTAAATGTTGATTAAAAACCACACACCCCACATTTTGATAATTTTGTGAGGGTAAATATTTACTCCCAGAGTTATTTTGTATCATTTCGACACAAAAAAGTTGTAAAGCGACATGTTGTCTTAAGATAGACTTATCCTCAAATGTGCTATCCCTTACGACTGTGTTGTAACTCTATATAGGTATGCATAAACATCTATATTTACTGATAATAAAAGTAAATATTCAAGTTATCATGCTGGACTCATGAAGGTAATGCCAGTCATATATATTATAAAACAATTGCCTAGCAGATGTTACTAATACCGGGGAGATTATAGGCACCAATCGAGCAGAGCAGTACCCAGGGGAGGCCACATAGGCATATGATAAGGATTGCTGGAATTCCTGTTTCATTTGCCTGGATTCCCCCACTGTTTCCATTTGTGCCTCACCTACACAGAGAGTAATTCAGCTTACTTTCGCTAACACTTCCTCCTCCTATTAATTTCACTACACTTAACAAGCACACCACACTTCTTTTCAGCACACCTAAATTACCTCTAATATAAATTGATTTTGGTTATCTATCACTCTTTCAACCTGGGGAGGGACACTTGTTATAGGCAGTTTTGCCTTTTGTCTCCTACATGCTCATAGAACACTTGTTTTTAAATTGCAATTGCAGAATGGGACATCTGAAACAGAAAAGCTGCTTAACTATTCCGTTACCTTTACTGAAGATTATTTTGGAGATTTGACCCCACTTCCTTAATTCTCTGTTTGGTTATTGATTGAATAGTTGCCAACTATATTATAAATACCACTACTATGAATTAGAAATACGTCCCAGGGTATTTTCAATTATAATAATCTATCATGGGATATGCAGTAATCTATATCGCCTAATAGGACTGTAGTGCCTATTCAAGAGTAATAATATTGATGCGATGTATCTCACTGTTATTATCAGTATGTTTTTACCATTAATTAATTAATTAGGAGAGTACAGGTGATCAACATCCGTTATTGATGACTATTTGAAGTAAACCATTCATGTACATGATGATATCAGTTTCCTTTGATCTTGGCTAACATTAGACCATTCTATCAATCCATGTCAACAAAAGAACTAAACATGATTGCATTGAAACTTTCATTACTACACATTGTCTAGATATAACCAAACATAATAGTAAGACAGACGCCCTCGTGTGATGAAAAAGGTAAATAAATAAATGATTTCATAGGAAAACCATACTGTAACCCATTATTTTATGTACTGTATACATCGCATTTATATATCATGTTCTTGCTATGAAAGTTTTAGATAATATAGTATTGCATAATGAATATGGTTCCAGTAAACAATTGTTACAGAAAATTAATAATTGTCGGTTATATCAACATCAAGAGCAGTTGCAACAATGTGATATGGAATCAGTATGCATATATTATGGTGCAGGCAACAATGAACACTAGCTAGGACTGATTGACTAAATTCTATCTGTGTTGACTGACTGAGTGCAACTTATTGTTCTAACTGATTGATATCTATGTAGACTGGTTGACAAATCTATGTGGTATATTATGATATAATTATGTTAGGGATGATAAAAATCATAGGCAGTATTTTTATAAACCTTAACGATTTCAATCAAATGAAGTATGGTTTGCGTTATTTTGCTATGAATAGGCCCACCTGAACCTCCGAACAATTTCATCAACTTAGTGTACAATATACCTCTCAGGCATCAAAGGATTATTTGACGTGGTTATTATAACTTGATTAATGAACAATGTCATGTTTCGGAAACAAAATACAAACTAAACATCTGGCACTTCATGAAAATATGTCAATAGCATATTTTGGTGTCATAGGATTAAAATATATCTGGCCATAGGTGGCTAAGTATTGAAAGTGTACCATTCTAAACAAAGCGAAATGAAAAATAGAGTGTAGCCTCACCATTCAGGACATTGCAATGTTTCAACAACTAAATGACCAAAAGAACGAGATAGAAATGTTGGAGGCTAATGGAGCTTTTAGTACAGATGTGGGTGTGTGTGAGAGAGAGATTTAGAGGCACATGGTTATGTTACACATAATAAAGTTACATGTGTTACGTCCTGGGATATATAAACACTGGGCTCTTTCTATTGGACTAGGTATGCGGCAACAAGCAACAACGGAAAACGCTACATCCAACCCTTATCTATAAACCCAGGCAACAAACCACCCTAAACCGTCAAGAGTCCTGCCTGGACAAACGAGGTATCCTATGACTCGGTTACAGGGTGCACGCACTATAGACTGCTGATAGTCAAGCAGGCTATATAAAAGATTACACAATTAAGTTGACTTAAAGCTTCAAGGAAAAGATAGATAACGGAATTAAATTGCAGAAACAATTTAATAACAAACTAGAAGAAAGTACATTTAACGTTACGTTAATTAATACAACTAATCACCCCTGCGTGAAAGAAGGTGAAAGCAAACAGTCCTCAAAACATCGTACAGGTAGGCAAGATGCAGGTTTCTAAACTGCATGCGGCTACTGTAGGATCTGATGCTTAGCAAAGAAAGTACGTTACGGATTTAGAGAACTCTTAACTCATAAGCAGGAAAAAATACTAGTGATAGGCCATACAGTGTATAATGGCATAGGTATAATTAAATAAAGGCAGCAACTCGCAACATAACCACATCCAGGTGTGCTTCTCACTCTTAGTCAGGCAAGCCTGCTCGGACAGAGTCTCTAAGCCACACCCTGACTCACAATGCTCACAAAAACGGTAAACTGTGGCACAATAACAAGCATACAGAGATAATAAACCCCTAGCTGTTAATCTGCCAGGTGGCAGAGGTCTAGCCGGAAGGATATAGGCTTCGGATACCCGGGCTGAGCCACCTGCTCTAGCCTAGGGACGTTCCCAGGTCTGTGCGCCAAATTACTCTAATTGAAAGGGTGCTCTCTTGAGAGACTCAGATCGCAAGTATCTGACTCTCTCCTGGCGACCCTAAAACAAACGCAAGACGTTCTAGCGCAGTGCTGAGTGGACTAGGCAAGGGCCCTCACACAACACAACGCTAGACACACAGGGACACAAACAAGAAAATGCCCCCAGACTCCCACGGGTATCCTAGTAAAGTCGTGCGGGTCCACGGGACTCGCACCAGCAGACTTTACTTAAACGATCGCAAAAAGCCTCCCCTCCGGTCTAGCCCCTGCTAACCTGACACAAGAACACACTAGCAAGCATGAAACCACCGAATATGAGACAACAAAAAAGCTTCCTAGGTCTCATTAACAATTTCATCACTGCATAAGGCCCTAAATCCTATCTAGTTATCTGAGAGCTCGTCGTTAATACAATAATAGATATAAGGTCTATCAAGGGGATGGGATAATTAAATAGATTGGTGAAGTAGTGGAAAGAAGGTATACAAAGTAAGAGAGAACGTTTCTAAGTGGGGTTGAGAGGGATAGATATCAAGGGGGTCCGAAGGGTACGACAATGAGGTGAGCTGTGAGTCTTGAATCTGTCTGGACCCCACCCTAGGCATGCAGAATACATCCCAGTCTTGGAAACACTCAACACAGTTGCCTGGTCAAAAACCTCTACCCCGTGCGTGAGTCGAAACTAAGCCTAACGTTGCAATCAAATGCATGTGGCAACGCTTCAGGCTCGTCCCAAGCTGGACTCTCCGCGCGAAGCAACGTCCCCAAGCCGGTCTCTCTCTCCCGCTCGTCTCCTCCCACTCTCACTAGACTTACATCTTATATATTATAATGAAACAATCAACTATCGAGAATAAAATATACTAAGATGCGTTGGTTAAGAATAAGGGCAACTTCAAGCTGTGAAACAACATAAGAATATCCCAGACATTAGTTACATTGTCGTAGGATATATACTAACCCTTAATTAGCGGCTCACCACATAAGTCGTATTTAATAAAGCTGGACTATGTGGCGGCACTCGACATAGGTCGAGTGGCAATTTCAGCACGTAATGTTGCTGAGAGAGAGAGACAAGTGGTGGCAGGAGACTAGCGAGCGTATGACTGCTCCAGACCACCGCGGCGAACCTACTGACACGAATCTCAGCTCCCTCCTCCCTCTCTCACTCGCTACATACTGAATTATATGGGGAAAGTACCGAATTACATGCTTTTTGCACTCGCGTTGCACGGTTATTGCAAGAAAACTAGCCATCATAAAAGGATCGTTATGGTGTCATTCGAAAGCTCTGTTTATGCTCTTTCAGGGATAGGTACTTTACGTTTTCTTATTTAGGCATGAAAATGATCACGTAAACAGCCCTATTTTGGCTAAAAACACCCCGCTGGGCGGTACATATAAATAAACCGCATAGGCCGCTCTTAAGGTGCTAAGGGAAAGCCTACCGGCCGGCTACCACCAGCCAGTTTCTAAACGGCTGGGGAGCCGACGCGCGCGCATGCCCGCACGTGGTTACTATGCAGAAGCGTCACACCTCCCCCAAGATATAAGACCCTTGACTAAGTTCTTCATATCTAACAGAAAGCTTCTCATAGTACAACACACTGTTGCGACACAAGGCACTATATATACAAAAATAATAAAGACTGTTGCGCTCCACCGAGCAAGTTCAACTAACTCAGCGACAATAAGCGAAAACATTCAACTTAGATACTGCTACAACATCTTATACAAAATTCTACATGTTATAAAAAATAAAGAGTTTTTATAAGGTTTTTGCTTTTTTAATTTGTTTTTTTCGGCTGAACTACAGTGACAGCCTATTTTCCTCCACACTCAACCCTCAATCCTGTGGCAGTCTAACGAACATCATCCACCCTTGATAGACAATCCGCTATCACGTTATCAGAACCGGCAATATGACGTATGTCCAGATTATACTCCTGAAGCATGAGTGACCACCTGGTCAGCCTCATATTCCGGCTATGAAACTGATTCAAGAATTTCAGAGGGTGATGATTGGTATAAACCACTACGACTGGTCCGAAAGCAGGAACATATACATCGAAGTGCCTGAGTGCCAGCACTATCGCCAGGAGTTCTTTTTCAATTACAGAGTAATTCCTTTGTGCACTATTGAATTTTTTACTGTAAAAACTCACTGGAATGGTCGATACCTTCATCATCTGTCTGTAACAAGACAGCCCCAGCCCCTACACCACTGGCATCAGTCGCCAGCTGAAAAGGTCTGCTGAAGTCCGGGGCCCTGAGTATGGGGTGGGTACATAACAGGTGTTTCACCAAGGAAAACGCCTCTGCACACTCAGGAGACCACCGGAACTTCTTGTCCTTAGATAATAAGTCAGTTAAAGGTGCAAGTACAGCGAATAGCCTTTGATGAAGCGACGATAATAGCCTATCATACCTAGAAACCGCATGATTTGTTTCTTAGTCGTAGGCTGGGGAAACTGATCGATGGCTTTGATCTTTGTGTGTGGAGGGCACACCTGACCCATCCCCACCTCGAATCCCAGGTACAAAACTGTGACTTTGACAAAATCGCACTTACCCAGGTTTACCACCAAACCTGCTTCATTCAGTTTATTAAAAAGCTGTCCGATGTGAGCACAGTGACTGTTAAAATCATCGTCGTATATTATGACATCATCTAGGTACACCGTACAGTTGGGAATGTCGGCTACAATGTCGTTCATTAATTTCTGAAACGTTGCAGGGGCATTTTTCAGCCCGTATGGCATAACATGGCAACGATATGTGGCACCGTCCACCACAAACCCACACACCTCTCGCGCTCGCTCAGACAAGGGCACTTGCCAATAACCCTTAACAAGGTCTATCTTAGTGAGGAACTTGGCTTTTCCTATCTTATCCACACTGTCGTCCACGCGAGGGAGAGGGTAGGCATTTGTGGTGGTTAAATAATTCAACCTGCGGAAATCTATACAAAACCGCACCTTGCCATCTGGTTTGGGCTGCAGTGTGACTGGGGAAGTCCACCTTACTGCACCCTCAGAAATCAGCCCACGTTTCAGCATATAATCCAGCTCTTCCCTAAGTGCTGGTAATTTAATAGGGGGAACACGGTATGGCACTGATTTAAAGGGTGGGTGGTCCCCAACATCGACATCGTGCACCGCTTGAGTAGTGAGGCCAGGATGCTCCGTGAAAACAGTTGGGTTTGAATCAAACAAGTGCTGCACAGCTACACGCTGTTGCTCAGGCAGGTGCAATATCAACTCGTGAGCCACTTGTCTAGAATTCCCCGCCCACTGATCCGCGGAAACATGACAATCCCAATTATCCTCCCCCGCAGCTTGACTGTCCCTTCCTCCTTCTCCACCACGATCGCTGCAGATCAACACCGGGACAGTGAGAGGCTCGGAGGGGCGCCTCACATACTCTTTCATCAGATTTACATGGCAAAGTTGGTTCTTTTTCTTACGATCAGGAGTAGCTACTAAATAGTCGAGATCAGAAACCTTCCTTACAACCCGATACGGACCAGAATACTTGGCAGACAAGGGTGTCCCACCAGAGGCAGTAGTATCAGTACCTCCTGATCTACTTCAAACTCCCTCAGCTTCACCTTCTGGTCGTATCTGTCCTTCATCTGAGCTTGTGAACTCTTAAGGTTCCGACCTGCTACCTCCAGGCTCTTTAGCATTCTCTCACGGCTTTCAACAACATACTTTAGAAGCGACCATGGCTTTGTGACTCCCTCCCAGATCTCCTTGACTATGTGGAGGGGCCCCCTGACCCTGTGTCCAAAAACCAACTCGTTCGGGCAAAATCCCAAGCTCTCCCCAGGTACTTCTCTCGCAGCAAATAAAACGTATGGGAGACCTAGATCCCAGTCCTTCCCATTTTCCTTGCAATAACACCGCAACATACTCTTGAGAGTCGAGTGCCACCTTTCCAAAACTCCCTGACTCTCGGGATGGTAGGCAGATGACACCACAGACACTATCCCATGTTGCTGCATGGTCTGCTTAAACAGAGCAGAAGTAAAATTGGATCCCTGATCAGACTGGATCTCCTGAGGGTAGCCATAACGAGAGAAATAGACAAGTAGGTTTTTGACAACAGTCTTAGCCATCCCGTTGCGCATGGGGTAAGCATCTGGATACCGTGTTGCTACATCCAATACAGTTAGTAAAAATTTATTGCCGGCACTAGTGGGGGGCAAAGGGCCAACCATATCGATAACTACTTTGCTGAAGGGCGGCCCAATGACAGGGATGGGTTTTAACGGGGCTCTCGGGATGACCTGATTGGGTTTCCCAACAACTTGACAAGTGTGACACTGTGACACCCATGACACGACACTCGCCTTTAACCCAGGCCACCAGAAAAGCTTGCTCAGAGCTGCCTCCGTCTTACGTGCCCCCAGGTGCCCTGCCAAAGGCACATCATGAGCTAATCTCAATAAGCTCTCACGGCACACCCTCGGTACTACTAACTGGTCCACTAATCCTAACCCGCCATCCCACTTTTTCTTGGAATCCTGATGTCTCCGATACAAGATCCCCTCGGACAAGAAAAAATCACCAGGCTGCGCATCCCCATCGCTCTCCAGTTCGACAGCACCATTACCACACTCTGACTTCAGGATCTTCCAGCTGCAAGGAACATATATCAGCAGGTGCGAGATTATCCAAGTTCATCTTAAATAATTTATTTCCATCTCCAATGTCCCGCTGAGCCATCCTTTCCTCACGCTGCGCATAACGATGCTGTCGCAGAGTCTCTTCCTGCCCTGCACCTGCACTAGCAGTGACAGGCCCCGGGGCCTCTCCAGACTCTAACATAGGTGCCAATAATGAGTCACCAAGAAACACTGCCGGCTCAAAACTCTCCAATTGACCAACACTTCCCGTTTTCTTGTGACCTTTCCTCCGCGGTATGATAGACTGAGGTGGTGGCTGCAAGGCTCCGGATGTCTGAGAACGCGTCACAACACACGCCATGGTTTGTACGCTACACTTCTCAACCCACTCCTGTTCCACCCTACTAACGTCGGCCGCCTTCTCGGCAACGACCAAGGGTGAAACCTTAGAAGCAGGCACCGCAAAGTCGTTGCCGAGGAGGAGGTCGACGCCCCCAACAGGCAAGTTCTCTACAATTCCTACATCCAGCTCCTTCGCCACATAACCCACCTCCAGCTCCATCCGCACCAGCGGGTAGGACTTCGTAGCATTGATCCCCTGAACTACCACCACCCGAGCAGCGTTAATCGGTCTACCAGTAAAGTTCTTTAACAAGGTCTGAGAAGCCCCCGTATCACGCCTTTCGCCAGCCCACCTCACAAAACCATGCCCTCTATGACCCCCAAAGACGTCGCGGACAGGGTTCGAGCCTTCCGGACTCTTGAACACAGGCTGTGTCCCACCCTCTGACGAACTACCCTTGGCAAACTCAGAAGATATAGGCGACACCCCTATGCTGCGGGCCAATGACACAACCTTGTTTGGTGGCTTGTTCGGACAAGCATTTGCAAAGTGACCCTCCTTGTGACATGCAAAGCACTCTTTACTCTTTGGTTTCCCTTGGGAGTGGGAGGTACCATTAGACTTCTTATACGGGACGGTATTTGGTTTATGTTCAGTTTTATTGTCAGTGCTAGATGGTTTTGTGTATTTATGTGTATCAAAATTCTTGGGAGGGGGAGGGGTACGATCCTTTGCACCCGACTCACTCCTAGCTGCTGCTCCGCACCCTCGAATTAATGACAGTCGGAGGTCAGCCATTTCTGCTGCCTCCTGGAGAGTTCTAGGATTTTTTAATGTTAAGTCCCCGCCTGTGCACTTAACCTTTTATTAGCGGCTCACCACTTAAGTCGTATTTAATAAAGCTGGACTATGTGGCGGCGCTCGACATAACTCGAGTGGCAATTTCAGCACGTAATGTGGCTGAGAGAGAGAGACAAGTGGTGGCAGGAGACTAGCGAGCGTATGACTGCTCCAGACCACCGCGGCGAACCTACTGACACAAATCTCAGCTCCCTCCTCCCTCTCTCACTCGCTACATACTCAATTATGTACCGAAAGTACCGAATTACCTGCTTTTTGCACTCGCGTTGCACGGTTATTGCAAGAAAACTATCCATCATACAAGGATCGTTATGGTGTCATTCGAAAGCTCTGTTCATGCCCTTTCAGGGATAGATACTTGTTTTACGTTCTGGGTCTTATTTAGGCATGAAAATGATCACGTATACAGCCCTATTTTGGCTAAAAACACCCCGCTGGGCGGTACACATAAATAAACCGCATAGGCCGCTCGTAAGGTGTTAAAGAACTGCTCCAAGAGAACCAGCTCACTCAACTCCTCAAAAGTAGCTGCCCTCTCAGAATGCAGCCAATGTCGTAGTGCATCAGACAAGTCCCGGGCGTGTTCTAGGAAGGTACTATCCTTGCCCTTAGTAACACCCCGAAACTTCAAGCGGTAAGTTTCTGGTTGTAACTCATAGGCCCGTAGCACAGCCTTCTTTAGCTCATCATAAACTACACAGGACTCTAAAGGTAGTGCATCATACGCTTTTAGCCCCTTTCCTAGGAGTCTTGATGAAACTAATGCTGCCCACTTTTCCTGAGGCCACTGGTATTCCTGACACTTCTTCTCAAATTGCATAAAAAACTCAGTCACACATAATTCATCGAACACAGGAACTAGTTTAAGCAGGTGCGACAATGATTGGTCCCGATGTCTGTTACCTCCCCCAATATTTCGCCCTGTTACCTCCACTCGAGATCTCTCCAGCTCCCTGGCAGCCCTTTACCTAGTAGACTCTGCCTGCAGTTCAGCCTTTCGTATAGCTGTTCTCTCTGCAGTCTCAACCTGAGCTCTAGCAACCTCAACCTGAGCTCTAGCGGCCTCAACCTTGGCCATCTCAAGCCGAAACAACAAATCTGGAGTCAACCCTTGAAGAGGGGAAGGTGCATTTAATGGAGAGGGTCCCTGTGATTGAATTCCACGCTGCCATTGACCATCAACTTGGGGGTATGTACTAAATTCAGGCACCCTGACGTTTGATATGGGGGTAGAGTGGAGGGGGGCTGGGGACCGGGGCCCCCAGTCGCCTCTCCACCCAGGTCTCTCCCTTCTAAACCCAATATCAAAGTCCTCAGCTGATCTTTCCTCATGCCACTTAAACTCTGGTGACCCTGAAGACCTGCCACACACATTAAGCCATGCTTATTCAGCTTCAACACCCTGGCAGCGGTAAGGGGCACCTCTAAAAATCTTCTAGCACCCTCCTCGCTATCGACTAGCCACTCCACAGGTCTTTCTCCCTCCGAGCCCATATCGTGACCTGACCCATCACTGTGTTCTGATGTATTAGACATGTTTGTGTACTGCAGTAATTATCACGGTTATAGAATGTGCCTTATCTCCTATGCAAGTATGTATATACTAATGTTATTTAAAGTCTTTAATGTGTTATATTGGTTGCTCCAAAAAAAAAACTATGTCCACTGTATTCCTCTAATCATAAGGAATCTCAAAACAAATGACCACTATATTCCTCTGTTCAGTAAATCCTATGCAAGGTCGCCATTTGTTACGTCCTGGGATATATAAACACGGGGCTCTTTCTATTGGACTAGGTATGCGGCAACAAGCAACAACGGGAAATGCTAGATCCAACTCTTATCTATAAACCCAGGCAACAAACCACCCTAAACCGTCAAGAGTCCTGCCTGGACAACGAGGTATCCTATGACTCGGTTACAGGGTGCACGCACTATAGACTGCTGATAGTCAAGCAGGCTAAAAGATCACACAATTAAGTTGACTTAAAGCTTCAAGGAAAAGATAGATAACGGAATTAAATTGCAGAAACAATTTAATAACAAATTAGAAGAAAGTACATTTAACGTTACGTTAATTAATACAACTAATCACCCCTGCGTGAAAGAAGGTGAAAGCAAACAGTCCTCAAAACATCATACAGGTAGGCAAGATGCAGGTTTCTAAACTGCATGCGGCTACTGTAGGATCTGATGCTTAGCAAAGAAAGTACGTTACGGATTTAGAGAACTCTTAACTCATAAGTAGGAATAAATACTAGTGATAGGCCATACAGTGTATAATGGCATAGGTATAATTAAATAAAGGCAGCAACTCGCAACATAACCACATACAGGTGTACTTCTCACTCTTAGTCAGGCAAGCCTGCTCGGACAGAGTCTCTAAGCCACACCCTGACTCACAATGCTCACAAAAACGGTAAACTGTGGCACAATAACAAGCATACAGAGATAATAAACCCCTAGCTGTTAATCTGCCAGGTGGCAGAGGTCTAGCCAGAAGGATATAGGCTTCGGATACCCGGGCTGAGCCACCTGCTCTAGCCTAGGGACGTTCCCAGGTCTGTGCGCCAAATTACTCTAATTGAAAGGGTGCTCTCTTGAGAGACTCAGATCGCAAGTATCTGACTCTCTCCTGGCGACCCTAAAACAAAAGCATGACGTGCTAGCGCAGTGCTGAGTGGACTAGGCAAGGGCCCTCACACAACACAACGCTAGACACACAGGGACACAAACAAGAAAATGCCCCCAGACTCCCACGGGTATCCTAGTAAAGTCGTGCGGGTCCACGGGACTCGCACCAGCAGACTTTACTTAAAGGATCGCAAAAAGCCTCCCCTCCGGTCTAGCCCCTGCTAACCTGACACAAGAACACACTAGCAAGCATGAAACCACCGAATATGAGACAACAAAAAAGCTTCCTAGGTCTCATTAACAATTTCATCACTGCATAAGGCCCTAAATCCTATCTAGTTATCTGAGAGCTCGTCGTTAATACAATAATAGATATAAGGTCTATCAAGGGGATGGGATAATTAAATAGATTGGTGAAGTAGTGGAAAGAAGGTATACAAAGTAAGAGAGAACGTTTCTAAGTGGGGTTGAGAGGGATAGATATCAAGGGGGTCCGAAGGGTACGACAATGAGGTAAGCTCTGAGTCTTGAATCTGTCTGGACCCCACCCTAGGCATGCAGAATACATCCCAGGCTTGGCAACACTCAACACAGTTGCCTGGTCAAAATCCTCTACCCCGTGCGTGAGTCGAAACTAAGCCTAACGTTGCAATCAAATGCATGTGGCAACGCTTCAGGCTCGTCCCAAGCTGGACTCTCCGCGCGAAGCAACGTCCCCAAGCCGGTCTCTCTCTCCCGCTCGTCTCCTCCCACTCTCACTAGACTTACATCTTATATATTATAATGAAACAATCAACTATCGAGAATAAAATATACTAAGATGCGTTGGTTAAGAATAAGGGCAGCTTCAAACTGTGAAACAACATAAGAATATCCCAGACATTAGTTACATTTTCGTAGGATATATACTAAGGGAAAGCCTACCGGCCGGCTACCACCAGCCGGTTTCTAAACGGCTGGGCAGCCGACGCGCGCGCATGCCCGCACGTGGTTACTATGCAGAAGCGTCACACATGTAGCAGGGATATAGTTAACCCTCTCATGCATAGGTACTCATATCGCATGAACAGGAAGGCTGTCCATAAATGCACGGATATGAGATTAGTGTATTAGATACTTTAGAAATCAATTTAATGAAAACTGAATACTAGAGTTACACAAATATCAGATCACCTTCCTAATATCTCAATTTGAGAACAAACTAAATGTTTAATCGCCATCTTTCAATAGAAACTTAAGAAGCCATCATATTGCTAACCAAATAACTGAAAGCATCAAAGCTCGACAAAATGAAACACAATGGGAATAATTTATTAATTTATCATGCCCAAATTTAGCAAATGGTAAATCTTCACAAATATTGATGAAGTATTTTGAAAAATAATTCCTGCTGAAAATAATAAGCGTAAAACAAGCACATGAGTTCAAACCTTATACTATACAAGGAATTTAAATAGAGATGCTTGGAAGGTACACTACGAAAGATTACTCAACGTGGAATTTGAGTGGAATAGAGAGCAACTCAGTAATAAAAGCCAATACTCGGCCTGCCCCCTTTGATAGCGCCAGCTGTTGTAAGCAATGCAATAAGTAAAATGAAGGATGAAAATGCTGCAGGATGCTCTGGCATTGTAGCTGAAATTATTAAAACCTCAGGTGATATAGAGATGAGTTTGGCCACAGAGCGAATTAATGTAACTCCATCATTAGAGAGGAAATCATCCCTGATGAATGGCACAACAGTGTAATAGTAAACATATAGAAGGGCAAGGGGGACTCATTGGATTGGGGAAATTATAGGGGCATGAAAATGCTTGACCAAATCATGATGGTCTGTGAGAGAGTCTTTGAAAGTATGATGAGGGAAAGCAATTCTATTGACAATATGCAGTTCGGTTTCATGCCAGGACGAGGCATAATAGAAGCTGTCTTCATAGTCAAGCAGCTGCAGGAAAGATATCTGCTTAAAGATAATGATCTGTATCTTATGTTTGTAGACCTGGAGAATGCCTTTGATACGGTGCCCAGAGAATTTGTGCAGTGGGCTATGAGAAAACTTGGCATAGAAGAGTGGCTGGTGCGTGTGATAATGAAGGTGAACGAGGGCTCACGAATGGCAGTGAAGGTAAAGGGTGTACGGAGTGAGGAGTTTACAGTTTGTGTCAGAGTCCACCAGGGCTCTGTGTTAAGCCCTCTCCTCTTTGTTATGGTTCTGGCGGCACTCTCTGGTGATTTCAGAATTAGGCTCCCCTGGGAACTGCTATACGCAGATGACCTAGTATTTATCGCAAATACTGCGCAGGGTGCCGAGGCCAAGTTCAGAAGATGGAGAGAGGTCATACCAAGTAAGGGGTTAAGAATTAACATAACTAAAACCAAGGTTTTACACAGTACTTTAGGGATAATAAAGGTAGAAAAAAGTGGTGCATACCCATGCGCAGTATGCAGAAAGGGGGGTGGGCGCAATTGCCTCAGCTTGGTACATCACAATAAGAAGTGTTGCACTAGAATAAAGGGACCTCTACCAAGGAAGAATTCCGAAATTGAGAAACTTGTATGCATAGAATGCAAAGGCGAGCTTGTATTCAATGACCGGCTCGAGAGTGTTAACTTTGGCAATGAGGCACTGGAGATGGTGGACAAGTTTTGCTACTTGAGTGATACTATCTCTACCGATGGTGGGGCTGAGGCCACCACTATCGCCAGAATAAGATGCGGCTGGAGAAAGCTTAGAGAACTTTTGCCACTATTCACCAAGAGAAGACTCCCTCTCCCCTTGTAAGGAAAGGTATATCTTTCATGCGTTAGAAGCGCAATGACATATGCTTCAGAAACATGGGCTCTCAAAGCAAATGATGTCAACAGAATGGAACGCAATGCGATGAGAATGGTGAAATGGATGTGTGGTGCCAAACTACAAGTGAGGAGCTAAGGAGAAGGTTAGGTATCAAGAGTATCAGTGATGAGATGTGTACTAGCAGACTTGGATGGTTTGCTCATGTGGAGAGGATGGATGAACAAAGCTTGGTGAAAAGATGCAAGTCCATGAATGTGGAGAGAGTTGCACCAAGGGGCGGACCAAGAAAGACGTGGGATCGGAATTTGCAGTCTGATCTTCAATCAAAGAACTTGACAACTGAGGCAGCTCTTAACTCACAATAAGCAGGGGTGGCCAATATTTGATATCCCGTCATATGATGGTCACCGCGAGTTAAGGGATAACAGGGTTGCCTGGAACGCCGCCATTACAATGTGAGGCCAGAACCGCGTTTTGTGTGGAGAACTCGGTCTATAAATATGTGTATGTATGTATGTATGATGTAACTCCTTCACCACCATTGTTACCTTCCCTCCCCACCATTACCGTGATCTTTTAACACAAACAGTATCCACTCTCAACCATTCTTCCCGTATATCACCCTAAAAGGTTCTATTGTTACCAGATATGTTTAGGAGCCTGCTGTCTCGTCCTTGTTATTTTGTGTTTTGTACCACCATTCATTACTGTTCCTAGTTTTCTTCTTGTTTTTTTTTTTTTTTTTTTTTACATGAATTTCACTATTTCCCTGCCTTCTCGCTCCTATTTTCACAAACTAACTTAATTTCAAATATGATTATCTTAGTATTTACCATGTCAATATAATAACATAATTTGATGATACTATCTTTTCTCATCCCATAGAACAGCAAATCTCCACATAACGATCTTGACCCCTTTACTTCTTATAACTCGAAATGAATGAAAGGAATCGGGCTGACGTGTTTATAATTTGGGAAGAGTCCACCAGGAAATATAGGTTTGGATATTTACAGCCAGTTTGCTCTAGGCCCCTGTGAGTTACAGAGAGGTCAGGGATCAAGATTATTGTCAAGTTCGTTGGCGCTACCTATAGTTAACCATTATCTATCTATCTATCTATTGCCTGACGCCGTGATCCCCGAAGGGGTGGACACGAACGAACCACCCCCATGCACCTCTGTCCCCAGTCAGTCGACGCCCCTCCTCCCAACCAGCACCGCCTTCATTCATATACTTCCTCACTCCATCCTTCCACCTCTCCCTCAGTGCACCTCTCCTCTTTGTCCTTCCACCTCGCTCTCGTACACCCTCTTAGTCAATCTCTCGGTTCCCATACGTTCCATATGGCCGAACCATCTCAAATTGTTCCTTTTCACACTTTCCAGCACATCTACCTCCACACCACACCTTCTTACTTCCTCATTCGTCTGTCTATCCCTCCATGTAACCCCGCACGTTACATCACGTGGGATCAAGATTATTGTCAAGTTCGTTGGCGCTACCTATAATTAACCATTATACGAATATGATTTATTCCATCAGTATTCCAGAACTAATTGATTTATTTTCTTACCTATCAGCAGACAATTTTACCCAACTTAAGAACAACTTTTAGGTATCAAAGGAATACAAACTATCTTAATTTTCCCCTTAATTCCAATACTTTGTTTTAATTGAACCCAAATCGTCAAATGGTACAATAATTAAACAATTAAATAAGTTATCGAATAATGAACGGATTACTAAATATGAAATATATGCACACAATTACAGATGATCAATGACATTTTATATTTAATGTAAAACAGAGAAGTTCATTGTCTGTTTAAAGGAAAGTTCTGTGTTTACGGAGGAAGGAGTATTATAGCACAAAGGTCTTTAAACCTACAGCACTACTACCCAACACTTTTAGGTCTTTGATGTCATCAATCCCCTGGTCTGGTCCAGGACACACACACATACACACAGTACATTCTATAAATTGATTAATAAAGCAGACCAAATATCAGTTCTACCATAGTGCTAATACTCGGATTATTTACACACACATTTACATTGTCTGTCATACCAGCCACATCAGTACGAGATGTAGAGATACTTGTAATATTTACAGGATCTCTTATGTTTTCCATTGTGCAAATATTTCCATCAGGGGTAATTAATATATGCACTATACTTGTCATCAAGAGAGTGGTTAGGTGATGTTAGCTACATATATTCGATCAATTACATTTCGATAAGTTAGATCAAAATTATGAGGAGTTTCGCCTCAGGTTTGTTTTCTTCCTGACCTTCGTTATCCGCGGAAATGTGTCTTATAGGTGTTCTCGTCCTTTGATTTGATACTCGAAGGACATATACAATACATATTGCATAATATACATATTGCATATTATCTCATCTGCGCATGATTTATTATATAGCTTAACTTATTTAGGTAACCTTTATTTATCATTGCCGTATAACAGAAATACCCGAGTGGGTGGTGATAAGAGGGAGCCTGATAACAGAACCCGAACAACATCAAAGACAAGTACAAAGAGCAGACATCACAAGACCGCACAAAACCCCGACCACTGAGGCTGAAAATGTCCGACATCCCAGTTGCTGCCTTTGTGGAGTTAGGGATATACCTTATTTATTTGTGTATTGTTTGTTTGTTTTTAGTTTTTTTCTATGTGATTGAGGGAGGCAAAAGGCAGAACTGCCTATAGCGAGTGCCTCCCCCATAGTTGAAAGAGTGACAGGGCCAAAATCAAGGGACGTTCGAGCCAAAATGCCTGGACACACAGAGTTTGAAGCAATTTAAGTTATAGGAAGAGGGAAAGACTGATTCTGGGAGAGAGTTCCAGAGCTCAGCTGTTGAGTAGAAGAAAGTTTGAGAGTAACGTGTCACTCTCGGGTTGGAGAGTTGCACAGAGTATGGGTGGGATTGAGATGCAAGACGGGTACCACGTGCCCTACATAAAGGAGGTGGTATACACTGGGAAAGCTCTGAGGAACACTGATTATTATAGCAGCGATAGAATAGCGAGAGAGATGCAACATTGCGGCGGAGAGAGAGAGATTGCAGAGAGTTGGTGAGTAGACGGGAGTTAATGATGCGAAAGGCCTTCCTTTCTACTTTGTCTAGGAAAGCGGTATGAGAGGAAAGGCCAGGCAAACCTGACAAGATACTCTCGTTTTGTTGCACATAATGCATAATAGTGCTATTTGTTGTAATAATAACCGTCATAACAATTATACTAATATCCA
Source organism: Paralithodes platypus (assembly GCA_032716605.1). Taxonomy (NCBI): domain Eukaryota; kingdom Metazoa; phylum Arthropoda; class Malacostraca; order Decapoda; family Lithodidae; genus Paralithodes; species Paralithodes platypus. The sequence goes on along the minus strand of CM064480.1, from coordinate 12,832,865 downwards.
TTATATAGCTGGCTATGTTTAATAATAGCCGTCATAACAATTATACTAATATCCATTATATAGCTGGCTATGTTTAATAATAGCCGTCATAACAATTATACAAATATCCATTATATAGCTGGCTATGTTTAATAATAGCCGTCATAACAATTATACTAATATCCATTATATAGCTGGCTATGTTTCTGTACATGTTTGTTAACGTTAAGAATCATGACCTGGATGCCCACGAAAGAATGACCTCCAAACTGACCGATCCCCAGTCAAAGACCTTTCAGGTTTCTTATGCCAATCCAAACACATATGTATATCCTGCCACCTGATTATTGTCATTTGGCTTTTGTAGTATCTCTCTCTCTCTCTCTCTGTTTCGTTCTCTTTTAGCCATGCACTCACACTCCATCCATTACATTTACCCAAACCTTGAAATGGTAACTCACACGGCGTCCATCTCCCTGTCTCTAGCCGGCGGGAAGGAAGGAAGGTCTAATGCATTAACAATTACATTACCAGCCGCAGTTTTCCAAGATCCCGTGTTAAAACAAATTTATCTAAACCACTGTAACACGGGTAATGGGAAAATAATGTATTGTACGGCAGTTGATATCAAATAAACAGTAAAGGAACAACCTAAAATGGAAAAGTTAAGGCAACTAATACTTATAATATAATGTACGAGATAAAACGTAGCTGAAGCAGTACAAATTAATTGTTCTGGTTAATTTACAGTATAGTAAACCAACCTTAGTTACCACAACAACAAAGAGTTTCCTATGTTTATGTTGACCATGTAGTTTCGTGTTGATCTACACTAGTACAATATTATCAGTCCATGACGTTCCAGACCTTTAACTGTTTAGTCATGATCAATACTACTGATATAGTTTACTCTAGTTCATTATAATGCTCTATTATAATGATATGTCTAAACAAACACACATATAATATACAGTATATACAGTATATATATACAGTATATATATATATATATATATATATATATATATATATATATATATATATATATATATATATATTGAATAATCTGTATTAGCTATCAATCTAAATTAATTATCTTTCTATACACAGTTTCATCACAGTAATTAGTATACATGTGTTGCCCTGACAGCTGATATTCTAGTGATCTGTACAAGACAACTAAACAACTCCACAGCAACTTGGCCTCACTCACAGCCAAATACAAGTTATCAAGGTGGAACTAACAGCTGGGGAGGACTGGTGTTGGAGTCAGAAGTGGAGGAGTGGATAGAGGGATGAATTAAGAATAGGTTTGTTAGGAATTGACGGAAGAAGTTGAGCGATAGGAATGTAAAATATGGATGGAGTGATAAACGAAAAGTTTAGAAAAGTTATACAGATGGAGTGAGAAAAACAAAGATGCCTAGACTGTTATTGGAAGAAAATACGATGGTTGGACAAAGGCCAGGTAAACCTGCATAATATTTATAAAATCAATGTATAAATAAAGAAATATATATATACCGGTATATATAATTATATATATATTAATATGTTGATGATAGTTTTATATATGATATATTATACGCCACTTTCAAATAGGATTATCACTGATACGTTAGTTTCTGAATTAACATCATTATAATGTGTCCTTAGCATACTGCTAGAGTTTCATCACCTACTGAGTGTTGATCAAATTTTCTGATTGTTTTGTTTTATATAAAATATTAATAGTAATAATATAATGGTTTCCCCAGGTTAATATCCTAGAAGTCCTCCTCCCAGCCACCTAACCTGCCGACACTAATGACTTCTGTCGCCAGAAATGTAATGAGTTTTTTAGAGCAATTTGGAATTAATCCGTTTTTTTTTATTTGTATTTGTATTTTTTTTCTATATTCAAACTACTCCCTCTCGGGCATAGGCTGAGAGCCTGAACACTCAACCGCTGAACACGGTGAGGCCCGTGAGGTCTTGTTCCAGTCTAGGGAGTGAGACATGCAAAGCGCCCCGGCTCGAAGCAATCCCATCTCTAAAGCTGCTCCGCCTCTGCGCTTCACAGTCTTACTCCCCAGACTCAGACCCTCACTCTCAGAACGCCACCTATTGAGCAATTAACTCACTAGGCATTGCCCCCCTATAGCATATTTTGAATATGGGAATATTCATACAGTGCTATTTAATCAGGGAACTATGAGTGTAATTTGTTTTGGCATTTCGGTGTGCTGTGGTAATGCACTGAAACTAGGTACAGCACAAATTCCATCCCAAAAATATCTTTCTATTGACATATTGGGATTCGAACACGGGTCCATTGGATTGCCAGTCCAGTGGCAAGACCACTCTGCCACACTGCCAATACTGTTCTTAGATTATGGATAATTATTATGTTCCCTCCACCAAGCGACTTTACTCCTAAACTCAATTAATGAAATCAACAAACTTAATTGTGGATAAATTAAGTATATGTTGTATAATTGAATATTTGGGTGTTCAAATACCGAAATATAATTATGCAACTAATATATACGTTTCGATAAGCGCTATTTATAAGGATAATGAATGTATAATATTATTCACATTGTAAAGCACTATCGTGAATTAATATTTATGCCTGAAACAACAATTACAAAACATCCTTCCATTCTTCAAAGTTTGTCATTAATTAAAACCTGCACTTTTGAAGTTTCTATCAATGTTCAGAATCCTTTGTAAGGTGATCATTTAGATTACACTTTGTAATTGTCTGCTTTATTTGATATACCAGGTGTTTCTCAATGATTGTTGGTGTAATTTAATTATCAATTATATTAAAGATTAGAGTTTCTTGCATGGTGGTATCCAGTATTTTAGCAATTACATAAGGGTCATTAAGTAATTGTGGTTGCGGAATATACTGTATGTGTAAGGGTATCATTATATACTGTATGTGTAAGGGTATCATTATATACTGTATGTGTAAGGGTATCATTATATACTGTATGTGTAAGGGTATCATTATATACTGTATGGTAAGGGTATCATTATATACTGTATGTGTAAGGGTATCATTATATACTGTATGTGTAAGGGTATCATTATATACTGTATGTGTAAGGGTATCATTATATACTGTATGTGTAAGGGTATCATTATATACTGTATGTGTAAGGGTATCATTATATACTGTATGTGTAAGGGTATCATTATATACTGTATGTGTAAGGGTATCATTATATACTGTATGTGTAAGGGTATCATTATATACAAAGACATGCAAATACACACAGACAACATGTATGATGAGTAGACCACATATCTCCACCATACATGCACACCATAGCATATGTTTTATATTCGTCCTGGAGGCAGCCACGATGGTCTATTATAATAAGGATTTTGATAACACTTGGTTAGTGCCTTTCAATGTGTGCCCGAACACAATTATTTACCTGTTAGATGATGTCCCCTCCACTCTATTATCGAATAGTTTACCTCTACACACACACACACACACATACACAAACAAAATAATTGGCCTTATTGGCAGGTCATTTGAGCATAAATCCAAAGATGTAATCCTAATTCGTTACAATTCCTTAGTCCGCCCTCTCCTGGAATATTACGTTCAATCCTGGTGCCCTTACTACCAGAAAGATATAGACAAGCTAGAACGAATTCAATGTAGAGTTACCAAAACCTTGCCTAAAGAACAAACCAAACGAGGAGAGTCTTAGATAATTAAATATATTTCTTTTAACCCAGGCGCAGATTAAGAGGCGAATTAATTTTAGTGTTCAAAATCATCAAGGGCATCAACAATATGAACTGGTGATGGGCTGGTCTATCAGAGTGAGAACTGAGCGATCTCTGCCATACCCATAGCTTACTCTGACTGTTCCTTTTACTTACATATTTTCTAGATCTCAAGTGATGGCGTCTCTTCCGTGGATTGACCTCCCAATCTACCAAGATTGGAAGCCAAAGCATCACATTTTTCCTTTGCCCCTCAACTTTCTCTTCATAATTGCTGAGGGGCACAGGGCCTTGGGTGGGGCTTTGGTTTCCCGGGCGTTTCCGCACCCTCCTCAGCTCCCGGCCATGGGGAGTGGCTTCGGTCACCCAGGCTTTATTGTGGTAGGCAGGGAGGGTTCTGTGGGGGAGCTCGGTTATGGCCTTGCTCGGGGCCTTGGGGCTGTTCGGCCAGGCAGCTTGGGGAACAACAAGAACAAAAACAACAATTTGAACTGTAATACATATTTAACTATCGACCAATCAAACTACACGAGAGTGCGATCAATTCAAACTACACGAGAGGGAGATGCACAATTAAAGGTAAATCTTTTAACTCACACGAATCTAAGAATGTCTTCTTCAATCGAGTTGTCAACTTGTGGAATGTGCTTCCCCAAGATGTCATAGACTGCAGCACCGTTGATTCTTTTAAACTTCGCCTAGACAAACACCTTGCCTTAAATCCACGACTGACTGCATTTGTAAATGAATACACTTTTTTTTCTCTTTATTATATTACTAACAACTGTCCCCTACTAACATCTCCTAATTCTGCCATGGACATTTGTCCCAGGGCAGTCTTCCCTTTCCATGTTTCCCTTACCCACTCTAAACTACTGTTTGGACACTTCACCATCAGTGTTTTGGAGGGCAAGCAGCCTTGAGGAGTCGCTGGACTGTTGTTGCTTGATTTCCTTTGTACTGTATATCTCTCTTTCTTTCTCTCTCTCTCTCTCTCTCTCTCTCTCTCTCTCTCTCTCTCTCTCTCTCTCTCTCTCTCTCTCTCTCTCTCTCTCTCTCTCTCTCTTTCTCTCGCTCGACCTGTTGAGTATTTCACTATTTAACCAGTTGAGGAACACGGGTGATGGTCTGTATAAAAAAAAAAAAAAAAAAAAAACACAATAGAAGAACCTAAACAAAATGTATATCCATGCGTGATAGACATTCATGTACAGTAGGCCTATGTGTGTGAATTGGTCACACATAGGCAGGCAAGGAAGTTCCCAACTTGTGTTGTCCTATTGTATGCGTAAGGAGGAAATAAATGTCAAAGCTGCCTGTAACGAGTGTCTCTCATAAATTGAAAGAGTGGAATAGCCAAAATCAATGTACGTTGGAGTCAAAATGTCTGGGCATACGGTGATTGAAATAGTTTAAGTCGTAGGATGATGGAATGATATACGGGGGGAGAGAGTTCCAGAGTTTACTTGCTGAGTATAAGACATACTGGGGAAATCGGTTCACTGAGTGAGATGGACAGAAAAGGGGTGTGAATATGTTGAAAGTAGGGTGCAACCCATTCTCCGTAAAAGAGGAGGTATACAGTACACTGATAATTAAGCTGCTAAGAACACTGATTATTGTAATAGCGATAGCAGATAGAGAAAGAGATGCAACATTGTGGCGTGTAGACAGATAGCATATAATTAAATAAGATGAGGTGAGTGCAGAGGTGTGCGGTATGGACCACTTTAGGGAACCTCTCCACACATGTGAACCGTACTTGATACATAGGAGTACAGTACCCCTGTACAGAGCCAGAAGATAACACGACCGTTTACTTTGATCTCCAGTTGTTAGTCTGATAACATTTCAGGAAATATTAGAGTGTGTGTGTGTGTGTGTTACTCAGTTACTCAGTTACTTGTTCGTCAAGGGGAATCCACGCAATGTGAGCTAAGCTCATTATTATCGCGCCTCCTTAACTGGGAATTTATTGCGTGAAATGCATGTTAAGTGTTTTATGTACTGTTGGAATGGCTGTGGATGTGTGTGTAGTCTGTATTTAGCCAATTGGCGACATCGGAAACGAAGGCTTAGGATAGATCTGTATGGTACCATTCTCACTATAGACGGTACCGTCTCGCCCGAAGGCTTAGGTAGCCATCAGCTTAGGTGAACCATATGAAACCCATCTCGCCTTGTACCATTTTTGCCAACCCCAGATGGGACGTCACAACGTCGTCCACTTATTCCAGGTACCTATTTCAGTGTGTGTGTGTGTGTGTGTGTTTGTGTGTTTTATGCACAATTATATTCCTAATTACCAATTCCACTTATCCTACTGATCAGACAATCTCTTTATGTAGTCTGTGCTTACGAACAGCATTAGTGAAGTATTATGTTTGCCCCATACAAGTGTACAGGCTAATATTCACACTACGAATATTGTTTATAGTGCTTAAACGAATAGCCAGTTGTCTTGGATAATCCACGCACGTATGAAGATTTTCAAATATTCTATAGACTACACTTGCTGTCTCTTGATAATCTTCCTTACTTTATCAAACTAATGATCATGGACCACAAGCACTTTCTAATGTACAGTATTTCACAGAATACTCACACATTAACAGAATAGGATTATTTAATAACCGAATGTATATAAAGTATCCCCGTGAAAATATTTGGATTCAAGTAAAATATGTATGATGTTTTTGTTGTTGATATTCATCAAAGTAATTCATTGTATTTTGCCGTTGCTCTGTTTTCCGTAAATTCCAAGAGCACTGTCTTTTATCCGGCATGAGGTAAGGAAGAAGATATGTAATGCATGAACAATTACGTTACCAGCCGCAACTTTCACGGTCCGGTGGCTAGAAGAATGGCTTAAACACACTCTAAGAAGGGAATGAAATAATGTAAATTAGAACCAATAACAAGAGAGAATCTTGAGAATGAAAATAGTGGAGAACATGTTGCATGTTCAAGGTATTACTAACAAGAAACGTAATTGATTTAATACAATTGAATTAAACGTTTAGTAAGTACATAGAGCATAGAATAATATGTCACGACGAATGAACAAAACTAGTCTTGTAGTACTTATTTTATAATTCTTAGTATACTACTATAAGGTGGGAATAATTCGACAGTTGTTCAGAAGTTCGTATTTGTATTTAACAAACTCCCTAGTAGCCTATGTTCCCCTAGCAAGTGATTCTCTATTCGGGCCGAAATGAGTTCAACACACAGATTGAATATTTCGTCAACCCCCAATAGATTGCACGTAGGAACTCTTAAGTTCCCGTTACCATCTATTTGGGTACCCGCTATTCAGGCCTTGACTCGCTCCGACTTCGATCCAAAGGCACATCACTAGTCTCCAAAAAAATATGTCAAATTTACTGGGCCTCAATATGTCTAATCATAAGACCAAGGCTTTAATACATTTGATCTCGATTTCCCTATACTGAACACATTTACATATATATATTAATATTTGTGTGTCATGCCCCAGCGAGCGTTCGAACCCAGGCCAGTAGTGCAGCACTCCAGCACCTAACCAACTAGACCACCGAGGAGCTTAAAAGTAATGGCTTCATTTGGAATTATATTCCATCCACCACCACCCGCTCCGACTCGTGATCACGTAGCTAGGTACCATATACACAAACACCTCACACACAAACGCTAGCAACTAAGTACTAGAGTATCAAAAAGTATCAAATCACTTATCTTTGATAACAAGTAGATCTGTACCCGTAGGCACTTACGTTAATAAAACTCTATTCTGGAGTGTCTCCATTCTGATTTCCTATTTAACAAATAAGTAAACTCAATAATACTGACACCACATATTCAAATGAACTATTTCAATACATGGTCCGATATAATCAAGATTTCATAAACACCTATATTACCATTACAATATTCAACACTTAATTACTAGATATATATATCATGATTACCTTATTATTCTCAATGTTTAATTTGATTGATACTATGTGTATCAACTCACTAACTACTTATCTTAGGAGTACAATATTTCCTCACAACAGTCGACTCGACTTGTTACTTATATCATGATCACAAATCTTATTACTATACCGGCGGATTCTTCTTCTTAAATGCTACGAATGATAATGTGTCCTTTATAACAAAAAGTATTCTTGGTTCATAATTATGGACTAGTGTCCGTCCACACTAATTCTCAAACTGGATCTAATCTATCTGCAACTATTATTTATCCCCACGTCATTCCTATAGTTGCTTCTAGCTTTTAATCTCTTATTGACTTCTTCCTCTTATCTACTAACCTAGAAGATCTATACTATTTATAGCTAAGTGGCATGGAGCCTTTTCTATCAATAACAGCTATCTTCTGTCAACACTTCATCTTTTTATTTAATTCATTGGGCTATAGTCAACCTCAACTGAAATGAGCTTCAAGGAGGTCAAGGTCGCCCTGTGCGGTGGTGCCACATTTTTACCAAAACAAACCTATTAGAAAACGGGAAACCAAGCAACGTTCTCTTCTATCACATTTAGAAGGGAACCTTGAAATAAATGTAAAAGATGTTTTTATGTCTGGAAGGGTTATTGGTATTCTTGTATAAAAGTTACAGAAACGAAATAATAGGTAGGCTATATTTGTATATAATTACATGAATAGACTTTTTATATAATTACATGAATAGACTTTCCATTAACCCCTTCTTTACCGGCAATGTCTATATAGTTTTATGGTAGCTACTGTTAGACAATTTGATCTGAGTCTTTAATGTTTCGCCTTTTTTTCCACACCACCATTGGGGTAAAAGTCTGGGCGCGTTTTTTTTATAGAGGTGTCCCCTGGAAGCCTATTCCTCTCTCTGATTATGATGATTACTCCAGTAATTCTTCATCAGAACTATCGTCTGCAATGTTGATGACGAACGAATCCACTAGATGATCAACTGCAACATCCAGCTTTGCATCACTTTCCTGAAGCTGTTCAGCATGCTTCACTGCCTGCTCCCAGTTGTACGGCGTAACTTGATCAAATGCTTCCTTGACGAGCAGTTTGACGTCGGCCATTTTAAATGTATTTTTCTTGGCTACGTATGTTTTGACTTGAGCCCAAATGAGTCCAATAGGGTTGTATTGACAGTGGTATGGCGGTAGCCGTACAATCCTATGTCCTGCTTGTTGAGCCAGAGTATCAACGACATACTTTTTGCCTGTGACATATTTTTTAGCCAGCTCAAGTAACTGAGCTTTCAATAGCTCATCACTGGGCTGAGCTCCTTTTTTTAGTAGCCAGTCCTTGACTTCTGCTTTTCTCCAGGATGAGGTGGGCTGTTTTTCAACTTGGACTGAGTGGTAGGAAGCATTATCCATGACGATGACCGAGTTGGGTGCAATGTTTGGAAGAAACTAGTCCTTAAACCAGTTTTCAAACACTGTCGAGTTCATCTGGTTATGGTAGTCTCCATCATTCTTTGCTTGGAAAACCAAATCAGCAGCGTTGATGAAGCCATACTTGGTCCCTGCATGCAGAATAATTAAGCGGCTGCCTTTACCAGTGGGTGCCTTAATCTCTGTAGCTTTGGGGGATGCAGAGTCAATCCAACACGTAGGGACAGTGTAATTTTGGTTTACCCAGGTTTCATCTAGGTAAAACAAATTATGGCACGATTTTCGTAGGCGTTGCATCTCTTGTAAAAATGTTGAACGGGCCGCAAACACGTCGCTTCTTTCCATGAGAAATTAGCGCCCATTAATCTTGGCAAATTTGAAACCAATTTTCAACACAACTCTGCGAAGAGACTCAGGGCTACCAGTGTAGTTGATCTTTTCTCTGATCTCTTCCATGATTTTGTATATTGTAGGGATTTCATTCCTCTCGTAGAATTCCAAGATTGTTCTCCTTAACCCGTGGAGCCCCGGCTAGTTTTGTAATGTTTGTTCACCAGAACCCGGCCGGTTTTCAAAAAATGGTGTTATTCCAGAAACAATAGCGAATGGGTTAGGAATGAAGGAAAAACCACGAAAAACCGCTCAAAAAGCTTAAAGAATGGTCCTACAGAGCCCCCGAAAACATATTTTACAAGAGTAAAAAATTGAAGGCAATTACCCAAAAAAAAAAGGTTATTGCGCGCTCACGCGCACGCACGTGGACTTTGAGAGTTTTCAACCATCGGCACGGTTGCGTGGGATACGTACACAGTTCCCATACAAATCTGAGCCCTCTTGAGTGGCTACACCTGAGGTTACGGTCGGCGCAATTAGGGTGACGCGCCAGACGCGTCTCTGGGGCTGTGCGTTACATACATGTCAGACGCGTCGCTGGGGCTGTACGGGTTAACACACATATATCGAAATCATCAAAATTTGTTACTGTTTGAGGACGATTTTTTGTTGGTGAGGAGAATATGGGCTTCTCAGGTTCATTCTCAGTATCACCAATTTTGTTTAATTTGGAGCAAATTCGCTTCACTGTTGATTCACTCACGTTGGTAGCTTGGGCTGTACGAACAACAGCTTTTGAGGGATCTACCATAGGTCCTCTGTTTCCCTTCTCTCGTTGAAAATACCTATTTACATTGTACAGCATCTCCCTTGCCTGGCTATGAAGATGAGAGTAACTTTTGCGAGTTTTTCCTTCCATGGTGGTCGCGCTATGAATGAGGGTTAGTGACCGTCTTACCTGGGTGATGTTGTTTGAGACCCTTTAAAGCATTGCCATTAATCGTATCCAGCTCTCTTGCTCTCTCTCTTTTGATGGGATTACATTGTGCCATATTGCATTTTGGAGATTGTGTATGTATGTGTGTGTTTGTGTGTGTATCTGTAGGGGTGTGTGTGAGTGCGTGCGTAGCCAACAGAACCGCATTGACATTACTTGGCAACGTCGCATATCATACCACTCCTTCGATCTACTTATAGCTGTCCCCAGAAAAATGGCAACATGATCTAAATAGCGTGCCATATGTTGTATAAATTCCTTCTATATATCCTTAAAATGATATGTTTCTTAACACCACATAACCTTTATAAATTGTAATATAATATATATAGTCATAAAAGCTAAAATTAATTTGTTAATAGCCTGAAAAACTAACATTTGTTGTTAAAGCTTTGAATATTTGACAACACCGCACAGGGCGAGGGACACCACCTTGTAGCTCATTTCATAGGAGGATGACTATAATCTATTTCTCTTTATTTTGTTCTATAAGAACACATCAATTTATTTAATGGTTGGAACCACTGGGTTTGTGAAGCATTTTTCTCTCTTTGAATGAATCTATTTCGGGCCAATAAGGGTCCTGTAAAAAGTCTTGGGTATCTCTGGAACAATCTTCACCACCTCAAGGCCGGCCAATATGTCTTCTGGAAGTCTTCAGTCCCATCTACTACTTGTCGCCCCTCTTGAATAGCTTGGCTATAAGTGTGTAAGCTAGCAATGTGACGCCAAGCACCAGGATACTTGTGGTGTATCTGGTCAGTAGACAAAAGCTGTATTGGGCCAGAGGTGAACTTTTTTGGCTGGTGGTAAGCGAGCTGGTAGGCTGGAGCAGGTTTGCCCAAGTTCCCATCACTGTTCAGGTGAGGGAGAGGTAGAGAGTTGCTGGCAGGTGAGCCCAGTGGATTCTGTGACGTGAGTGACGTCTGCGGAATGAATGAATGAATGAATATAGAAAAGGTGGGTGAGGGTGAAAGAAGGGAAGTTTTTATTGGTTAAGTAGGAGAGACAGTGATAATAGTGGGAGAAATAGGGTGTCGGGGCTTGACCCCAACGTGCGTGAGTTGAATAATTGAGCTGGGGTTGAGTTGATTTAGTTGGAGAAGTTACTTTAGTGATTCAGGATGGCTTGCCAAGAAGGGGGCAAGGGATGGGGAGCAAGTTAATTTTGGATGGTATAAGATCGAAAGTGCTTGCATGTTTTGGGGTTGTATTTTTGGGTGGTAGTATTCGAAAATGGTATAGGGGGAGGTAATTTTGGGTGGCATTGAGTCAAAAGGGGTACTGCTGGGGAAGTCTGTCAGTGGCAGAACCTGTAAGAAGGCTGTACTGTTATTATTATAGGAGTTACGTTAAAAGGTTGTTGTCTTGTACTTTGTCTGTGAAATTATACATTTTAATGGGAAGTGAAGCTAGGAATCTAGGTCAGGAGTGGTAGGGAGGCTGGACTGTGGACGAGCCGGCATGACCCACCTCCTCTACCAATCCTGATTTTAAGTGAATATTGGAATGGGTGCCTCTCTGTTGTTGGGGTGAAGGAGGTTTGACAAGGGGCGGTGTAAAATTATGTTGAAAATTTGGATGAAGTTATCATGAAAGGTCTCAAGTTTTATAATTTGTTTTTCTGCTAATTGCTGCCAATAAGTATTTAGAGGGGGGATGTGGGCTAGATTGTGAAGATGTTGTGCCGTCTGGAACTCATACCACTGAGTCCCGAACATCCACCTCAGTGCTTTATTTTGTATTCTTTGATATTTTAGTTGGTTGGTAGGGGCCGAAAGTGAAATGCTGAGTGGGACGTAGCACAAAAGAGGTCTTATAAGTGCTTTGTATAAGTGAAGCTTGGTTTTTATTGAGGCATTTCTGAAACGATAGATGGTTTGTAGTGATTTTGATGCAATGGCAATGGAAGTTTGTGCTTGTTTGTGGAATCGGATGTTTTTGTCGAATGTGAGGCCGAGTACTTTGTTTGTGGGAGAGACATTTATTTGTGTGCGGTTAGGGACAGGTGCTCGGGAGTTCTGGAATAAGGGTCTTGGGCGGAGATGTCCCTTGGCAAAGTATGTGACGTGTGATTTTTGAGGATGAGCCTGAATCCGCCATTTTTGCTCCCATTGTGCTACTTTGTCAAGTTCTCTTTGAGCTCTGTTTGTCAATGCGTCTATTGTGTCTGCTCTTATTATTTGCGTCACATCGTCTGCGTACATTACTGTGAGAGAGTCATTGTGAGTGGGGTTGGGAAAGTCATTTGTGTATAGGATGTAGAGGGTAGGAGCGAGCACTGAGCCTTGAGGTACGCCTGCGTTTAGTGGAAATGAATCTGAATAAAGATTAGAAAACTTAATTTTGGCTGTTCTATTATCCAAAAAGTTGCAGAGAAGTTTCTGAGTAATTAATGGGAAGTTGAAATTTTCGCAGATTTTGTACTTCAAGCCTTCGTGCCACACTGTGTCAAAAGCTCGTTTTATGTCTTTTGTAATTAAGGCTGTCTTGTGTTTTCGTCTGGACTGTTTGTTTATGTGAAGGTAGTTTGTGATAATGTTTAGTGCTTCTTGTGTCGATCTGTGTTGTCTAAAACCAAATTGCATGTTCGTGAGGAGTCCTTCGTCTTCGAGAAATAGTCTGAGTCGGTGGTTTATGATACGTTCTAGAGTCTTCCCAAGAGTCTCAAGTAGACTAATGGGTCTGTAGTTTAGTGGATTAGTCTTGTCTTGGTTTTTCTTGGGAATGAGGATAATGGTCGCTGTCTTGAAGCAGACGGGAAAGTAGCCTGATGCCAGGATGGCGTTGTAGAGGCGAGTGAGTGCTGTTATGAAAGTGTTAGGTAGGTGCTTTACAAGGTGGTGATTAATACCCGTGGCACCAGGCGCCTTTCTCCGTGCTTTAGACAGGATGAATTTGACTTCGTCTGGCACAATGGGAGCAGTGAGTATGTTTTGAGGGTCAAGTGTGTTTAGGTTAATGTGTGTGTCATGGGAGATGTTGTCAGGGATGGTAGTGAGATGTTGTTCTATATTGCGGATGTGTTGTTCGGCAGGCCTTTCAATGGGGTGTGGGTGGTATACTTGTTGCCATGTCTGTTTAAATGTATCTGTGATAGCCCTAGGATCAGTAATTTTGTTGCCATTAACAGTGAGGGAGGATGTTCTGGGAGTGGTATTACCTTTTAAACGTTTTATATGTTGCCAGAATTCCCAGGGCTTAGTTTTCCTGTTTTGTTCTGCTGAGTGTACTAGGTGAGTCCAGTGAGCATCATGATCAGATTGCAGGCTGTTAAGGATGTGAGTTCTGAGGTTGGAGAGATCGTAACGTACTCGGCCTGGTATGTGGTTGTGTTTGTTCTGTTCGAATCGACGACGATAGCACACTAGGAGTCGTTGTGTTCTGATGGAGGGTCTGAAAGTGTGTTTGATTTTGTATGTAGTTTTTGGGATGGTTGTGTTGGCTGCATTTATGATTTTGTTCTGTAGGTTCTCAATTTGTTGGTCTATGTGTGTGTAGTGTTGTCCCTCATAGTCGTGTATGTAGCCCCACCCCCCTCCTTATATAGCCCCGCCTCACGATTTGCCGTGCTGTGATTGGTCGAGCAGGCCGCCCGGTCAATGCTTCCTCTAAACATGTAACTTGAACAGTTCTTTCTCTCTCCTCCGGGCTTATCTCTTCGTAATATGTCCCTGGAAGATGGTTGCAAAGGTCTTGTAGTGGCTTACGGGAGTATAAGGATTGCACTGATGTAATAGATCTATTGCAACTAGGAGAAACGGCCTGTGGAGAGGGCGAGAGCGATGTGAAAGATAAATATGTGTGCGCGGCTGGCCTAGCGTTTGCTTGCTCCGACAACGGGGGCCCGTGATTGGCTGAGAGGGAGGGTGTGGCGGAGTTGTGGGAAACGTCAGGAATGTCAAACACAGCTGGTTTAAAGAGACGGTCTATTGCAGAATGTTGTTTGGCTTGCTGATTCTTACTTTAAGTCTAATTATATAACGTGTTGAGGGATATGAGAAGAACAATAAAGCAATTAACAAATTCTATTAATGTTTTTTTTTTTGGCAAATGTGCTAATTGGCGTTTCAGTGAATCAAAGCTATTGTAATCTCAAATGTCACATAGTGAGTTAAATTTAAATAAGAAGCAATCAGCGTTTGTGATAGAAGACATAATAAATGTACATTTGGCCTATATAATTTTTATAAGTATGGTCGAAATAAAATTGTTATGTCAGGTTTTTGCTGGGGTTAACTGGATTATTTAGGTAGGTTCTTACTCGACTAGAGAAGTTGAAACCACATGAACACAGGTAATCGAGGATAAATATAATACAAAGTTTAAGCATAAATTATCTTATTCAACGTAACTATAATGTTTATACAGAGTTACATTCAGACATGGATAGGTATATACACAATTTCATAGTACGATCGAGGATTCACAATAAGTTCCAGGGGGATGACACTATGCACTTCCGGAATTGTTGCACTTCCGTGGCACTTCCGACAAGGTTCTTGGGCCGTGGTGGTGGTCCTGTCATGTGGTGATGACAGCAGGATGGAAGATGTTGTAGAGCTCATGGGTTTGGGGTCTTAAATTAATATGTTACATTCTACCAGTGTTATACATAACATATCATCGGATTAACGTGAGGAGAAGTTCTACCAGTGTTATACTGTCTCTCTCAGCTATCCTGACCTTTGCAAGAGTCGTTAATTAAGAACCTTTACAGTACTCTTGGGTTTGAGGTCTTAAATGCATACGAGTCTGTTCTGCCAGTGCTACACATATCGTATCATCGGACTTACGAAGGAGGGTTGGGATGCCAGTGCTCTCCAACTTCACATAACTGTCCTGAACTTTATAAGAGTCTTCAAGGGACTTTGGATGGGTTTATATATGGGCCTTTTATGAATACGTGCCTTGTCGCCAGTGCCTAGGACAGTGTATCGTAAAGGACTCTATGCAAAGTGCTTTTATGCCAGTGCTACGGTATCTCGCGAGCCCTGACTTAGAGATAAGTCAACTGCCAGTGCATCAACTTCTAACAAACCTTTTTGGGGTTAGGTTTACTACCATTAGAGCGCACGTCAGTACAGCTTTCTCTAGCGACGGTAATTCCTGGTGATCAAAGTGAGGAATTGATATTGAGGTGCCACCATGGTGATTCAATAAGAATTCTGTAGAGTCAAGATATAAAGATCTTCGGTAAGTTAACTTAACGCCAGTGCCTTAGATATCTTACCGAATATAGCCCAAATCTTCCAGTCTCAAAAACCTTTCAGTGAAGTGGATTTAAGAGCTGTCCAACTGTACTGGTCCCTGTTTGGTCTGTCATAGTCTTGGTGATAGTGGCGTTTCTCCCTGTGCTCCTTCTCAGTGTTAGAAGGGCGGATGTGCTGGGAGGAGGGCCTGGGGCAGCTGGGGTAGCCCCTCTGGGTTTCCTTATCACGGCGATGGTGCGACTTGGAGCAAGTAGGGTGCATGGTAGTATAGGACTAATGCAAAGTCTTTCTTGTCTTGCCTTCCTTCCGGTCCTTCTTGGTTCTGTCACTGCCAGGATTGCTGATGGTGACGATGATGTTCTATCCTGGTGTTGGGGGAAATGTGGGTGTGATGGAGGCGACTCGGGCGCACTCTGGTGGTGTGGCGCTTATGTCTTCTTTCCTCGGTAGTGTGGAGGCAAGGGTGGTAATGTTGGTTCTTGGTGATGTAGGTGTTGTGTTTCCATCCTCTTTCTTCATTATTTCAAAAATAATAGTATGCCAGGAAACTGGTCGGTTACTTAAGAGATCTATCTATCTATCTATTGCCGGACGCCTTACTCCCCTTACGAGGGTGGCCACACACAGAATGCCCCCAAGCGGACATATTCCCTGTGAGAGGGACAACCCGAGCCAGTTTAGTGAAGGACTTACAGGATTGACCACTCAATTTAGGATCCGTCCGACTCCGAGGCCCTCTGTGTATCTTGTTAGCACTATTTTTCTACAGTGGTGTTCGGCTAATCCATCCACTAACCTGCCTTACCCTTAGGTAAGCAGTACGGATTTGTATCAGGTTTACTCCCCTAGACAGGTTGCCAACCAAGGCTGACGAGTCCCATCCACCCGGATTTGTATAAGGTTGTCTCCCCTAGATGAATTGCCGACCAAGGCTAACGAGTCCCATCCACCCGAGTTAAGAGATAATAATCAATAATCATAAAAAAGTTTGTTGTTTATCAGATGAGTGAGGTATTCAAAAAGAAAAGAACAAAAGTATTCTGATAACAAAATATTTAATAAAGAATAGCCTTTAAATATTACCAGACATTTGGTAGTTTATGTTCTACTTTTCTAATTATACAAGAATACATTTCCATAGAACCATCACACACACGCACACGCACATACACATAATTGTGTTGTCATATATGAAATTAGATTGTCTGTATTTTGTGTTCTATATGACGTGTGCCATGCGTGCATAATCGGATTGGAGAGAGAGAGAGAGAGAGAGAGAGAGATAGCAAATTTATGTAATCGTAATAGCCATTGTGTTCAGTATATGTTTGGTATAGCTATGATCTTGACATTATATCTTGGCAAATAGTATTAACGTAAAACAACCTTAAGTATAATGTTCTGTGACTATGATGAATATTATTATGGAAGGCAGAGAGCTAGTGAATTAACTCAATCTATTGTGTTGAAAGGAAACCTTTTTATTAATGTAACAAAATGATAGCTTGTCACGGAATACACAATTCCAAAGGGCAAAGTTATACACTGTGGTCGTAATATTCAAACCCTGGTATACCCTTTGAATTTATCTCAGTTAGAAATGATGAATACAACTAATACATAAGATAAAGTGCCTGAATATATAGGTGTTAGAAACAAAGTCAATGTTCATGATTAACTGTTGAATTATTTCAATCCCCTAGGTTCATTAATACAAATTTTTCCCATGACACCTATCATAATAATTAACGCCTCCACAATCCTATTCTCTCTAACACTTTGTCTCAGGTGGACAGCAGCAAAAAACTCTTCAAAGAAATAATTTGCTCCATGTTGCCAGATAAACTCCCAAGATATTTGTAGTTCCGTCTCTCCCGTCCGTATTTAAGCTGATCTCAAAGTTAGAACAATCCTCACGTTATCTCTACACCAATCGTCCTCTGGCTCAGTATCTCTACATACGCGCGAGCGCGCAAACCTGCATACACAAGCCGTTCAATTTTAATATATCAAATAATAATGAGAAACGTCACTGTGAGGTTGTATTACTGAGTCCAGTGATAGACACCATGATGCTAATGATAGTTATAACTATCAATAAATTAATTATTGATTGTTGCGCGTCATGTGATGCATGTCATTACATTAAATAATGGTTTGACAGTTACGGATGTTTGCCGCGGTGTTAGATGCCGGTGTTCATGGTCACTGATCACTGGACCTCATATTTGTTAATTGATAATATTATGGACTCAGCTACACTCTGAATGTAATTATAATCCTGCACATACAGGCTGCCACATCCCCACAGTGCGGATTTGATTTGATAGATCAATGTTCAACAAGCTAGTAAGAACATCAATTCTAAGTTTGCTAGATAATCTTGTATATTACATAAGTAGTTCTTTGCATAAGGAATAAATTAAATGTTAATTCATATATTACATAAGACTAACATTAATATAAGTCATCAAAAATATAACATCATCATTGTTGCATCTAATAATTACATATAATTATGCCCTCTAACACTTGACAAATCGTGTACCTCAATGTGTGCATTTCCAATAACTATTTGTTACGCCAATGATAATATTTGTGTCCGAGATGTACAGTGTGTGTATAAGTTGTATTACATTAGTAATGTCATCTGAACCTACTGCTAAATGCTATAGCTATATGTTTATAAATATACCAAGTCATTATGTGTTTGCCCTTAGGAATAATTTCTTATGATGTAATGGATCTCCCACAATGACATATTTGCATATTTTAGTTACTACATATTGTTTTGGCTCAGATATTGTATCTCAGAATGTATATGCATTGTGTCATTTATGAAGAGATAGCGTTATTCAATGTGTTTAATTTTGTTATTTGTGTGGGTGTTGGCCCCTTTCTCTAAAGTGTTATCATACACAACAACCCTCAGTCTACACTGTATCTTACTCGGTGAACCGGTGTTGCCATGGAAATGCCTCATTCTTCACGTCTTGGAAATAATATCTTTAAGACCTGCAGTGCTTCAGTATTGCTTCACACACTCCTCTCTCTCTCTCTTTTTATATATATACTTAAATATGACGCGACGCTGAGGTGTGGAGCGCAAGATATTGTTCCCTCCCTTGTGTGGATATGGATGTGTGTGTGTGTGTGTGGTCGCAAAATATCTAGAGAACGAATGAATGAATCACGACAAGCCTTGGTTATTTCCTTCTGTTTGTAACCAAAAGCATCAAATTTTAGTTTACACCCTTCCCCTCGCTGACCCCTTCTTGGACTCCCATCACTACCTCCTTGAGAGGTTTATGTTTGGTAATCGCAGTATTCAAGGAACTAGTTCTTGGTTAATTGCTTACTTCACATAACAATTTGACTACCGGCAGTGTAGTGTAGGACATAACGGTCTTCCACCTTGGAGACCCGAGTTCAATCCCCTGCCCAGGCAAGAAGGTTTTTCGCATACTCTGGTAACTGATACCATTTCCCTTGTGCAAGAAAATGGGTAATAGTCTTTCATTATTAAAATATATTATATGTCGGTATGCCAAGCGCAATACGATCTCGGAGCGAGAACTTGAGAAAAAAGGCACTTCCAAAAAAGACTTGCATACTATATTAAAACCTTGAACACGATTGGTTGACCCAAATGATAGGGTGGGGCCTTGACAGTGATACAATAATATGCCATCATTCTCAATACTGTTGCATAGAATATCACAATATTTAGAGTTTATATTCCTTTGATCATTATATTTGCTTCATTAACTTTTAGCATGGATACGTTCAGTGTGCAGTGTGTCTATCAGCAAGTGTGTCTATATTTCACTCTAACATCAATTCTGTACATCAATTTCTTCAAGCAGAATCCCCTACTCTCCTTTTTTTGACAGAGACTCAAGTAACATCCACATCTGATACGTCTAGATTTAATGTTCCAGGTTATCAACTGCTCCAAAATGTCAGACCTAAAGGAGGTGTATGTTGCTTCGCAAAATCTGAAATTGCCCTGGAGGAGGTTACTAGTTTCAATTGTCCCTATTTTGATTATTCTATATATACAAATTAATTTCTGCTGGTAAATTTAAATACATATTGCATCTACCGTTCCCCAAATACTCCTCCAGAGCAAAGTCTTTTTGATTCTCTGTCCTCACAACTCAGTGTCCTCAACTTAAATGCTTCTTCTGAAATCACTGTGTTGGGTGATTTTAATGTCCATAATGTTGAATGGCTCACTCATTCAGCCAGGACTGATGATGCTGGTCTTGAATGTGAGCTATTTGCAGACTCATTTAATCTCACTCAACTAGTCAACCAACCCACCCGTGTACCAGATAATCCTAATCATAATTCCCACCTACTGGACTTATTTTTAACAACCAATTCAGAAAATTATGATGTTACAGTGAGGTCCCCGCTTGGATCTTCTGATCACTGTCTGATACAGGCCACCTGTCTATCACCTACCACACCTTCCCACTCTGAACCTGTTTTGGTGACTAAATGGCATTACGATAGGGCAGACTGGGAGGGTCTTCAAGGTGTCTTTATTGATATTCCCTGGACCTCTTTCTTTTCTAATGATGCACACACCACCTTGAGCCACATACAAGATTTTGTAAAAATTGGAATGGAAACTTTTATTCCTCATCAAAAGTACAGCAAAAAATCTAATTCACCTAAATGGTTTGACCATAATTGTGCTAGAGTAACTGAACAAAAAGCAATAGCCTACAATGCATACAGATCAAAAACACATGAAACCTTTAATTACTTTAGAAACATCAGAAATCATGCCAAAACTGTATTAAACCTAACTAAATCAAACTTTCTCCACAAGCAGGCAAATAAACTTCAAAATAATCCAAATGATAACAAAATATTTTGGTCTACTCTTATCTCATTCAAATCCAACTTCACTACTGCTTCATCCATTCCACCATTAAAATCTCCGACTGGCAATCTTGTAAGTGACCCACGAGGTAAAGCTAACATTCTTGCGGATATTTTCTCCACCAACTCAACCTTAGATGAAATAAATCAAGATGTCCCTGTACTTAATTTTAATTCGCCTGAAATTCCCTCACTTAAGATCCACACCAGACATGTCAAAACTATTTTACAGAATCTCTCGTAGATAAGGCTCCTGGTCCAGATGAAATTCCTCCAATAGTACTTAAAAATTGCTCCTTGGTGCTCGCTCCTGTATTGGCAAAAAATTTCCGTCTGTGTACTCATACCTCATGCTTCCCAGTACCCTGGAAAGAAGCAAACATTCATCCAGTTCCTAAAAAAGGTGCCTCTTCAGATCCATCAAACTACAGACCAATAGCTATAACTTCCACTCTTGGTAAAGTCTTTGAAATTATATTAAATAATCACATAATTAAGCATCTTGAGAATAATAAATTAATCGGTGATAGGCAATATGGTTTTAGACGATGTCGATCAACTGCAGACATTCTTTGCCTTCTTACGCATCAAATCAACCAAGCTACAGACCAACATGGTAAAACACATACAATAGCACTGGATATATCAAAGGCATTTGATAGAGTCTGGCATCAATCCTTATTGTCGAAGATGTCACACTACGGCCTTGCATCATTAGTTCCACTAATTTCTTCTTATCTTCATAAAACAAAAAATATGTGTATTGGTAGATGGCCTTTATTCTCAATTTCACTCAATAAATGCTGGTGTTCCCCAGGGATCAGTTTTGGCCCCAACTCTGTTCCTCATTCATATAAATTATCTCATATCTACCACTCATAATCCAATACATTCCTACGCAGATGACTCAACACTCCACAGTTCCTTCACATTTACGAATTCTTTCACCCAACCCGTTCTTATAAATTCAAAAATAAACACTGCAATTTCTCTGAACCAGGACCTTTCTAGAATTAATGAATGGGGACAAAAGAATCTAGTTTCCTTTAATGCACAGAAAACCAAGTACATTCAATATTTGTAACCGACAGAATCTCACTGACTCCCATATATTTTTTAATGATGTAAATATTCCCACTTCCCCTAGTATTGACATTCTCGGTGTAACATTAACTACTAAGTGAGTGAGTGAGTGAGAGCACAGTGAGAGCACACGGGTTGGTTGAGCTCCTCAACAGAGGGGATTTTCGGAGGGGTATCGTGGGGCTAAGTGACCCATATACGTATCAGAAGATCGGCGATGATACGGTGTTTCGGCACATAGTAAACAGAACGTGGTTTCTTGTTTAAACATCGCCCACAAAGCATATTTAGTTTAATCTTGAGAGTGTTATTACCAGTATCAGTGAGGGGACAAGGAGCCGTCAGGCACTAGCCCAGCCCTGCCGAGGCACCATAAACCTCCAGCAGTAACCACAAGGTGAGTGAAGTAACCGTTTATAGGGCAGGCAGTTTCACCCTTATGGTTCCCCACCATTGGCCTTATCTTCCATCTACCCCAAGGACCTGACCCTCGGTCTTTCAACTTCTCAAACAATTCTAACCATTATGAAGTATTTGCTATAAGGTCCATTTTTATTTCCCTCTCTAACCATTTAGGAAATACTTGCTACAAGGTCCATTTTCATTTCTCTCTCTCTCTCTCTCTCTCTCTCTCTCTCTCTCTCTCTCTCTCTCTCTCTCTCTCTCTCTCTCTCTCTCTCTCCTTTTTATCCTTAACATCTTTCCATCCACTTTCAATCACCGCACTTAACCGTCTCATTGTTATTATTTTTTGGTTTTCTATAACTTCAGATCGCTTTTTATCATTTTAGTTATTTGTTTTCCCTAACATCTTTCAATACCCAACCAGGCCAGCCCCCTCTCCAACTCGCTTCCTTTCTCCCTCGCCCCCGCCCCTGCTCTCTCTCCCTCTCTCTCTCTCTCTTAACATTTTGTACAATTTAAGCATTTTTCCATAACTGCTGTCCTAGATTCGGTTACCCACTCAGATCCTGGCTCTCGCTCACTCTCTGGCTCTCTCCCTATCTTGATGTTGACAGCATTATTAATATCCTAAGCATTTATTAATACTCAACATCAGGGTGGCGTCGCCAGTGTAAGTAATCATAGGATATAATTGGCGTGCTTCCCTTCAATCAGTTAGATCTTTTAGTTGTACCGGTGCCCAATGCCGAGGATTTATACGTTTAACCACTTAGCTTTAGGAGAAGCAGGCCAATTGCCCATCAGAAAGGTTTACTATGTTTTTTTTTTTTTTTTTTTTTTTTTTTTTTTTTTTTTTTTACATATCCCATCAGAAAGGTTGACTATGATATGTGAATTTTTATGGATCCAGCCAATTATACATTAATAACAACAGCAATAATCTAGATATGTGCCAGGAGAGATTTCCCGGGGTTTCTGAAACAAGAGAGACATGGTAGAGATGGAAGCACCACAGGAAGATCAGGAGGACGGCTTGGTAGAGGCAGAGGGACGGATAATCTTGGAAGACTATGGCCTAGCAGATACTAAGTGTTCTAAGTGCGGAAAAACCAATGCAAGAAAGAATTCGCGAAAATGGTCCGGCTGTCTTAGATCTATTCATTTATCTTGTGCTAAGCTGACAAAGAAAACATCAGGAGAACAACCAAACTGGAAATGTCTCGCATGCCCAGGGCCCACTGCAGAGCCAACCGGGGCAACACCGGCAACACCGGTCGCCGACTTGACCCAACTTGTGACCAAATGGAAAGCGCGGATCCAGGTCCTTGCCCGGGTACCTAAAGGAGCCAGAATCCAAGTGGCGGAGGCCCTTACAACCATCATAAAGAAGGCCCTGCAGCTCAAGACACCCCTCGCATGGGCACGGCTCCTGGGTTTCTCCTATGGGGCCCTCCGAAAACCACCCAGAACCAACATACAAGACCATCTTCAGGTTTCACTAGCCACCAGAGTGAAACGTCAAGTAGCACAGTATATGGATGGAAACAAACTGGTGGAACCCCCCGAACAGCAACCAAACAGGGCCCAGAAGCAACAGGACAAGAAAGAGGAAGAGGCTGAACAGCTACGTAAGAGGGTCGCGGCGAAGCTGGCGGATAGTGACATCAAAGTGGCCGTCAGACTGTTGTCCTCTTCAGAAGGTTTGGCTAGTCAAGGCACCGAAGTTGTTGAAGCCCTACAAGAAAAGCACCCACCTACACCTAGGGACCTAAACCTCCCCCCTGCCCCAAATGACAGATGCGCCAACCTTTAGTTGTCACGAAGGAGCAGGTGGTTGCCGCAGTGACTTCATTCCCAGCAGGCTCAGCCGCGGGCCCAGATGGTATCCGACCCGCCCACCTCAAAGGCCTCTTGGGTCAGGGATCAGGAGCTGCTGGGGAGGCACTCTTGGAAACCCTCACCAAATTCATCAACATGGTTTTAAGAGGGGAAGTACCCGACTGTGCCACACCCCTATTTTGGGGGGCATCACTCTGTGCACTGGCAAAAAAAGATGGCGGTGTGCGCCCAATAGCAGTAGGGAACACCTTCCGCCGCCTTGCCACAAAGGTGGGTTTGAAACCACTCTCGAAGGGACTAGGTCAACACTTAAGACCAGTTCAACTAGGTTTCGGAACTCCAGGGGGGTGTGAAGCTGCTGTACACGCAACCCGCACCTACCTCAGCCAAGCCCAAGAAAAACGAGTGCTTCTACATATTGAGATGCGGAACGCATTCAACAGCATTTGCAGGGATGTCTTCCTCCGTGCAGCTCAAGAACACATCCCCACTCTGTACCCCCTACTTTGGCAGGCTTATTCCAAACCTTCAATCCTGATTTTTGGCGAGACGGTAATCCCATCAGCGACTGGGTTACAGCAGGGAGATCCAGGTGGTCCTGCTCTTTTCTCAATAGGGGTGGATGCAGCAGCTAACAAAGTAAGGTCAGAACTGAATGTATGGTACCTGGACGATGCAACCTTGGGTTGGTCAGTAGAGAACGTTCTAACCGACCTAAATAACATCGTAACTGACCTCGGCCAGGCTGGGCTAGTGATAAATGACACCAAATGTGAACTTGTCCTCCTCAACCATACACGTGAACATGGAGAAGAGACTCAGGCCCTGTTTCGAGACATATTGCCAGATGTAAAGATCCTTCAGGAGCACCAGCAAACCCTATTAGGTTCCCCACTAACTCTGGCAGCAATCCCACCAGCACTTCAAGTTAAAAAGGAGGAGCTTCAACGTCTCGTGAGTTGCCTGATACACATCGATGCCCACTCAGCTCTGGCCCTGCTCAAGAACTGTTTCTCCATCCCAAAACTCCAATACCTCCTGCGCACATCGATGACTTACACGAACAATGGTGGCCTCCAAGAATTCGACAGCATAATCCGAGAAGCAGTGACCAGCATCACCAACGTAGAATTTAAAGAACGGGCCTGGACACAAGCCACCCTTCCTGTCCGCCTCGGGGGCTTGGGCATACGGAGAGCCTCGGATATTGCCTCCCCAGCCTTTATCTCTTCCCTCATCGCGACCAACGACCTTGTAGTGTCCATCCTTTCTTCTCAACCCAGAATGACACTTAATGGGGACGTAACAGCAGCGATTAACACCTGGAAGGGAAGTACAGGAGTAGAGGAGGAGCCTCAGGGTACCTCCAGGAGCAAGTAGAAAGCGTGGGATACCATCTCGGCGAAGAAAACTCAAGAAAATCTCCTAACCAATGCAGACCAGGTTGCAAAAGCACGCCTCCAGGCAGCCGCCCGTTCGGAGAGTGGCTTGTGGTTACACGCCATCCCCATCCCACCTCTTGGAACTCACTTGGATGTTGAAGCACTCCGGGTTGCCATCGCGCTCAGAGTGGGTGCGGCAGTTTGTCACCCACACACTTGCAAGTGTAGTGGGGGGATGGATGCTCAAGGTCACCATGCCTTGTCATGTAATTACAACGCAGGCCACCTGCCAAGACACTCTGCACTAAATGATGTCATAAAACAGGCCCTGCAGAGTGCTAACCGTGCATCAATCCTCGAACCACATGGACTTCACAGAGAAGACGGCAAACGGCCAGATGGGATGACCACTTTCCCTTACAAGAATGGCCGGTGCCTCGTGTGGGATGCCACATGTGTTGACACTTTCTCCACAACCAACATCGCCAGAAACGCCGACGAAGCAGGTGAAGCCGCCCGGATAGCAGAAAATAAAAAGCGAGAAAAATATCAAGCCATCGCCAGAAATCATCAGTTCGAGCCCCTGGCATTCGAAACTTCAGGAGTCTTCGGCCCTACCACCCTTAAGATGGTGAATGAAATAGGCCGTAAAATCAGAGAAGTTTCAGGAGAACCCCGGGAAACCCTCTGGCTCAAGCAAAGACTAGGGATGGCTATCCTCCGGGGCAATGCCACCAGCGTCATGAGCTCAGTTCGACAGGACTGGGTCATGCCACTGTGTGAGGCCCGGGCAGGAGTGGTGTATCCGTAGTCTTTCCACAGTAGGGTAAAACAAAACATAAACTTTATTTGTATGTAACATGTGTGATGCACATAAATAAAAGGGGATGTGTCGGATGGTTGAAAGCCACAGTTGCTCGCGCGTTTGGGGCTAGCAACACGTATTATGAAAAACATGTATCCTCCTTCATTCACTGTCCCCCCCTTCACTCACTCAACCCCACAATTTGCCGGAGGATAACAGGTTTTTCACAATACGTAAACGGAGGTCTTTTTAAAAACTTGAGCTGGACACATTATGTTAGAAGCATTGCTAAGAATGCCTCTAAAAAACTGGGACTCCTGTACAGAGTTCGAGAATTCTTCACTGACGAGCAGTTGGCCGTAATATATAAAAGTCAAGTGCGTTCTCAGATGGATTACTGTTCACCTCTGTGGAGCGGAAGTAGAGTGGTTGCATTGAGGCAGTTGGACAAAATTCAAAATAAAGCTATTAGATTAATCAATAACCCTGCAATCACACAGGACCTTCCTACATTATCCATACGAAGAAACGTTGCATCCCTTGCATTATTCTACATATATTTTCACAGCGATTGTTCCGAGGAACTTGCTTCATTGTGCCGCCTCTCCACATCTTTCCCCGTAGAACTAGGGCAGCTGAGAGCGCCCATGATTTTACACTTTCTCCTCCACAATGCAGAACTTCTGCTTATCAAAATTAATTTATCCCTAGAACTACTACTCTTTGGAATTCACTTCCCTCGAGTTGCTTTCCACAAACTTACAATCTACAAAAGTTTAAATCCAGTTGTTACAAACATTTTATTAATGGAGGATGCCTTTAGGCACATGGAGCTTTTTGTTTTAACTGTGTTTTTCCTTCCTCCGTTCATTGTCTCTTTAAAAAAAAAAAAAAAAAAAATCTATTCTACAATATCTCGAGAATGAACATATGGGCGTCTATGGAACTACAGTAGATCAGCCCCTCCACTTGGTAGTCGGAATGTTTCAATTAACTTGTGATTAGCATTGTATGACGACCCGGCCCTTCATTCCCCCTTTGATGGACCACCAAAACAAATACTGAATACATGCCTGATGTATATTGCAATGCTTGCAATGCATCGACATCCAGATGCACTTTCATTGCGATATTCCTTTTGTATTTATAATATGTTTGTCTATGTCTTCTATATTACGTTTTTATTATGTTTAATTGCGTCTTTATTTTGTTATTATTGAGTATTTATTACATTTGTATTCCTTTGGTATGTAATTTATCCTATATTGCATATGTTTGTTGTCTCTATTACATCTTTGTTTGTTCTTTATTATGTTGCTGTTCCATAATAATTACATCTAATATTATGCCTGACCTGTAATGTCCTGATTACCTAAATTTTACGTCACAAACATACACGGGACCATTTAATACTTTATATCTAATTTCATAGTGTTGAATATATTATCATAGAATATAATTGACATCGACGCACGATTAAATAAATGCAAATGAGTCCTTTGCTATTAGCGCACGCTATTCAACATGTGTCAGACATTAATACATTACAAAATTAACCAAACATAATAAGAACTGTAATATAACTGAACCTTACTGTGACCTGGTGATCTCCTGGAATATTCTGGTTTATTGTAATATAACTGAACCTTACTGTGACCTGGTGATCTCCTGGAATATTCTGGTATATTAATATTATTAATGACAGGCGAAATTGAGGGGACGGAATCTCCTAACTATTATATTTTATATTACAACAGGGTACTGTCTGCTCTGTATACATTGTACTAAATATGATTGAATAAGATACAGAGGAATCACTAGTGTGCTTAAATACATCTAAAACCAATTAAAATTGTAAAGCTTTAATTTCGTGCATTATTAGCTTATAAAGTAACAACAAAAACAACACTGAATGTGTACAATAATACATTTAAAAACAAGATAATAAATACACAAAATATGTACATATAATAAATCAATATGTACCACTTGCTATCCGCCCTGATAAAGCCAAGGACATATTACTCATATTTGCTGTTTCAGTATTATCCTGAGGCTGACAACAGTTCTGGGAAGAGCCATGCGTAGAACTAGAGATAGCCATTCTTGGTTGTTGACAGATCAAACCATGTTACTGATGTGTGTGTGTGTGCGTGCGTGGGTGTGTGTATGTGTTCCTTGTTAGTGAGCGATTATAATATTATAATCCTCCACCAGATTCAAAGTATTGGCAAATCCAAAGCAATCAGTCCGTTCAATAATGTTCATTCATTGGTATGATGGCTAAACTCATGAATATTCAAACAACATTACCATGTAGATAATGGCACTTTCTTGCCAATGCTGCCTCGTATGTTACAAAGGAGTACAAAGGAAATCAAGCAACAACATATCTAGTGACCCTTCTAGGTTGCTTGTCCTCCAAAACACTGAGGATCAAGTGTCCAAACAGTGGTTTAGAGTGGGTAAGGGAACATTGGAAAGGGAATTACTGCCCTGGAACTAATGTCCGTGGCAGGATTAGGAAGTTAGTAGGAGACAGATGGGTTAGTAACTGAGGGGGTGATAAAATAAAGTTATTCATTTACAAACGCAGTCAGTCGCGGGTTTGATGCGAGATATTTGTCTAGGCGGAGTTTAAATGAATCAACGGTGATGCAGTCTATAACGTTTCGGGGAAGCCCATTCCACAAGTTGACAACTCGATTGAAGAAGAAATTCTTAGATTCGTGTGAGTTAAAAGATTTACCAATAATTTTGCAACCGTTTCCCCGCGTGTAATTAGATTGGTCGATAGTGAAGTACTTACTACAGTTCATATTGTCGATGCCTTTGATGATTTTGAACACTTGAATTAAGTCACCTCTTAATCTGCGCTGGGTTAAAGGAAATAGATTTAATTCTCTAAGACGCTCTTCGTATGGTTTGTTCTTTAGGCTAGGTATCATTTTGGTAACTCTACGTTGAACTCGTTCTAGCTTGTTTATATCTTTTTGGTAATAAGGGCACCAGGATTGAACGCAGTATTCCAGAAGAGGGCGGACTAAGGAATTGTAAAGGGTTAGGATAACTTCTTTGGATTTATGCTCAAAATGACCTGCCTATAAAGCCAATTATTTTGTTTGCCTTCTTAACAACTTCTGAACATTGTTGACTCGGTTTTAGGTTACTCAATATTGTTACTCCCAGATCGGTTTCTCTGTTTACATTCTAAAGCTGAGTGCCATTCATCGAATAGTTTGCTTTCTCATTTAGGTATCCGATATGTAGTACTTTACATTTATCCGCATTGAAACTCATTTGCCAAATTTGGGCCCAACATAACAATTTATCTAGATTGTGTTGCATATCGTCAACTTGTTCTTTTGAGAGTACGCTATTTGCAATTTTTGTATCGTCATCAAATTTTGAGATTGTACAGGTGAGACCCTCATCTATGTCGTTGATGTAAATTAGAAAGATAATTGGTCCTAATACCGATCCCTGGGGTACCCCGCTACTTACATTGGTCCATTTAGATGCCTTACCGTTTATGACTACTCTTTGCTTTCTGTCGCTGAGCCAATTTTCTATCCATTTCAACACACCGTCTTGTATTCCATGCACTTTTAGTTTTAGCAGTAAACGTTTGTGGGGAACTTTGTCAAAGGCCTTTTGAAAATCAAGGTATATAATATCTACAGCTTTACTCTCATCGTAGAGGTTGAGGATATCGTGGAAGAAGTCTAAGAGGTTTGTTAAACAGGATTTTTTTTTACGAAAACCGTGTTGAGTATCTTTAAGTATGTTATTTTCCTCTAAGTGATTTACGAGTCTGTCTCGCATGACCGTTTCTAGCATTTTACATACAACTGAGGTTAAGCTAATTGGACGATAGTTACTGGGTAGGGATTTGCTGCCTTTTTTGAATATCGGTGTTACGTTGGCTAGCTTCCACTGATCGTGCATAGTTCCAGACTGCAAGGATTTATTGAATAGTAATGTCAGTGGTTTGGAGAGCTCATCCTTAGCTTCCTTTAGAACTCTAGGCGAGATTGTATCAGGTCCAGGCGTTTTATTTACCTTGAGTTTATCTAAACAATTCAATACTTCTCTCTCTGTAACGGTGATATTGCTTAGAACATCTAAATTATCAATCTGAATCGGCGATGGTGTAGGGATATCACTGAGGTCTTCTGTTGTAAACACTGATGCAAAGAAGGTATTGAGGGCATTAATCATTTGTACTTCATCTTTGGTGTATTCTCCATTTTCATCAACTAACGGTCCAACAGTTCAAGTAACTACTTTTTTCTTTCTGATATAACTATAGAATTCTTTCGGGTTTGTTTTACTTTGATTCGCAATATGTAACTCTAAGGTCTTTTTACTTTGCTTAATTAACTTTTTGGCTTTGCGTCGTAGCTCTACAAATTTCAGCCGTTCTTCGTCATTTTGTGAGGATTTTAATCTATCATTTGCAATTTGTTTTAGCAAGCAGGCAGTTTGAAATATCTTTATTCCACCATTTGGGCTTATTATTATGGCCTGGACGCCGTATTTTCGATGGTATGCAGTGTTGCACTGCTTTTAGGTAAGTGGCTTCGAATAACTTCCAAGATGTATTTATGTCGTTATTGTGAATTAAAAAGCTCTAATGTTGCAGGCAGGCCCGGCAGCCTTTATGTATGAGGTAATATATTGGGCTCTTAACAACAATAACCAAAGACTGATGTTGGCGTTCATTATTACATATGAGTGATAACAATAGTTAAGAGTTATTCAGTCATAAGGATGCATTACAAGTTTTTTGTTTACCAAAATAATACAAACTGTAAGCTTATTTTAGGTTAATTGCCACTAATATTTCATCTCATTTATGTACTAACTATATGTAATTACATTTGAAGTAGCAATACTAGTCGGTTGTTGATTTGCAACATTTACTAGTTCCTCCTTCATTTCTATTACTATGATAATGTTAATCGTGATTATATTTCTAAGTTAGCTTAAGAGTGTAGACATGTAAACTGATTTGAGAGTAACAATATCGAGTAACAGTATCGATAATCCAGTCAACAAAGTACATAAATTGTTAAAAAGACAAACAAAATAATTGGCTTTATAGGCAGGTAATTTAAGCATAAATTGATAGATTTAATCCTAACTCTTTCTAATTCCTTACTAAGTCCGCCCTCTTCTGTAATATTGCGTTCAATCCTGGTGCCCTTACTACAAACAAGATATAGAAAATTTAGACCGAGTTCAACATAGATTTACCAAAATTATACCTAGCCTAAAGAACAAACCATGCAAGGCGCGTCTAAGGTAATTAAATATATTTCCATTGACCCAATGCAGATTTAGAGGCGACTTAATTCAAATGTTGAAAATCATCAAGGGCATCGACAATATGACCTGTAGTAAGGACTTCACTATCGACCAATCTAATTACATGCAGGGAAACGGTTGCAAATTTATTGGCAAATCTCTTATATCAACTCACACGAGTCTAAGAATTTCTTTTTCAATCGAGTTGTCAACTTGTGGAATGGGTTTCCCGAGACGTTATAGACAGCAACACTGTTGATTCTTTTAAACTTCGCTTAGACAAACATCTTGCCTCAAATCCACGACTGATTGCGTTTATAAATGGATAACTATATTGTTCCCCCCTCAGATCCTTCAAGGATTATTGCGTTTACAAATTACTAAGATGATACACTGTGTTATGCTACTAACTCAACTGTCCCCTACTAACGTCTCCTAATCCTTCCATGGACATTAGTTCCAGGGCAGTTCTTCCTTTTCCAATTTTCCCTTACCAACTCTATGCCACTGTTTGGACACTTGATCCTCAGTGTTTTGGAGGACAAGCAGCCTAAAGGGTTGCTAAGCCTGTTGTTGCTTGATTTCCTGTGTACTCCTTTGTATATCAAACAGATAAAAACACATTTGCTAGTATTGAAATCTCGTTCCCTATAAAATCATCTTGTAAAGTTAACATGACACCTACCACCTACAATTATTATGCTTCAAAGTCAACAAGGAAATGTCAGTGAGTTGCTGGTGCACTAGTTTTACCTCTCCTCCATTCACTTCATCCTCCTCCTCCTTCTCACTCTGTTATTATTCCGTCTCTTCCTTTTCATTTTCTTCCTTGTTATAATAAAAAGCCTCGATATTTGTATCACTGTGAAATGGTTACAGTATATTAAGTCTACAGTATAGAAAATATGTTTGTTTCACTACAGCGATATAATAATAGTGTGATATTTAATATAAGCAATATAATATAATTGTGAATGGAGCAGTAAATATTTCGTTATAGGAAATATATAAATATATGTAAGTATATATATATATATTTATATATTATATATGTAAATATATCCCACCAACCTCCAACAGACACACCTGTCTTGACCAGATATACAGTATCTCATTATGGCACGAATTTCTGGCCGCTGGAGTCAATGGAGGGTATCAGTCACATTCAAGTTAGTTTTCAATCCTTATCAGGGTATCCATTGCCCCCGGGGTTTTAGCAGACGTTTATATGTTATAATTTGCTAACTGGACCTTCCATGTCTCAGCAACTATTGTGAGAGCTAACCCTTAACTCCGGTGTTAATCCAATTCATAGTAATGACTGAACCTATGGTACAATATCAATAATCAATATTATACAGTTCGAATCTTTGTATTAGTTGATTCAGTGGATAGTATTATTACAGTTTGTCTTTGTATTAGTTGATTCAGTGGATAGTATTATTACAGTTTGTCTTTAGACCGATGATAATACTAAGCGTAGTAACACATTTAGTTTATTTTCATGTGTGTTCGTTTGATCCTGGCATCACGACCATCATAGCAGAAGGTGAATATACCAATTGAACCAGGCAGCTGCGACATTCTTTCTGGAAGGTTTTACTGGGTGAATGTGATTTAAAAACAACAACAATAAAAATACACTAGTGCCGGGGAAATGGATGAAATACTGTATATGATAAGGAGGCATGTCTCTTTACACCACCTCCTCTCTTCCCCTTACATGTGTCTCACCACCCCCCTCTCTCTCCTACCCCTCCTTTCTACCTCAACTTCCCACCTCCTCCTTTATTCTACATTTCCCTCTCCCACTCCCTATACTTTATCCCTTCTCCCTCAAGTATGTTCACTACCCTCCTCTACACTTCCCATATATCCCCCTCCCTCATACAAGTGCGAAAGAGCGGCAAGACTGAATCAGTGTGGCAAGAGCCTTGAGAAAGGGAGGGTTTATGACGCCCATGCAATCGATACCCTCCCTTCACAATAATCTATGTTTTCACTGGATATATGTTCTCTACACCAACTTTCTATTCCTACAATTTTCACATGTTTATTATACAAGTCAAATATGCGCATATGGTAAACGCAAGAATTTTGGTTGAATTAAAGCTAAATCTGTTTCACCTGTCTCACTGGTGGACCTGGAATTTTCTGGCCTCACGCAGTCCTCAGGTTAAAGATGATTGTAAGAAAATAAAGCAGAGCCAAATGGTTGAACATTACTGAGAATGTTTCCACAATGTTTTACTATTTTTTATTTCTTTGGATTTGTGTGTGTAACTCCCTTAACCCTTAACTGGCGGCGCCCGGCTATAGCCGGGCAAGAGAACCAAGGATTATGTGGCGGGGCCCGGCTATAGTCGCATGCAATTTTGAGCACGTAATGTGCTCTGAGAGAGAGCGGAGCGGTGGGAGGAGCGTAGGTTACCTCATGACCGCTCGCCACGGTGGCCGTGGAGCTACTGAGATGTACTGCACCCTACTCCACCCTCCCTCACTCGTTTCACACGTAAGGAACCATCGTAGAAGGATGGTTCTGGTGTCATTGGAAAGCTGAATTAATTTCAGGGATACATACTTGTATTACGCTCTGGCTCTTGTTTATGCATGAAAACGAGCACGGAAACAAGCTCGTTTATGGTAAAACCCCCCGCTGGGCGGCACAGTCAAATATACTCCACCACCCGCTCTTTGAGTGTTAATGTATGACGTCTCTAGTTGTTGGATGGAGCACATTATAGATACACTGGGAATAATAACAAAACATGTCATGTAGCTTTTCAATGCGAAGTGACGGAATATTTTACGGGTACTGTACAGTTTTTAAAATGCATTTTGTTTAAAAGTCTAGCCATTGAGCAAAATTGCAAAATGTATTCCGTATCCAATTTTTTAAATGTTACTAAGTAATATGCAAAATATTACACAATAATTAATTTGTTCAATAATGTAATGGTTGGCAGTATAATACACATCGAATGTCGAGCTGTGAATAAAAATTAGCTTTTATTAATGTAATATATATATATATTAAAATATAATTAACATTGAGAGTTGCGGGAAAATTAGGACAAATGGTATGTGAGAATCACATTTTTATAATAAGAGGTATAGGATACAAGATGAAATATGTCGTGAGGAAACCCTTTTGGATATATCAGGAAACTATGTGAATAGTTCCATGTAGCATTACATAATTTAAGTATGTCATTAAGTCTAGTCTTATAACATAAATACAAATTATTATTTCCCCGCTAATGAACACGAAGTGATAAATGTTGTTCCTTAATTACACCATCTTCATATGTTTCTCCTTTTGTGGTTTCATCTATAAATTTCCCCTATATTTGTTCTATTCCCTCTATGAACTGAGTCCCAGTCTTCTTTTGTTATATTTGTTTTCTCTCTTTATTTGCTTCTCTTTGTTTTCCTGTCCACACAGTTCCCCCTACACATGCATTTATTCTATAACAATCCTCCCCTCTCTACTCTCATCCCTCTTGTATCATGCCTACTTGTTCACTCGCTTGTATTCTATAACATTCCTCCCCTCTCTACTCTCATCCCTCTTGTATCATGCCTACTTCTTGTTCACTCGCTTGTATTCTATAACAATCCTCCCCTCTCTACTCTCATCCCTCTTGTATCATGCCTACTTGTTCACTCGGTTGTATTCTATAACAATCCTCCCCTCTCTACTCTCATCCCTCTTGTATCATGCCTACTTCTTGTTCACTCGCTTGTATTCTATAACAATCCTCCCCTCTCTACTCTCATCCCTCTTGTATCATGCCTACTTGTTCACTCGGTTGTATTCTATAACAATCCTCCCCTCTCTACTCTCATCCCTCTTGTATCATGCCTACTTCTTGTTCACTCGCTTGTATTCTATAACAATCCTCCCCTCTCTACTCTCATCCCTCTTGTATCATACCTACTTCTTGTTCACTCGCTTGTATTCCCTCTAAATAATGGTTTTCAGTTTGAAGGTTTAGTTTTCCAATTTTCTGTTCAGGGTATTGTGAATTTCCCACAAAAGGGGGAAGGGTTAATTTATTGGTCGACATGTTTTTATTTCTTGTATTTTTTTAGTATCCTCACTAGAACTCCCTCCCCAAGATCCCCCTTCTAAATTAATTTGAAAATGTTTCGGTAGAAATATGTCCCGGCCTAAATTACAGGCTCGCTATCGCTCGCCAGGAATAATACAAAAAAAACCCAAATGGTCTTAATATTGACACAGAAATGTGATGAAAGGTCTTAAAATCTCCAGACTAATGGGCCTAACAAACAACCATCCCCCCCTTACTTGTATATAGCCTGACTGCATGTCATACCTAATACATTTACAGACCTTCCTTTCCAATCAATGTACATACCAAACATTAAGCACACATAATTATGACAACTACCAATATTGTGTAGTGAAATACGCTGTCATGAAAACTCTGCATTAATTTGACACAATGACTCTTTGTCATACATGTCTGTCTGTTAAATATCGACCAATCACTTGATAAGGGATCAAATTTACTCTGTCAGCTGAAGTAAGAACGACTATTATAATGACATTGAGTGATACTGTTAAACATTAAACAATTAACTAGTTAAATAACTCGTTCTTGATTCCCCATTAAATACGTTCTCAAAAAATAAAAAAATAAATAAAATAGAATGTCCTTAAATAAGATAACATTGAAAATCAGTAATGATGAGTTAGGTTATTAAGGGTTCATTACTATTACCTGTATGCAAGTGTTTTAGTTTCCACATTCGCGCCATACTGAAATGTTGCAGGAAGAAATATCACATTCGCATTATTCGCTAGTGCAAAGTGGTAATTACATTGCTGACACATAAAATGAAAGGTAGCAAAAATCCCTTCCGGACGGTTCGTCTATGGCCCGGTGACTGTTGTCCGAGGGACCTTTGGTATATTATATTAATATGGGTCGTAAACATTTACAACATCATTTATGTGTGGAATTATTATTAGTATATATTTCATGAGCACTTCCCAAAAATATATATAATGCTAAAAACAGGACAAACTAGCAGTGCGTTCCGTTGACAGCGAACAGATAATTGTTCCGTTAGAGCACTTTGCTAGGCTAGCTGTTCTCTCTTAGCTTATCAGGTTAACTTTTTTGTCCTATGTGTATGAAGGAGACAAAAGGCAGGCTACCTGTAATGAGTGTCTCCCTTCGTGTGCCGGAACACACAAAGTAAAGTAGTTTAAGTTATAGGATGAAGGAAAGATTGATTTAGGGAGAGAGTTCCAGTTCAACTCCCAGAGTTCACTCGTTGAGTAGAAGAAAGACTGAGAACCTTTGCCAATTCTAGAGATAGAGAGCTGAACAGAATAAGAGTGGGACTGTCTTGAAAGACGAGTGCCTCGCACTCGCCGCATTGAGGGAGCTCTGAAGAACACTGATTGTTGTAATAGTCATAGAAGAGTGAAAGATATGCAACATTACGACATGTAAAATGAGATTGTGGGGAACTAGTAACAGGAAGTGAGTATGAGGCGAAATACTTTTGATTTTATTCTTTCAAAAGTGCAATATGAGTGAAACCTCCCCTCACTTACGAACAATACTCAATACAAGGGCGCACTGTTCCCCGATACAGAGCAAGAGGCTGTAATTATCATTAGACAATGTTATGCAGCTTAGGAAGGATCTCTATGATTCAAATTGGTAAAAGGTAGTTCAATTAACTCTATTTCCCACAAGTTCTTCCTAAACCGAATAACATCGTTTAATAATAGCCACAATAAACTGATAACACTCGTCATAATTCTCAAAGGTTTAAGGGGATCGGCCACTTTTTAGGCTTAAAAAGCTCGAAATCCTGAACATTTTGTTTTATGTTTTCAAAACTTGTCCTGTATTTCTAAAAAAAGTTGTATAGCGAACTTTGAAATTGACAGGCTCAGTAACTACTGGTCGTACGAGGATCATATACAGTATATACATGGAAAAAGCGTAAAATACTCTACAACTTCCCAAAAGCTTTATCTTTGACTCTGTTCTGTTTCTGCGTAAAATATTGTAAACAAAACAAAACAGTTAACATTTTTCACCTATAATTACCTTAGACTTTCACGTTTTTCTCAAAAAGTAATTTGGCTACTCTGAGATCTAATAAGTCTGTTATTATTAGGCCTCCAGGAATGTTTTCTATATCATTGTAAAATGCATTGGAAACTCTACAATATATGCACATTCGATTTACTCTAGCCAACTTTGTTTGTTTGCGGCATGTTGTCAAAGTCGTAAAATTCTACAGAATAATTTTACCTTAATTCATAATCTCCTAAATTCAAAAATACACAAAATATATACAACAATTTTACAGAAACTACAGACACACCTTTTGTGAGTTGTTTGATCACATAAAACAGGTGCTATGGGGATATATTTAGGAGTTATAATGTGTTTAGTAGTGCTATAGTTTTCAACTTTGTTTTACCTAAATTGAAGGAAAAAAGCAAAAAAAAAAAATAAATATCCTTGACCTAGTTTTATAGTCACATACACCTGTGCCAAATTGCATTTAAATTGAAAGTAAGACCTGGAAGTTGGATAATAAACCGGTGGTCGGTCCCCTTAGCCCATAAATGGCGAATGTAGCCAGTAAAGGATTTGTGGTGCACTGCGAATATCCTCAATAGATCCAGAGCATAAAAAAAGCTTTAAAACACCCCAGTGGTACTCAAAACAAAGACATTTGTGATTATGTGAGATAATTCCCATCCATTACTTACACGGTCTGTTTAACACGGGCGAGGCAGCTAGAGATCCTTGCAACAAAGAAACTTCTACTCAGAGCCGTCAGTGTCGCTCCAGAGCACGGAAAAGGATATTCGCCGCTCCTCTCGCCTCATGATACGACCTGGCAGCAAGAATAAATATTGTTCACCCCCCAAATGCTATTTCCACTTATTATATTGCTCTTAAATGTTTATATGTTAATATTAAAAGCAAAATTTGGCGCACATGGATACGTAACATTAATATATATATAGAGATATGACGATTTTCGTCAGAATAGAACCAAATACCTTTGCATGGCGGGACCCATTGAACTGTCATAGCTTCGCACTTTATGAGTTAATTTACTTCGACTAACTTATGCGCGATCCCTTCGACAAATTATACAGTATATGTTAGTTTCGTCCATGGACTGACAGTGCTACAGTCATTCCCCAATTCACAAGTCGTCCATCATATACTTCAAGAGATGGACAACTATTAAAACTCAAATTGATTCTTGCTTTGTCCAACTCCTTTAGTACGATTTAAATTATATTCTGGGCATGTAATCTGTATGTGTGAGTTCCGCTGTAATGTGATCTTCGGTATGTATAAAAGTAAAGACGAAAACGACAGAGTTTATTAATCAATAGTTATCATATATACATTACTGTTGTATATATACATTTAGCTTCTGTTACTATTAATTTATATCCTGAAATACTTCATTCTGTATAACTACTAATTAGTATCTGCTTCACTAAGCTACTGTTCTTCTGATTCCCATCTGTATTACTAATCCCGCACTTGCATTAATTATTTCTTACCAGCTTATTGCTATTGATTGTACGTTCTTTTTGTAGTACATTCAAACAAATGTGAACACCTTGGTGTCACTGTTGTTAACTTTGGACTGTCAAAGCAAGTTAATAGTCTTTCTTCTTGATGCGTCAACACGTTTTATATTTCACATTGTTAGTTTGATGTTGCATATTATTTTATCCGCATGTTAATATTTAGTTTACAATGCGAATGTATTCAATTTTCTCCTACGCTTGATATATCATTGGTATATCAATGGACAGTTCCTGCTTTCAGGTGTTTTGAATTTTAACTTCTCAATATGGTTGAAAATATAATTGCGCTCCCATTGAAGTTGCTATTTACTATATCTTGGGTTCCCAACCCTATTTATCCTTCATGCCCTGTCGAGAGTTTTGTGTAGCTTTTTTTTTAAGCACGGGATCTGTGAGAGCTGCGGCTGGTAATGTAATTGTTAATGCCCTACAGACTTACCTCCTTCCTCCCTTCCTTTCCTCGAGTCGTTTATAAACTGAGATCCAGTACCTCAGGAAACACAACAATGAAAATATAATTAATTGCGCTGTTGAATGTAAACAAGTAAGTATCTTCAAGTTATATTTTAAAAAGCTCCTGTATCATATTAATATATATGCTGTTCTGATAATAATGTTGTTTTACGTGGATTTTTTTTTTCCTTGGACAATATTATTTATTACATTACTGTTTGATTAACGAGAGACATATATTGTCAGGATGCCTCATCACCTTCAAATTCCCAACCATGAATTTACAAATATAGCATCGATGGCATAACACTTACAACATAATAATAAACATCATTAATCTAAACAATTCTTTAATTAATAATATTAATTATGACGCGTATTGGTGAACCACAACTAATATAACATATCAGATAACATGAACAATACAGCACATACTTAATAGTATGCCCACATGTAATAACAGTAAAACAAAGGCAAATAACTCATAATAAACAACAGTAACACACTAATGAATGATTTGTCTAATATAAAACAATATTACGATGCCTTCCCATGTCAAGGAGTGTTGACTGTGCTACTCCGGAAGAAATGGCGCAGAGTGCGAAAAATCAACCGAGTAAGACTGGGTAGAACAGATCAGTAGGCTGGAGTAACATTTTTTCCTACTCCGTTTCCTAATAGAGTTCGTCAGAAGTTTGACAAAGTGCAGTTGGTTATAAATACCTAGTACAACGGAGCGAAACTGAGTATAAAGGAATGTAAAAAAGTACAATTGTGTTCACGTACAGAGTAGTACGTAGTGATGTACCGACTTCAATGACCAGGACACATATACTGTATATATGGGCATCTATGAGCGACCCATGCCACGCAAGCCAATTTCCCCACCTCAGAAGAACATAAGAACACGGGAGTTTGCGGAGAGCTGATTGGCCCACACTAGGCAGATCCCTTTCACACTCAATCCATTTCGTCCATATGCCTATCTAATTTTATCTTGAAACTATTTATTGTTCTTGATCCTACTATAGTACTCAATTTCACATATCTACAACCGTTCCCAAACCAATATTTGCCTATATAATTTCTGAAACAAAAACATTCTAGTTTGAAACCATTTGTTCGAGTACTTTCGCTATCATTGAGCTTCTGTACATTGTCCATGCCCTCTTTATTAATCTCACTAACTCACTTGAATACCTATCATAATCAATCTAATTTAGCTGCTCTCTAACGAATGTAAGCCAAATTTCTTAATCTTATCTTCATACGGAAGATTTCCAATATTATGGATCATTGTTTGTCAGTGTTCGTTGTACTCTCTCCATTCTGTAATATGGATACTCAAAATCAATATATTAGTAAAACTCTAATAAATATATTAGTATAACTATTTGACCATGAAAACTGCAGAACATAATAATATTGCCTCATACGTTTACGTTGAGGGACCCAGAGAGGGCCGCTCTCGGGCGGCATGATATGCGGGGGTTGTGCTTTTTAGGACTAATGGGTGGGGACAGGATCAGGATTAGGGATGTAATGATTGGTGATCCTAGTTCTAAATGAATCAAGGGTGGGGCTATTAACTACATGAGATGGGAGGTGATTCCACTCTTGGATGCTGTGGGTAAAAAATGATTTTCTAAATATGTCCGTGCTTGCCTGATATGTGTGGTATTTTAGGTTGTGGCTGCGTCTCGTAAATCGTATACTTGTAAGGTGTAAATATATATCTTTGTCTATGTCTACTAAGTTGTTGGTGATTTTATATAACATCTGTTGTCTGTGCATTTGCCTTCTTGTTGCAAGTGGGTCGAGTTTAATGTCTTGTTTGAGCAAAGTGACAGATGTAGTGTGTCTGTAATCACGTCTGATCCATCTTGTAGCTTTGTTTTGTATGGTCTCTAATATATTTATATTGTTGTGAAATATGAAATATATATTTTAAATACAATCATAAAGATATATCAATAAAGCTATACAAAAGGAGGCAACGATAACGATATGGAGGGACTATGACTAAAAGAAATAAATGAAGGGAAGGAAAGGGGAGAGACAGAAGATAAGAAAGTGTAAAGGATGGAAAGTATTATCTAATCCTTGACAGGTTATTCCACTGTTTTACGCTCATTATACCTCGCCCTAGTTTGTAAATTACCAGAGTGAACGAAACTGTATACTAACCATTGAAAACAATTCAGGAGGATCTATCCCTATAAAAGCCACTCATTCATAGCCGGAGGGGCTAGACAAAATTAGCTATATATATTATGTATAAATAAATATATGTTTTTATTAATATATGAATGATTTAGTCTGAACATCAATCTAATTGGACATAGTTGCATAAAGAAAATCGCAAGAGCTCACAAACATTAATCAGTAGCTGTACATATTATTGGTAGCGTCTTGTCTGAATCGAGTTAAATTTATAATAAATTTAAGGAACGTTTGTGTTCTCTCTCTCTCTCTCTCTCTCTCTCTCTCTCTCTCTCTCTCTCTCTCTCTCTCTCTCTCTCTCTCTCTCCAGTCAGGTCATAAGAGTAATCACTCACATTGCCTCATAAACCTCTTTTGGTCGTCGGCAGCAATTTCTGCTTCACGCTTGGTATTTGTATCACGAACCAGTTAGTGTAAGCAATTTGGGTGGGAAGTTTCTCGCGACATTTACGAAAGACGTGACTTGTCTGAAATTACTTTTGTTTATGTTCGGAGTAGTGGTGGTGTCAAGTGCGTGTGACTCTTCTTACTATTTAATGTTTGTGAATTTTCATATACCCGGCGAAACTTTGAATTGACTTGGACCCCTAATATGTACAATGGTCAGGATAAGTTAGTTACCTTTTCAGGGGACTTCACGTCATGGTGCAGAGATTTCCCCTCCACTAAGTCTTCCCTTCCACATAGGTCCATACTGAAACCCTATAGGTTCAAAGGGAAGTGGAAGGCATAGCTCTCCACTAACGACCGAGGACCGATGTCAGCCATGAATGTAAATGTAGATCCGATCAGAACCAAACATTTGATTAAAGAACGTTCTGTGAGTTCTAAAACCGCAACTTTAAAGGTTTTCTATGCAAACGCTCGTAGCATACGCAATAAATTTTCAGATTTAGAGGAACTAGTGTTTACTGAAAATTATGATGTGATTGGTATAACAGAATCTTGGCTCAATACAGAAGATAGAGACTTTTTAGCAGAGTATTCACTTCCCGGTTATGTAATGTTTGAGAAAAGCCGAATAAATAGAAATGGAGGTGGCGTTTTATTTTATATCAAAGAAAGTCTTAACCCGACCCTCTTGTCAAAACCTCAAATTGTGAACGTCGACACATCTTTTGTGCTAATAAAGAATAATAAAGGTACAAAAATAATACTTGCATTAATATACAGACCTCCAGCTCAATCAGTGCAAACTGACCGAGAATTTTTGAACAAATTGCAGATGTAAGTAACTCACAAGATACCGTATTTTTTGGCGACTTTAATTTACCTGTGACCAAGTGGGGCGATACTCTTACTTCACACTCCGGACATGACTTGTATACAAACTTGCAAGAGAGTTCGCTTTATCAATTTGTTCGAACACCGACCCGTGGTAATAACGTTCTTGACATTGTACTTGCAACAAAAGAAGAATTAATAGAGAATTTGAATGTTGGTGATGAATTCAGTAACAGCGACCATCGTACGATAACTTTCACTTTAAACTTTACTAGTAAC
This sequence comes from Paralithodes platypus, assembly GCA_032716605.1. Classification (NCBI taxonomy): domain Eukaryota; kingdom Metazoa; phylum Arthropoda; class Malacostraca; order Decapoda; family Lithodidae; genus Paralithodes; species Paralithodes platypus. The sequence goes on along the minus strand of CM064480.1, from coordinate 12,789,712 downwards.
GAACCAAATAGTAGCATCGAAAAAGTCCCTAATTTCAAGAAAGCAAACATTCATAAACTTAGAGCTATGTTTAAAGAAACTGACTGGAGCTTTTTAATTAACAATAACGACATAAATACATCTTGGAAGTTATTCGAAACCACTTACCTAAAAGCAGTGCAAGACTGCATACCATCGAAAATACGGCGTCCAGGCCATAATAATAAGCCCAAATGGTGGAATAAAGATATTTCAAACTGCCTGCATGCTAAAAAATTTGCTAATGATTGATTAAAATCCTCACAAAATGACGAAGAACGGGTGAAATTTGTAGAGCTACGACGCAAAGCCAAAAAGTTAATTAAGCAAAGTAAAAAGACCCTAGAGTTACATATTGCGAATGAAAGTAAAACAAACCCGAAAGAATTCTATAGTTATATTATTTTTATTAATCTCACCACCACACCCCCAATGAAATTAATTAAAGTATATATGATCCACCGGGATTCGAACCCGGGTTATCACACACATATTTTTGCCACCTTAACCATTACACCACCAGGAAGAAAAAAGTAGTTACTTCAACTGTTGGACCGTTAGTCGATGAAAATGGAGAATACACCAAAGACGAAGTACAAATGAGTAATGCCCTCAATACCTTCTTTGCATCAGTTTTTACAACAGAAGACCTCAGTGATATCCCTACACCATCGCCGATTCAGATTGATAATTCAGATGTTCTAAGGCTTCTAAGCAATATCACCGTTACAGAGAGAGAAGTATTGAATTGTTTAGATAAACTCAATGTAAATAAAACGCCTGGACCTGATACAATCTCGCCTAGAGTTTTAAAGGAAGCTAAGGATGAGCTCTCCAAACCACTGACATTACTATTCAATAAATCCTTGCAGTCTGGAACTATGCCTGATCAGTGGAAGATAGCCAACGTAACACCGATATTCAAAAAAGGCAGCAAATCCCTACCCAGTAACTATCGTCCAATTAGCTTAACCTCAGTTGTATGTAAAATGCTAGAAACGGTCATAAGAGACAGACTCGTAAATCACTTAGAGGAAAATAACATACTTAAAGATACTCAACACGGCTTTCGTAAAAAACGTTCCTGTTTAACAAACCTCTTAGACTTCTTCTACGATATCCTCAACCTCTACGATGAGAGTAAAGCTGTAGATATTATATACCTTGATTTTCAAAAGGCCTTTGACAAAGTTCCCCACAAACGTTTACTGCTAAAACTAAAAGCGCATGGAATACAAGACGGTGTGTTGAAATGGATAGAAAATTGGCTCAGCGACAGAAAGCAAAGAGTAGTCATAAACGGTAAGGCATCTAAATGGATCAATGTAAGTAGAGGAGTACCCCAGGGATCGGTACTAGGACCAATTATCTTTCTAATTTACATCAACGACATAGATGAGGGTCTCACCTGTACAATCTCAAAATTTGCTGACGATACAAAAATTGCAAATAGCGTACTCTCAAAAGATCACGTTGACGATATGCAACACAATCTAGATAAATTGTCACATTGGGCCCAAATTTGGCAAATGAGTTTCAATGCGGATAAATGTAAAGTACTACATATCGGATACCTAAATGAGAAAGCAAACTATTCGATGAATGGCGCTCAGCTTAAGAATGTAAACAGAGAAACCGATCTGGGAGTAACAATATCGAGTAACCTAAAACCGAGTCAACAATGTTCAGAAGTTGTTAAGAAGGCAAACAAAATAATTGGCTTTATAGGCAGATCATTTGAGCATAAATCCAAAGACGTAATCCTAACCCTTTACAATTCCTTAGTCCGCCCTCTTCTGGAATACTGCGTTCAATGCTGGTGCCCTTATTACCAAAAAGACATAAACAAGCTAGAACGAGTTCAACGTAGAGTTACCAAAATGATACCTAGCCTAAAGAACAAACCATACGAAGAGCGTCTTAGAGAATTAAATCTATTTCCTTTAACCCAGCGCAGATTAAGAGGTGACTTAATTCAAGTGTTCAAAATCATCAAAGGCATCGACAATATGAACTGTAGTAAGTACTTCACTATCGACCAATCTAATTACACGCGGGGAAACGGTTGCAAAATTATTGGTAAATCTTTTAACTCACGAATCTAAGAATTTCTTCTTCAATCGAGTTGTCAACTTGTGGAATGGGCTTCCCCGAGACGTTATAGACTGCAGCACCGTTGATTCATTTAAATTCCGCCTAGACAAATATCTCGCATCAAACCCGCGACTGACTGCGTTTGTAAATGAATAACTTTATTTTATCCTCCCCTCAGTTACTAACCCATATGTCCCCTACTAACTTCCTAGTCCTGCCACGTTAGTGGCAGGGCAGTAGTTCCCTTTCCAATGTTCCCTTACCCACTCTAAACCACTGTTTGGACACTTGATCCTCAGTGTTTTGGAGGACAAGCAGCCTAGAAGGGTCACTAGATCTGTTGTTGCTTGATTTCCTTTGTACTCCTTTGTACTCCAATGTTCCCTTACCCACTCTAAACCACTGTTTGGACACTTGATCCTCAGTGTTTTGGAGGACAAGCAACCTAGAAGGGTCACTAGATCTGTTGTTGCTTGATTTCCTTTGTACTCGTTTGTACTATGTAGTGTTACTAACATCTTAGTCCCTGGAAAAGGAAACTAACTTATTCTGGAGACTGTACTTTGTGATTATCCTTAGTATTTTATTACTCTGGTGTTGATATTATATTAATATTTTGCTATTGATATTTGCATAACCAGTCGGACTCCTGTGAGCTTTTGCTTCACAATCTGTATTATTTAGTCCATTATTTCGTATTTAATCTAAGTGATCTTATCATTTATCATTTAAAAGTGTTTTATCTTCTCTAAATTGTTTTACTAGTCTTTTTTTCATGCTTAACATGCGCGCTTTATTTATTTTAATTAGGTATTAGTTTCATCCCGAGTTTCTGGTAGTGTTTCTTCTTTTCAATATATTACAATGTATATGCTAATTACTAGTCTGTCTTGATATATTTGTGTCATTATATTTGTTTATGATAATGGTGTTGATGAGCATTTCCAGATGTCCCCTTATCACAATGTTCTGCCTCGATTCTTGCAAATGTATTGCATTTCCTCTTTGACCTTCCATATTTCTCTCCCCTCTGTCTTTCATCTTCTTCTGCTGCCAATATTTCAACTGGTGTCATTTTTCTTCCTCACGCTCGCTCTCTCCGTTGTAAGATCTTTGTTCTATAATTATCCCTTCCTCTTGCTTTTTTTGTCGGTTTCTTTTCAACACTGTCTTTAGTTACATATCTATATGCTCCAAAAAACATATACTGAACATTCAAAGATTACAAAATAGAATTGCTCGACTTATCACTAAAAACTATAATATCGATGTCAGCCCATCTTTTTTGTTGACTAATTTAGGTATAATGAATGTAATGCAACGTAGGAATTATTCTATGTTTATACAAATGTACTAATGTGTAAGAAGTATTACTCCCACATATTTAACTGATCGAATAGATTATGTTCAAGATCACACTGTTAGAGAAAATAGAAGTTGTTGATATAGGTTAAGTGCACACATAATATATATACAGAGCGTACACATGCCTTAATCATATTGCAACATACACACATGTACTTTCAGGGCAATGCTTCCATTGTTTCATGTCTCATGATAATATACCGTGCTCTTTAATAGCGGCAACATTGCATCAAATATATCCGGCAACATTGCACATGTTATCCTTAGTAAACACCGGCCGGCACTCTAGCATACAAGTGCCCCCTGCTCTCTGTATCTCTTTGGCTAATATAGAACCTACAAAACTTACCTCTGGACTTTTACTCTACATCCTTGTGCAAGAAAGGATTATCAAGGTTGTTGTAGCTTTACATGACAACCATACAGAAGTGTGTCTAATGATATGTTATATGTTCCTTCACCAAGGATAGAACAATTTAAAGAATCCTTTACGTAAGGTGCTTAAGAACATCTACAAGTGATTAATGCATGATCATTTTTTATTAATGAACAGTAATTTACCTTAAATATGTGACCCATGATCCAGGCCCTCTGGTGAGGATAACTATACACCGATGTGCGCAAACAACAATAGTGACGTCAGCATTCCAACACCGACTTGACTCCTACCAAGGAAACAAACAACATCTAACAAGTATCAATATGGATCGTGAGGAAGTACTTACGCTGATCGATAACCAGCGGAAACACTTCAACGACGCACTTGATCGAGCTGAACAGAGTTTTAACAGGGCTAAAGAGACGGCTGAGAAACGAACCAACGAAATCATCGCCAGTCTCGAGTACACACAAGCAAAACTCGATGACGCCACAGAGAAAATGCATAAGGGAGAAAAGGAACAGCGTAAGTCTCTGAACAAGATCCAACAACTCACCCAAGAACACCAGGAACTCCGAAACAAACTAAGTCAATTGGTATCCCGTGTTGAATACCTGGATGACCAGAGTCGTTGCAATAACTTACGCTTTGATGGTATTCCTGAAGAACCCGGAGAAAACTGGGAAAAATGTCAGCAAGTGATCGTAAAAGTCTTATAAGATTGTCTCAAAATTCCCGCCCCAGCTTTCCATCGAGTTCATCGAGTTGGGAAGATCACAAATAATCGACCACGATATTGTTGCGAGATTCTCTCGCTTCTCGGACCGTGATGCTGCGCTGCGAAACAGGAGAATGTTAAAGGACACACGCATCTTCATCAATGAAGATTTATGCCAAGCATCTGCCGAAGCACGTCGTCTTCAGCGGGATGCCTTCAATGAAGCTAGAAGGGAAATGGGAGACATGCCTACTTTAATTACCGGACTCTGGTGGTGAGGGACGCGGGCGGGAGAGGAGGGTGGGGCAGTGGCCCCTCCCCTCCACCCCGCCACTGACAAGCGCCTACGAGAGAGGAAACAGACAGTTTTCTACTAGTCAAAGTAAAGTGTGACCCATATCCAGCTATATATTATTGTTCGTGTGTATAATACTTAATGCTTAATTCCATCCCTCTACCTTTTTATGAATTTGAATGATCGTGAATTCCTTATACTTCTACATAGTAATTCATATAATATGCAAGATGATATTTTACCATTAGATATAATTGAAAGACTTACTTTTGATCCATTTCTTTATAATGATGACAGGCATAATAATGATCAAGACCCAAATAATTATCTAATGGCTCTTGGCTATAACAACCCTTCTTGCAAATATATTGTACCCGGGCTGGGTACAGCACAGAATATCTTCTGTGGAAGATATTCTTCATAATATACCTAAGACATCTTTTTCAACTATATTCTTTAATATATGCAGTGTACCTTTACATTTAAATGAGTTTATCGATGAATGTGTTACACCTCTCAACCACTCTTTTGACATCCTAGTGTTATGTGAAACAAGGCTAACTAGTGATATAGAACATTTGTATAACATTCCACATTATAAAATGTATTGTAACAGCCTAACTCGTAACAAAGGTGGTGTAGCAATGTACCTAAAGTCAAAATACACTTGTTATATAAGAACTGACCTAACAGTCCAAAATGAATGTATCGAGCGAATATTTGTTGAGATAAATACCCATAATTCAAGTAACGTTATTGTGGGTACAGTTGATAGGCGGCCAGACACTATTTAATGACATTATATAATTTATTAATAACGAGGAAAAACAGTGTTATATTGGCAGTGATTTTAAATTGATCTTTTAATATTTGAAACTGACGCCGCAGTATCTGATTTATTAAATATATGTTACTCCAGCCATTGTCTTAATCCTGTAGTCAAACCTACGAGGGTAACTTCAACATCAGCCGCAATTATTACCACATATGGTCGAATAACTATTCTCAAAATTGTATTAATGGTATTATTCACAATACAATTTCTGATCACTTTCCCATTTTCGCTGTTTTTCGCTCAAATGAAAATGTTGAGGAGGACGATTGCGTGATATTTAGGTATAGAAATGTTAGCCATGTTAATATTGCAACATTCAAACAATGATTACATTTTTTTTCCTGTGATTTGGTGTTTGCCTCAAATAATCCAAAGACAGTGTATACACATTGTCAAAGTATTGTTAATGTTTGTTTTAATAAATACTTCCCTATTATAGTAAAGAAAACAAAAATAAGCACCTCTCTATACCCTACATAACACCAGACATAATGAATATGATAAGAGAGAAAAATACATTATACAGGAAATATGCTATTAAAAGGCCCATAACCTATGGTGAAGACTTCGTAATTTGCGTAACAAGGTCACACAAAAAATATAAGAAGCTAAATCTGATTATTACCAAAACAAACTAGAAGAAAACACGGGAGACAGTAAGAAAACATGGAAGGTAATCAACACCCTTCTTAACAGACAAAAACATTATACAATTAGTGACACTTTTCTTATTAATAATATAGAAACCACAAGGTAAGATGACATAGCAAGACAATATAACAATTACTTCATTAATGTTCCAAAGCAATTAGCAGAAAAGGTAGAAACATCTAATACAAACTTTAGGTTATATATGATGAACAGACAAACAGAAACACTCATTATGCGACACACCACAGAAAACGAGTTAACAAAAGTGATATTCCAATTGCGAGACTCTTCACCTGGTTGTGAGGGTGTTCCTATCAGCATCATTAAGGAGGTAGCATCAGTTATGTATCCTGTTCTCTTGCATCTGTGTAACTCATCCTTCTCCCCTAGTATATTTCCTGATCAATTAAAGATTGCTAAAGTTACGCCAATATTCAAATCAAGGGATGAGAGAGAATTTAAGAATGATCGACTTGTATCAGTTCTTGTATCACAGACTCACGGTTTTTGCAAGGTGATTGTTAAGTCAGTGGTGTTACAAAGGAAACATATATACGGATCCTGTAGCACAATTAATGGGTGAGGCTGGGCTAGAAATTTGTTTAAGTTTTAATTTCAAACTAAGAATATAATTGCAATTGTTCCTGACCATAGATATGCTAACGTAATGATTTGACACATAATCCACCAATATCAGTATTACCTATTTAATCACCGTCGTCTATACACCTTTGAGATACATCAATATTCTGAATTTATCAATATGTGTAAGATATAGAACAACTTGGAATCACTTGGGATAATTTGATAGTGACATCGTTCCCTCATAGTAGCAATTTGAACGGGCAACACGTCGTTTTACATCTAGTAACACTGTGTTGTTTTATTTTTAATCCTTCTAAAATATGACAATTATATGCACCTTATAACACAACAAAACTTCTATAAATCAAAGACGTAAAACTATATTATATGCTGCTCGAGTATGTTGATATGTTGATTGAATAAAATGAGGGAAACAGTAATTTTACTGTTCAAATTGGATGAACACAAAATATATACACACCGAATAAATGAAGCAGTGTTCATATCACGCCCGAGTTTACAGTGCTAATGACATATAAATATAAATATCAATTAACAGTAAGAAGAGCTATAACAAAGGAACCCCCCCCCCACTCTCTCTCTCTCTCTCTCTCTCTCTCTCATATATATATATTAGTCAATTATCTGTATCTTCTTCGGGTTTCATGCGCTTTTCTCTATTCTCCCTCTTCTTTAATGTTCCCTGTGCCACCTTCTCTTCCTTCTTCACCTCCCTCGTCGCCTTCTCTATTCTCCCTCTTCTTTAATGTTCCCTGTGCCACCTTCTCTTCCTTCTTCACCTCCCTCGTCGCCTTCTCTATTCTCCCTCTTCTTTAATGTTCCCTGTGCCACCTTCTCTTCCTTCTTCACCTCCCTCGTCGCCTTCTCTATTCTCCCTCTTCTTTAATGTTCCCTGTGCCACCTTCTCTTCCTTCTTCACCTCCCTCGTCGCCTTCTCTATTCTCCCTCTTCTTTAATGTTCCCTGTGCCACCTTCTCTTCCTTCTTCACCTCCCTCGTCGCCTTCTCTATTCTTCTTTAATTTTCCCTGTGCCACCTTCTCTTCCTTCTTCACCTCCCTCGTCGCCTTCTTCCCTTCCCCGTTATCGCCATTTACTTGGTCAGATATCAGCTTTAAAGTTTGGATTGTTGTTGTCATATTTACCCCTGTACAGGCACGTTCAAATGACGCGTCCCATCTTCACCACCGTGATGCTTATTGTCCTCTATTGTAATTCGGTATTAACCCTTTATGTACCGGCAACGTCTTTGTAATATTATTCTAGCTCTATTTAGAGGATTGTATGCAGTTTAAGAAGGATCTGTTATAGTAAAAAGGGATAAGAGAGATAGTTCGAAACCTGTTACTTGCTGGAAGTCCTTGTTTAAACGGAATAAAATCGTATAATAGTATTGTTATGCCAGGGTTTTTACCGGAGTTTTATTGGTCAATGGTAGGTTCTTACTCGACTGGATAATTTAAAGTCAAACAACACATGCACGAAAGTCGTAAAGGGTAAATATAATACTGAGTACACACATGATTGTCCTTTTAATTATCACTTAATTATACAACATAAAATAATTAACTTTACACTGATACATAGAAATATATAATAGTCTTAGCATGGGTGAGGATCCACGAGGTAACTGGGAATACACTTAGCTCTCTTTCACTTGTATTAATTAATCCTATATACCTAAGGTACACTGGTGTAAAGATTAAATATAACTTTATCTTCAGCTCGCTGTCCTTGTGTTAATTAAGGAGATACACCTGGCTCACACTGGTGTAGGAACTAGGTAGAGCTATACACTTAGCCCTCTTACACTGGTATGAATTAAAGTGATACACCTGGGTCACACTGGTGTAGGGATTAAATATCACTTCTGTAGCACTCCTATTCTAACACTATGTAGATCTGAAGTTGCAGGCACAGGGTGGTGAAGTGAGAGTTGCCGAGTCCTTTCATCTAGTTCCGTCGAGCAGCTTAGGTGGTCCTACCGCGTGGTTAATGGAGATACGGATACAGATGGATTAATTGGTTTTAGGTCTGGAATGGTGGTTCCATTATAAGAACATAAGAACATAAGAAAATGGGAGTCTGCAAAAAGCCGATCGGCCCACACAAGGCAGATCCCTGTCACACCCAACCCCAATTACATAAGAACATAAGATCGCAGGTGGATGAGACTCGTTAGCCTTGGTAGGCAACTCATCTAGGGAAGACAACCTTATACAAATCCGGGTGGATGGGACTCGTCAGCCTTGGTTGGCAACCTGTCTAGGGGAGTAAACCTGATACAAATCCGACCTGCTTACCTAAGGGTAAGGCAGGTTAGTGGATGGATTAGCCGAACACCACTGTAGAAAAATAGTGCTAAGAAGATGCACAGAGGGCCTCGGAGTCGGACGGATCCTAAATTGAGTGGTCAATCCTGTAAGTCCTTCACTAAACTGGCTCGGGTTGTCCCTCTCACAGGGAATAGGTCCGCTTGGGGGCATTCTGTGTATGGCCACCCTCGTAAGGGGAGGAAGGCGTCCGGCAATAGATAGATAGATAGGTAAGATAGCGGGAAACTGCAGATGGCCATGCGGCCCACATGAAGCAGGTCCCATTCACACCCAGCCCATATCACCCATATGGGAATCCTACTTATGCTTAAAGCTTTCAACTGTTTCTGAGCTAATTACTGTTCTGGGCAGTGCATTCCACATGTTAACTCTATTCCCAAACCAGTGCTTTCCTATATCTAAACGTATCTAACTTGAAACCATTTGAGCGGGTTATGTCGCTGTTCTTTAGCTTTAATACCTCATCTATATCGCCCTTATTTAAACCTTTTATCCATTTAAATACCTATATCATGTCTCCCCTACATCTTCGTCATTCTAGTGAGTGCAAGCCTAAGACTTTCAACCTCTTCTCATACGATAAGTTTCTAATATTATGTATCATTTTCGTCATTCTTCTTTAGGGTCGATAATTATACATTCTGTAATAAGGGCACCAACATTGAACAGCAAAGTCTAAATGGGGTCTTACTAGTGCTAAGTATAGTTTTAAGAAAACTTCAGCAGTCCTGTTGCTAACACTGCTAGATATGAATCCTAGAACTCTACAGTATTTGCCTTGTTCCTTACACTTATATATTGTTTTCTGGGTTTCAGATCATTACTAACGAACACCCCCAGATCCTTCTCACACTCTGAGTTATCCAATTCTACATTGCCTAGTTTGTATTTCGCATCTAAATTACGATTTCCAATCCTTAATACCTTACATTTGTCTACATTGAAACTCATCTGCCAATTTATGGACCACTCATGCAAATGATCGAGATCATTTTGAAGACATTCCCTGTCGCTAGCAGACTATATCCTACCTATTTTAGTCTATCTATCTATCTTTCTATCTATTGCCTGACGCCGTGATCCCCGAAGGCGTGGCCACGAACGAACCGCCCCCAAGCACCTCTGTCCCAAGTCAGTCACCGCCCCTCCTCCCAACCAGCACCGCCTTCATTCATATACTTCCTCACTCCATCCTTTAACCTCTTCTTCGGTCTACTCCTTCCTCTCTGTCCTTCCACCTCGCTCTCGTACACCCTCTTAGTCATTCTCTCGCTTCCCATACGTTCCATATGGCCGAACCATCTCAAGTTGTTCCTTTTCACACTTTCCAGCACATCTACCTCCACATCACACCTCCTTCTTACTCCCTCATTCGTCTGTCTATCCCTTCATGTAACTCCGCACGCACTTCTCAAGTAACTCATTTACACCGCTCTCACTCTTGGTCTAAGTCTCTCCACGAACGTCCATGCTTCGCTTCTGTAAGTTAGTGTCAGGATCACCACACTGTCATGCAAGGACTTCTTCACTTCCATACTGACCACTCTATTTCTTGTTACTGCTTTCAACGTTCCTACAACCCTCTTCCCCTGTTGCACCCTCTCCCGCACTTCTTCATCCACAGTCCCATCTTTAATCAACACACTGCCCAGATACTTAAAATAGCTGACGATCTCCATAGCCTGACCGTTCAACTTCACCTCACACTCTGTGACTTCACCCCTTTCGAAGACCATAACCTTGCTTTTCACCGCATTTACCTTCAAATTCCATTTTTCGCACACTGTTCCAAACTCATTTACCAGACCCTGCAACTCCCATTCATTATCGCTCATCAGAACTGTGTCATCCGCAAACAGCAGTATAGGCAGCTTCCACTCATTTCCCTCCCTTTTCAGCGATACACCAACATCCACTGCTCTTCCTAGAATTTCTTTCATGACTCCATCCATATATACAGTAAACAACCACGGAGACATCACACACCCCTGTTTCAACCCAACACTCAGGTCAAAGAACTCGCTCTGCTCATTATCCACACGTACTGCCGCCTTTGCACCCTCATACATGTTCTTCACTGCATTCAGCATCTTGCCATCTACTCCGTATATTCTAAGTATTTTCCACATGCCTTCTCTATCCACTCTGTCATATTATGTAGGCCTTCTCCAAGTCCATAAAGGCAACATACACCTTTTGTTGCTTCTCCAGATATTTTTCCACAACACAATTGAATTTCAACATCATCAGCAAATTTACTGATCCTACTCTTTATGCCTGAGTCAAGATAATTTATGTAGATAATGAACAGAAGGGGCCCCAAAACCGACCCTGGGTGGACCCCACTTTTAACTAATCCACAGTCCGATTTTACACCATTTATACTAAATATCTGCTTCCTACCAATCAGCCATGAGTAGAATCCACTTGAGTAGCATCCCCCCAATACCATGTCCTTTTATCTTCCTTAACAGCCTTTCATGTGGAACTTTATCAAAGGCATTACTGAAGTCTAAGTAAACTATATCATATGACTTGTCGTTATCTACCGCTTCAAAACCTCGATGAAAAAACTGAGTAAATTTGTAATTCAGGATCGTCCTGGAGTGAAACCATGTTGAGAGGGTTTTATTAACTTGAAATTTTTTAAGTGATTTTTTATTTTCCTGGCAATAATTGATTCTAGCAATTTCCCTATAATTTATGTCAGGACATAAGGTGCATACCATCGGAGTAACGCGAGCATGAACTAGGACATGTCCTGAGTTATGACTGCTCGTCTATCCTGACCTTTATACTAATCGGTGATGAAGTTCTGTTCCGGTACTCTTGGTGTAGGTTCTTAAATACAAAGTCTCTAGTGTCATGATACGGTGATGAGGCTAACGCAAGGCAACATGTAAGATCATGAACTAAACATTTCGCTCGATCTGCCTCTGACCGTTGTAAGAGTGTTCAAAGAACCCAAGTTTGGTGATTAAACGTTTATACTGCATATGTCCTTGACCATGGTGTTGGACAGATACAGTATGAACTTTTGTATGCTAACTGATCCTACTCTTTATGCCTGAGTCAAGATAATTTATGTAGATAATGAACAGAAGGGGCCCCAAAACCGACCCTTGGTGGACCCCACTTTTAACTAATCCACAGTCCGATTTTACACCATTTATACTAACTCTCTGCTTCCTACCAATCAGCCATGAGTAGAATCCACTTGAGTAGCATCCCCCCAATATCATGTCCTTCTATCTTCCTTAACCCTTTACGAGCGGCCTATGCGGTTTATCTATATGTACCGCCCAGCGGGGTGTTTTTAGCCAAAATAGGGCTGTTTACGTGATCATTTTCATGCCTAAATAAGATCCAGAACGTAAAACAAGTATCTATCCCTGAAAGGGCATAAACAGAGCTTTCGAATGACACCATAACGATCCTTTTATGATGGCTAGTTTTCTTGCAATAACCGTGCAACGCGAGTGCAAAAAGCATGTAATTAGCCACTTTCCCGATACAATTCCGTATATAGCGAGTGAGAGAGGTAGGAGGGAGGTGAGATTCGTGTCAGTAGGTTCGCCGCGGTGGTCTGGAGCAGTCATACACTCGCTACTCTCCTGCCACCACTTGTCTCTCTCTCTCTCAGCAACATTACGTGCTGAAATTGCCACTCGAGTTATGTCGAGCGCCGCCACATAGTCCAGCTTTATTTAACTCGACTTATGTGGTGAGCCGCTTTTTAAGGGTTAACAGCCTTTCATGTGGAACTTTATCAAAGGCATTACTGAAGTCTAAGTAAACTATATCATATGACTTGTCGTTATCTACCGCTTCAAAACCTCGATGAAAAAACTGAGTAAATTTGTAATTCAGGATCGTCCTGGAGTGAAACCATGTTGAGAGGGTTTTATTAACTTGAACATTTTAAGTGATTTTTTATTTTCCTGGCAATAATTGATTCTAGCAATTTCCCTATAATTTATGTCAGGACATAAGGTGCATACCATCGGAGTAACGCGAGCATGAACTAGGACATGTCCTGAGTTATGACTGCTCGTCTATCCTGACCTTTATACTAATCGGTGATGAAGTTATGTTCCGGTACTCTTGGTGTAGGTTCTTAAATACAAAGTCTCTAGTGTCATGATACGGTGATGAGGTATCGGACTAACGCAAGGCAACATGTAAGATCATGAACTAAACATTTCGCTCGATCTGCCTCTGACCGTTGTAAGAGTGTTCAAAGAACCCAAGTTTGGTGATTAAACCTTTTTACTGCATATGTCCTTGACCATGGTGTTGGACAGATACAGTATGGACTTTTGTATGCTAAGTGCCATTATTCAGACGGTATCTCGCAAATCCCAAACCATTAGAGTTGGGTTGACATAGCAAGGTTTACTTTAATAGTTTGTCAGAGTGCAGGATTGATACTGGAAGTCAGTTTGTGGCATGCCTTTCGGTGCTACTTCCAGTATCAAAATTGCAGCCTAATAGAGATCCTGATGTTGTTACTCTGCCATGGCATGTAAGAACAAAAGTTCCCTTAATAGGTAAAAGAACTCCTCAGACCTTAAAGTATATTCACCATGGCTTCATATACTTCCTGAATGGGAGGGTAATTCTTAGGCTCAAAAGTCTTACATGTAAGTTTATATTGAGCCGTTTAATTGATTTTACCTGGTTCTTGTCGGGATGATCATGACGTTGGCTGCTATGTCTCAGGGTTGGTATTTGAAGGTCAGAAGGTCATAGGTGCAGGAGGGGCATTCCAGGGGGATTAGGTAGACCCCTAGAAATTTGCGCGCTGGCGGTGAGATCTCTGCGCGGAAGACCGGCGCATCGGGACAGGTGAGATATGGTTATGCTGTTCCTTTTCTGCTTGGCTGTAGATTACTTTCTTCTTTTGTGTTCCAGTATGGTCGAACGTGATCCTTATTGTTTTCCCTGGTGTGGGAGGTAGAGTGGGGTTGATGGTGGCAATTCTGGGGTCCCATGCATTAGTGTGTAGTGGGATACATTTGGACTTGGGGTGGCCATTTTGTTGTTCCTTTGTCTTCGTATTTTTATTTTGCTTGGTGGGTGGTATTGATAACTGATTCTTGTGTTGTGGCAAGTTCTCCTTATCTTGTTTGTTTTTCTTGCTTCTCGTTTCTCCTGTGTTTATGCGGGGTGTGGTAGTTTGTGGCATTCTCCTTGTCCTTTCTTTCTTTCTCTTTAGGTTCTCCTTCTGTTTCCCTGCTTCGTTTTCCTTGTTGGGCTGGTGTGGTGGTTTGCGGCATTCTCCTGTCCGTTCTTCCTTTCTCTTTAGTTTCTCCTTCTGTTTCCCTGCTTCGTTTTCCTTGCTGGGCTGGCATGGTGGTGATTTGTAATTCGGGTATTTTAGGCATGCAGAATAAAGTCAACAGGATTACACTGGTAATGAAAGGGTTTATTGTCAACAAAACAGACGAAATATTATTAGTAGTATTACTTTGTTTATTATATAGTATATATAATTTGTTTTCGGAATGGAAAATCAACTTGTGATAAATATATGCAGATCATAAATTAGGACTGTGACTGCATGTTGTGTTCTTGGTGGGTCGTCTTTGTTACGCATATTCTTATTGTGTTTTCTCACACACACACAGACACAATTAACACTTTCATGCACACAATTACAGAAGCCTCTATCTCTCTCTTTCTTCCACCCCCCCCCCCCCCCCCCCCCCCCCCCCTACCACCACACACACTCTCTCTCTCTCTCTCTCTCTTCATCTTTGCTATCCTTTCCTTCCACTTTCTCTTAGGGTTGCTATCTCTATTAGGATTAGGTCCTGGGCACCTCGTAGGGATCGTAAGATCTGTGTGGCCAGTATATCTATGTAAATCTATGTAAATCTCTCTCTCTCTCTCTCTCTCTCTCTCTCCAATTACTGCAATATCTGACCCACAACCATCACAGCTCTCTTTAATGTCCTCATAACTTTCTATTTATTACATGTACCACATTTGTGGAGAAGTCTAGCGATCATGTCCGTTCCATTATTTATTATGGCTAGGCCTGCCGTGATCTCCTTTGACTCCTTAAAAACCTTCAGCACGATGCCGCATTCTTACCTTCTATTCTGGTTAAGGTTTGGTGATTGCATACAGTTTAAAATGTAGCTATGTTATGCAGAGGGTTTATTGAGATAGTATACAGTATACCTCTTTTAGTTGTAGAGGTAGATTATATGCAACATATAAATGTAGCTATGGTTATTAGAGATGAGATACAGTATCCTCTATGTTATGCAGAGGGTTTATTGAATAGTATACAGTATACCTATATGTTGTGCAGAGGGTTTATTGAGATAGTTTAAGTAGGACCTATATGTTGTGCAGAGGGTTTATTGAGATAGTATACAGTATACCTCTATGTTATGCAGAGGGTTTATTGAGATAGTATACAGTATACCTCTATGTTATGCAGAGGGTTTATTGAGATAGTATACAGTATACCTCTATGTTATGCAGAGGGTTTATTGAGATAGTATACAGTATACCTCTATGTTATGCAGAGGATTTATTGAGATAGTATACAGTATACCTCTTTTAGTTGTAGAGGTAGATTATATGCAACATATAAATCATCTGATGGTAACTAGAATAAGATGAACAATGATCGTGTTGAAGGGTTTAACCTCATATTACTGAATAGGTGCTGCTTCACTCAATTGTCACAGTATTATGACAGTGAACTCTTAACTATTTATGTTCCTATACTAATATTAGTATCATAGTGCAGTCCTTGTTGTTATCGTCTCCCCCCACCCTTTATTTGTTACTGTGTGACTGCCAACATTTAATGACGAATATATTTGTTCAGCCAAAATAAAATTCCTTTCCACATTTGTTCTGAAAATTGCTTAAACTGTACTTTTACAGGCGTTAATAACTAAATCGCTCTCTAAAACTAAGCAATGAACATTTAATGGTCAAACAAACTAGAAACCCACATGTCTGTACTTCTAATCTATAATATATTCTAGTGAACACTAATTACATAAGACTTACACAACTACCGGATATTAAATATATTATCATTAACATATAACTACTGTATACAGTATATGTACATATAATACATTATGTTTATGAAATATTTGGATTACGTTCTAATAGTTCATAGTAATCAAGGTGATTCATAATTTCCCTTTGCAGTGTTTTCCTTAAAACATAACACAATGAACCCCTGTTTTCTAGCCGGTAGGAAGGAGGGAAGGAAGGAAAGGAAGAAGGCCTTTAATACATTTACAATTACATTACCATCCGCAGCTCTCACAGATCCGGTGGCTAAAAGAAAAGAAAACCAAAACATACACAAAACACTAAGCAAGGAATTGGTGAAACATGGATTCGAGAACTAATGAAAATAGTTAAATTACTATAGAAAGACAATAGCAGAACGGAGTGTATTATCTAATCGAATGGGTGAGAACATTTTTAACTGAATATACAGTAGAGTAGCAACTGAATAGAAGTGCCATTAATTTAATTCACATACAAGGAAGAAATCAAATCATCAGTACATGTAACTAAATGTAAGCATAGTTAGGATACAATATTGTGTGACAATTAGTGCACAACGATAGTCTAGGTTTATAATGTGATGACAGATAATACAAGAACAAACATTTATCGAAGCTCAGGTCCATTTCACAGCATAGTATAATAAGAAACATACAGTGTATACACCGACATTATCTTGAAATGTCACAGTGAGTGAACAGTTAATTAAAGGTTTACAGACGGTGAGACAGAATATGTAATGTAAACATGTGATAATAAGTAATATCATCCTTAGCACGAATAACCTCAAAATTAAATTAATGAAAGCATGTCTTCTTAATGAATAGTGAATCCGAGAATAATAGCCGGCAAAAAATAATACGAATTTGTGGAAAAACAATTTAGATAATTTAAACATTAGTAGGATAGTTTTTACAAATGCTAAGAGCTCTGACCAAAAAAAAAAAATATATATATATATACGGTATATATATATATATATATATATATATATATATATATATATATATATAGAGAGAGAGAGAGAGAGAGAGAGAGAGAGAGAGATATAATATAATTTATATATGATCAAAAGTTTGGCCGCCATTATTTCAACATTTACCAAGGCATTAGAAATACACACACACGCACACACATACACACACATACAAACAAACACACACATGTATAGTATGCCATCATACTGAAAAGGGTATAACCACATACCTATTTGTGTTCATTTATGAACAGGCAAGCTGCCTGTAAAGAGTACGTGTCTCCACCAAAGCCAAACAAGTGACAGGGAGCCAAATTCAAGGGAAGTTGGGGTCAAAAATTCCTGGCCACGCGAAGTTTACAGCAGTCTGAGTCGCAGGATGAAGGAAAGGGAGAGAGTTCCAGAGCTCACTTGTTGAGTAGAAGAAAGGCTGAAAATGTTTGCCAATTCTTGGGTTATAGAGCTGCACAGAATATGGGTGAGACAGTGTTGAAAGGCGGGCGCCTTGCACTCGCCACAAGGGAAGGGGTATGCACTAAGAGAGCTCTGAAGAACACTGATTGTTGTAATAGCAATAGAAGAGTGAAAGAGATGCAACATTGCTACCTGTAGACAGAGATTGTAGGGAACTAGTTAGAGGAAGTGAGGTGATGAGTCAAAACGCTTTTGACTCTACTCTTTTGAGAAGTGCGGAATGAGTGGAACCTCCCCACACATGCGAACAATATTCGATACAAGGGCGCACTGTATCCCTATAAAGAAGCAAGAAGCTGTGCATGGGTGAAAACCCACGGAGACGGTTGAGCACACCTAACTTCTGGGAAGCTGTCTTACCAAGAGTGGTAATATGATCTTTCCATGAAAGGTCGGATGAAAAAGATATACCAAGAATATTGAGAGAAGATGAAGGGTATATGTGTGTAATTGTGTATTGTTGAAGAATAATTGGTAGTCTTGTGGAAGATTGCGACGGTTGGTTAAAATGAAGACATTTGGTCTTGGAGGTATTGAAAGAAACAAGATGTTCTTTGCCACAATCAGAAATAATTGATAAATCAGAATATAGGCATTCTATGGCCTTATGCATTATCTTTAAGCTTCCATTTTCGTAAGACCCTCATCTCTTATATCTGGCAGCCCTTCCTCTTACCTCTCCCACACACATTCTCACTCTCTCTCTCTCTCTGTTTACTTATTCATGACTACAAGCACTGTTCTTCCACTGGCCTTGGTGATTTTTTATATATTTTGTAAGCACGTTCCTCCTTTTTGTACTGTATTGTTAAATTCTTCCCGTTTGTTTTATTATTTGTCAGATCAAATTCACTTTTTGGGCGTTGTAGCAGCTTGTTTATTAATAATGTGCATCATTTAAATTTTGTGTTTTAATTTAATAAATATTCACTGTAAAAGCTAAGGTATTCGAAAGAAAAACAATTGCGGATCATAAAATTAATGACTAATCTAGGCAATCTGATTGTATTTTACGATTATCTAGCTATACTTTATCGATAAATTGCAATACAAATTTGTGCTATAGACGGTTATTTATATATGTGACCCATTAGCATTACAATAATTAATAGACAATAATGCCAGTCCTGTGACCGAAAGCCACAATGGATCATTGTAATAGTATTAACCCTTTCAACACGATGACACCTTTTTACCTGTCCTTCTGGCTAAAACCATACTATTGTATGCAGTTTATGAAGGACCTATGTTATTCAGAAGGTTTTTTGACATCGTATTTACCCCTTTGAGTCCTAAAGATAGAACATAAGCTAAAACAAATAATCTAATGGTAACCTGAATATGCTGACAACTACGTCATCGTGCTGAACTGGTTAACTTTGGTCTGGTACCCAATGTTAGCCTAATGCCCTTTTCCTGAGATAACTTTTAACTTTTGCCATGCACCATACCATTATTATTCAAGGGGTAAGTGTTGCCTTATGTTGATCGTAATATATTGTAGTGTCACATGTTTGTAGAGTGTAAGTAGGTATATTTGCCTGTGCCCAGTATATTGCTAGCATTGTATATAATATTTGGTGTTTGTTGCAAGTGAGTCTTAATTTAATGTTTTGCAAAATCGAGTATTTCTCTTTGTTTTGTCCTGCACACTACAGTATATCAAGTGATTACGACGTCAGATCAACCATCTCCCCTTAAAGAAAACTATCCCACACTGACAACACAAAACCTCGACCACCACCACCAGCCCCATGGAGGTACGATATAAGAGGAGGGAAGGTGGTCCCGCGCGACCCAGTCATGCCCCTTTCCCAATGATGCGATTTCATACGATTTTCGTCGCCGACGACGTAGTCTTGTCAATTCGCAGCGAATTTGGGTGACGTCAACGATTTTGACCGTTAAAAACCGTTGACAAGTTTACACTCGGCGACGATGTCGCCGATGGGTAAGACAAATCGGCGACATTATGCGACGTCATCGGCAAATTGAGTGATGGTTCGCCGATGACCTTAGCGAGAACTGTCATATTTGAATAAAATAATGCGAAGGATAAACGAATCCTCGGCGTATGTTCTGCGACGTCTTCGGCGAATTAAGCGATGGTTCGGCGAATACCTCGGCGAGATTACCCGAAAACTTTTGCAAATATTTCATGGCACAAACATAAGAACAAAAGAAAAGGGGAGTCTGCAGAAAGCCGATCGCCCCACACAAGGCAGATCCCTGTCACACCCAACCCCAATTACAAGGCCTAATTATAGACCCAACTCACTATTGCCTTGAGGACTGACCTCACCAAAACTCGATGCCTAAATGACACTAAAGTCTTAATATTGACAACGAAATGGGGTGAAATGTCTTAAAATCGCCAAACTAATGGGCCGAACGTCATAAAATATGAACACTAATGGGGTTAACCATGAGGAAGAAAGGGGACCAGAAAAATTACCCATCTCCTCTTAATTCGGAGATTGGCAATGTCCGGCTTCGCCGGAGACATTTTTCTATCGAAAAATTTACAAATTTAGCTTACTCTCAAAACAAAAATATATATATATATATGTTGGCTCACTACCGCTCACCAGGAAAATATTGAAACCTGGATGGGGGTAAGGCTATGGAGATCGTCAACTCTTTTAAGTATCTGGGCAGTGTGTTGAGTAAAGATGGGACTATGGATGAAGAGGTGCGGGAGAGGGTACAACAGGGGAAGAGGGTTGTAGGAACTCTAAAAGCAGTAACAAGAAATAGGGTGGTCAGTATGGAAGTGAAGAAGTCCTTGCATGACAGTGTGGTAATCCCGACACTGACTTACGGAAGCGAAGCATGGACGTTGGTTGAGAGACTCAGACCAAGAGTGAGAGCAGTGGAAATTAATTACTTAAGGAGTTCGTGCGGAGTTACATGGAGGGATAGACAGACTAATGAGGAAGTAAGAAGGAGGTGTGGTGTGGAGGTAGATGTGCTGGAAAGTGTGAAAAGGAACAACTTGAGATGGTTCGGCCATATGGAACGTATGGAAAGCGAGAGAATGACTAAGAGGGTGTACGAGAGCGAGGTGGAGGGACAGATTAGACCGAATATGAGGTGGAAGGATGGAGTGAGGAACTACATGAACGAAGGCGGTGCTGGTTGGGGGGAGAGGCGTCGACTGACTGGGGACAGAGGTGCATGGGGGCGGTTCGTTCGTGGCCACCCCTTCGGGGATCACGGCGTCAGGCAATAGATAGATAGATAGATAGATGGGGGTAAAAAACAGTAGGCTGAATGGGGCCGAACGGATACAAGGCAAAGAGAGAGGGAGAGAAAAAAAAAAAAAAAAAAACGAGGAGAGAGGGAGAGAAAGAGAAAACAAAAACAGCGAGGTGGGCTCAATATTTGCGTTACGGCTTAGGCCTAATTGAGCCCACCTCGCCTTTTTTTTTTCTCTTTCTCTCCCTCTCCTCGTTTTTTTTTCTCTCTTTCTCTCCCTCTCTCTTTGCCTTGTATCCGATCGGCCCCGTTCAGCCTAATGTTTTAAGACGTTTACCCCCATCCAGGTTTCAATATTTTCCTGGTGAGCGGTAGCGAGCCAACATATATATATTTTTGTTTTGAGAGCAAACTAAATTTGTACATTTTTCGATAGAAAAATTTCTCCGGCGAAGCCGGATTTCTCCATATAATGCTGGTTCGCTATCGCTTGCCAGGAAGATATCGATACTTGGATGGGAATAAACGTCTTAAAACAGTTGGCTGAATGGGGCTGAATGAATACAAACCAGAGAAAGAGAGAAAAGGAGAGAAAGAGAAACAAAAACAGGTGAACCCCCCAAGAGAGGTGCATAGAAAAAAGGGTTGACAGGTTCACTATAGGCCTAATCATTTTTTTTTACCCACCTCTTCGAAGATGCTCTTTGGCATCGTCGATGTTCTCAGAACATCTGAGAGCATCGGCGAGCCGCCGTGCAGCGTTGCAAAGGTTTTTTTGTGCGAAACCCTCCGCGATGTCTCGCCGATGACGCCGATGTTCTCAGAGGGCCTCGCAGATCCCTCTGCGATGTTCGACAATGCTTGCGAGGGCTACGAACCTTCGTGAGTCCTCGTCCAAAATTTTGAACAGTCCGAACATTTGCGATGACCCGCGAGGGCCCTTGCGAGGCCTTGCGAGTCAAATGATTATCATGCGAGGGTTCAAGATTTTGTTGCGACATGTCACGAATGTGCCAATTTATTGGTGTCGGCGATGAAAATCGTGAGAAGTCTCATCAGTGGGAAAGGGGCATTAGCAAGTGTTCCCAGTGTATTGGCTGAGGCCACGCCCCCTACTGGCAAAAGACCGTCACCCACCCTCTGCACTGCTAGGTTTATATTGTTTTATACTGCATACAACGTGAATATGCTGTTACATGTTATGAATATAGTATATAAATGTATATTTATGTATATCGATAAGTTGATATCGTTTTTATGTACGTACACTGACAGCTAGCAGTGTAGTCAGATACCAATCATGAAAATATGTGTGTGTGCGTGACAACATACAGAGACAAATGTACCGTATTAGTAAAACGAGGCGGTGAGCAAGATGGTATTATCATTTAGGCCGGTCAGTGATTATTCTCATATTGAACCTTTATGAACTTTGAGGCCGCCCACAAACTAAGACTCTCGTTATTCCAAATGGCACTAATTTTGTGAACTAGGCCTATCCGGACCACGTGTTCCTACCTTCTTATTTTGAACAATATTTCTTTATACTGTACTATTATATATTTTATCACTTATATTAACTTTCTTTTGAGCTCAGATATAACACTTTTTAGATCACTGTTTCTTTTCTTAAGACATCTCGTTGATTGTTGCAGCACTTTTAGTTTTCTTTATTGAACCTGCAAGTTGATTTCCAACATGGTTAAGCTTACACTTTAATGTTACATTTTCACTCTGTATATGATCTATTTCTTTGACTTTGGGATCGTCGAGGAAAGTTAGCAAAGGAGCTTCAACAATAGACCGAATGTTAGTGATAGGTATGTCACGTTTCATCGGCGATTTTCGCTTTGGTGCATTGTTTTCCTTCAAATATTGTGGAAAGGCTTACAAAATACATGGTACAGCTCCAGTGCAAATCCGAATACATGATAACGATGTCCGGTCGATAGCCTCCACTTTGAAGTGCTTTGGACAAATGCGTTGGTACTTGTTAGGAATAGAGTTCTGACGTTGTATCTTCCGAAGCCATTCATTACGTAATGTATCATCGTTAGGAAATCTGTAGATTGAAATACGATATATTTAAACCAATATACAGTACATGGATCACGAACAAATGCAATATAAGTATACATATCTCATAATGTTATATACTGCAGCTTAATTGCAACCTTTTATACCCATTCTTTACTGTAGCCTTTTAGTATTTAAATTGTTCAGTTATTTAGTATAATTGTCTGGTAATATAAATTATACAATATTTACTACATACTGTACAGTATATACTACCAAATTATGTTAGATAAATTATCCATTTTCGGCTTACAATAAATCTTGATAATGCTATTCAATATGCAAGTACCAGACACAGACAAAATCATGAAGCTTTGTGTAATTAGTATGGTATAAGTGAAAGTATAATATTATATGTACCGGTAGCTTACTATGCACTGGTGAAACATGAGACCTGTGTGTAATGTGTGAAAGTTTGTATATGCATGCTACGTATATAAGTATTATTATAGACATACAGTATATGCGCAAGTTATGTAAGAATGTAAGAATGTAATTATGTAGGCTATATAATCTCGCATATTTGTATGTACCGGTATGTATATATGTGTGCACGTATGTTTGTATGTATCTAGGTACTTTACTATCTAACATAATGTTCATATCAAATTGTCATATTATTCTGTATTTTAAAATATGCATTATGATATTTATGATAGTTATATTACCTCGAATACCGCAAAATCAGACTTGTAAGTTATGTGGACAATATCCTATATAATTACGCATATGCTAACATTCCTCCTCTCCCCCCTCACCAGGTCCTCGTACTCTCACGTTTACAGGTACACTAGGCCTCCCCCTCCTACCTGTGTCACCGTTACCACCATCCCGTCACTATTAACTACATTGACGACCACTAACATACTAACAGTAATTGCAAGATCATATTCCCTATTTTCTTATTGTTATGTTAATCCCTTCTTTAGGTCTTAAAACAAATATTACAACGAATCCTGACTAAACAGTACGAACTTTTATAATACTTTGTCTATAACTATTTAATATATTTGAACAATATATTTGAATGTATTACTTTTGGTAAAACTTTGTTAATACAAAATTATGAAATACATTGTATATGTACATCGGTATTACCATGTCACTACAGTGTTATTATACACCTACACTACAATTCTTACTCTGTGTTAGGCTAGAAGTGTTTTTTTGTTAATTCATAGAATGACACATTGAAAACAGTAAAGGGGATGGGGTGCGTGAGAGAAAAGCTTTCTTATACAAACCCGGCAAGGTGCCAGGAGACTCGGGTAAATGGGAACAACTGAGGTGAAAGTTTCTCCCTGGTTCCTGCCCGGGTGTTATATTTTACATAAAATAGAGCGGCCATGGGTAACTATTTTGTACCTTCGACCACACACCACACGCATCATTTTGTTGTAAAACTAAACTAATAAACATCATAACGAGACTTTCAATGGGTCGTATTCTTAAGCGTGCGTATAATTAAATGTAGGTTGGGAATCCCTACAGCCAAACTTGATCACCACACACACAGCTGAGGCATCCCTACAGCCAAACATGGTCGCCATACAATGAAATGTGAGATACCAACCCCTATAATCGATAAGTAAACCGCACCGTATGTTACTAGGTTCTTATAGATCGATGGGGATGTGTTGAGAGGTGCAATGGTGGGTGTTCTGGTGTATAGTTTGGTTTACTGATATCATGGATGGTTATATAGTTACAAAGCATAAAGTAAAAATACAGATTCAGTATACATAGGTCATACATCAATTATATACATTAACTAGAGATGGTAGACTGATTTCTACCACTCTTAGATATGCTTCTTAGGTGTGGGGGAAGAACTAAACTGGGCTCTAATGTAGAGTGTGGTGTAAGGCAGAGTACTTCACATGTAAGTATGCATCGGTCTGGTAACTGAGTGGTTAAGCAGACCTGTAACTGTAAACTTATAAGTGAATAGGCAAAATTGAATGATAGTGTGTGTATGTATGTGTGTGTTTTACTGGCAAATGATACGTAATATATTTTACGTTAAAGGGGCCTGAAACACATGTTGAAGTTGCAAAAGCGTCTCTAAAATATATAATCTGTCCAGGAATTGCTTGTACAGATATATTTAGAGGCCAGATAGCACTCTAGGTCAAGAAAGGATAGCACTGAAGAGAGGTGTGACAACACACTCATGGGCCGGAAAGCACTCTGATCTCAGGAGGGGGGTGAGATGACTTCCGCTGTTCCGTCTGCTTCCCTATCCTATAATTATCTGGTTCCGGCCCTCGGGAGGCTGCATGGGAAAAGAACATGTCAGTAGGTGATCTCAATGAGTCCTGTAGGTCCTTTATGTCTCAGGGTTTGGGGCAGGGGGGAGAGGAGCGGAAGTGCCCTCCGGTTTCGTCGGCGTATCCCTTCCAGTGACCAATCTGAGGCTCTGCTGGCAGTTGAAGTCATGGCTGGTGAAGTCACAGCAATGGTGGCCGGCTCTAGATATACCAAGCGTCACTTTTTGGACGAGGGAGCAGCCTTTGGGGGAGCAGGCTGCGCTGTAGGGGGAGATATTCTCTTTGGCTGTCTTATTTTGGGATCGCGTTTTTGTAGGGGGAACTGTTGCATTTCGTGGTATAACAATTTGTATCTACAAAGATGTCTTGGGTTTAGATAACATTGACAGGTTAACATTAAGGCTGTACAGCATACATTTATGCCATGTCTGAGTCCTTTGATTCATGGCAAAACTTGTTCTATTTTTATTCCTATCTCTATTGCAAAGTGAAGGTATTTCATAATTATACACCCCAGGCTTCATGCCTGTCCAAGAATAATCCTGTGAGCAACTGTGCCTGCCAAGTGGGACAGGTTTGGTTTGGTTTGGGAAGGATGAATATGGCTAAATTAATATTACATCACCTTTTATTCTTATTGTCATACCTAAATAATGAGAAGAACTTATGTAGACCAACTTGTTACAATGCCGCTCAATTTTTTATTTTTTATTTTTTTATTTTTTCTATGTGATTGAGGGAGGCAAAAGGCATAACTGCCTATAGCGAGTGCCTCCCCCATAGTTGAAAGAGTGACAGGGCCAAAATCAAGGGACGTTCGAGCCAAAATGCCTGGACACACGGAGTTTGAAGCAATTTAAGTCATAGGAAGAGGGAAAGACTGATTCTGGGAGAGAGTTCCAGAGCTCAGCTGTTGAGTAGAAGAAAGTTTGAGAGTAACGTTTCACTCTTGGGTTGGAGAGATGCACAGAGTAGGGGTGGGATTGAGTTGCAAGACGGGTACCACGTGCCCTACGTAAAGGAGGTGGTATGCACTGGGATAGCTCTGAGGAACACTGATTATTATAGTAGCGATAGAATAGCGAGAGAGATGCAACATTGCGGCGGAGAGAGAGAGATTGCAGAGAGTTGGTGAGTGGACGGGAGTTAATGATACGAAAGGCCTTCCTTTCAACTTTGTCTAGGAGAGCGGTGTGAGAGGAACCTCCCCACACATGTGAACAATACTCAATACAAGGGCGCACTATTCCCCTGTACAGAGCAAGAAGCTGTGCAGGGGAAAAGAACCCCCTAAGGCGGTTGAGCACACCCAGCTTCTGGGAGGCTGCCTTAGCAAAACTGGTAATATGGTCCTTCCAAATGAGAGCAGAAGAAAAAGAGACACCAAGAATATTGAGAGAAGATGAAGGGTTGATTTTTGTATTGTTGAAGAATAAGGGATAGTCCGCTGGGAGATCCTGACGGGTAGATAGATGGAGAAATTGGGTTTTGGAAGCATTAAAGTTAACAAGGTTTTCTCTGCCCCAATTGGAAATAGTATTTAGATCAGAATTTAAGAGTTCTATGGCTTCATTACGTTTGTCGTTGAGGGATTGCTGGCAGGGGCGTTCTGAAAAACTAATGGAGTAGTGCAAGGTTGAGTCGTCTGCGTATGAATGGATGGGAATTAAGGTACAGTTAAGGAGATCATTTATAAAAATTAGAAAGAGAATAGGAGATAGGACAGAGCCCTGAGGAACACCGGAGTTTATAGGGTGAGGAAGTGAACAATGGCCGTCCACAACCGCGGCTATGGAACGGCCGGAAAGGAAATTAGAGACAAAGGCACAGATGGAGGGATAGAAACCGAAGGAGGGTAGTTTAGAAATTAAAGATTTATGCCAGACTCTATCGAAGGCTTTCGATATGTCTAGTGCAATAGAAAAAGTCTCACCGAAGTCCCGAAAGGAGGATGACCAAGAGTTAGTAAGATATGAAAGAAGATCACCAGTAGAGCGACCCTTAAGGAAGCCATACTGGCAATCTGAGAGCAGATTATGAGAAGAGTAATGCTTAAGAAATTTGGAAGCAAGAATAGTTTCAAAAACTTTAGAAAGACAAGAGATAAGAGCAATTAGACGATAGTTGGAGGGTTGAGAGCGGTCACCCTTCTTTGGGACAGGTTGAATGTGAGCAAACTTCCAGCATGAAGGGAAGACGTTAGAGGATAGACAGAGACGAAAGAGTTTGCCTAGGCAGGGAGTCAGCACGGAAGCACAGTTTTTGAGAACAACAGGAGGAACACCGTCCGGACTGTACGCCTTATTTGTGTTAAGCCCAGAGAGGGTAGAAAGTACATCTTTAGAAAAGATTAGGATATTAGGCATAAGTAAGAGAGAGGAGGGCGGAGAGGGAGGAATAGCACCGGAATCATCCAAGGTGGAGTTTCTAGCAAAGTTTGAGCGAAGAGTTTAGCTTTGTCAGAGGAAGAAGTGATGGTTGTGCCATCAGAGTGGGAAAGGGGAGGGAAAGACGAGGAAGAGAAATTGTTGGAGAGGTTTTTGGCTAGATGCCAGAAAGCTTGGGAAGAGCTAGAGTTGGATAGTTCAGTGCATTTATTATTGATGAAAGAGTGTTTGGCAAGTCGAAGAACAGATTTGGCTTGATTCCGGGCAGAAACATATGAAGAATGAGAGTCTTGAGTTTTAAGGTGTCGGTACCGTTTGAATGCTTCCTCCTTATTGCGGACAGCAGTAGAACAGGAGTGAGTAAACCAAGATTTTTTAGCATTAGTCTGAGAGAAAGAGAATGGAATGTATGCTTCCAGGCCCGATAGGATTACCTCGGTAATGCGTTCAGCACTCTCCGAGGGTCATCGTCCATGGAAGCAGAAATCATTCCATGGGAAATCAAAGAAGTACTGCCGAAGAGCCTCCCAGTCGGCAGAGCGAAAGTGCAACAAGCGCCGCCGGCTAGGAGGATCGGGTGGCTGTACTGGAGAGATATGACAGGTGACATAGATAAGTTTATGGTCGGAGGAGCCCAAAGGAGAGAAAAGATCGACAGTATAAGAAGAAGGGTTAGAAGTTAAAAACAGGTCAAGAATGTTGGGCCGATCTCCGATGCGATCCGGGATACGGGTGGGTTGCTGAACTAACTGCTCTAGGTCATTTAGGATAGAAAAGACGTAGGCTTGTTCACCAGGTGGATCAGTAGTGTGAGAGGAGAGCCAATGGCGGTGGTGAATGTTGAAATCTCCTAAGATGGAGATTTCTGAGAAAGGAGAAATGGATAGAATGTGTTCCACTGTAGAGTTTAGATAGTCAAAGAATTTGGGAAAGTTGGTAGAGTTAGGGGAAAGATAGACAGCACAGAAATATTTAGTAAGAGAATGACAGGAAAGTTTGAGCCATAAAGTTGAGAATTCAGAGGAGTCGAAATCGGGAACACGAGAGCAAGTGAGTTTGTTGTGCACATATGCACAACATCCGCCTTTGGCTTTGAAACTAGGATAGAGAAAGTAGGAGGATACAGAGAAGGGGTTGCTGGATATTGCTACAGACACCTGAGTTTCGGTGAGGAAGAGAAGATCAGGTTTGTAGGAGGAGAGATGGTGCTCAACAGAGTGAAAGTTAGAGGAAAGTCCGCGAATGTTGCAGAAATTAATAGAAAGAGTAACAGGCCGAGGTCCAGGTAATTGTGTGGGGTCGTCAGGGGATGGTCGGTCGGGTGAGGGGGCATTTATGGTCCCCCCCCCCCCCCCCCCCCCTGGGGACTCCGAGGCTGGGCTACATGACCATCCTTCCTCTCTCTCCCCCTCTACATAAACAAGAGGAGGGTGATAATGTTGGTTTAATCACCCCATTACCATCAGTCTTGTTAGCCTCCCTGGGTTATGATTTATTCATGATCCATTAACAAGGAGTGAAACCTGACCCAACTCCCGGTAAGCACTTATATTCAAAAGAACATTAATCTCCAAATATTTTAATAATATCAGTTAAAATCCCTTTGCTCTCTTGGTGCAACATGGAATATAAATTATAACCTAGTTATTTATATTTAAACTATTTAACTCCTTTTGAACAATAATCAAACTCAATACATAGTACGGATGTTTGTATACAATTTCGTGTTATCAGGGGTGGCAGAGAGGTTATCGTATTTGCTTCAGTTACTGATTGTGTTTGTTTAATGTAGTTTGTCAGGGTTTACATTCATTAACCCCTTCTGTACCAGTGACGTATTTTTAGTTAAATTTTAGTTGTATTTAGACTATTTTGTACAGCTTAAGGGGAGGTCTTTAGTTTGCTCCCTAGACCTTCATCAAGCTTAACATAATACCCCCAAGACCCCCATTCGAGATAAATTTGTATATTTTTCAGTATAAAAATGTCGCAGCCGAAGGCTGATTCCTACTAAATTACAGGCTCGTTATCGCTTGCCAGAAATAAATCGACATCTGATAGGCACGAAAGGTCTTACTATTAACATAAATAGGGCGAAAGGTCTTAACATCGCCAAACTAATGGGCCGAGCATCTTAAAATATCAACATAAAGGGGGCTAAACATGTGGGAGAAGGGGGTGCAGCAAAAGGCCATGTATGTGAAAATCTCCCGTTAACGCCTTACGAGCGGGCCCGTCAGTAACTTCTACTACCCGCCAAGCGGGTGGTTTTACCCTAAACGACCTTGTTTCCGTGCTCTTTTTCATGCATAAACAAGAGCCAGAGCGTAATACAATTATGTATCCCTGAAAGGGCGTAAATTGAGCTTTCCAATGACACCAGAACCATCCTTCTACGACCACGTGTTATCTTGCAACGATCGTGCAAGACGAGTGCAAAATCCCTAATATACGGTAATTTCCTTACATAATTCCCTGTGTAGCGAGGCAGTGAGTGTGCGTGTGTGTGGAGTAAACGTCAGTAGTCGCGCGGGACCCGTGCCGAGCGGTCATGAGCCGACCTACGCTCCTCCACCCGCTCGTCTCTCTCTCAGAGCCATTATTGCTCCAAAATTGCACACAGACTTTAGTCGGTCCCCGCCACATAGTCCATGGTTCTCTAGCCCGACTTAAGTCCACCCCCACCAGACAAGGGTTAGGAAGTATCTTTGGTAGCAAAAAGAGTTAAGTGAGATGCTATGAAGCCTGTTAATTGCTGAAGGCCCTTTTTATGCTGAATTAAATCGTCTAATATTAGGCAGAACACTGTTAAAATGACGGCACTGGTACTGGAAGGGTTAAGAAGTATTGAAATAGTTTGTGAATCATACACTCAGATATACAAGCAGCAATGATCCCAATACTTTGCCCCACCGTCAATCACCGTAGACGTTCAGTTTCATTTACATGTATAATAGTTATCAAATGTTCCTGAGAGCGAGGCAGATCAGTCAGTCATAAACAAAGTTGCAGAACAACATAGCAACACGGAAGTTCAGTTCAGACAACAAATGGGATATCTAGTTTATGACACTCCAAGGAGGTCGATCATTCTTGACCATCTGATCAGTACCAAAAACTTGAATCTCACAGTAACATTCACTCCACCATTGTCATATGTAACTTGTATGTAGTGTCCCTGAGGGCAGCATTATACCCTACTCTAGCGTCACAGACTTAATGGTAGCTATTAGGCTGGTAGGAGAACCCCAATGTTTAGTGACACTGGGAAAACATTCCTACATTAGCTTTCTTGGAGCCAAATGATGCAGAAACTTGTCCACTATCACATATTAAAAATCCTCATTCATCTACTTTTGGGATTTTTTTTTGACAGCAGTTTAAAACAATTAATTTTCATTGTGGAGTAGGCGTATGGATATTTAAATAGTTGCACTTCATGTTTGGATAAATTACAACAAAGATATTAACATTAAATTGTTACCTCTTCCAGGAAAGTTTGAGAGTATGCATATGCCTTAATTTGCTTGTTTGTTTGTTCATTTATTTGTTTGTTTCTGTGATCACAGGTGAATAAGACATCTCAAAGTTGTATTCAAACCTCACGAAATTGGCGGACTGATAGCATATTATGTGCCAAGGTTGAAGTGGTTTAAGTGAGGAAGTGATCTGTAGAGTGCATACCTCCGCCAAAGTATGCTGCTCACAAAGTTATGAGCTAATCCTAAGTAAGTGGCTCACAATGTTATGAATTGATCCAAATGAAATTTGGGGGATTAACAGATTCATTGGCTGATTCTCCAGAGCTTGTCAGTCACTGCATAGCCATGTCGAGTATTATGAATTAATTAAGCATGACATCACGAACAGCAAAACTCTGGCTACAATGTTTGGAGTACATCAACATAATCAAGGATTTCATCTGTTGTGAGAGGCTGGGATTATGGGATGGTCATTTGAATGCTGTGACCAAATTACTGAACCTTTTTGCTGCAACAGGACACATTCACTATGCCAAGTGTGCCCGCCTCTATGTTCAAGAAATACTCAAGCTTCCTACTAGGCATCCCTGGCTGTACACAAAATTCACTGAGGAGGGTTATCATACTGTTCGCTAGAGTGATAATTGATGGTTGCTGGTACTGCATGTCATCATATGGAAAAGAAATTAATTTTATTCAGAGGTCATGAATTAGTATAGTTCCTTCCTGATGACCAAGTATGGAATGTGCTGTGTTGTATTTGATGGTTATGAAGATCGCATTCTATCAAAGATCATGAGCATAGACGTCGTCAGAAGGGAAAGGTAATGGCAGCTATTGTGATCTCTGAAAACTCACAGGCACATAAAGATCAAGAAGCATTATTTGCCACTCATCAGAACAAGACGCAATTTGGCGAAGCACCTAGAGCATAGGTCAGCAACCCTTAAAACTAGAAGAGCTATTTTTTAAAAGTTTCATACAAATGTTGTACGGTCGGAGCCGCAATACACAAAAATTAGTCTCGTCAACCGAAATCTACAGTACTTCAGAAATAAGAGAATATACCCTACTTCTGAACTAAACAAATTATAGGGATATTGTTCAATATCCTGGTATTCACAATCTTAGGAAAGACATGCGTAACATTTCCAGAAATCATAACGATTGATACCTACATTATACATATTTTCGAATTCAATAAACAAATCTAATGTTGCCTTGAATGTGTTATATGATGCCTTCATTTTGAAGGAAGAATTATTATTTCTGAAGCTTCTGGAGCCACACAAGTGTCCTAAAAGAGCCGCATGCGGCTCCTGAGCCATAGGTTGCCGACCGCTGACCTAGAGGCTATCGGCCATTGTGTCAAGATAAGTAATGCTGATGCTGACACTATGATTTTATCCTGTGCAATGGAATTTGTTCGCAATGGGCAGACTGTAACAGTTGTAGCAGAAGATACTGATGTGGTCATCATGTTGCTGTACCATTGGGATAATGACCTAGCCGATATCTACATCAGAAATGAAGGCAAACGGCAACGACCTGGACAAATGTTTAGTATTATTATGTTACCTCCACCAACCGACCCTACTCCCAAGCTCAATTAATGAAATCAACAAATGCATGTGGCAGTCCAGGGACTAGAACCTAGGATGCTCACACCGAAATTCAGTGCATGTATCCATTGTACTACGAAGACATTTAAAGAGTGGTGGACAAGCCTACGATTTATGCAGTTTCGAATCCATCTATACCACCTGTCATCCGGAGGTTCATTCTCTTCATACATGCATGGAATGGATGTGACAAAATCTCTGCAACCTTTGGTCAGGGAAAGCTGCATCTCATGAACATTTTAAGGGAGTGTCCAGAGGTACAGAGCTTGGATAAAAAAATCAGTAAAGGTGATTTTACTGCAAAGGAAGTTGGAGAAGCTGGACAACAACTTTTCTGGTTACTGTATGGCGGAACTGAACAGGATACACTGACTAATCTACGATATGTAAGGTACATGACAATGATGGCAAAGTCAAACAGAGTTGAGCCGCAAAGATTGCTTCGTACTGAGCGTGCAGCACACTACCATAGCTTGCGTGTTCATCTCCAGGTTGTAAATTGGACTAATCTAACTAGTAATAGTCGAGAAGCTACGAAATGGGGTTGGACAATACAAAATTATGCTCTTTGCCGTATTATGACTGATCTGGATGCTGCTCCAACCAGGTAGGCCTACTTCACTTTATTCGGTGGAAATGTAAGTCCACCGGTAAGAACCCTTGCGGCTCAAAACAATGCTCCTGCTGGGTATGGACTGAAGTGACTAGTGGCTTGTGATAAGAGTGTCGTGGACAATCATGCAATAACACTGGCACTATTGTGAGTTTTGATGATGATTATGATGATGGGATTCTGGACGTTTAATAGCACTAGACAACAAAGACTATTATTTGGGTGGTTGGTTGGGTGCAGGGGTGGCAACTCCGCCAGTGAAAATTAGCTGTGTCCTAAGCCAGAAGAAAGGAGGAAGGACACCCCTGTTAGTATTATAGGAGTACTGTACTTTGAAGAGCACATACCTCTTCTTACTCTGGTGGAGGTATGCACTCTACCAATCACCTCCTGTATTAAACCACTTCATCCTTGGAACCTATTCTATCAGTCCACCAAATTTCGTAAGAATCGGTTGATACCTTTGTGAGGGGTATAATCTGGCAGAGGTATGCACTCTACCAATCACTTCGTCATTTAAGCCACTTCCCCCTTGGTACATATCCTATTGTTCCACCTAATTTTATGAACATCGGTTCTTAATTTTTTGAGAAACATTGTGTATCCCTACTTCTACTTCTTGCAAACGAAAATACCCTTTTTGTCATCCATGCTGGTTCAAATGACATCATGCGCACCAGATCCGAAGAGTTGATGGAGAAATATCGCAAGTTGATCCAGCACTACAAAAACAAGTCAAGGAATATCATCATCTCAGGCATTCTCCCCAAGATCGACGCACCTGACAAATTCTTCGACAAGGCCTTCAGCACAAATAGCCGACTAAAATATTTGTGTCTGAAGGAAGAAGTTGAATTCATCAACCTCTTTGATAATTTCTATAACCAGCCTACTCTGTTCCGCAAGGATGGCACTCATCCAAACCCTGTGGGTTCAGCACGCATGGGTCGTCTCCTACACGAAGCAGTCCGCAGCCATGGATCAACAAACGCCATCCGAGAAGAAGCAGCCATGCCATAAATCATCCAACGCCAAGCAAAAAACAGAGGCAACCGAGGACCACCAGCGATAAGGACCGAAGACAGCGAGGACCAAGGACAGCCATGAACATATATGTAGATCCGACAAGAACCAACAATATTATTAAAGAGCATTCCGTGAGTTCTAAAATAAAAAATTTAAAGGTTTTCTATGCAAACGCTCGTAGCATACGCAATACATTTTCAGATTTAGAGGACCTAGTGTTTACAGAAAATTATGATGTGATTGGCATAACAGAATCTTGGCTCAATACAGAAGATAGAGACTTTTTAGCAGAGTATTCACTTCC
Source organism: Paralithodes platypus (assembly GCA_032716605.1). Classification (NCBI taxonomy): domain Eukaryota; kingdom Metazoa; phylum Arthropoda; class Malacostraca; order Decapoda; family Lithodidae; genus Paralithodes; species Paralithodes platypus. Next base: position 12,754,936 of record CM064480.1, on the reverse strand, counting down.
CGGTTATGTAATGTTTGAGAAAAGCAGAATAAATCGAAATGGAGGTGGCGTTTTACTTTATATCAAAGAAAGTCTTAACCCTACCCTCTTGTCAAAACCTCAAATTGTGAATGTCGACACATCTTTTGTGCTAATAAAGAATAATAAAGGTACAAAAATAATACCTACGTTAATATACAGACCTCCAGCTCAATCAGTGCAAACTGACCGAGAAATTTACGAACAAATTGCAGATGTAAGTAACTCACAAGATACCGTAATTTTTGGCGACTTTAATTTACCTGTGACCAAGTGGGGCGATACTCTTACTTCACACTCCGGACATGACTTGTATACGAACTTGCAAGAGAGTTCGCGTTATCAATTTGTTCGAACACCGACCCGTGGAAATAACGTTCTTGACATTGTACTTGCAACAAAAGAAGAATTAATAGAGAATTTGAATGTTGGTGATGAATTCAGTAACAGCGACCATCGTACGATAACTTTCACTTTAAACTTTACTAGTAACGAACCAAATAGTAGCATCGAAAAAGTCCCTAATTTCAAGAAAGCAAACTTTCATAAACTTAGAGCTATGTTTAAAGAAACTGACTGGAGCTTTTTAATTAACAATAACGACATAAATACATCTTGGAAGTTATTCGAAACCACTTACCTAAAAGCAGTGCAAAACTGCATACCATCGAAAATACGGCGTCAAGGCCATAAAAATAAGCCCAATTGGTGGAATAAAGATATTTCAAACTGCCTGCTTGCTAAAAAATTTGCTAATGATAGATTAAAATCCTCACAAAATGACGAAGAACGGGTGAAATTTGTAGAGCTACGACGCAAAGCCAAAAAGTTAATTAAGCAAAGTAAAAAGACCCTAGAGTTACATATTACGAATCAAAGTAAAACAAACCCGAAAGAATTCTATAGTTATATCAAAAAGAAAAAAGTAGTTACTTCAACTGTTGGACCGTTACTCGATGAAAATGGAGAATACACCAAAGACGAAGTACAAATGAGTAATGCCCTCAATACCTTCTTTGCATCAGTTTTTACAACAGAAGACCTCAGTGATATCCCTACACCATCGCCGATTCAGATTGATAATTCAGATGTTCTAAGCAATATCACCATTACAGAGAGAGAAGTATTGAATTGTTTAGATAAACTCAAGGTAAATAAAACGCCTGGACCTGATACAATCTCGCCTAGAGTTCTAAAGGAAGCTAAGGATGAGCTCTCCAAACCACTGACATTAGTATTTAATAATTCCTTGCAGTCTGGAACTATGCCTGATCAGTGGAAGATAGCCAACGTAACACCGATATTCAAAAAAGGCAGCAAATCCCTACCCAGTAACTATCATCCAATTAGCTTAACCTCAGTTGTATGTAAAATGCTAGAAACGGTCATAGGAGACAGACTCGTAAATCACTTAGAGGAAAATAACATACTTAAAGATACTCAACACGGCTTTTGTAAAAAACGTTCCTGTTTAACAAACCTCTTTGACTTCTTCCACGATATCCTCAACCTCTACGATGAGAGTAAAGCTGTAGATATTATATATCTAGCTGTAGATATTATATAGGCCACCGCTGGTGGCCTATTTCTGCGTACCGGTATTTCATAATTTTTGTTTTCGGTTATTTTTGTTTTCGGTTAGTCTAGGCTATCATCCCTGGTGGCCTATTTCTGCGTACTTCAATTTTTAAATTTTCAGTTAAGCTATCACCGCTGGTGGCCTATTTCTGCGTACCGGTAGTTCATAATTTTTGTTTACGGTTAGGATAGGCTATAACCCCTGGTGGCCTACTTCTGTTTAAATAAACATACAATTGTTTTCGGTTAGGCCTATTTAAGTAAGTGAAGCGACCTGAAGGGAGTGAAGTATTTTTAAAGTGAGTTAAGTGTTTTTAAGTGAGTGAAGTGAACTGAGGAAAGTGATCGTCACCATGCCTCGTGCCTGTACGAACTGCGCCGGTAGGTTTGGTGCTTCCATGTTTGCTCCTGCCGATCCACAAGTCTGCCGACTCTGCCAGCAACGAGAGGATTTGACAGCAAAATTGGATGAAGCCCTCAACAAGATCAACGCCCTCACCAGGAAGCTGGAATTACTCCAAGACTTTGTAACACTCAACGTTGGAGTATCACTAACTCAAATTGTTTCAACTCCAGCATCCACCACCGCCCCAACGTCATCTGCCAACAATCCAACACCTGCAGTAGACACTGCAGCAGATGCTTCTGACGAACCTGAGCCGACATCAAACCAGGACAGCCTCCCTGTTCACATTAGTCTCTCCCCCACTCCTTGTGCAAGAAGCCTGCTAGCACGAACAGTACCAACCCCTCGCCCCCGTTCTAACCACTCCTCTCCCCGACCTGTACGTAGAGTCCCGCCACCACAGGTTTCCGGATTTACACCAGTGAGGAACGGTGCACGGCCAACGCAGAAAAGGTCTCATCTACCAGTCACAATGACAAACAGATTTGAGATATTGGTAGAGATGGAAGACGAACCAGAAGAGACCAGGCTCGTTGGGGATTCCATCCTACGAGGACAGGTCGAAGAGTTCTGCGACAGAGTCCCAAATCAACGAAAAAGATTTTGCATCCCAGGAGCTGGACTGGACGACATTGTGGAAGCCTTCGAAGATACCACAAAGGATGCAAATGAAAATACCCTTTTTGTCATCCATGCTGGTTCAAATGACGTCATGCGCACCAGATCCCAAGAGTTGATGGAGAAATATCGCAAGATGATCCAGCACTACAAAAACAAGTCAAAGAATATCATCATCTCAGGCATTCTCCCCAAGATCGACGCACCTGAGAAATTCTACGACAAGGCCTTCAGCACAAATAGCCGACTAAAACATTTGTGTCTGAGGGAAGAAGTTGAATTCATCAACCTCTGGGACAACTTCTACAACCAGCCTACTCTGTTCCGCAAGGATGGCACTCATCTAAACCCTGTGGGTTCAGCACGCATGGGTCGTCTCCTACACGAAGCAGTCCGCAGCCATGGATCAAAAAACGCCATCCGAGAAGAAGCAGCAGTGACATAAATCATCCAACGCCAAGAAAAAAACAGAGGCAACCGAGGACCACCAGCGATAAGGACCGAAGACAGCGAGGACCGAGGACAGCCATGAACATAAATGTAGATCCGACAAGAACCAAAAATATTATTAAAGCGCGTTCCGTGAGTTCTAAAATAACAAATTTAAAGGTTTTCTATGCAAACGCTCGTAGCATACGCAATAACTTTTCAGATTTAGAGGAGCTAGTGTTTACAGAAAATTATGATGTGATTGGCATAACAGAATCTTGGCTCAATACAGAAGATAGAGACTTTTTAGCAGAGTATTCACTTCCCGGTTATGTAATGTTTGAGAAAAGCCGAATAAATCGAAATGGAGGTGGCGTTTTACTTTATATCAAAGAAAGTCTTAACCCTACCCTCTTGCCAAAACCTCAAATTGTGAACGTCGACGCATCTTTTGTGCTAATAAAGAATAATAAAGGTACCAAAATAATACTTGCATTAATATACAGACCTCCAGCTCAATCAGTGCAAACTGACCGAGAAATTTACGAACAAATTGCAGATGTAAGTAACTCACAAGATACCGTAATTTTTGGTGACTTTAATTTACCTGTGACCAAGTGGGGCGATACTGTTACTTCACACTCCGGACATGACTTGTATACGAACTTGCAAGAGTGTTCGCTTTATCAATTTGTTGGAACGCCGACCCGTGGTAATAACGTTCTTGACATTGTACTTGCAACAAAAGAAGAATTAATAGAGAATTTGAATGTTGGTGATGAATTCAGTAACAGCGACCACCATACGATAACTTTCACTTTAAAGTTTACTAGTAACGAACCAAATAGTAGCATCGAAAAAGTCCCTAATTTCAAGAAAGCAAACTTCCATAAACTTAGAGCTATGTTTAAAGAAACTGACTGGAGCTTTTTAATTCACAATAACGACATAAATATATCTTGGAAGTTATTCGAAGCCACTTACCTAAAAGCAGTGCAAGACTGCATACCATCGAAAACTCGGCGTCCAGGCCATAATAATAAGCCCAAATGGTGGAATAAAGATATTTCAAACTGCCTGCTTGCTAAAAAACTTGCTAATGATAGATTAAAATCCTCACAAAATGACGAAGAACGGGTGAAATTTGTAGAGCTACGACGCAAAGCCAAAAAGTTAATTAAGCAAAGTAAAAAGACCTTAGAGTTACATATTGCGAATCAAAGTAAAACAAACCCGAAAGAATTCTATAGTTATATCAGAAAGAAAAAAGTAGTTACTTCAACTGTTGGACCGTTAGTCGATGAAAATGGAGAATACTCCAAAGACGAAGAACAAATGAGTAATGCCCTCAATACCTTCTTTGCATCAGTTTTTACAACAGAAGACCTCAGTGATATCCCTACACCATCGCCGATTCAGATTGATAATTCAGCAATATCACCGTTACAGAGAGAGAAGTATTGAATTGTTTAGATAAACTCAAGGTAAATAAAACGCCTGGACCTGATACAATCTCGCCTAGAGTTCTAAAGGAAGCTAAGGATGAGCTCTCTAAACCACTGACATTACTATTCAATATATCCTTGCAGTCTGGAACTATGCCCGATCAGTGGAAGCTAGCCAACGTAACACCGATATTCAAAAAAGGCAGCAAATCCCTATCCAGTAACTATCGTCCAATTAGCTTAACCTCAGTTGTATGTAAAATGCTAGAAACGGTCATACGAGACAGACTCGTAAATCACTTAGAGGGAAATAACATACTTAAAGATACTCAACACGGCTTTCGTAAAAAACGTTCCTGTTTAACAAACCTCTTAGACTTCTTCCACGATATCCTCAACCTCTACGATGAGAGTAAAGCTGTAGATATTATATACCTTGATTTTCAAAAGGTCTTTGACAAAGTTCCCCACAAACGTTTACTGCTAAAACTAAAAGCGCATGGAATACAAGACGGTGTGTTGAAATGGATAGAAAATTGGCTCAGCGACAGAAAGCAAAGAGTAGTCATAAACGGTAAGGCATCAAAATGGACCAATGTAAGTAGCGGGGTACGCCAGGGATCGGTAATAGGACCAATTCTCTTTCTAATTTACATCAACGACATAGATGAGGGTCTCACCTGTACAATCTCAAAATTTGCTGACGATACAAAAATTGCAAATAGCGTACTCTCAAAAGAACAAGTTGACGATATGCAACACAATCTAGATAAATTGTCATGTTGGGCCCAAATTTGGCAAATGAGTTTCAATGCGGATAAATGTAAAGTACTACATATCGGATACCTAAATGAGAAAGCAATCTATTCGATGAATGGCACTCAGCTTAAGAATGTAAACAGAGAAACCGATCTGGGAGTAATAATATCGAGTAACCTAAAACCGAGTCAACAATGTTCAGAAGTTGTTAAGAAGGCAAACAAAATAATTGGCTTTATAGGCAGGTCATTTGAGCATAAATCCAAAGAAGTTATCCTAACCCTTTACAATTCCTTAGTCCGCCCTCTTCTGGAATACTGCGTTCAATCCTGGTGCCCTTATTACCAAAAAGATATAAACAAGCTAGAACGAGTTCAACGTAGAGTTACCAAAATGATACCTAGCCTAAAGAACAAACCATACAGGAGCGTCTTAGAGAATTAAATCTATTTCCTTTAACCCAGCGCAGATTAAGAGGTGACTTAATTCAAGTATTCAAAATCATCAAAGGCATCGACAATATGAACTGTAGTAAGTACTTCACTATCGACCAATCTAATTACACGCGGGGAAACGGTTGCAAAATTATTGGTAAATCTTTTAACTCGCACGAATCTAAGAATTTCTTCTTCAATCGAGTTGTCAACTTGTGGAATGGGCTTCCCCGAAACGTTATAGACTGCATCACCGTTGATTCATTTAAACTCCGCCTAGACAAATATCTCGCATCAAACCCGCGACTGACTGCGTTTGTAAATGAATAACTTTATTTTATCCCCCCTTCAGTTACTAACCCCTCTGTCCCCTACTAACTTCCTAATCCTGCCACCGACATTAGTTCCAGGGCAGTAATTCCCTTTCCAATGTTCCCTTACCCACTCTAAACCACTGTTTGGACACTTGATCCTCAGTGTTTTGGAGGACAAGCAACCTAGAAGGGTCACTGGATCTGTTGTTGCTTTATTTCCTTTGTACTCCTTTGTACCTTGATTTTCAAAAGGCCTTTGACAAAGTTCCCCACAAACGTTTACTGCTAAAACTAAAAGCGCATGGAATACAAGACGGTGTGTTGAAATGGATAGAAAATTGGCTCAGCGACAGAAAGCAAAGAGTAGTCATAAACAGTAAGGCATCTAAATGGACCAATGTAAGTAGCGGGGAACCCCAGGGATCGGTACTAGGACCAATTCTCTTTCTAATTTACATCAACGACATAGATGAGGGTCTCGCCTGTACAATCTCAAAATTTGCTGACGATACAAAAATTGCAAATAGCGTACTCTCAAAAGAACAAGTTGACGATATGCAACACAATCTAGATAAATTGTCACATTGGGCCCAAATTTGGCAAATGAGTTTCAATGCGGATAAATGTAAAGTACTACATCGGATACCTAAATGAGAAAGCAAACTATTCGATGAATGGCACTCAGCTTAAGAATGTAAACAGAGAAACCGATCTGGGAGTAACAATATCGAGTAACCTAAAACCGAGTCAACAATGTTCAGAAGTTGTTAAGAAGGCAAACAAAATAATTGGCTTTATAGGCAGGTCATTTGAGCATAAATCCAAAGACGTTATCCTAACCCTTTACAATTCCTTAGTCCGCCCTCTTCTGGAATACTGCATTCAATGCTGGTGCCCTTATTACCAAAAAGACATAAACAAGCTAGAACGAGTTCAACGTAGAGTTACCAAAATTATACCTAGCCTAAAGAACAAACCATACGAAGAGCGTCTTAGAGAATTAAATCTATTTCCTTTAACCCAGCGCAGATTAAGAGGTGACTTAATTCAAGTATTCAAAATCATCAAAGGCATCGACAATATGAACTGTAGTAAGTACTTCACTATCGACCAATCTAATTACACGCGGGGGAAACGGTTGCAAAATTATTGGTAAATCTTTTAACTCACACGAATCTAAGAATTTCTTCTTCAATCGAGTTGTCAACTTGTGGAATGGGCTTCCCCGAGATGTTATAGACTGCAGCACCGTTGATTCATTTAAACTCCGCTTAGACAAATATCTCGCATCAAACCCGCGACTGACTGCATTTGTAAATGAATAACTTTATTTTATCATCCCCTCAGTTACTAACCCATATGTCCCGTGCTAACTTCCTAGTCCTGCCACGAACATTAGTTCCAGGGCAGTAGTTCCCTTTCCAATGTTCTCTTACCCACTCTAAACCACTGTTTGGACACTTGATCCTCAGTGTTTTGGAGGACAAGCAACCTAGAAGGGTCACTATACCTGTTGTTGCTTGATTTCCTTTGTACTCCTTTGTACTTCTACCCCATAATTGTAGGACCGAAAATGGTGAAATTTGTTAGAGTGCTGTACAAAAAAACAAAAACCCAAAGTGAATTAATGGGGATTTTTAATATGTGATTCTGGACATATTTCTGCATCAAACGATGCCAAAAAAGCTTATGTAGGACATTTTTCCCACTTAATTCCACCCTTCTCCTACCAGCCTATATGACGACCTGGACAAGGGGTGCTGATATATTATACCAATATTATTTTGTTTTTGTAAATCCATTAGCGAAGCTATAGGTATTTGAATAATACTCTTATCGATGTGTACTTTATATCTATATAAGTAGAACAAAAGTGCACAATGGAAATAAACATAGATGAAAACGGAACACAGTGCATTATACATAATATATATGCATAGAATACACAGGGGTCTTACAATCAAATACAATGTATTAAATATAACATACAGGCGATCAGAGTTGGGAGACCATGGTGGTTCCTTGTAACAAAGCTGCCACACTTCCAAACTGGCTCAACCAGAATTACCTTTATCAAAAAACAATCCCGGACACACACACATACACTAACACTCAGGCATAGGACATATATTGAACATGTGTGTGAAATAAACTTGGACTATATTTACATTTTTAAATCACACGGTATAGGCTATTTTAAGCACCCAGTAGCCTTATCGTATAAATACGATAGACTATGACTCTTTTGTGATCTTGGATGTCTCTGTGACGTCACGATCTCTCCTACAGCACGATGTAGGACGAGTAGATCGTATATTATAAGATTGTAAATAAGTTAAGTTATAAAAGGCCTAATATGCTATTAAGCAATATTGCCATGGTCTTATGTAGTATATATGAATTTATCGTATATATTAATATAATTTATCGTATAGAGCAACCTAAATGCGGTACGATAATTTGGGCTCCTGGCGGTTTGCCAAGGCAGCAAGGTGTGCTTTTGAGGTACGTCAGAGCCTTCACGAACACCAACCAGTTAACATCTAATTTTCCGCCCTCAGTTGATCGTGCTTTTGTGCCTCTAATCACAATACACATACAGCAATACACACAGCTACACCATCACGACGCTCTCATCGACATCATGACTGACTGATAGATAAGCATAATATTCATGTCCATTCCCATGTAATCATTTATTCTTTCTTTAACTTGACTCGTGTCTCGGGACCGAAGTCTCGTTCCCCATTGTCCACCACCATATTGGGTAAAACGTTCTCCCTTGCCTCATTGCCACGTGGAACTATTGGTGAGTTAATTCCTGGCTAATATTAACCCTTATAACCTTACCCTATAATTATATACATTATTATGTGAGACCTTTGGATATAAATTAGCTTGTTTCAGATTGAATTCAATTTAGATATAGAGTATTCATTTAGATTGATTTTATTTGATTCATTATAGCTTAGTAATATTTAACTTCCATTGATAGTTTACCACATTGGTGCCCAGACCCGGGAATTAGCTACCAGTAAGGGATTTTAGGGCAATGAACAAGGGGACATATAACAGGATGCAGGAACAACTCTATGATAAACTGGCAAGGCTAGCCAAGCGATGGTTAGAGCCGGAATGCAGGGTCACATCGTTGCATCTGCCCAAGTTCTGCATCCCACCCATCATCTTTCCCCAATAATTTTCTTTTCCGTTTCAGACTTCCTGTGACATATGACCTGACCCAACATTTTTTCTTGTTCAATATGATCCATTAGTAGGTATTGCTATTTAGTGTACTATTTGTTCTCCATAACATAGAAGTCTGCAGGTTGGCGTCTCTTAATTAGACTATTGATTTGCCGTTGTCCTTGTAACGTAACATTTAGATACATAGCCTATAGGCTCACATGCAAAATGGATAAAGACCATAAAGAGACACCGTCTAGTGGGGTGCTGAACAAAGCCCCTAAAAATCAAAGGGCGGGACTTCGGGGAGTAATAAATAGGCTAATAGTGGACGTCAACACTTTCATCACTACTGCTGAACTAGAGGAATTGGAGGCTAGATTAGAAAACGTCCAGGTTACCCACGGTCGTATTACGGCTCTGAGTGAGGTGATTGTGGCTGCCATGACAGAGGAGGAAGAGATAGTTACAGAGTGTGATAATCGCGCCCTCTATGACGAACCTGTCTTTAGAGCGAAGCGCCTATTACAGCGTGCTGTCGCAAGTAAGAAGGGAGGCGATAATGAGGCCCATAGAAGGGCTGACCCAAAACATACTGTACACCTCCCAAAGCTCAATCTTCCTACATTTGGGGGCAAGTTAACCGAGTGGTTAGCTTTCTGGGACGTATTTCGATCTACGGTTCATGAATCCTCTTTGGATAATGTCCGCAAGTTTCACTATCTGAAGGGACAAATGGAAGGAGAGGCCTTACATTTAATAGAGGGTTTTGCAGTAGTAGGTGGTAGTTATCTCGAAGCGGTACACTTATTAGAGTCCACATACGGGGATAGAGAGCAGTTGAAGATGGCCCATGTCGTTGCCTTGTTGGGGCTCGCAGAACCACAGTATAAGGTTGATGAGTTGACAAACTTCAGGGCAAATATGGAGTGCCATACTCGATCGCTAGATACCCTAGGGCTTACCACTCAGGAAATGATAGTCATTATCTTGCGTCAGAAGCTTCCTATGGCAATACTTGATAAGGTAAGATCATTTGAGCTGGGGGAGTTCAAAACTCAGTTCAGTAAGGAGATCAATAATCTACAGTTGAACAAAGGGAGAATGTATGAGTCGGGAGGGAGTGAGAATGTGGAGAAGAGGGGAACAGTAAGCATGACAGTGGGGACTAAAGTAAAGAAAGAGGGTGTGTATAAGAAACTTGCTCAGATTCTATGTAAGCTATGTAACAACAAACATAAATGGAGTTTCTGCATAAAATACCCAACAAATGAGACAAAACTAGCACAGGCGAAAGGATTGAAGCTATGTGTAGGTTGTCTAAGTAAAGAACATGGTAAGCAGGGACAATGTACTGCTACATACTTAAGGCCCTGTCGCCACTGCGAAGGACATCACTTTGATAAGTTGTGTCCTACAGCAGATAAAGTCAAAGACGTCAACAATGAGGGTACTACAACTGTGGCACTAGGTAGCACGCAAGACACCACTATATTGCCCACAATACAGATTCCCATGGAAGGTAATGACAGTAACAAAGTTTGTCGGGTACTTCTAGATCAAGGGTCTCAACGTTCCTTTATAAAGAGGTCCGTACTAGTGGGACTGAAGCACCGAATCGTAGGGGCTGAGACTCTTCGGTTACAGGGCTTCACAGGGGTTACTGATAAACAAGACTACGAGATAGCGGAGATTTCATATTTCTATCGTAAAAACCGGTACTTTATGACTTGTATCGTAGTAGACACCCTACCAGAATATGTATCTGTGGGTGTGAAGAAGGTGGAACACGCATTACGTAGCAAAGGGGTTAACTTGTCAGATCCCATGGGAAATCAGAGTGAGGTGCATGTTCTACTTGGTGTGGATCATTATTATGAAGTAGTATACCCTGGATTTAAAAAGATGTGTGGTGTAATTTTAATCCCCACTAAATTTGGATACTGCATGAGCGGAAAGGTGCATACTACACAGTCAAAGGTCCTGGTCGACACGGTCTCGATATATAGAGTCAATGTAACCGCGGCAGAGGAGTTGGGAAGGGAGGATTCCCAACCTAGTGACCCTAAGATGGCTGCCGAGTTCGACCTGGAACGACTGTGGAGATTGGATCACATAGGCATTAATCCTATGGAGACTGATTATGACTCGGAAGTTGCGCTACAAAGGTTTGACGAGTCTGTGTGCTACTGTGCCTCAGACAAGCAATATAAAGTTAGTTTACCCTGGAAGAACAGTGAGATAAGCCTGCCTACCAACTATGGTTTGGCATTAGGTCGCTTGCGCGCATTGCAGCGGAAATTGTCTAACGAACCGAGCACGCGCCAGGCGTATGACGATGTATTTCGGAGTTATGAGGATAGGGGCTTTATAGAAAGAGTCGATGTCAAGGAACCGTGTAAGAAGGGTAGGGTTCACTATCTGGCCCATCATGGGGTAAAGAAAGACCGTCACCACACCAATACGGGTGGTGTATGACTGTTCTGCCCACCAAGGTCAACAACCCAGTCTGAATGACTGCCTGTTGACAGGTCCGTCCATGGTGTCGGACCTGTCCCAACATCTATTGCGGTTTAGGCTGGGGAAGTACGCCTATACCAGTGACATCGAGAAAGCATTCTTGATGGTCAAGCTCAAGGAGGAAGATAGAGATGTTACCCGCTTTCTTTGGTTCAGCGACATTAGCGACTCTGAAAGTCCCATCATAATATACCGTTTTCGGGTTGTACTCTTTGGGGCCACTTGCTCGCAGTTTTTGTTAAATGCCACAATCAGAAAACATCTAGCTGACACTCATGAGGACACAAGTAAACTATCTCGCGGATTATACATTGACAATTTGCAGGGTACTAGCGATAGTCAAGATGATTTGTTGTATGCATACTGGCAAGCACGCAGATTGTTTGCGGATGCACATCTATTTCTCCGCGAGTGGGTTACTAATAGTGAAGATCTTCAGAGTTTAATACAAGTGGATGGTACGGCATCTCTTAACCAGGAAAAGTCCAGAAATTTGGGGATGATCTGGCAACCTAAACATGACATACTAACTTTTCAAACAAGGTCTTTTGCTCAGCAGACAGGAGCGCACACAAAAAGAAGTCTGTTGAGCAAAGTTGCGCAATTTTTTGATCCTTTGGGTCTAGCATTACCTGTTACCATAAGAGCTAGGATTCTAATGCAGGAAGTTTGGAGACGTAAAATAGGATGGGATGACAGTTTGCCCGAGGACCTGAATGACCAAGGGACATTGTTGTTGAATGAATATGCCATCCTATGTACTAAACCTATACCTCGTAAAGTGGCGGCGTTCGGTGACGTTACGTTACACACGTTTTGCGATGCTAGCGCCACGGCATACGGGGTAGCCATATATGTTGTTACTTCATTTGGGGCACATTTAGTTACAGCCCGGGCCAAAGTAGCCCCGGTTAAAAAGGTAACTATTCCTAAAATGGAATTGACTGCCATGCTGCTATTAGCACGTCTGGTGCAACATGTACGCGCAGCATACGAGAGCGAATTAAATATTGAAATCGTTCACGTATGGTGCGATAGTCAGGTCGCACTCAACTGGATACATAGCAAGAAGTCTCTGCCAGTTTATGTGCGGAATAGGGTAGATGAGATTAGAGCCCTTTTGCCAGACGGTGCTTATCATTATGTAAATACAAAGGAAAACCCTAGTGATCTCATAACTAGGGGTATAACGGCTAGCCAGTTAATGAAGTCCGAATTGTGGTGGCATGGTCCAAAGTGGCTGCTCCATGAAAGTGAATGGACGATATGGCATGCTGTTGGTGAGGGACTTCTGCCACTGGAAACAGTGGCAGTTACAGCCCAACCAAATGAGCCACCGGGTCCTATCATAAAGTGGGCAAGATTCGGTGACTATAATAAACTAGTCAGAGTTGTAGCTTGGGTGTTGCGATATGTATCCAATCTTAAGCTTAAAGTAACGGGCCAACTCTGCAACAGGGGTCACAACATTGATGCTCGTGAATTTAAAGCAGCTGAAGTAACTTTGATCAAATGGGTTCAAGTAGAAACCTTTTCCAATGAATTAGAATCCTTGAAAGGCTCGAATAAGACATTAATGCCTAATATAGTGCGTCAACTAAGGTTGCACCTAGACAATGGCCTCATCAGGTGTGAGGGTCGCCTGAAGTGGTCGGGTGTACCAGACGGCACAAACCGACCTATACTTATGCCAACAAGACATCACGTTACTGATCTATTGATCATACGTGCACATAGGGAAGTAAAACACTACGGGGTATGTCATATTATATCAAATTTACGTCTCATATGGTGGATACCCAGAGTTCGACAAGTAGCTCGACGCGTAGTGAGAAAGTGTGTAATATGCCAGAGACTAAAGGGTAAACCATATGCAACTGGACCAGCTCCACCTCTACCTGAATGCCGTGTAAAGCACGTAGAACCTTTCCAAGCGGTAGGATTAGATTACACAGGGGCATTGAAGACGAGGGAGCATGAGAAGGTTTATATATTATTGTTTACCTGTGCGACGTCTCGAGCGGTACACCTAGAACTATGTGATAATATGTCTAGCGAAGAATTTATGCTGGCGTTCAGACGGTTTTGTGCCCGTCGTTCATTCCCTCAACTCATTCTTAGCGACAATGCTCCCACTTATGTCCAAGCATCAAAATATCTAAAGGATATGAGTAGTGATCCTACTATCATCACTTTTTTGGGAGAGAAGAAGTGCGAATGGAGGTTCATTCCAGTTAAGGCACCTTGGTTTGGTGGAATGTGGGAACGGTGTGTTGGCATAGTAAAGTCAGGACTAAGAGCGGTTGTAGGACGTGCTCTATTAAAGAAGAGTGAGTTGACGACAGTCCTCACAGAGATAGAGGCAGTCGTGAATGATCGCCCGCTTACATATGTGTACACCGACCTGCAAGAACCACTACCATTAACGCCAGCTCACTTGCTATATGGAAAACCATTGACTGCGTTTCCATCTGATTTTCAGTCCATAGTAGAGTTAGAGGATCCCTCGTTGTACTCTGCGGTAGCGGTGTCTAAGAGATACCAGTATATATCCAGGATAATCGAGGATTTTAGGAAACGGTGGATTAGTGAATATCTGCTAGCATTGAGGGAAAGGAGTGTTACTCCCTCTGGTAGACCAACGGCCCCTACAGTTGGTGACGTTGTTTTAATTAAAGAAGATAGTCCTCGTTTATACTGGAAATTAGGCCGCGTATTGGAGGTATACAAGGGGGCAGACTCTGTAGAGCGGGTGGCGCTTTTAAAGACAGCCACTGGAACTACTGTTCGTCCTATCGCACGTTTGTACGCTTTGGAGCTAGATTCCGCATTGCAATCTGAGGCTCCACCTGTTATTGCTGGGTCCGAGGATTCTCGAAGGAACGACTCACCTCATACTGATGGTGATCATTCTCGGACCGGGACGCGTCCCAGACGCGCTGCTGCTGGCGCTGTCGACTTGTGGCGTCAGAAGATAGCCTCTGGGCAACTTTAGGTTTAAGGTGGGGTTCAGGTCTTTTTTGTGGGGGGAGTGTATCGTATAAATACGATAGACTATGACTCTTTTGTGATCTTGGATGTCTCTGTGACGTCACGATCTCTCCTACAGCACGATGTAGGACGAGTAGATTGTATATTATAAGATTGTAAATAAGTTAAGTTATAAAAGGCCTAATATGCTATTAAGCAATATTGCCATGGTCTTATGTAGTATATATGAATTTATCGTATATATTAATATAATTTATCGTATAGAGCAACCTAAATGCGGTACGATAATTTGGGCTCCTGGCGGTTTGCCAAGGCAGCAAGGTGTGCTTTTGAGGTACGTCAGAGCCTTCACGAACACCAACCAGTTAACATCTAATTTTCCGCCCTCAGTTGATCGTGCTTTTGTGCCTCTAATCACAATACACATACAGCAATACACACAGCTACACCATCACGACGCTCTCATCGACATCATGACTGACTGATAGATAAGCATAATATTCATGTCCATTCCCATGTAATCATTTATTCTTTCTTTAACTTGACTCGTGTCTCGGGACCGAAGTCTCGTTCCCCATTGTCCACCACCATATTGGGTAAAACGTTCTCCCTTGCCTCATTGCCACGTGGAACTATTGGTGAGTTAATTCCTGGCTAATATTAACCCTTATAACCTTACCCTATAATTATATACATTTATTATGTGAGACCTTTGGATATAAATTAGCTTGTTTCAGATTGAATTCAATTTAGATATAGAGTATTCATTTAGATTGATTTTATTTGATTCATTATAGCTTAGTAATATTTAACTTCCATTGATAGTTTACCACAAGCCTACTTGTTGTTTAACTTGACGTAACATTGCAGCAAGTTGATAAACACTGATGGCCAATAACACCAACTACGTCATGGCCATACTTTACTTGTTTTACGACACTATAAATCAGGTTTGATAGGACAGCTTCATCGTAACTTCTTGCCTATCTGTTATCGCTTTTGGAAGTTATAGTGTTAGTGGTTGCTCAAAGGTACTGTTATCTTTTGTGGTGGTTTCATTAAACAGGTTTTAAAATTAAGAAATCGGAGAAAGATTTACGATGATAGCCTTTTTGTGACCCAGTTACATTACATGAAAAATGTGTGTTGTTTTTTATCAACCTTTTCGAATTGATCATGTACAAAATATATGTATTTGTAGCCAATAAAATATATGTATTTGTAGCCAATAAAATATATGTATTTGTAGCCAATAAAATATATGTATTTGTAGCCAATAAAACAAAATATATGTATTTGTAGCCAATAAAACAACAAAGAGGTTCTTTATGTAGTGTATATTTAGTCGAAAGACGTGATGGCATTTTTCCTGAATTCCTATTTATGCTTTCAACCAGGTGTGATCAACAAAACACTCCTTTAAAGGGATTACTGGTTATACTATGGTCCCATTATTGTAGAATATTTAATGAAAATACAACGTTATTGGCATTATGCTGTGTATCTTTTCTTCAACCTCATCTTCCTTTCCTTTGAGGTTATATGACTGATTCCTATGTTCCTGTGTTCGTCCTTTTCCTATTCCAACTTACTGTATATTATACCAATTTGTTCTCGCGTTTTGCAGTTTCATTTTTTGTTTAAATGAAAAAGGGTAAAAAAGAATAACAATTCAATGACGAAATAACCCATACATCTAATGAAGTTTCCCATCCAAGAACAACGTTTAACAGCTCGATATACATTGTTGTGGAGTTCAAGATGGTGGAAATGTTCTCTGAGGAAGGGAGTTTCATAGAGATGTGGCTCGTGGTATGAACGAATTTTGATAAGTAGACGTTCGATAATGTAGATGCGTGATTGTTAAGTCGCTAACAGATGCCTCAGCACCATGGGGGAATATGCGAAGAGGTAGTACCATTACCGCAAGTTCAACTGAACACTAACCATAACAGCATAGGTAAAATATTGCAAAGGATGCACCATATCTGTGTAACCATAAATGTGGGAATTAATGTGGAATTATTTGGTTAGTGATAAATCTAATTGATATGTTTTGTATGTTACCTGTTTCAACGGCACCTCTCCACATCCACTACATAAGGCAATCAATATTCAAGTTGAAAACGCATTTGCCTTTTATGTATCATCGCTATCTGTTCGGCACTGAAAAAGCTACGAACTCGGTGAAGAAGTCTAAGATTCTGTGAGGCATTTTTTGCAATAGATGTAACATGAGATATCCAAATAAGGTTAGCTCTAAAGAATACGCTTAAGATCTCAGTACTACAGAGATGGGTATGTTTGCTTTATTTACTATCCCATCTAATTTGTTTGTTTATAGACATTTATATTATAGTACCTTACACATGTGTTCCCTTCTTCTATTCCCTCAATACTGCCCAATATATATCCGCCATTTGATTCTAACGCTTTCCAAAGTGTATAATATATATATATTGTCACAATGACCAGGGTCTTTTAGGAGTAGCCAGACTCTAGTGGCGCCTGACTTCTGACAGCAGCTGTGCCAAGTCTATAAGAAATACCTGGTATTGTGAGTTTCTCTCCGATACGCTTCCAATTATTCATGACTAGTTTTGCCGTATCTCTAAGCCTTTTTGTCTCAATAAACATTTATGTAGAATGAACCAATAGAGTGTTACTAGGTTCGTATGAAGTTGGGTTTTAGTGGCAACGCTGTAATTTGCAGGCTGGGTGTTGCTGGGTAAGGGAGGAAGTGGAGGAAGGAATGTTGCTTTCTCGCGGGGTGGGGGGAGGGGAGGTGGAGGTGGAGGTAGTGTTGCTCTCTCGCTAAGCAACGCTAAGCAACACGAGTTTAATTAATTACGTGACCATTGCAAGTTTAGTTGTGTTGCAATATCAAGATGTACTTTATTTTCTCTGCCACACTGTTTTAGTTAATTTGTTAACACAGGAATACTTTAGTATATGTTTTTCTGGTGAAGTTTCTTAGTGTTATCATATCGTGTGGTGATATCTTGCAACCCCCCCTTAGTTTGAGCCTGGCTCCCGCCAACTTCGCCAGGGCCAGGCCTCATCATTCTCTCGTGGGCGGCCGGATTAGATAGTTGGTGTCCCCTTTCTCATGTGACCCATCAGTCTGCCCCCTTTGTTTGTCTGTGCTTACATAATAGTAACGTAACGTAATTAACAGAGAATCCTAGACATTCGTTCATTCTTTTCATTCTTCCTTTTCCTCTGATCAGCATTTATTATATTTCCTTTTCTATCATATGTTCTGTACCTCCGGTGGCTTACGTCGGGATCTGTCATAGGGAAGAGCTGGGAGGTTTGCCGGGGTCCTTAATAATAAGCACTGTTAATCCCATAGACAGTCCACACACCCACACATCCATAACCCCTACATATTTTTCCCGTGTTGGTGCTTAGTACCCGGTAGCAACCTTGACGGTTCTACCCTAGCCATTGTTTGTTCCCTGTCTCGGGTTTCGAACTGAGGCAACGGAGTGCTTAACCCGCAGAGACCCAGCGTCGCACGTGTTGCGTCGGCAGTCTTTGATCACCAACTCCCAGCGACGCATCACGTGCGTCCGACATATAAAAAACACTTACGTGGCTCGTAAGGTAGGAAATGGCGGGAGAATAGGAGGGGGCGGTACCGTAGTGTGTGGGGGAGCCGGGCCAGTAGGTGTGAGCGGGCCGAGACTGCCGCGCGGCTGGTGGTGGTGGGCTTAGTGGGGATAGTTTACACCCCTAGTTTACCGCCACTTTGAACCTTCATTACTCCGGTCGTATGGGAGCTAGAGGCTTGAGATTTATGTGAGATACTCCTTAGGATGTATGCCGTACAATGCCATACTCAGTTTTTACCCTAGTGCTCCCGGGCGGGTGGTCATGCGGGGGAGACGAACTATTGAAACCCCCCCCCCCCGCCCCCCAAATGACCGAAATGAGTTTTTTTTTATTTGTGTGTTCATTTCTCACCATTCTCTTCCATTTTGGCTCAACAAATTTTTTTGAAGCTCCCCCCCCCCAACCCCCCACTGGCCCCCCCCCAAAAAAAAAATGTCAGAGGTGATTTTTTTTTTGTTTTTTTCATTTCTCATCCTTGTCTTCCATTTTAGCAAACAAAAAAAATAAGTGAAAATGGCTTGGGACTGGGGTGAACAAAATATTATAACTAGCCGGGGCTCAACGGGTTAATATTAGTTAGGAATCCAGCTTCAGTCTGGACCTCCCCCCCCATAGTTAAGTGAGTGTGGGAGGTGGACTCTAAGAGTTCATTGTTTGGGCGGTAACTCACTGGGGGGCCCAGGTTGAAGCAGGATATATTGGTATGATATTAGAGATGGTCAGGGCAACCTGCTTCTACTAATATCACCACTAGGTTAGTAGTCATATTAGGACACTGCCTTGTATTGTTAGTTCATTTTACATGTATACAATATTATTATGTACAACTCTCTTGGGTTGAGAGTGGATTACCGTTGGCTGGTTTGCTCACGGTTTAGTACTGTCGAGGGCGCGCATAGCCTGTTATGCTCGAAGTACACCTGCACTCTTTTTTTGTTGATGTCTGCTGGTAGCCTATATGTATTTAACTGTTTTGATTATCCAACCCAGCATTGCTAATCTCGGTGTTGGTTTCGAGTTCTCGTAGCTAGTAAGTTACAGGAGTATTTCTGTTCTACTTATTATTCAGAATAGGAGCAGGGCAGTGTGCACCTTAAGCCCTGAGAAGAGCCTGGAAGCGTTCATAGTGCTCTTATCTGTTGCATCGTGGTGTTGTTTGGTAGAGAGACAAGGTGCCTTTGCATTAGTAATTATTTTTGTATACCGTCTCTAAGCAACTGAGGTCCAGATTCGTAACAATATATATATATACATATATATATATATATATATATATTTATATATATTTATTGTCACATTCTCCTGAACTTATGTAACCTCAGTTCAGTTGTATGTGTGTTATAATAACTACAGTAGGGAGCCCTGTGTCGAGGCTAGCAGCCTCTGCTTGTTGCCCTGGTGTTGTTGCCACGAGTATAATTACTTCTTTTGATCAGCCCTTGGGGGATTATTTCGTTTATCATAAGTTTACACAATGTTGCCTTATGTTTTATTTGTTACTTTTGTGAAGTTAATGAGAGTGCAGGCGCCTGGGATAATTAAGCATTATAGCAGCGCCTGGTGCCTTTCCCCTCCCTCGCTCGCTTGGCCGTGGGAACTCCCGCGGGTGCGAGAGCTTACTTCAGTTCTGACCCTCGCTATGACAACATCACTGTCTGGTGTTGTTAAGCTCGCTTCCTTTTGTTTCCCTTAAATACCGCATTTATCTATTTTGTTTCTTAGTAGATCGAAGCAGAGCAGGGCTGGAGTCATATTAAGCATATTGTTTTTGTTTTAATCTTAGTAGTTTAATTACTAGAGTTTATTTCGTTTACACTGCATTCCTTCCTCTGGCAAATATAGATTATAAGATTCACACTGTTCTTCCATGTCTCTTCCATTATTCTGCTGCAGTGTTTTACCATTCATATGTGTATATTATCCTGGTTGATATCTCTAGTGGTTTGGGGATTGGCCTGCTTATCCAGTATCTGTTGAGCATGTGTTGAGCCTTTGAGGACAGGGGTTGTTGGGTGGTGGGGAGGCCTGTATACTGCCTTAATAGGCTACTTTTATTTTTCCTTCCACCACACCGCATCCTCCAACTCGGGCCTTATTTAACCCTTCGAGGGTGGCAGCTAATTTCCAACCGACTAGGATATCAACCCTTGTTCCTTGTTTAGTTTTTAGCAGCAATACATTCGGTGCAGTCAGGGACTAGGGGTAGAGCCTGTTACTAGGTGAGGTTGTCCCCACTGCACTCGTTTGTATTGAGCTAACCCCAGATGATGTTGTAAGGGTTAAGTCATTAAAGTTGTTTACCCCTTACAACACCACCGCCGTGCTGTGCTGAAGAGAGCCACTCGGTGTATTATTAGGACATAGGCTGGGGATAATAGGCTTGGCACAGAGGTTTATTGCACTGAATTTCCATGGGTTTTTGCTCTGTATTGTTCTCAATTCCTAAGCGATTGGGTATGATATAGAGTGTTCGGGGAGTCTAGTAGTGGTATGGTTAGGTATTATTTGGGCAGTTTAGAATAACCTTATAAGTTCTCTTGCATACTGCATGCACTGTGGACTAGACTTGGGGACAATAGATATTTTTGTGTATCCTTGTTACTGCTTTAATAGAGCAAAGAGGAAGATAACCATTTTTCCTAGAGAACCTGCGCGTCTTGGTGTTTGAGTCAGATATTAAGAGCTGGTAGTTCGGTGCTGTGGGCTAGGCTATTAGAGCATCTGGTTGCCCTGGCTCCCCTCGTAACAGTGGCGACCTTGCCAGGATAGTGTGATAGTATAGAGTTCTTGTGGTGTGAAGCAATTATATTTCAATTGTCAGTAATTTTTCTTGCAGTTGAAAGTCTACAGACATAGTACTCTTATTTCATTAACCCCTTGTGCACAACTATTGCTAAGATGTCGCATGTTGATTACATTCCTGTTCATATTGTGGGGAGGGAGTACGTTTGGCAGTTTATTAGAACCCAACCTAGTCAAGAAGAGGTTGCTAGCAGGAGTAGTGATGAATTAAGACGTGTTTTTTTTTTTTTTTTTTTTTTCTATATTCCAACTACTCCCTTAGGCTGAGGCTGAGAGCGCTGTACATTCCACCGCTCAACACGGTGAAGCCCGTGAGGTCTTGTTCCAGTCTGGGGAGTGAGACCTGTGAAGCATCCATTCATGGCTCGAAGCAGCTCCATCTCTGAAGCGGCTGGTTGCTTCGTTCAAGCGCTTCATTGTCTCACCCTCCAGACTCAGACCCTCACTCTCAGAACGCCACCTATTGAGCAGTGAACTCACTAGACATTGTCCCCCTGTAACATATTTTGAATATGGGAATATTCACACAGTGTTATTTAATCAGGGAACAATGAGGGTATTTTTTTGGCATTTCGGTGGGCTTTGTGGTAATGCACTGATACTAGGTACAGCACAAATTCAATCCCAATAATATCTTCCCATTGACATATCGGGATTTGAACCCGGGTCCATTGGATTACCAATCCAGTGGCATGACCACTCCACCACACCTCCCCTGCATGGTTGGAGGTGCAGTGGTATGGCTAAGGCAGAGTTAGTTCAAGAGGTGTCTAAGCTAGTTGCAAAGCAGAATGGTCTTCAGGAAGCTAGTTCTCGTGTCGTGGATGATGGCACCCTCCAGCATGTGCCACAGCGTCCTATCAGTCAGGCTAGCTACCATTCTACTGGGGACCGGAGTGGAGCAACAACTCCAGAGCAAGGGATACTGTATGTAGGCAGTCTCCTACTATTACCACAGCACCTGCCACCACGCCTCCACCATCAGCATTTAACCCTATCAGTACAGCCCCTTCATTTTCACAGGGCTATGTTCAGGCCCCTATGGCCAGTACCTTTGTTTCAAGTTATGCTAGCAATCCTCAGTATCCCCCTTCTTCCCCCAATGTGTCGTTGGCCGCACCCCAGCACTTCAATGCCACTTATACGGTGGCTGCTCAGCACAATGTTCCCACTTTGGCCCAGTTTCCTCCTATAACCCCGATAGGGTCGAGAAGGAGTCCAGAGGTTGAGCTGCAGCTCAAGAGAATGGAGTTGGAACAGAGAGAGAGAGAAGAGAGACAGAGAGACAAAGATAGAGAGCTTGAGGTGAGGAGGATAGAGATGGAGGAGAAGAGAATACAGGTAGATTTGGAGAAGACGAAGTTGGAAACTAGTGGGCAAAGACGACAAGGGAATAGTGCTGGTCATACATCTAAGGAGGAGGCAGAAGAGGTGCTGTTGTCTCGACGGCTGAAACTCGTGCCGGCCTTCGATGAACTCAAGATCACGGAGTGGTTCTTGCGTTTTGAGAAGAAGGCCCACGAGTATCAGTGGCCGAGGCAACACTGGGCAGTGTTGGTGTCTAATGTCTTGAAAGGCATGGCTCTTGATGCATACGATCGCCTAGAAGTGCAGGAGCTAGAGTATGATGTACTAAAAGAGGTTGTGTTAAAAGCCTACGAGCTGCGTCCCGAGGCTTACAGGTTGGCCTTCAAGGGGGCTCGGAAGCAGCAGGGGGACTCGCACGTGGAATGTGCCAGGTACCTGCGCGATACTCTAGCTAAGTGGCTGCACTCAGAGTCAGCTGATACTTTGGATGCGGCATGTGAGGTTTGGCTGGCTGATGGAGCAGTTTACAAGCATAGTTGAAAAGGACATTGGGGCAAAATTAAAAGAAAAGCGGTTTAAATCAATAAGGGAAGCAGCAGCTTGGGCTGATGACTTTGTACTAGCCCAGCGTGGCACGCGCATGGGGAGCATTGGTGACAGGAGAGACCGACCCGTTCACCAAGCAGCCACAGTATCAGCTCGCCCATCATCACCCAAAGGTACCACAAATAAGAAACAACATTATACCAAGGCTGACAACCAGCAAACTTCTACGGAAGTGAGATGTTATTTTTGCAAGCAAGTGGGTCATATTAAACCTCAGTGTGCTAAATGGAAGGCTACCCAGGAACCCAAGGCTGTCCAGTTGGTGGCGACACTAGGGGAGGTGCCTGTGAAAGGCAAGCCAGGTACTGGTGAGTTTTGGGGCCAGTGTTGGCCAGCGCGAAGCAGGGTAGTAAGCACTTTGCCGCCCCAGATGGTATCACCACCTGAGCATAAGCAGATTTCCCCTGATTGGTGTCGGCCATTCATACATGATGGATTTGTATGGGTTGGGGAGCAGACTTACCCTGTCAAGGTGTTTAGGGATACTGGTGCGCAACAATCCATATGTCGCAACCTGACAGGCGGGCCTATTAGTACGGGAGAGTTTGTGATGTGCAGGGGAATCAACAGTGAACAATTCTGTGATTTAGTCCCGGTGACCCTAGAGTGCCCACTTTTGACTGCCGAGTGTAAGGTGGCTATGGTGGACACTCTGCCAGTTGAGGGGATGGACTTTTTGCTCGGGACTGACTTGGCAGGGGATGTAGTTTTCCCGCCTCCTATAGTCGTCGCTGAGGCTGCTTTTGTGCCCCCTGGTGATGGTTGTTAGCAAGAAGATAACATGGACTCTACCTACCCTGTTGGTGCAGTGACCCAATCAGTGGCACATTTGGCACAACAGGTGGATGATTTAGTGGATGCGGGGGCCGACAGCCATGAGTGCGGGCCATCCCATGATGCACTTCTAGATGACACTGGTCCGGAAACAGCTGTGGGCTTGGCTGACCCTAGTGAGGCTACCGTGACCAGTAGAGGTGACCTAGTGCCGGACGAGGAGTCTGACACAGTGACACCGACTCAACCTTCTGATATTTTTGAGAGGTCAGAGGTAACTGCCTTGATGGAGCTACCTAGAAACAAACTGAGCAAGTTGCAGCAAGAGGATGCCAGTCTGGGCCTCCTGTTAAAGAAGGTTGGTACGACTGGTAGGAAGAACGGTCAAAAATAATTTATTATAAAAGGGGCATTGTTGTATCGGCAGTGGACGCCGGATACGAACTCAGGCTTGGGGGAGGAGCAGTTAGTGGTGCCTGCCCAGTTCAAGGAGGAGCTGGTTAGGCTAGAGCGGGTGGCACCACTGGCAGATCATTTAGGGGTATGTGAGACTACTGATAGGCTAAATTCTTATTTTTGGTGGCCTAATATGCATGCATCGGTGGCTTCTTTTTTGATGTGTCATATTGGTAAGGTAGTTGGAGAACCCCACCCAGGAATACCCGTGGCACCTTTGATCCCTACACCTGCAGTTGAACCGCCATTGACTTGTGTCATAGTTGACATGGTTGGTCCCTTATTACCCACCAGTTCGGGAGATAAATACTTGCACACTTTAATTGGTACAGTACTACCACTAGATACCCGGAGGCTATCCCGGTTAGCACCATGAACACGAAAATAAGAGGCCATTGTGACAAACAGGCTAAATCTAGGGTGTTCAAGGTGGGCGAAGAGGCTTTGGCACGGTTGTCAGTTCAGGGTCAACCCATGGCTGCTAAGTTTTGTGGTCAGTATCAGGTCATTAAGCAGATTGGTGAGGTTGACTATGTAATAGATACGCCCAACCGTCGCATAGCCTCCCAATGCTACCCTATTAAAATGCAACAGCCCTACCATAGACCGACTGCATCTGGCCGTGGCGTTGATGGAGGTGATGCTGCGCAGGCAGGTGTAGCCGCAAGGAGTGCGGGGGTGCGCATGTATGGTATCGGCGGGAAAGCCCTAGCACTTATGAACTGTGGGAGTGACTGCACAGGTGGTACAGATTGTTCCTCTCATGACCTGGCTGTATTAGGGACGAAGGTGGAGAAGGAGGGAGATTATAGTTCAGAGGCTGCGGTCCCGGCTGGGTTGTGGGAGGACAATGAGTATGTTGTTCTTCGAGATAAGTTGCAACCTCTTGTTCCTAAGCGCCAAGAGGAGTTATTTACTAGGCTGTGGCAGTGCTTCCGCATGTTTGTTGATTCTCCAGGCCGATGTCCGGGGTGGCACCCGACATAGAGGCTGGAGATAGTGCAAAGCTCAAGTTGGCTCCCTACCGTATAAATCCTGCTCGACAGCCTGTCTTTAAAGCAGAGCTGGACTACATGTTGGAGAAGGGTCTGAGGGGTAAGGGATATTGTGAGTGGTCTTTGCCAGTGATTTTGCAACCTGAGCAGAGTGGCAAGATCCGTTTTTGTGTTGATTGCAGTAGTGTTAGTGCATTATCCCAGACAGACACCTATCCATTACCCAGAGTTTACGACCCCATAGACCGCATCAGGGCTGCCACTTTTATCACTAAGGTGAAATTAGTGACAGGTTATTGGCAGTTCCCTTTGCCGGAGAGAGCGAAGAGAAGTGCCAGTCATGTGATGGACTGGGCAGTTTATCAGTGTCAGGTGATGTTCTGCTGCTGGTACACAGTTTGGATGTGTGGCATGTTGAGGGCACTGATAATGTTCTGGCTGATTGTTTGTCACGGGAGGGTATGTGTGGGGGATAATATGGCCAAAGGTTATCTCTTACCACACCAATCAAAATATAAAATTAATCAACATAAATAAAAATAAAGTCTGAGATCGCCTACCTTATGGTATGAACTATGGTAGCCTATCTCTCAGGATGCCCTAACTAAACATTGTATAAATGGCCATATATATCAATGACTTATCTATAACTAGGGTCCTGGTTTAGTTCAGAGGATTCCGGCTTCGGTAGATAAGGGTTATAGGTCAGGACTCCGGGCCGGGCGTGGGAATTGTGGTGGAGGAGATCACGGGACACTTCTCTACCGTTCAGATGTTTACTAGCGTCTGATCGGAACTTCAATTTCCGACTCTTAAATAAACTATATATTAATTCGTTACCAAGGGTTCATTCCCTCTTCACGAAATCATATAAATAATTATCAGCATTTAAATTATATAATTATGAAGGTGAACATCGTTTCACAACGATTTAGTGAACATAATATCAAGATATTAATGACCCTAAAGCAAATGGTGGATCGCGTATGCGGTCGCGGGAATATTTAAACTGATCCTCTTTACAGTTCTTCTAAACTTATTTCTACAAGGTTTTATAACTAAATTAACTTGATCAAGGTAATCTTATACAGTACTAAATTACCTAACATTAATTAATCTCTACAATATTACAATCACCGGGTTCTGGTAGGAAATTGTTCACTCTAGTGAGGTTACCCTATCGGAAGGTTGTTGCCAACATTCCCCAGATACCGGTGTAGTCAATTTATTTCTCACAGTATGTTTTGGGGAGAACCCTCGCCGTTCAGTCAGTGTTGGTGTAGCCTCCTACTTTGGTTTGATTAGCATGTTTACGTCTGGTGCTTGTTGGTTGCCGTATGTAGCCCAGCGTATGGTCGTAAAGTAGGAGTTGCTGTGTTTCTGTATAGAAGAAAATATTTAAATACAAAAATATAAAAAACTATAAAAATACTATAAAGACTGTAGTTGTGTATGTCTTGTAGTGTTATTGAAGTGTGAGCAGTCTGTTGTTTCAAGATGCACCAACAGACTCCCCCTGGGTGTGAGGGTGTCACATTTCCCTGAATTTATGTAACCTCAGTTCAGTTGTATGTGTGTTATAATAACTACAGTAGGGAGCCCTGTGTCGAGGCTAGCAGCCTCTGCTGCCACGAGTTGCAGGCAGTCACCAGTGTTGCCCTGGTGTTGTTGCCACGAGTATAATTACTTCTTTTGTTCAGCCCTTGGGGGATTATTTCGTTTATCATAAGTTTACACAATGATGCCTTATGTTTTATTTGTTACTTTTGTGAAGTTAGTGAGAGTGCAGGCTCCTGGGATAATTAGGCATTATAGCGGCGCCTGGTGCCCCTTCCCTCCCTCGCTCGCTTGGCCGTGGGAACTCCCGCGGGTGCGAGAGCTTACTTCAGTTCTGACCCTCGCTATGACAACATCACTGTCTGTGTTGTTAAGCTCGTTTCCTTTTGTTTCCCTTAAATACCGCATTTATCTATTTTGTGTCTTAGTAGATCGAAGCAGAGCAGGGCTGAAGTCATATTAAGCATATTGTTTTTTTTTTTAATCTTAGTAGTTTAATTACTAGAGTTAATTTTGTTTACACTGCATGCCTTCCTCTGGCAAATATAGATTATAAGCTTCACACTGTTCTTCCATGTCTCTTCCATTATTCTGCTGCAGTGTTTTACCATTCATATGTGTATATTATCCTGGTTGATATTTCTAGTGGTTTGGGGATTGGCCTGCTTATCCAGTATCTGTTGAGCATTTGTTGAGCCTTTGAGGACAGGGGTTGTTGGGTGGTGGGGAGGCCTGTATACTGCCTTAATAGGCTACTTTGATTTTTCCTTCCACCACACAGCATCCTCCAACTCAGGCCTTATTTAACCCTTCGAGGGTGGCAGCTAATTTCCAACCGACTAGGATATCAACCCTTGTGCCTTGTTTAGATTTTAGCAGCAATACATTCGGTGCAGTCAGGGACTAGGGGTGGAGCCTGTTACTAGGGGAGGTTGTCCCCACTGCACTCGTTTGTATTGAGCTAACCCCAGATGATGTTGTAAGGGTTAAGTCATTAAAGTTGTTTACCCCTTACAACACCACCGCCGTGCTGTGCTGAAGAGAGCCACTCGGTGTATTATTAGGACATTTGCTAGGGATAATAGGCTTTGCACAGAGGTTTATTGCACTGGACTTTCCATGGGTTTTTGCTCTGTATTGTTCTCAATTCCTAAGCGATTGGGTATGATATAGAGTGTTCTGGGAGTCTAGTAGTGGTATGGTTAGGTAATATTTGGGCAGTTTAGAATAACCTTAGAAGTTCTCTTGCATACTACACGCACTGTGGACTAGACTCGGGGACAATAGATATTTTTGCGTCTCCTTGTTACTGCTTTAATAGAGCAAAGAAGAAGATAACAATTTTTCCTAGAGAACCTGCGTGTCTTGGTGTTTGAGTCAGATATTAAGAGCGTGTCTGTTGCAGGGTAGTACGGTGCTGTGGGCTAGGCTATTAGAGCATCTGGTTGCCCTGGCTCCC
Organism: Paralithodes platypus; assembly: GCA_032716605.1. NCBI lineage: Eukaryota > Metazoa > Arthropoda > Malacostraca > Decapoda > Lithodidae > Paralithodes > Paralithodes platypus. The sequence goes on along the minus strand of CM064480.1, from coordinate 12,726,663 downwards.
CTCGTAACAATATATATATATATATATATATATATATATATATATATATATATATATATATATATATATATATATATATATATATATATATATATATATATATATATATATATATATATATATACAGTATACATATTTATATAGAAAGATATAAACATATTGTGTTCATATTCCATTCGTCATTGTACTTAGGTAATTACCTACCTCCAAACCAAACGTTTGTAGCAACGAAATACCACTATTATTATGTTTTGTTTTACCTAATATTATTAATGTCATGTCTAATCTAACCAAACCCTATGTTAAGCAAAGTTAGGGTACACATACTATATATATATTTCGTAAAATACGTACACACCTACTATTCATGAGTGCCTTAACACTATCACAAATTTATTCATAAATTTATTTTGTTTTGGATTGACCACCAGTATTACTGCAAGACTTTTACCAATTTTGTAGAATTGTGGGCATACATGTGGTTTGTGATTGCTGTAGTCTGGTGTGAATTTCCGCAGAGTGAAAACTGATGGTGTTGGCCTGAGGCGGACATTAATTGCAGATCTCTCCTCTTTTTTTTTTTTTTTTTTTTTTGCAGAGCAGGAGAGACTGTTAACCCACTGAGCCCGAGCGACGCAAACAGTGCGTCAGCAATGTATGTAACGCTGAGCCCCACGACGCATAAGTTGCGTCAGGGTTTAATTACCCCGGTCCTATGGCACCTAGAGGGCTCAGATTTGTATGGGAACTGTGTAAGTATCCCACGCAACGATGCCGATGGTTGAAAACTTTCAAAGTCCAACCGCGTGCGCGTGAGCTCGCAAAACATGTTTTTTGGGTGTTTTTGCCTTCAATTTTTTACTCTTGTAAAATCGACTTTCGGGGGCTTCATAGGACCCCTTTTTTACCTTTTCGATAGTTTTTTTTGGGGGGGCAGTCCTTCATTTCTAACCCATTCGCTATTGTTTCTGGAGAAAAAAAAAATCAAAAACCTGCTGGTCCCTGGTGGTACATTTATTTATAACTAGCTGGGGCTCAGTGGGTTAAAGAGTTAGTACATTGTAATTGCACAGTTTCATACTGTCAGTATTGACTTGAATGAACTGTAACATTGATTAACCCTTCCTACCCGGGCTGCCTTAGGTAAGGACAGTGCGGCTGAAGGGCCGCTACCCGGTATGCCTTACCTAAGGCATTTGCTTGAAAGCGTGCTTTAAATTTCGACCGCAGCGCCACCAAGCCTCAACTACCACGCTTATCAGTTCCTACGTTGCCGCCATTGCGAGCTACAGCAAAAAAATGAATTCCGACGCACCCGATACTGTGCAATCTCCCGCGCGTCCCAGTGCTACCCTGCTTGCAACATCTACGCCTCTGCCAACCGAGAAGAAAAAGAAACTAAGGAAAGTGAAACGTTTGCTAAGTGATAGTGCAATACAACGTGAACTTTTCAACCAGGATTTGAGCAGTGGTGAAAGCTCTGTGGACAAAAACCTCTATATTCAGAGTAGATGTGGGAGCGAAATTGACGATTTTGTGGGATTTGGTGCTGATGACAATGTTGATTTATTTGAGGGGGGTGATAGTAGTGATGATCCTGATGTGGAAGTGGTGGAGGAAGGTGCTATTGAAGTACCAAGTGTGCTAGAGCCAACCCCTTCGCCTAGTTTCGTAGGTCAGGGTAGGCCTAGGCCTAGCCCTAGCCCTAGCGCTACGCCAGGACCTTCCCCTTTGCCTGCCCGTACGCCCTTGAAAGTGGGTAAATACTTCTATAAACAGTCTTTAGTGAAAAGTGCAGCCAAGAACGCACGCAGGGAGGCAGAAAAAGTGAGGGAAGGCATAGATAGTGAGAGTGACGCCGACCCAGGCCTAGCAACCACCCGCATTCCTTTGTCCCGACGCCTTGACCCGGGATGCCGGGAGGGCCACCCACAGCCCTCGGCTTCATCTGTCCCTCAGGATGACCAAAGGGCCTCTACAAGTGCGCCATTGGCCTCCCACAGTGTGTCACCACAGGCCCCGCATCGTAGGTCCTTATTTCCTGCGGAAAAGTCCACGGCTAGCCGCAAAAGGAGCCCAACTCCCAAGGCCGAGGCTCCCATTGCTCAACCTCCCGCAGCCCCACGCCGCCGACGCCCGGTCTATTCTTCACCAGAGTTGTCTCCTAAAGAGGATGCTGACGACCCCAACATTGCCCCAGATGACCTGACGTCACCTGAGGAAGAGGAAGAGGAAGAGGGAGTCCCGACAAGAAGAGTCAAAGGACCTCGAGGTCATGGACGTGGTCAGCCTGCCGACGCCGCTGCCCCTGGGCCTGGGCCTGGGCGTGGGCGTGCAGGGTGTCCGCCTGGGCATCCGCGTGGCCAAGGGCGTGTGCCAGGGCGTCCAGGGCGTGTGTCTGCTGCAGCTCCACATCCTCGTCCTTGAGCTGCTGAAATGTTTGTGTGGTCAGATGGGGTGGATTTTGTGCCAGATTTTCCTGCCTTTGACGAGGTACAACAGGGTTCTGGGGTGTCACCAGCATATCCCTGTGGCCCAAATGCCACCCCCAGTGAACTTTCCTGTGGCTTCTACGACAATGAAGTCATGGAATACCTTGTCAAAGAGACAAATAACCACCAGGCTATCTGTTCAAACTTTCTTGGCAGGAAGACCAGTGCCAAGATGGTGGCATGGAGAGTTCTCACTGTGGCAGAATTATATGTGTTCTTGGCACTCACAATGCTGATGACACACATAAAGAAGCACATTCTGGCAGACTACTGGATAACTGGCGACCTCACAACGACTCCAGCATTTGGCAAATTCATGTCAAGGGATAGGTACTTCGACATCCTCTCATATTTCCACCTGACAAATAACATGCATGTCCACGAGCCCGACACACTCTGGAAGATCAGGCAACTGTATGACATGATACGTCATCGGTTTTCCACCTACCTGATTCCATTTCAGAAGCTGTGCATCGACGAGTCTCTGGTCCTGTTCCGTGGTAGGCTGCACTTCCGACAGTATATCCCGTCAAAGAGACACCGCTTCGGCATCAAGCTCTTCGTCCTCTGCAACTGCAAGACGGGATATGTGCTCGACTTTATAGTCTACAGTGGCAAGGGTGGTGAGGTGGAGATTGACCCCCTCATTGGTTTTGGCGGCGCTGTGGTAAAGAGGATGATGGAGAGGTACTTCCATGACAACCACGTCCTCTATACCGACAATTATTACACGTCGCCTATCCTCGCCAAGTACCTCCATGACCGCAAGACCGGAACTGTCGGCACAGTGAAGGGGAAGAGGAAGGGCATGCCAGCCTACCCAACCAAGACTAAGAAGATGGACATCTTCCATAAGAAGAGTGGCCCCATCCTCTCCATCCACTGGCATGACCAGCGCAAGGTCAACCTCCTCACCACATGCCACAAAGCAGAGATGGTCCCCACAGGGAAGGTGGACCGAAAAACGAAGAACCCTATCACAAAACCAGCTGCTGTTCTGGACTATTACCTGAACATGCGCCTTGTCGACAAGTCCGACATGCAGATGGGCTTCATAGACTGCCTGCGAACATCTTGCAGGTGGTACAAGAAGTTTGTCCTGCATACAGTAGATATGTCTGTCCTCAACGCGTACAACATCTACCGTTTGAGGAGTCCAGTCATCAAGTACAAGAGCCTGCAGACCTTCCAAAAGCAGCTGATACATGAGCTCCTGGTAAAACATGCAGGTACACCAGGGAAGCCACTACAAGGACCAGGCATGATGGACAGAATAGGGTGTGCCGAGTTCTTGAGAAAGCACCAGCTCGTCGCCCTTCCTTTCCAGGGTCCTAACAGCCGAATAAGGATGCAGAAGAGGTGCTGTGTGTGCACCCGCACAACTCGACGACCAAGCAAACCCACAAAAATCACTTGGCAATGCCTCGAGTGTTAGGTGGGACTGTGTGCTGGCACCTGCTTCAATGATTTCCACACTCTGGCAAAATATTGAAGTGTAAGTGACAGTGATAGTGACACTCAATAATAATAATAATAATATAACTAAGTATAAGTGAAAGAGACACATAAGTAATAATAAATGCCTTCAGAACAATGTGAACAAGTGAAAGTGACATTAAAATATATATTCCTAACAATAAAGAAGTGAAAATTACACTATCAATTACCATAGTCCAGTATAAATAATCATAACTACTATAATAATGACTATAAAACTAAGTCTAAGTGAAAGAGACACACATAAGTAATATTAAGTGCCTTCAGAACAATATGAACAAGTGAAAGTGACACTAAAGTATATATTCCTAACAATAAAGAAGTGAAAATGACACTATCAATTACCATAGTCCAGTATAAATAATCATAACTACTATAATAATAACAATAAAACTAAGTATAAGTGACAGAGACACAAATTACTTCAGAAAAATATATTTATTGAGTGAAAATATCATAATAACAATAATATATGGCATAATAAACAATAAAACACTAAAAAATCGCTTCCCGCCATAATTCAAGGTAGGGCGACGAGTCAAAACGTTCGTCGTAGCCTGGGCCGCGGTTGAGCGTTCGGACGCGGCGAGGTAAATACGCGGCAAAAGTTACCTCCACTTCCATCATCATAACTCCGGAACTACTTGAGCTAGAAAGCTCTACTCAATGCCATTCTACGAGGCAAGGTAAGGCGCCCATTTTGACATATGTTTGATTAATGTAGGTAGTATATTAAGCGAGATTAGCCATAGTTTACTTTTGTTGTGTTTTCAGCCAGATCGCCCGGATACAGCCTCCGTCCTTAAGAAAGGCAGCCCGGGGAGGAAGGGTTAATAGTCATAGGACAAACTTATAAATGAGTAACGCCATATACGAAACAGACCGTAAACGGATACATATAGCATTTTTGTATTTTTTTGTATTTGATGTTCTGGGAGAGTTGTCCATATTAATGAAGAAATCAAAATAGTATTTCATTATTAAATTTTGTCTACTTTATTATAAACAAATTTAGGTTAATTGTATTTGTGATTACATACTATTAGTTTAATCTCCTATATTATATATGTAGTTTTCTATTATTTATATTCTGATCACTATTACCCTGATAAATTTGTTCGAAAAGTTGTTTATTCATTATACTTGGTTTCAGTACCCGACCATTGTAAACACTGTAAATGACTCCAATAATATACATGGGGATTTGGGGGGATCGTGATTGATGTTGAAGTGTGCTTTGGTATGTTCCCCTCCACTCTGGTTGTATTATCTGTTGCAAGATATAATTATGTGCTGTATATTGTACTAACATTCAGTGAAAACATATATCCGATGATGAAAGTATCATATATATAGGCATATATAATTATATATATATATATATATATATATATATATATATATATATATATATATATATATATATATATATATATGTTATATAATTTTATGGTATACTTTATATTATTCTTACCCTTTACAAGGGTGGTTATACACAAAACTTCCCCAAGCGATCCTGTCCCCCGTGACAGACAACCTTACAGGATTGACCATTTACCTTAGCATCTATCCGATTCATAGGCCCCCTATATATCTTTTTTGCACTATATTTTCAACAGTGCTGGGTGGCTTGTCCATCCACCAACCTGCTTCACCCTTATGTTAGTAGTACAGATTTGTAAAAGGTTTAACCCTAGAAGTGATGGTCACCAAAACTGACGAGTCCATCCACCCAGATATAATATCTTGCTTGCTCTCGTGTTCCACAACTGAGATTCTTCTAAATTCTCAACTCTCTGGCTAAAGCTTTCTTGTCACTCTCAAACTAAATATTTCTGCGCTGTCTATCTCTCCCCAAATTCTACTGACTATCCAAAATTCTTTGACGTTCTAACTTCTAAAGTGGAACACATACTATCCATCTCTCCTTTCGCAGATATCTCTATCTTAGGAGATTTGAATGTTCACCAAATCCAATGGATTTCCTCTGTTTCCACTGACCAACCTGGTGAACAGGCCTACATCTTTTCTATCTTAAACGACCTAGAGCAGGTAGTCCAGCAACCCAGCCGTCTTCCAGATCACTTTGGGGATCGACCAAACACTCCTTACTTATTTCTAACCTCAAACTCTTCTGCTTATACTGTAAATCTTTTCTCTCCTTTGGGCTCCTCCGACCATAAACTAATATATGTCACCTGACCTATCTCTCCGGTACGGCCACCTGATCCTCTAAACCAGCGGTGCTTGTGGCACTTTGACGCTGCTGACTGGGCAGTACTTCTTTGATTTCCCATGGAGTGACTTTTGCTTTCGTGGCCTGGGACTCACGGAGAGTGCTGAACGCAATACCGAGGTAATCCTCTCGGGCATGGAAGCATACTTTCCATTTATTTCTCTCAGTCTAATGCAAACAAAAATTGATTTACTCACGCTTGTTCTACTGCTGTCCGCAACAAGGAGGAAGCATTCTAACGGTACCGACGCCTTAAGACTCAAGAATCTCATTCTTCCTATGTTTCTGCCTGGAATCAAGCCAAATTTGTTCTTCGACTTGCCAAACACTCTTTCATCAATAATAAATGCACTGAACTATCCAACTCTAGCTCTTCGCAAGCTGTATGGCTACTAGGCAAAAACCTCTCCAACAATTTATCTTCCTTTGTCTTTCCCTCCCCTTTTCCACTCCGATGGCTCAACCATCACTTCATCCTCTGACAAAGCTGAACTCTTCGCTCAAAACTTTTGCTAGAAAATCCACCTTGGATGATTCCGGTGCTATTCCTCCCTCACCACCCCCCTCTCTCCCTCTTATGCCAGCTTAAGCAAACTCTTTTGTCTCTGTCTCTTCTCTAATGTCTTCCCTTCTTGCTGGAAGTTGGCTCTCATTCAACCTGTCCCAAAGAAGGGAGACCGCTCTCAACCCTCCAACTATCGTCTAATTGCTTTCATTTCTTGTATCTCTAAAGTTTTTGAAACTGTTCTTGCTTCCAAATTTCTTAAGCATTTCTCTTTTCATAATCTACTCTCAGATTGCCAGCATGGCTTCCTTAAGGGTCGCACTACTGGTGATCTTCTTTCATATCTTACTAACTCTTGGTCATCCTCCTTTCGGAACTATGGTGAGACCTTTTCTATTGTACTAGACATATTGAAGGCCTTCGATAGAGTTTGGCACAAATCTTTGATTTCTAAACTACCCTTCGGTTTCTCTCCCTCCATCTGTGCCTTTGTCTCTAATTTCCTCTCCGGCCGTTCCATAGCTGCAGTTGTGGATGGCCATCGCTCACTTCGTCATCCTATCAACTCCGGTGTTCCTCAGGGCTCTGTTCTATCTCCCATTCTCTTTCTAATTTTCATAAATGATCTCCTCAACTGTACCTCCAGTCCTATCCATTCAGACGCAAACGACTCTACCTTACACTACTCAATTAGTTTTCCTGAACGCCCCAGCCAGCAATCCCTCAAAAACAAATGCAATGAAGCCATGCAACACTTATCTTCTGATCTAACTACTATTTCCAATTGGGGCAGAGAAAACCTTGTTGCCTTTATTGCTTCCAAACCCAATTTCGTCATCTTACTACCTGTCCGGAACTCCCAAAAGGACTATCCCTTATTCTTCAACAATACAAACATCAATCCTTCATCTTCTCTCAATATTCTCGTTGTCTCTTTTTCTTCTGCTCTTACTTGGAAGGTCCATATTACCAGTCTTACTATGGCAGCCTACCAGAAGCTGGGTGTGCTCAACTGCCTCAAGGGGATCTTCACCCCTGCGCACCTTCTTGCTCTGTACAGGGGCACAGTGCGTCCTTGTATTGAGTATTGTTCACATGTGTGGGGAGGATCCTCTCACACCGCACTCCTAAACAAAGTAGAATGGAAAGCCTTTAATATAATTAACTCCCGTCCACTCACCAACCCTCTGCAATCTCTCTCTCTCTTCGCCGCAATGTTGCATCTCTATCTCTATTCTATCGCTACTACAATAATCAATGATCCTCACCGCTTTCCAAGTGTATACCACCGCCTATGTAGGGTACGTAGTACCCGTCTTACAACACAATCCCACCCCTACTCTGTGCAACTCTCCAACCCAAGAGTGAAACGTTATTCTCAATCTTGCTTCTATTCAACTGCTGAGCTCTGGAACTCTCTCCCAGAATCAGTCTTTCCCTCTTCCTATTACTTAAATGGCTTCAAATTTCGTGTGTCCAGGCATTTTGGCTCGAACGTCCCTCGAATTTGGCCCTGTCACTCTTTCAACTCTGGGGGAGGCACTCAATACAGGCAGTTCTGCCATTTGTCTCCCTCACTCATATAGAAATATATATATATATATACATATATATATATATATATATATATATATATATATGGATAGATGTGTCTCACCAGCTTTGGTCGCCTACCCATTATGGGAGACATATATATATATATATATATAGATATATATATATATATACTGTATATACAGTATATTTATGATATATATATATATATATATATATATATATATATATATATATATATATATATATATATATATATATATATATATATATATATATATATATATATATATATATATATATATATATATATATATATATATGTCTCCCATAATGGGTAGGCGACCAAAGCTGGTGAGACACATCTATCCATTATTGTTAATGTTAATATGTTGGTGTTATTAAATTGCACAAGATAGTTATTTGCAGGTTGGCAATTACTTGTCTATGTTTATCTCATACCATGCACCCTTTAACGTATAATTTTCTGCATACTCGTCACCTCATTTCTGGTCGCCCTTCCTCCACCTTCAATCTCTCTCTCTCTCTCTCTCTCTCTCTCTCTCTCTCTCTCTCTCTCTCTCTCTCTCTCTCTCTCAGTTCCTGTTCACGTATTCATGACAACTATTGTTTCTCTGTCAGTGATCATGGATGGTGCATGGTCTTTTGTTCAGTGTTCTTCCTTCCTTTACTTTATTCTTTATCTTGTGTCATGTTTTTGTTGTTGTTACTTAATTGTAGATTTCAACAACATATTCGCTAAATGTATTATCATGTGTATGTTCTAGTTTCTATTTACCTATGTTTATTTATAACACTTTGGCTGCGGGTATATTTCTGCCTATTTCCGCCATATTAGGGCTTATTCAGGCACTCCTGATTGATTAGGCAAATGTATGAATTCAATTAAATGTATTCAGCCAAAAACTAAATGAAATATCTTCAAAATACACCAAAACGAGCTTCGTAGCTCGCGGGTTTCATCGCTAATGTCGCGTTACATTTGCCTTTGGCAGCGCTGTATATCTCGCAAAACTGTGACTTAGAGCCCTCTGTGCTGCGGCCGGTTGGGTGGGGGAAGGACGTGTGGCCTGTCGTGGTCCCGCTCCCTCGCACTCGATTCTACAGGCTTTAAGAGGCTTTAACCTCTGGACTGCGGCCAGACTCTTAAGAGGTTCTACTGAGCGAATGCGGCCAGACTCTTAAGATCCAAGGCCTATAAAGAAACCTTTTAAAACACCCCAGTGGCACTCAAAACAAAGCAATTTATGTTTAGGTGAGATTATTTCCCTCCATTACTTGCTACCACTCTTACACATGTAACCCAACCCCACCTCTTCCCCTCCTCCCCACCTTTTTCCCCCCTCCTCAATTATCAGGAATTTTCTCTTTTATTCCCGATATTTATCGAGTATTTTCATGCGAGGTAGGGTGGGAGGGAGAGGGGTGGTGGAGGAGTGTATCTCCAACCCTCCAAGCCAGTCTGAAAGGTCCCCTTGTCTCTCAGTACCGTCCGAGACAAGAGAGAGGAAGGGTGTGTGTCTCTCACCGCTCTCAAGGTCAGATTATGACCGCGGGGCTAAAATATACAATTTTCACCAGCCAATTGCTGTTTCCACTTGTTTTATTGCTGTACAATGTTCATATGTTCATATTAAAAGTAAAATAGGCACATATGGATAAGTATTACTTATATATATGGTAAATTGACGATTTTAGTCAGGAATGGATCAGCATACCTACGCACGGCGGGCACTTTCAATACCATAGCTGCGCAGCATAGAGGTTAAAAGCCTGTAAATTGCTGTAAATTGCCAGTTCGTTCAGAAACGTCTCCCGCAGGCAATGTATTAAGCTAGTTTTAACACCTTACGAGCGGCCTAGGCGGTAATTTATATGTACCGCCCAGCGGGGTGATTTTACCCTAAATAGGGTTGTTTACGTGATCATTTTCATGCCTAAATAAGACCCAGAGCGTAAAACAAGTATATATCCCTGAAAGGGCATAAACAGAGCTTTCCAATGACACCCGAACCATCCTTGTACGACCACTGGTTTTCTTGCAATGATCACGCAACACGAGTGCAAAAGCCATGTAATTAGGTACTTTCCCTACATAATTCCCTGTGTAGCGAGTGTGAGGGGGGATGGAAGGGTGGTTTTCACTTCAGTTGGCCCACTACGGTGGTGGGCGGCGGTCATAGCCTTACTACGCTCCTCCCACCGCTCAGCTCTCTCTTTCTGCAACATTACGTGCTGAAAATGGCACACGACATAAGTTGTGAACCGCCACTTAGTCCAAATTTATTTCACACGACATAAGTTGTGCGCCGCCAAAGAAGGGTTAATAACATCTCAATAATGACTTTTCAATTCTCCCTACCAACATTACTCTTGAAACCTCTGGTGGACACTACTGCTAGGGCTATGACTGTAGACATCTCTCTACCCAATACCTAGGATATGCAGTTTATCTCGATTTGTTTGTGATTCTACAGGTTTATATTTTACAGTATATGACTACACTAAGTGCTTATATAGTATATTAATAAAGGGAAAGTCCATATGCAGTGGATAATTATTAATGACATAATAATTATAAGCTGATTAATTATCATAACAAAAGAGGCGCGGAAATACTTGCTGACTTTGTATTGTAAATATATGTTATTTATGAATATGGGTGATTCTAAAATATATAGAACAACAGTTTTCATAGACCATAGTATGTGTCAGCTGCAGAAATTTCGATTAACTGCTTGTAATAAAGAATTGTTGAAAAAGAGGGAGGGTGGATAGGTTTGCGATGTCGCCAATTTCCCACAATGCACTGCGGTAAACATTGTGTTCACCACACATATTTGTTGTTGATGCTATGTCTTATAAGGTATACATGCATATGTGATTCAGGACTGTAGACACCATATAATTGGTAAACAAATAATTTTTGCCATACAGTATTCATGTACATTTGGACTTGGAAATATCTTTAATAATGTGAAAGCGTAATATACTGTAGCATAAAGCTAATAGTACTTCAGCAACTACTGGTACGGATGCAGTGATATGGAAATATGGAAGGATATGAAGAAAGTTGTGAGAATCCTTCAGAGTTATACAAGAACAGAAGTTGTTATTAAATGTTGAGAGTAAGGGAGGCGGGTAAGGGTGAAGACTGCTAAACGTAGTGATGAGAGAAAATAGTGTATGAGAAAGCGATAGGTGAGGCGTAGTTGGAAGGAAGAAGCAAAGTTGAAGGGTCATGGCTAGATATTGAAAAACTATTTTAGAATAAATGTGGAAGTAAACAAGACGGGTAGAGTAGAATAACACTCATAATCAGTTTTGCTAAATGCTGAAGGCGAAATTTCTCGAAATAGACAATATATTTCCGGCAAAGCTACTCGAAATCCCCGGATAATTTCAAAAAATCCTTATGAAATGTTTGTTACAATATGATTGACCTATAAAGTACTGACACCGAAGGATGTCGTCCATTTCTTTACTCCTAGCTGAGGAAGATGTACAGAACCGGACAAATGTGTTTATTAATATATAGCTGATTTGATTGGAACATCAATTATATTTGCATAAAGAACATTGCAAGAGCTCACAGACATTAATCAGTATATGTACTTACTTTGTTGGTATGATTCTGAATATGCTTGTATAGTGCCGATCTTGCTAGAAACATGCCTTGGGAGTGATTTTTGTTTTAACTAACAGACAACAACGTGTGGTAGTTGATGGCAATTTTAGTTCTTTTAACATTGTTCAATCTGGTGTACCTCAGGGTAGTGTACTGGGCTCTCTGCTTTTTATCCTTTTTACTAGTGTAATGTGGTGTGGAGTTTCCTCTAAAATGATGCTTATGCAGATGATGCCTCATTATATGCACCCATTACTTCTCCTGCTGAGAGAGATTTGATCGCCAATACTCTGAAAGATGATATACTAAAAATTATTAGTTGGTGTGATCATTGGGGTATGAAGCTGAACTCTGTAAAAACACATAGCCTTTTAATTAGTAGATCTAGGACACCTTTTCCGTTGCATCCTGAAATTATAATAAATGATTCTGTAATCAATCAATGTACCAAACTTAGGTTGCTGGGTGTGACTCTTGATTAAAAACTTACTTTTGAGACACACTTACGCTCAGTTGCCTCATCTATATCTCAGAAAGCTGGTCTACTACGTAAATGCAAAAAGATGTATTCAAGTGATGCTATTGTTCGGAACTGTTTTTACCCTTTTATTTTACCCTTCTTTGAGTACTGCTCTCCTGTGTGGCTCTCTACCGCAGATTCCAATCTAAGGCATCTGGATCGTGCTTTTAATCAGATATAGTTTATGTTGCCTGACCTGGATGTTAACCTTGAACATCGTCGCCTTGTTGGGTCTTTGACTCTATTTCATAAAATATTTCTTAATGCTGATCATCCATTACATTCTAAAATTCCACCACCTTTTCGGCCTGTTCGTGTGACTAGATATTCCTTGGAGTTAAATAATCAGGCCTTTGCTCATGTTCATTGTAACACGTCACAATATTCAAGATATTTTATCCCATCAATCACAAAATTCTGTAATACTCTCCTTAACCCTTAACTGGCGGGGCCCGCCTTAAGTCGGGTTCCAATTTGCAGCAAGTTAGAAGTATTATTAAGGCTTTTAAAGGGTTAAAATCGAGTGCAAATGGCCGGGAGCGCAGCAGGCCACACGTCCGACACCCAGGGCTTACCGCCGCTCACTGACTCACGCTCCCTCTGTTCTCGAGAGGCCGGCAGTGTAGCCAGTAGTGAGCGTAGCTGGAAAAAATATGCCGCTATATGCTAAACTCCCATGTTAGTGGTACCACTGCGTGAGAAGGACGAGTGCTACGTAGCTTGGTCTGGTCTCATTTTGAAGCTTTTAGCGCCTAGTTTTTTGCTGAATACATTTCTTTTCATGCAGATACTTGATTGATCATTCAGGAGGGCCTGAATATGCCCAAAATAGCCCAAAATCCCCAGCTAGACAAGGGTTAATGAAGTAGTGAATAAGGAGAGCTCCCAGGTTTTCAAGACGAGGGTTAACGCCTTTTTAGCTAGCTATAGTTATATCTTCCTGGCTATTTGTGCCCCCCACTGAGACCCTTCGGGGTATATAGTTTCCCCACGGCTCTTCGGTGGGGCTCACATGTAGTATCTGATAATAATAATAACAATAATAATAATAATAATAATAATTGCTGTAACAGCCTTTCTGGTCGTTACTAAGTCAAGCTGACTAAATAGATGCTCTATGTCAGCTTAGAATGCGGGAGGAACAAAATGTCCATCACCACTTGCTCCTTGTAAGCTCTAATGTATGGCAAATCGAAATGTTGCACCTCTCTGGGTGGCCCATATCCCTGGTGCCGCAATACGGAGATAAAATAGTCTTACAAATCCAGTAAGAAAGTATATCAACATCTTTAAAATACATACCTGCATTAAACACAAGTGTATTTTGTTATATAATAATGTGGGTATGATATGGTTGTGGTCAGAAGTAGCATGGGTTGCTCACTTAGACATTGGACGATTGTGATGGTTGTGTTGGCGTGTAGTGAGTGAGGAAAGGATGGTTATGAAATGATGCCATATCTACCGTATATAACAATGATAGTACGCAACATGTGCATACATTTCAAGCACGAGCCACAAATGCACTGGCATACTTTTAAACTTAAATTACCCTTTAAAAGGTTTAGTAATTTGTCTTAGCGTTAAACTCCTGTTCTATAGACCAGGCACTCGAGGAAAACGATTTTAGTAGGCAAACTTAGCTATTTTTGAAGATATTAAATAGATACATATGATAGATAGTAACTGGCAATTGTAAGCAAGGGAGGGTTAACATTTTTGTTGCGGCACTTGTCATATGACAATTGCTTGGTCACCACTGTACCGCACGTATTTTTTTACTAAAAGTATCCTTCATTTCATGCACATTTTCATGTACAAGCAAGAGCTAAAATGTATTTCAATGATATATCCATGAAAGCAGAGGGGTAGGCCTTTCCAATGACACCTGAATCATGTCTGTACGACCTCTCGTTGCCATGCAACGATATTGCACATGTGACACTAAATCGGTAAAAATTTGCGAGTTTCAGCGGTTTTCGCTATTCACGAGTTTGTAAGTCAGCTGGGCGGTGGATGGGACGGTCCCGCGCTGCTTATACTAGCTCGCCTGCCTCCCAGTCCTTGTTCAAGGCAGAAATTCGGCAATTGTCATATGACAAGTGCCACACGCATTGAGTTAATATGCGTCTGGTCTATTGCACATGATTTCATTCAGATATAAAACAAAACAAAATAAGAAGAAGTGCCTTCATTAACCCATTCACGCACATATGACGCAGAGGTTGCCAGATTAGCAATAATAAATAGAGACTCACCTCTTCTAATACCCCAACCAGAGGCTTTGGTAACAAAGGCTTTAAAGTATCCCCAATAGGCTCAAAATCGCGTCATATGTCGGAGAGGGTTAAACAAACAAAAAACGCTCCTACCACCCCAACCAGAGGCTTTGTGGAAATTCATAGTGCTCTTGGAGTGGCCGGTTTTGTATATTATCCGGCTTTTTAAACTTCCCTCAGCTCCATGAAGCAAAAGATAAAAAATGAATACAAAATTAAAATAAATAAAACACACACACACACACAAAAAACATGTGGACGACGTGCAGAAACACCAAAGTCTCGTCCCCTGCTGGATTCCTCTGATGAGAGGAAGTGGAGGTGTTATTGCATGTTTCCCATTAATCCATCCAGCCATGTGCAGAGGAACCTCTGGCAATTGGTTTTACGGACTACTTTCGGTCACAAGTGCATGGTTGGCTGGCCTGAGACAAAGGGTCAGGCTCAAGTACAAGTTCCCCCCTCTCACTCTCTCCTTTTTCTTCCTCCTCCTCTATCCTTTGATATCCTACTAGCTTGGCAGCCACCACCATGAATTCGAAGGAGAGAAAATCCACCTCAAACATATTATCGCTGCCACGTTCATCATCATGGTGAATCAAGAGGAACTGACCGAGTGAGAGATTGTGGCTAGTACTAAAGGCTGGTTCACACATAGCCGAGTCGGTGCGTGAGTCCAACACGAGTCACACTCGTCGATTATCGCCGTCGCTGGAGGCCGAGTCGGCCGCGAGTAACAATTGCTCCCGAGTCAAAGAGAGTGTAACACGAGTTAACTCGAGTCAATACGAGTCAACACGTGTTCATGCAAGAGTCTGTACGAGTAACTGAGAGTCAAAACGAGTGTAACATGAACCAAACACGAGTGTCAAAAATTTGAAAAATAACGGCCACATTCCAGGGCACGTAAACAAAGAGTATGGACGAGTCTAACACGAGTCAACGAGAGTCAACACAAGTCAACACGAATCAACGCAATTGTTACACGGATCAACACGATTGTTACACGGATCAACACGAAAGACAACACGAGTTTACACGAGTCGTAACGAGTGTGCAAGAGTCGCCGAGACCCCACCAAGAGTCATTGAGAGTGACAGCCACTGTGCACGAAAGTTATATAAAGGCAGCCCCCACCACCACCCATTGCCACACAACCACTCACCACCACGGAGGACACACCCACCCACCCACCATGACCATCAATCGGCGCAACGCGGCAGCTATGGTGATACTCCTGAAGATGCGGCTGGATCTCCTAGACATCGAGGAAGCAGAGGCGCTAGCTGAACACCAACGTTAACGGAAAAGGAAAGCAAGGACAGTTTGGGCCAGGAGTTGGTTACTGAGACGGCCACAGTTCGGTATTTACGAACAACTCCTGAAGGAGTTTGAGTGTAGAGGACCCCTAATCATACCGGAACTTCCTGCGTGTGGACAAAGTCATGTTTAGGGAGTTGGTGGAGCGTGTCGGGCCCAGGATAGAGAAGCAGGACACGTTTTGGAGGGAGGCTTTGTCACCTGGGCTGAGATTGTCAATCACACTCCGCTACTTGGCCACGGGTGATTCCTATCCTAGCCTGCAGTACGCGTTCCGTGTGGCCAGGAACACCATCTCCCTCATTGTGCCTGAGACATGTGAAGCCATCATCGCAGAGTACCAGCAGGACCTAATACGTTGCCCCAGGACCCCGGTGGAGTGGAAGGAGGTTGCCAGGGAGTTCTCCAAACGGTGGGATTTTCACGATGCCGTTGGTGCCATCGACGGAAAGCACTGCGCCATCCGATGCCCTCCCCATGGCGGAACGGAATTTTACAACTTCCACTCCACCGTGCTCATGGCTATTGTAGATGCAGACTACAAATTCCTGTACTGCAACATTGGCAATCACGGTTGCTGCTCAGAAGGAGGTGTTTTTCTAAGAACAAACATCAGAGCAGCAATGGATGGGTGCACCCTGGGACTCCCTGCTGCCGAACCTCTGCCCAACGACGACACCCCTGTTCCCTACTTCCTGGTTGGTGACGACGCGTTCCCCATGCGAAGGTGGTTGATGAAGCCACACTCTACCCGCCAGCTCACTGTACCTCAACGCATCTTCAATTACCGTCTGTCCAGGGCTCGCCGCGTTGTGGAGAATGCCTTTGGCATCATGTCCTCCAGGTAAGCGTTATTGTCATGTTTTGTTAATGTCATGTTATGTTAATGTCATGTCATGTCATGTTCATGTCATGTAATGTGATGGTAATGTCATGTTATTTCCCACAAATACAGGTTTCGTAGAGGCGACATGTGATATAACAAGGCAATTTATATGCCACCCTAATAATATTAACTATATCTCCAGTCAAGTATTAACTATACATCATCCTAACCATTCTCTCCCAATCTCAGGTTCCGGTGCCTCCTCTCCAATATACCCCTCCACCCATCCCGTGTCGAGTCAGTGGTTTTGGCCTGCTGTTGCATGCACAACCTGATGCAGCTGCGGTACCCTGGCAATCACGTCAACATAATGGACGAGAAGGACCCTGTGACGCATGCTGTCATTCCTGGGGCGTGGAGGGAGGATGTGGAGAGGATGAGTCCCCTGCAGAGACTCTCAGGGAATGTCATGACAGCCCAGGCCAAGCTTCAACTATTCCTCAGCAAAGGGAAGTGTCCCCTGGCAGGACGATATGATCTAAGGTATTACTATGTTTGTGTTTATATTAGTCTCATGTTTGGGTAGGATCTAGTTTATATATTACTGTCATTGTATTTCTATTAGTGTCATATATTATAGGTAATATTTTTAATTATTTTTCTGTCTCATTATTATATTCTCTCTCTCTCTCTCTCTCTATATATATATATATATTTTTTTTTTTTCTTTTTGAGTAACTTCTGCTATTGGTCTCTTATTTGGCTTGGTGTTTTAATATTTTATTTCAGTATGATTATTATATGTTCTTTATATATTAATACATTGATAATTATGTATATACTTCTGTGTCAGCTTTTCTGTGTGTTTTCAGAATCATTGATATATTCGACATAAATTTCAATTTACATTTGTCTATGAATTACTGTGATCTTATTTATATTTGTCTCATATTATGGTATTTGTTTTCTATTTTTCTGTCTCATTATTATATGATTTATATATTATACATTTATATATATCTTATATTCTTTTTGTGTAAGGTTTCCTTTTCTTTCAGATTCATTTATCTATTGGATATTATATTTAACGTGTCATTTCTCTCATATGTTTTTTCTGTTAATTTAGGTACATCTTTCTATTATATTTGCTTTGTACATATTACATTTTGTTTATCCATACCAGTCTTAATAATATTTGTCTGTATATTGCCATCATATGATCTTCCATGAATTATGTTTTTAAAATCACTTAGATTAATTATAGATATTTTATCTCATTTATAGAGAACTTTTATTACTTATTATTTGCTCTTTAACCCGGCCAGCCCCAGCGACGCGTCTGACGAGTCACCTATGTATGTAACGCCAAGCCCCAGCGACTCGCCTGACGAGTCACCCTTTTACCTCAGTCGTAAGGCTCAGATTGGTATGGGAACTGTGTAAGTATCCCACACACCCATGCCGATGGTTGAAAACTCTCAAAGTCCAACCGCGTGCGCGTGAGCGTGCAAAAACATGTTTTTGGGGGGAAATTGCCTTCAATTTTTTACTCTTGTAAAATCCGTTTTCGGGGGCTCTGTAGGACCATTTTTTGAGCTTTTTGATCGTTTTTTTTTGTGGTTTTTCCTTCATTCCTAACCCATTCGCTATTGTTTCTGGGAAACAAAAACTTTTTTCAAAATCGGCCGGGTTCTGGTGGTACATTTATTAATAACTAGCCGGGGCTCGACGGGTTAAACTCGTCATAAAAGTAAAAGTATAAATGAAACTTATAGATAAAATAACTAACTACTAGTTGGATCAAAAACAACATCTCAAAACACATTAATTGTATTTATTTATAAAAAATATAAAGGTTCCTTAATACTAAACACATGTATAATAATGTAATGCCTCGTCCTCCCCATCAATAGGGTTCATGACTACATTGAACAGGTTAACACCACAACTCACACCTCGTCATCCGCAGGCCTGGGGGTGGTGGCTGCCGGGTTCATTCTGGTGTATTGCAGAAATCCACCAGGTATTGGCGGTCTGCTGGGGGTTGAAGGAACCGCGAGGTTGTTAACATGTGTGGGGGTCATAGAGCCCGCCCACCACTCAGATACAGGTGTCCTGAACGAGGCCGCCATCATCCCTGAGAACGTGTGAGTCGCCTTGGTCATAGTCACCACCAGACATGGCCTCCGTATCATCGGGCTCCTCTTGGCTGTCGTCCATCACAGCCTCGTCCTCGTCGATGAAGGTAGCATCTGCATCGGCTATGTCATGAAGATCAGTACTAGTTGCAGGGGCCTGCTGTCTGGTATGATCTCATCTGAGCTGGGCGACGCACTACGTTGGTTGTGCTTGGGTGGGGGTGGGCAGCGTGGGGTGGCTGCTGTGTCACGTGGGTGGCTGGGCCCAGGCGGCGGCTTGGCGACACGCTTGGCCAGCGTACCCTTCAGCACATGTCGACGGTTGATGGACTTGGAAGGGACCTTCTTCTTTTCAGGCTTGCGAGGGGCAGCGGGCGATGGGCACGTGGGATGGGCAGCAGATAGGCAGGTCAAGGTTGTGGTCGGTCACTGGTGCGGCAGTGGACTGGGACGAGGCAGCGTGGGTGGGGGCATTTTATAGGGTGTGGGAGGCGTCTGTGTGAGCGGCGTTGGTGCAACTCTTCACGCGGTGTTGCCAGCACTCGGGCTACACTCCACGACTCGTGTAGCTTCGTGTAGGTACGTGTTGACTCTCGTTGGACCTCTGTTGTAAACGTCTTGACTCGCGTTACATCCGTTTAAACTCGTGTAAACTCTCGTTGATTCGTCCTACATTTTTTAAATAACGGTATTTCAAATGACACTCGTTTTTTCGTGTTACACTCGTGTTATTTTCTCAGTGTTTCGTGTATACTCTTGTTTACTCGTGTTTTTACTCGTGTTTGAATCGTGTAAACTCTTGCATCATTGGGCCACCAACTTTTGGCACTCACATTCGTGCTTTGTACTCTTGTTGATACGTGTTGCATGTGTGTTACATACGTTTTGTTACGTGTAGACACGTGTTGATTCGTCAACGTCGAAATGATGACGAAAAGTGACGAATCACCAAAAACTGTTACATGAGTCAACACGAGTTAACACGAATAACGAAGAGTTATTCAGAGTCAAACACGAGTTAACACGTATGTACACGAGTCTACACGTATTTAGGCCACAATCGTGGGTACTCGCCACGGGGCCCAAAAATGTCATGCATGCATGAATTTTTGGACCCTGTGGCGAGTACCCACGAGTGTGTCGAGTAAACAAAGAGTATACACGAGTGTAGGACAAGTCTACACGAGTGTTGAGGAGTATCGACGAGTCATTGCCGAATAGCAAAATTTCATCACTCGTGTTGGACTCGCGCACCGACTCGGCTATGTGTGAACCAGCCTTAAGTAGATCCCCTATTGACTTTCAGATGACACCCCAGAGTAGTTTTTCAGAGTGGCAAATAAGAAATGTATAAGTACAGTAACCACCAGTATAAGAAGGAATGTACAAGAACATCACCCGCTATGCAGGGGTTAATTATCCTTTTAGCGGCCACAGGGTTTTCTAACCATAGCCAAAATAATATAATATAACAACATGGAGAAGTAGATAACAGTGAACATGAGAATTGGCTGAATGGAGAATTTAATTTATTGTGTTATGTTCTACCAACTCGATTTTACGATTTTAAATAGGTTATTCTAAAGCTAAAAATAGTTTTGATTAACAAAGTCAATAAAAAGCCTTTTTTTCAGTTTATTTCTACAATACAAAGCTGACCGATATTAAAAGTGTAAAAAGAACCTCTGACAATTTTTGGGAATTCTGGTAATTCCATAAATACAAACAATAATTATTATTCTTCCTTGAGTAATTTATGTTGCAGTACTTTTTCCCTAAATTATTTCAGGCAGGAATATTGGGGATAATATGATCTTATCCAATAATGTCGGCAAAGTTGACCAAGAACACTGTTTCGGTTCGATTGACATATGATACCTCACAAAAATAATTAAATATTTGAGTTCATTTGCATCATTACTATTTTTACATCAGCAACTTTGTGGAATTTCACACCTTGTCTTTCAAAGTGCAAGTGTAAATTGTCTTTAACTTTCAATGGCAATTTACAGATTTCAGTGTGTCTTTTTGTCATTATGCTTTTACCCTGTAGTCTGTGTACGACGTTTAATTAAAATATAATTATATCTTATTGAAGTACACGTGTATGTATCTGAGTTGATGATTTAGGTATATCCTACATTATTTTAATTGTATATGATATACATAAGATATTCATCTCTTCCAGCTTCTGTCTTATCAATATCCCTGCTCTGCTTTATCATGATAGCAAGACTCCATTAATGGTTTGCATGAATAATGATCTAATTATTTTTATAATACATTAGCTGTTCCACCAAACCTCTTTTCCTGCCAAGTCCGCTTCAATTTATCAGATGTCTAATGGCTCTACATGCATCCTCAATGTACTATGCCAACCTATTATTTATTGAATTATACCTTGTTACTATAAATCTAATGAATTAATTTCACTCCCAACACCAAACATCTCCCAATGAAATTAATGAAAGCGTGTGATACTCCCCCTGGGGGTAAGGGAATAGAATATGCCCCACAAACCTCCTGCGTGTCGTAAAAGGCAACTTAAGAGGTTGGGCCGGTGGGCTTGCGACCCCCCACCCTTGAAAAATACAAACAGCAACGATGAAAGAATAAGCGGCCTCAGCTATGGACGGACCAAATGTTGACAAACTCTGACCTAAAATGGACAACCTGAGGATTGCGACTTGGAATGTAAGAGGTATGAATGATGACACAAAAGAGAGAGAGGTCCTGGAAGAGTTAGTGAATGCCAGGCTGGATGTATGCAAAATGACTGAGACCAAATGGAGGGATACATGTGTAAGAGAGTGGGAGTGTTGAATGGGTCTGTGTGCTGGAGTGAGTGAGGGGGTGAAAGAAGGTGCGAGTTTGTTTATAAGTAACAAATAGAAGGAGTGTGTAAGAGACTATGGGTCTGTAGGTGCAAGGATTGTGTGGGTGAGAATGAAAGTAGGAATACAAATGTGGGTGGTTGTGTGTTCTTGGTGAATGTTGAGGTGTGCTTGTATATGTTTGGCAAGAGCAAAAGAATATTTCTGAATGGGGATATGAATGGGAAAGTGGGTGATAAGAAAGTTGATGGAGTGGTGGGAGGGTGGGGTCTACCATCAGAGTTGAATGGGAATGGTAGTATGCTTGTGAACATATGTGTGGAGAGGAGGTTGTGGATAGCCAATGCCTTCTTCCGACACAGAGTGATACACAGGTACACATGGAAAGTGGTGTGGGGGAGGAGGGATGAGACAGTGGTGGAACGAAAGGCACTGATTGATGGATAAAAGATTGAAGAAATCTGTGCTGGATGCTAGGGTGTATAAGGGTATGGGGTGGGGGGGGGGGTATCTGTCTGACCATTATGTTGTAGTAGCTAAAATCAGGATGCAAAAGAAGTGGATGAGTAGAGCTATAGGGAGGCGAGAGGAAGGTGGAATGGCAAGGAGGGTGGAGAGGTTGCAGGAAGCGGAGATCGGGGAAGAGTTCAGGAGAGCAGTAGAAAGGCGACTAGGTAGGTTTGACCTGAAGGGTATGGAGGAAGTAAAAGAGGTGAGCAGGTGAGCAGGTGTGTGGAGTAAGGATAAAAGTAAGGGGAGTGAAGGGTACAGCATGGTGGAAGGAAGAGGTAAACATAGCTGTTGAAGAAAAAAAAAAGCATATAGAGATTGGTAGGGTAGTAGAGGAAATGAAGATTTGGAGAGACAGAAAAGAGCGGGGTACTTGGAGAAAAAGAGAGTGGTGAAGAGAGTAGTGAAGGAAAGTAAGAGAAGAGTAGATGAAGAATTTGGAAGGAATCTGAGTGTAACATGGAGGGAGTGTAAGAAACTATTCTGTAATGAGGTCAAGAAACTTAGGGAAGGTAGCAAAGGAAATAGTAAGGGTGTGAAAGATAAGAATGGGCGAGTGCTAGCCGAGAAGCAAGAGAGAGTCGAAAGATGGAGGAAGTACTTCAACAAATATGCTGAATGTAAGGAATGATGTGCCAACAAACATAGTTGGACAGGGTATGGGAGGGAGAAGAAGATAAGCAGTGGAGGAGGAGGTGGAGATCAGGAGGTTAGAAGTGTGTGAAGCCATGAAAAAAGTGAAGATGGGGAAAGCATCAGGAATAGATGGATTGTGTGGGAAAATGCTGAGGTATGGAGGTGAAATAGTGATCAAATGGGTATGGAAAATATGTAAACTAGCATGAAAGAAGGGAAGTGCACCTGATGATTGGAAGACAGGCATAATAGTCCACCTATATAAGGGTAAACGGGAAAGAGGAGGTTGTGGTAACCACTGGGTAATATGTCTTCTAAGCATAGTAGGGAAGGTGTACAGTAGGGTAGTGATTGAGAGAGTGAGAGCGAGAACGGAGAAATGAATAGGTGATGAGCAAGTCGATTTAGGAAAGGAAGAGGATGTATAGATTAGATTTTTACCCTGAAATGTGCTGTGGAAAAATATCCGGAAAAGCAACACAAGCTGTATATTGCCTTCATGGACTTGGAGAAGGCCTTTGACAAAGTATGTAGAGAAGATAATTATGTGGAAAGTACTTAGAATATACAAAGTAGATGGCAAGTTGCTGAAAGCATTGCAGAGCATGTATGAGGGCATGTATGAATGGCATCAATATGTTTGGAGAATGAGCAGAGCGAGTTCTTTGATCTGAATGTTGGGTTGAAACAGGGGTGTGTGATTGTTTACTATATAATATGGATGAAGTCATGAAAGAAATACAAGGAAGAGCAGTGGATGGTGGTGTATCGCTGATAAGGGAGGGAAATAAGTGAAAGCTACCTGTACTGCTGTTTGAAGATGATACAGTTCTGATAAGCGATAGTGAATGGGAGTTGCCAGGTCTGGAAAATATGTTTGGAACAGTTTGAGAAAAACGAAATCTGAAGGTAAATGCGTGGAAGAGCAAGTTTATGGTCTTCGATAGGGATGAAACCACAGAGTGTGAGGTGGTGTTGAACGGTCAGGTTATGGAGAATGTCAGCTCATTTAAATATCTGGCCAGTGTGCCGAGTAAAGGTGGGAGTATAGATGGAGTAGTGAGGGAGAGGATGTAGGAACACTGAAAGCAGTAACAAGAAATAGGTTGGTCAGCATGGAAGTAAAGAAGTCCTTGCATGACAGTGTGGTAATCTCGACATTGACTTACGGAAGCGATTCATGGACGTTGGTGTAGAGACTCAGACCAAGAGTGAGAGAGGTGGAAATGAGTTACTTGAGAAGTGCGTGCGGAGTTACATGGAGAGATAGACAGACAAATGAGGAAGTAAGAGAAAGGTGTGGTGTGGATGTAGACGTGCTGGAAAATGTGAAAAGGAACACCTTGAGATGGTTCGGCCATATCTCTATCCATCTCTCCCTTCTCTGAAATCTCCATCTTAGGAGATTTCAATGTTCACCACCACCAATGGCTCTCATCTCACACTACTGACCAACCTCCTGTTGTACTCAAAAACTGTGCTTCTGTGCTGACCCCTGTCTAGGCAAACTCTTTTGTCTCTGTCTCTCCTCTAATGTCTTCCCTTCTTGCTGGAAGTTTGCTCTCATCCAACCTGTCCCAAAGAAGACATGGCAGCTTTCAAAAATTTCTATACTCACTTTTTAGGGAACTTTGTTTTGCTATTGGCCTGTCCATTCACCTATGATAGGCACAATTTTGGGACAGGCCAAACACTATCCTGTCCTAAAACTGAATAGTGGTCATTCGTTCCCTAAGGTGTGTTATTAATGTTCCCTAACGTGAAATTTTTTCTGACCGGCCCAAATTTGGCAAAACTAGCCTGTCCCGAAAAAGCATATTTTCCACTAGCCTGTCCGTCAACATATAATGTTTTTTATGCTATATGAGTTACTTAAGGTTTTTTAAGGGCAAAACTGGCAGAAATAGGGCTAGCATTACCAATGCTATGCAATAGGAGTAGAATGTTATGCTTATTCCAAATTTTGCATCCATTTTGTAATAACTGAAAAAAATGGAAGTGGTAAAGCCAAATATGTTAAATAGAAATTATAAAGTTGACCATATTTCCTTTCTCTGAAGATTAATCCAATTTCTAGGTGCAATTTTGAAATCAGCATAAAAAACTACTCCTAATGCAAAGTTCTGGTAACGCTAGTCCTAGCTGGCAGAAATGGGGCTAGCGTTACCAGAACTATGCAATAGGAGTAGAATGTTATGCTTATTCCAAATCTTGCATCCATTTTGTAATAACTGAAAAAAATGGAAGTGATAAAGCCAAATATGTTAAAAAGAAATGATAAAGTTGACCATATTGGGGGAAATAAAAAAAATAATAATTTATTTGTGTTTTTATTGACCAATAATTGTTTTCCTGAGCTTAGGCATTACGGAATGTCCATTACTCAACACTAATTTCAGTTTATCATCATTTCTGGTAATCATTTCAGTAATAAAGTCTCTAATTGCGCCAAGGTAGTTAGTGTCCTCATTACTGTATGGAATCAGATCATTATTACCAATAACCTCCAATATCTGTCCTAGAATAGAAAAGTGTATTCTGCTATCATCTATTACAAACTGGGGCACCTCTGCAGCACGCAAATATCCCAACACGTAGGCATATCTCATTAATATTATGGTGACACCCTTCAAAATCTCACGCCCATGTTTCTCCTCGTCGTTGTCCACATTCATGGCGTTACCGACAATGAGGGTATAATGGTTGCAGATAATGTCATTCGTGATACTGTAAGCTAGATACGAATCTTCGTGAATGGAGTGATGAACGTTATAAATTACCGAAAAATGGGATATCGCAGATGATTTTCTAACTACGTCGATCTGACAGGTTGCTCTTGAGCGAGGCAGTTCTACGGAAGATGTTTTACCTTTTAGCACGTCAATTCATACGGTGAGACCGAACCGTCCTCTGATTACCAAGTGAACGTCGGTCACAATAGAAGGATTCAAGAAAGAGAGCTTGATCTTCTCCTGCAGATTTTTTCTTACCAGTGTCCATGGACACGAGCAAGCACGTGTGTGTGGTCACCCAAGACGGTACCTCCTGTGACTGATACCTGACAAGATCCTTGTAGCGTCCTCGTCCTTCATTCGTGACATGAAACCTGTAAGCTCCTTCGCTCTGGACAGACATGACACTCCTCAGGTTGAAGTACTTGTCCTGAAAGGGGTCAACGTCAATGATGGCCGTGGCCACGGTTGGATTCTTCGTGTAGCTGTTGACCGAGGACACCCGGTCAGATTCCCGCGAGGCTAGCAACGGGAAGAAGAGTTCGCGGGGAGGAGGAGGAATGTGGTGAAGACTGACGCCACCGTCGCCGCAATAAACGCCCCCCCACCCGTGCCCGAACCATAGGGGAGGGAGCCGTTGTAACCTTAGACCAGGGTGTGACCGGAGGTACTCAATGCCAGCAACAGGCAGGTGTGGTCGCCGGTGCAATGTCATCAGCACCTGTCGGCAAAAACAAATCACTAGAGGACGACACGGGCGGGAGTGTTGGTCAACCGCCACTTCCACCTGGAAGCAAAGATGCAGCACCAACAACAGAGGATATCGTGGTAGTAGCTGTTGGCGCACCGCCACCTACACTGCTTTCAATTAGGCCGAAAGAACAAAAGAAAGACTGAAAGATATGATGATGCCACACAGAACAAACAAATAGTCCCTCAAAAAAAAGTAATTGGCTGCCTCCCATCACCAATCCTTCAAACGTGGAGGTATACAGTGTTGATGATCCATTACGCTCATAATTGTATGAAAACGAGATTGACAAATAATCCCACAAAAATGTTAGAGATTTTGTACCCGTGCTAACATTTTTGTGGGATTTTTTTTGGTGAGTCGTTTGACTGGGGTACGACACATTATACGAAGCATGACCTAGGAGGTATACGACGCATTACACGAAGCATGACCTAGCTATACGACGCATTATACGAAGCATGACAGAGAGGGAGAGTGTGTAACTCTCTCTCTCTCTCACACACACACACACACTGTGTCTGTCTGTCTCTCTCTCTCTCTCTCTCACACTGTGTCTGTCTCTCTCTCTCTCTCTCTCTCCTGGAGAGAGACTACCTGGCCAGGCTGCTGCGGCGTCGCCGCTGTATGGGTCCCTGTCGTGATTTTAACACACACATCTTTAGGCGATCTTCTGCTGTCCAACGTGAGTTGGTGGAATTTGAGTTGGCGGGGAACCTTTTTTCAGGAGGGTCGACATTTTTGTGGGTGAAAGATGTCGTGGAAAAATTTCAAGCAATCTTTTTTCGAGAAAGCTAAATTTGTCGATACATTTGTAAAAACTAGGACAAATAAAAGAAAAACATGAAAAATTCCATTTTATTTTCCGATTTACATTATACGAAGCATGACCTAGCTATACGACGAAAAATCTTTGACTCGGAGAGAGAGAGAGAGAGAGAGAGACAGACACAGTGTGTGTGTGTGAGTGAGAGAGAGAGAGAGACAGACACTGAGTGAGAGAGAGAGAGTTACACACTCTCTCTCTCGCTGTCGTGCTTCGTATAATGCGTCATATAGCTAGGTCATGCATCATATAATGCATCGTATAGCTAGGTCATGCTTCGTATAATGCGTCGTATAGCTAGGTCATGCTTCGTTTAATGCGTTGTATAGCTAGGTCATGCTTCGTATAATGCGTTGTATAGCTAGGTCATGCTTCGTATAATGCGTCGTATAGCTAGGTCATGCTTCGTATAATGCGTCGTATACTGTCCTAGGTCATGCTTCGTATAATGCGTCGTATAGCTAGGTCATGCTTCGTTTAATGCGTCGTATAGCTAGGTCATGCTTCGAATAATGCGTTGTATAGCTAGGTCATGCTTCGTATAATGCGTCGTATAGCTAGGTCATGCTTCGTATAATGCGTCGTATAGCTAGGTCATGCTTCGTATAATGCGTCGTATAGCTAGGTCATGCTTCGTATAATGCGTCGTATAGCTAGGTCATGCTTCGTATAATGCGTCGTATAGCTAGGTCATGCTTCGTATGATGTGGCGTATACTGTCCTAGGTCATGCTTCGTATAATGTGTTGTACCCCAGTCAGACGACTCACCAAAAATAATCCCACAAAAATGTTAGCACTGGTACAAAATTGTGGGTGAAAGATGTCGTGGAAAAATAATTGACAACTCGATTTCTTTAACAGGACAGCGTGAGCGCGCTCATTGCTGCTGATTATGGGCAAGACGTTAGCTAAAAAATCTTTTACTCAGAGAGAGAGAGAGAGAGAAAGAGAGAGACAGACACATCTTTTCTCCTAAATTTTTGTGGGTGAAAGATGTCGTGGAAAAATAATTGACAACTCGATTTCTTTAACAGGACAGCGTGAGCGCGCTTATTGCTGCTGATTATGGGCAAGACGTTAGCTAAAAATCTTTGACTGAGAGAGAGAGAGAGAGAGAGAGACAGACACAGTGTGTGTGTGTGTGTGAGAGAGAGAGAGAGACAGACACTGTGTGAGAGAGAGAGAGAGTTACGCACTCTCTCTCTCACTGTCATACTTCGTATAATGCGTCGTATAGGTAGGTCATGCTTCATATAATGCGTCGTATAGTTAGGTCATGCTTCGCATAATGCGTCGTATACTGTCCTAGGTCATGCTTCGTATAATGTGTTGTACCCCAGTCAGACGACTCACCAAAAATAATCCCACCAAAATGTTAGCACTGGTACAAAATTGTGGGTGAAAGATGTCGTGGAAAAATAATTGACAACTCAATTTCTTTAACAGGACAGTGTGAGCGCGCTCATTGCTGCTGATTATGGGCAAGACGTTAGCTAAAAAAATCTTTGACTCTGAGAGAGAGAGAGAGAGAGAGACAGACAGACACATCTCTCCTTACTTTTTGTGGGTGAAAGATGTCGTGGAAAAATTATTGACAACTCGATTTCTTTAATAGGACAGCGTGAGCGCGGTCATTGCTGCTGATTATGGGCAAGACGTTAGCTAAAAAATATTTGACTCAGAGAGAGTGAGTGAGAGAGAGAGAGAGACAGATCACAGTGTGTGTGTGTGTGTGTGAGAGAGAGAGAGAGAGACAGACACTGTGCGAGAGAGGGAGAGAGAGAGACAGACACTGTGTGAGAGAGAGAGAGAGAGAGACAGACACTGTGTGAGAGAGAGAGATAGTTACACACTCACACTCTCGCTGTCATGCTTCGTATAATGCGTCGTATAGCTAGGTCATGCTTCGTATACTGCGTCATTTACCGAGGCCATGCTTCGGTTACGGCGTCGTTTACCGAGGCCATGCTTCGTATGCTGCGTCGTTTACCGAGGCCATGTGTCGTTTACCGAGGCCATGTGTCGTTTACCGAGGCCATGCTTCGTATTCTGCGTCGTTTACCGTGGCCATGCTTCGTATACTGCGTCGTTTACCGAGGCCATGCGTCGTTTACCGAGGCCATGCTTCGTATACTGCGTCGTTTACCGAGGCCATGCGTTGTTTACCGAAGCCATGCTCCGTATAGTGCGTCGTTTACCGAGGCCATGCTTAGTATACTGCGTCGTTTACCGGGGCCTAAATTTTTCAAAAAGCGACTCTCCATCATTTCTCGATGACGGCTAGGGACTTGTCTGATACTCTGGGACGAGGTGGTGATGGCCAACCAAAAAAATGCTGCTGAGAAGCGGGAAGACAAGAAGGTGACGATAAGCCACATGTCTCTGCCTTCTTAATTCCAAGGAAGAGGGGATGAACCCTCTCGCCTTTCTGTTCCGCAGGAGGACCCCTCCTTCAGACAACTTTGCTGTGTTGCAATCTGAAAATTCAAATGGCTACTCTCCCTCAATCTTATACCTAGCTCATGCTTCGTATACTGCGTCGTTTACTGAGGCCATGCGTCGTTTACCGCGTCGTTTACCGAGGCCATGCGTCGTTAACCGAGGCCATGCTTCGTATACTGCGTCGTTTACCGAGGCCATGCGTCGTTTACCGAGGCCATGCTTCGTATACTGCGTCGTTTACCGAGGCCATGCGTCGTTTACCGAGGCCATGCTTCGTATACTGCGTCGTTTACCGAGGCCATGCTTCGTATACTGCGTCGTTTACCGGGGCCTAAATTTTGCAAAAAGCGACTCTCCATCATTTCTCGATGACGGCTAGGGACTTATCTGATACTCTGGGACGAGGTGGTGATGGCCAACCAAAAAAATGCTGCTGAGAAGCGGGAAGGGAAGAAGGTGACGATAAGCCACATGTCTCTGGCTTCTTCCAAGGAAGAGGGGATGAATCCTCTCGCCTTTCTGTTCCGCAGGAGGACCCCTCCTTCAGACAACTTTGCTGTGTTGCAATCTGAAAATTCAAATGGCTACTCTCCCTCAATCGTATACCTAGCTCATGCATCGTATACTGCGTCGTTTACCGAGGCCATGCGTCGTTTACCGTGTTGTTTACCGCGTCGTTTACCGAGGCCATGCGTGGTTTACCGAGGCCATGCGTCGTTTACCAAGGCTATCTGTCGTTTACCGAGGCCATGCTTCGTATACTGCGTCGTTTACCGAGGCCATGCGTCGTTTACGGCGTCGTTTACTGAGGCCATGCTTCGTATACTGCGTCGTTTACCGGGGCCTAAATTTTTCGAAAAATTAATTTCAATTATAGGGTCAAACACATGCCTGGAGCCTCACAGTGGATGTACAATTTCCCACAAGACATTGTATTCACCCAGTGATTGTGTGTAGAGAAGGAAATTACGGTAGTTGAGGTAATTAATAATGTGAACAATGTATGGTCAATGATACAATACCCTACTTGTAGTCTACAAGCTCTGCAACTCCCCTTACCTAACATAACGAGAGTGGTGGATACGTGTTTGTATGTGTTTTGAAATGTCATGTTCGCTTGGTGGTGGAGAGTGGACTTGTGGATTACTATTTCGAGGGGCGTTGTAGTCGCGGGGGTAGACTTTGATCAAAGCTAACGGAATCATGGCTTGGTTGTTTAGGGGCCGTTGTAGTCGCCGGTTAATAATCAAGAAGCTCTGCAACTCCCCTGACCTAACCTAAGCAAACTAACACAACCTATAAGTGTTACCTATATTAGGTAATTGTATGAAATATTACAGAACTCGGCAACGAAAGAAAACAAGAAGGTGGGAACGGTTAACTATCCACTATTTAGACAATAGTTTAAATATATTTGTTTCTTAACCCTTAACCAACGGCGCACCACATAAATTATGTCGAGTTGAATAAATATGGACTATGTGGCGGTGCACCACATATGTCGAGTGCCATTTTCAACACGTAATGTTGCTCTGAAAGAGAGCTGAGCGGTGGGAGAGCGTAGTAACCTTATGACCGCTCCCCACCACCGCGGTGGGTGTACTGAGCTGTATTCTACCCTCCTCCTCCCTCTCTCACTCGCTACACAGGGAATTATGTACGGAAATTACCATATTTTAGTTTTTTTGCACTCGTGTTGCACAATCGTTGCAAGAGAACCAGTGGTCGTACAAGGATGGTTCGGGTGTCATTGGAAAGCTCTGTTTATGCCCTTTCAGGGATAGATACTTGTTTTTCGCTCTAGGTCTTGTTTATGCATGAAAATGAGCACGGAAACAACCCTATTTAGGGTAAAAAAAAAAACACGCTGGGCGGCACAGTGTAAAACACCCTACCACCCGCTCTTTGTGTGTTAAATTATAGTAACCACTGATATTATGACCTTACGGTACATAATAATACAGACTTATCGTATTATATTAATGTCTGAAATGATGTATGAATACAGTCATAATACTTAATGATAATATTAGAGGACTGTAGTTATAGCCTACAAGAGACATACTTGAGGAAAAATTAATTTCAATTATAGGGTCAAACATATGCCTGGAGCCTCACAGTGGATGTACAATTTCCCACAAGACATTGTATTCACCCAGTGATTGTGTGTAGAGAAAGAAATTACGGTAGGTGAGGTAATTAATAATGTGAACAATGTATGGTCAATGTTACAATACCCTACTTGTAGTCTACAAGCTCTGCAACTCCCCTTACCTAACATAACGAGAATGGTGGATACGTGTTTGTATGTGTTTTGAAATGTCAAGTTCGCTTGGTGGTGGAGAGTGGACTTGTGAATTACTACTTCGTTGTGCGTTGTAGTCGCCGGGGTAGACCTTGAGCCAACGGAATCATGGCTTGGTTGTTTAGGGGCCGTTGTAGTCGCTGGTTAATAATCTAGAAGCTCTGCAACTCCCCTGACCTCACCTAAGCAAACTAACACAACCTATGTGTTACCTATATTAGGTAATCGTATGAAATATTACAGAACTCGGTAACGAATGAAAACAGGAAGGTGGGAACGATTAACTATCCACTATTTAGACAATAGTTTAAATATATTTGTTTCTTAAAGTCTAGTAAGCATTGATATTATGACCTTACGGTACATAATAATACAGACTTATCGTATTATATTAATGTCTGTAATGATTTATGAATACAGTCATAATACTTAATGATGATATTAGAGGACTGTAGTTATAGCCTACAAGAGACATACTTGAGGAAAAATTAATTTCAATTATAGGGTCAAACACACAATGGGGGCCATGCCTGGCATACTCGCACCTCATTCCTAACAAAGCCCAGTGATGCTAGGTGACTCCCAGTGACTCCTATCTAATTCCCAGTGATTCCTATATTACTCCTATCGACACGTATATTACAGTAATCCGAAATTTTAAAATTTTCAAAAACTCGCACTTCATTCCTGGTTCGATCCAGGTGATTCCTGGTGATTCCCAGTGATTCCAAGTGACTGTGGAGTATCTCCGACGATAGTACAAGATGCCTACATCATATTAATTGGAGTGTTTGAAATGAAATCCAGCTTCAACGGGCAAACAACTCACCAATGGGATGTTTCGATGCTGTAGAATGAAGGATGAAAATATACAAAATATTACAAAATACTTGTTTTTATTGTTATATCCTGCAATGAAATGAAAATATCAGTTAATCCTTTGTTACATTTGTATTATCACAATATGTACAAATGTTTTATTGAAATAGGGTCAGAGAGGTGAGACTGCGGGGTCGGAGAGGTGAGACTGCATTCAATTTCCAACCCTACCGTCCGGTGTTATCCTGCTTCGGACCCTACGTTGGGACCCTGTGTCTCCGGAGGTGGCTAAACTACAAAAGTTATAGTTTAGATGGTGGCTTGCGTCTGGTAGTACATATTGGTAGACCACATTCGAGTAATATAAATAACTACACTGTACTTAAATCACTTACAAACTATTGTTATAAAAAAAAACATACATTTTGTATAAGAGGTTTTATTGGTTTTGTTATACAGAACATTACTCACTTATGTATTAATTTAAATTGATAGTCCCTTAATTTAATGCTTTGAAAACATGCTTGGACCTGGAACATATATATATGAAATTGGCTAATTTATTTAGGAGAAATAGAATTGCTACATGGAAAATAAAATGAAATAATCACAATAATCACATTTTAATCATTGATTATTATGAAGAAAATTATGATTATGATTTGATTATGATTAAAGCTGCAGTTTCATATTTGATTATGATTGTATTATGATTATAACTGTTGCTTAACTTTTGATTATGATTTGATTATGATTATGTAATTACAGCCTTTGATTAAAGCCATGGGTCGTCAGCGAAGGCAACTTTACATGCAGGGAAATTCAATATTAAGACAATTTCATATGTGCACATCTGGGTTTCTTGCAGACATCTGTATAATTATAATAAGTATTAAAATATTATATTCTTAACCCTTGTCTAGCGGGGGTTTTGGGCTTATTTGGGCATATTCAGGCCCTTCTGCATGATAAATCAAGTATCTGCATGAAAAAAAAATTATTTAGCAAAAAATAGGCGCTAAAAGCTTCAAAATGAGACCAGAACGACCTACGTAGCACTCGTGGTTCTCATACAGTGATACCAGTAACATGGGAGTTTAGCGTATAGCGGCATATTTTTCCCAGCTATGCTCACTACTGGCTACACTGCCGGCCTCTCGAGAACAAGGGGAATGTGAGTTAATGGGCGGCGGTAAGCCCTGGGAGTCGGCTGTCTGGCCCGCTGCGCTCCCGGCCATTTGCACTTGATGTTAACCCTTTAAAAGCCTTAATAATGCTCCTAACTTGCTGCAAATTGGAACCGGACTTAAGTCCGACCCCGATCTTTAAGGGTTAACCTTATCGGTCAGTTGAAAGTGAGAAACTAGCCAGATTGATATGAATAATATAAAAACGCAATCGCATGAAAGAAAAGCGCTCTGAAAATAATTTTAGGGGTAAACTACGCTACCGTAACTATTTGTTTTAGTACTGGCATTTAGCCTAAATTGTTTATTAAGGATAGTGAATGTTGGTACTGTGCCTTTAGTTTACTGTGTGAGGGCCGCATTTTATACCTGGCAATTGGCTCATATTTGTGGGCCTTAGGAAAATTATATATATATATATATACAGGCGCACTTGTCTATGATCGCCTCCACGAAAAAACACCCAAACCGAGGTCATGCTTCGTATATTGCGTCGTTCACCGAGGTCATGCTTCGTTTACCGAGGCCATGCTTCGTATACTGCGTCGTTTACCGAGGCCATGCTTCGTATACTGCGTCGTTTACCGAGGCCATGCTTCGTATACTGCGTCGTTTACCGAGCCCATGCTTCGTATACTGCGTCGTTTACCGGGGCCTACATTTTTCGAAAAGCGACTCTCCATAATTTCTCGATGACGGCTAGGGACTTCCCTGATACTCTGGGACGAGGTGGTGATGGCCAACCACAAAAATGCTGCTGAGAAGCGGGAAGGCAAGAAGGTGACGATAAGCCACATGTCTCTGGCTTCTTCCAAGGAAGAGGGGATCAGCCCTCTCGCCTTTCTGTTCCGCAGGAGGACCCCCTCCTTCAGACAACTTTGCTGTGTTGCAATCTGAAAATTCAAATGGCTACTCTCCCTCAATCGTATACATAGCTCATGCTTCGTATACTGCGTCGTTTACCGAGGCCATGCTTCGTATACTGCGTCTTTACCGAGGCCATGCTTCGTATACTGCGTCGTTTACCGAGGCCATGCTTCGTATACTGCATCGTTTACCGGGGCCTAAATTTTTCAAAAAGCGACTCTCCATCATTTCTCGATGACGGCTAGGGACTTCTCTGATACTCTGGGACGAGGTGGTGATGGCCAACCAAAAAAATGCTGCTGAGAAGCGGGAAGGGAAGAAGGTGACGATAAGCCACATGTCTCTGGCTTCTTCCAAGGAAGAGGGGATGAACCCTCTCGCCTTTCTGTTCCGCAGGAGGACCCCTCCTTCAGACAACTTTGCTGTGTTGCAATCTGTAAATTCAAATGGCTATTCTCCCACAATCGTATACTTAGCTCATACTTCGTATACTGCGTCGTTTGCTTCGTATACTGCGTCGTTTACCGGGGCCTACATTTTTCGAAAAGCGACTCTCCATAATTTCTCGATGACGGCTAGGGACTTCCCTGATACTCTGGGACGAGATGGTGATGGCCAACCACAAAAATGCTGCTGAGAAGCGGGAAGGCAAGATGGTGACGATAAGCCACATGTCTCTGGTTTCTTCCAAGGAAGAGGGGATGAGCCCTCTCGCCTTTCTGTTCCGCAGGAGGACCCCTCCTTCAGACAACTTTGCTGTGTTGCAATCTGAAAATTCAAATGGCTATTCTCCCACAATCGTATACTTAGCTCATACTTCGTATACTGCGTCGTTTACCGAGGCCATGCTTCGTATACTGCATCGTTTAACGAGGCCATGCTTCGTATACTGCGTCGTTTACCGAGGCCAATGCGTCGTTTACCGAGGCCATGCGTCGTATACCGAGGCCATGCTTCGTATACTGCGTCATTTACCGAGGCCATGCTTCGTATACTGCGTCGTTTACCGAGGCCATGCTACGTATACTGCGTCGTTTACCGAGGCCATGCTTCGTATACTGCGTCGTTTACCGAGGCCATGCTTCGTATACTGTGTCGTTTACCGAGGCCATGCTTCATATACTGCGTCGTTTAACGGGGCCTAAATTTTTCGAAAAGCGACTCTCCATCATTTCTCGATGACGGCTAGGGACTTCTCTGATAGTCTGGGACGAGGTGGTGATGGCCAACCAAAAATATGCTGCTGAGAATCGGGAAGGCAAGAAGGTGACGATAAGCCACATGTCTCTGGCTTCTTCCAAGGAAGAGGGGATGAGCCCTCTCGCCTTTCTGTTCCGCAGGAGGACCCCTCCTTCAGACAACTTTGCTGTGTTACAATCTGAAAATTCAAATGGCTACTCTCCCTCAATCGTATACCTAGCTCATGCTTCGTATACTGCATCGTTTACCGAGGCCATGCTTCGTATACTGCGTCGTTTAGTGAGGCCATGCGTCGTTTACCGAGGCCATGATTCGTATACGGCGTCGTTTACCGAGGCCATGCGACGTTTACCGAGGCCATGCATCGTTTACCGAGGCCATGCTTCGTATACTGCGTCATTTACCGAGGCCATGCTTCTTATACTACGTCGTTTACCGAGGCCATGCTTCGTATACTGCGTCGTTTACCGAGGCCATGCTTCTTATACTGCGTCGTTTACCGAGGCCATGCTTCGTATACTGCGTCATTTACCGAGGCCATGCGTTGTTTACCGAGGCCATTCTTCATATACTGCGTCGCTTACCGAGGCCATGCTTCGTATACTGCGTCGTTTACCGGGGCCTAAATTTTTCGAAAAGCGACTCTCCATCATTTCTCGATAACGGCTAGGGACTTCTCTGATAGTCTGGGACGAGGTGGTGATGGCCAACCAAAAAAATGCTGCTGAGAAGCGGGAAGGCCAGAAGGTGACGATAAGCCACATGTCTCTGGCTTCTTCCAAGGAAGAGGGGATGAGCCCTCTCGCCTTTCTGTTCCGCAGAAGGACCCTCCTTCAGACAACTTTGCTACGTTGCAATCTGAAAATTCAAATGGCTACTCTCCCTCAATCGTATACCTAGCTCATGCTTCGTATACTGCGTTGATTACCGAGGCCATGCTTCGTATACTGCGTCGTTTACTGGGGCCTTTACGGCCATCCAAGAGACGGCCTGACATCGCTTTTCGATGGAAAAATAATTGACAACTCGATTTCTTTACCAGGACAACGTGAGCGCGCTCATTCCTACTGATTATGGGCAAGGCGTTAGCTAAAAAACTTTGACTCAGAGAGAGAGAGAGAGAGAGAGACACATCTCTCCTAAATTTTTGTCGGTGAAAGATGTCGTGGAAAAATAATTGACAACTCGATTTCTTTAACAGGACAGCGTGAGCCGGCTCATTGCTGCTGATTATGGGCAAGATGTTAGCTAAAAAATCTTTGACTCAGAGAGAGAGAGAGAGAGAGAGAGAGAGACAGACACAGTGTGAGAGAGAGAGAGAGAGAGAGACAGACACTGTGTGAGAGAGAGAGAGAGTTACACACTCTCTCTCTTGCTGTCATGCTTCGTATAATGCGTCGTATAGGTAGGTGATGCTTCGTATACTGTGTCGTATAGGTAGGTCATGCTTCGTATAATGCGTCGTATAGCTAGGTCATGCTTCGTATAATGCATTGTATAGCTAGGTCATGGTTCGTATAATGTGTCGTATACTGTCCTAGGTCATGCTTCGTATAATGCATCGTATAGCTAGGTCATGCTTCGTATAATGCATCGTATAGCTAGGTCATGGTTCGTATAATGTGTCGTATATTGTCCTAGGTCATGCTTCGTATAATGTGTCGTACCCCAGTCAGACGACTCGCCAAAAATAATCCGACAAAAATGTTAGCACTGGTACAAAATTGTAGGTGAAAGATGTCGTGGAAAAATAATTGACAACTCGATTTCTTTAACAGGACAGCGTGAGCGCGCTCATTGCTGCTGATTATGGGCAAGACGTTAGCTAAAAAATCTTTGACTCAGAGAGAGAGAGAGAGAGACAGACACTGTGTGAGAAAGAGAGAGAAAGAGAGTTACACACTCTCTCTCTCTGTCATGCTTCGTATAATGCGTCGTATAGCTAGGTCATGCTTCGTATACTGCGTCGTATAGGTAGGTCATGCTTCGTATAATGCATCGTATAGCTAGGTCATGCTTCGTATAATGCATCGTATAGCTAGGTCATGCTTCGTATAATGCATCGTATAGCTAGGTTATGCTTCGTATAATGCGTCGTATAGCTAGGCCATGCTTCGTATAATGCGTTGTATAGCTAGGTCATGCATCGTATAGCTAGGTCATGCTTCGTATAATGCATCGTATAGGTAGGTCATGCTTCGTATAATGCATTGTATAGCTAGGTCATGCTTCATATAATGCATCGTATAGCTAGGTCATGCTTCGTATAATGCGTCGTAAACTGTCCTAGGTCATGCTTCGTATAATGTGTCGTACCCCAGTCAGACGACTAACCAAAAATAATCCCACAAAAATGTTAGCACTGGTACACAATTGTTGGTGAAAGATGTCGTGGAAAAATAATTGACAACTCAATTTCTTTAACAGGACAGCGTGAGCGCGCTCATTGCTGCTGATTATGGGCAAGATGTTAGCTAAAAAATCTTTGACTCAGAGAGAGAGAGAGAGAGACAGACACATCTCTCCTTACTTTTTGTGGGTGAAAGATGTCGTGGAAAAATAATTGACAACTCGATTTCTTTAACAAGACAGCGTGAGCGCGCTCATTGCTGCTGATTATGGGCAAGGCGTTAGCTAAAAAATCTTTGACTCAGAGAGAGAGAGAGAGAGAGAGAGAGAGACAGACACTGTGTGAGAGAGAGAGAGAGAGAGTTACACACTCTCTCTCTTGCTGTCATGCTTCGTATAATGCATCGTATAGCTAGGTCATGCTTCGTATAATGCGTAGTATACTGTCCTAGGTTATGCTTCGTATAATGTGTCGTACCCCAGTCAGACGACTCACCAAAAATAATCCCACAAAAATGTTAGCACTGATACAAAATGTCTAACATTTTTGTGGGATTATATCCTTTTTGGGGGTTATATATTGGTTATTTGCTATTTTGTCACCTACTGTATATACTCCACTTTCTTAATTTTAGGATCAAGTGACCAAAAATTAATGGGAGTAACTGGTACTGTGGTGCTTCGTATAATTCGTCGTATAGCTAGGTCATGCTTCGTATAATGTAAATCGGAAAATAAAATGGAATTTTTCATGTTTTTCTTTTATTTGTCCTAGTTTTTACAATTGTATCGACAAATTTAGCTTTCTCTAAAAAAGATTGCTTCTAATTTTTCCACGACATCTTTCACCCACAAAAATTTAGACCCTTCTGAAAAAAGGTTCACCACAAACTCAAATTCCACCAACTCACGTTGGACAGCAGAAGATCGCCTAAAGATTTGTGTGTTAAA
This sequence comes from Paralithodes platypus, assembly GCA_032716605.1. Lineage (NCBI taxonomy): Eukaryota > Metazoa > Arthropoda > Malacostraca > Decapoda > Lithodidae > Paralithodes > Paralithodes platypus. The sequence goes on along the minus strand of CM064480.1, from coordinate 12,687,237 downwards.
ATCACGACAGGGACCCGTACAGTGGCGACGCCGCAGCAGCCCGGCCAGGTAGTCTCTCTCTAGGAGAGAGAGAGAGAGACAGACAGACACAGACAGACACAGACAGACACAGTGTGTGTGTGTGTGTGAGAGAGAGACAGAGAGAGAGTATTCTCTCTCACGGGGGAGGTAAATTTTCCTGTGAGACGCCCTCGAACATTTCCTCAGCCGTCATCGAGAAATGATGGGGAGTCACTCTTCGAATAAATTAGCTTTCTCGACAAACAATCTCTCTCCTAAATTTTTGTGGGTGAAAGATGTCGTGGACAAATTATTGACAACTCGATTTCTTTAACAGGACAGCGTGAGCGCGCTCATTGCTGCTGATTATGGGCAAGACGTTAGCTAAAAAATCTTTGACTCAGAGAGAGAGAGAGAGACAGACAGACACAGTGTGTGTGTGTGTGAGAGAGAGAGAGAGAGAGACAGACACAGTGTGTGTGAAAGAGAGAGAGAGAGAGAGACAAACACAGTATGTGTGTGTGTGAGAGAGAGTTACACACTCTCTCTCTCGCTGTCATGCTTCGTATAATGCGTCGTATAGCTAGGTCATGCTTCGTATAACTGAAAAAAATGGAAGTGGTAAAGCCAAATATGTTAAAAAGAAATGATAAAGTTGACCATATTTCCTTTCTCTGAAAATTAATCCAATTTCTAGGTGCATTTTTGAAATCAGCATAAAAAACTACTCCTAATGCAAAGTTCTGGTAACGCTAGTCCTAGCTGGCAGAAATAGGGCTAGCATTACCAGAACTATGCAATAGGAGTAGAATGTTATGCTTATTCCAAATCTTGCATCAAAGTATTTCCGATCGCTCCCAATTCCACCAACTCACGTTGGACAACAGAAGATCGCCTAAAGATTTGTGTGTTAAAACACAACGTTTCAGGTTTTACAGCAACAAAATATTAGGCAAGACTGTGACAAACCCCAAGAGCTATATTACCGTCAAGCATCAAAAAGAAATAGTAATTGTAGGGGAAGACAGGAAAGATTTTCTGGCCCGGGGTCATCTATCTCCTGTCAATGACTTCATGCTGGCGGCACAGCGATGGGCAACATTTTTCCATTTCCTCATCGTCTTGATCTTCAAAAATTCTATCACTGAACGCATTCACCTATTTTGACAGGCTATCTTTGTTGTATCTGCCGTACTCTGACAATGTGGATAGTCTTTCGCATACCTCCGCGGCCGCTTCCTTGGATGTCTGCAGATCTTCAGCCTCCTTTACAGTGCTGATGCGTCTGTTTCAGCAGCGGTCATGCTGTGATGAGAGGTGGCGGACCAGCACAGGAGATGAGGAGCTTTTTACGGTGCAGTTACGTCTGTGGGTGATCCAAGCAGCTTATAGACCCACATGCCACGCCCATTCTAGCTGACTGCCACACACACACACACACAACCTCCTCCACCTACCTCCGAGTCAGTCTGTCAGTCTCGGACAGGGGTCCGGATCTACCAGGGGTGGGAGCCGAGCATACCCCCAAACGGGGGTCGAAAAGGGGGAGGGGGAGGAAATGGGGAGCCGTCTCCTTCCTATATAGTGAAGGCCGCCGCCGCCCTGCCCTCTTTGTGTGTTTAGGTGTTGTGTGTGTGTGTGTGTGCCTGGGTGGGTGGGTGGGTGTGGGGGGCCAGGAGGAGGAGGAGGAGGAGGGACACGTGCCTGCCCTCTCTCCTCTTCCTCCTACCTCCGCGGCGTGACTTCTGCTGCCTGCCTGCCTGCCTGCCTGCTGCTGCCTGGGCCAATTTCTCTTTTAATACATTTCGATACTAAGGGTCTAAGGTGATGTACCCTAGGCAGAAATGGACCCCAGTCCATGCCCTACCCATTTCGAATGTTGAGTGCCCTTCCTTGTTTTAACCCCCTCCCCTCACCCCCTGCCATTCCTCTTACCCACAGTGAGCTGATTCAGGGGGGCGAGCATCCTCTATATAAGACGGAGCCTTCCCTGATCCATGCACCACCAGTTACCTGCTTCGTTTTGTTCATTGCTCCGTTCACCACCAGTTGATTCGTTGTGTGCGCCGCTAACCGCACCGTTCACCGCAGTCATCGCCAATGGTAGGCCTACTTCGTATATGGCCTGTTAACCCGTTCAGTACCAGAGACATCCTTTTAATCGTATTCTGGTAACTATTAGACGAATATATGCAGTTAAGGAAGGACTTCTAGCAATAATATGACTTAATTATTATGTTTTCTCCACTAACCAACTTTACTCCTAAACTCGATTAATGAAATTAACTAACACATGTGGCAGTCCGGGGATTCGAACCTAGGATGCTCACACCGAAAATCAACACACTTATGCATTGCGCCACGAAGACAGTTAAAGGATGTTGCACAAGCCTACGATTTACTATGCAGTTTCGAATCCCGCATACCAATCTTAGAATGTACAATATCCCAACTGCCCTCTCGGAGGCTATGTATAGGTGAAAGGAAATAGTAATTAATGGGGCACTTAACCCTAGGGAAGGCCTCTCGATAAACTACTACTGAACCTGAATTAATTATTATGTTTTCTCCACTAACCAACTTTACTCCTAAACTCGATTAATGAAATTAACAAACACATGTGGCAGTCCGGGGATTCGAAGTTGGATACTTTTGCCCAGGATACCGCCAAGTTAATGACTACCAGGGACGGGCATCTTAAATTCACGAAAGAAGAGGTCATAAAAACCCTATCTCTGGATAAACTCTCCGATGGGGACTTCGCTAAGCTATGTGATGTTATGGCCGAAGAGAGTGTCATTTTCGGCCATAAGCAAATTTACGAGCAAGATAGTCAGATAGACCGCTTCGTCTCTTTTGAAAGGTTTAGAGATAGAACCTGAACTGAGGACATTACCTGTTCGCCCTTCCAAAAGAAACATAGACCATATCTGGTGTCAGTTGACATGTGTGTTTTCGGCCCATACAAGATACTTGAAAGTGAGCGACTCCAGTTTCAGATTCGCTAGGAATAGATTGGGCAGGAAGGATAACCGCTACCCCACGGAGTTCAAAGTCCTATTTGCCCTGGACGATTCCCTCCATCCAAACTCTCCCTGGGGGTCGTGTCCTCTCCTACACGTAGGTAGCAATTTCAAAACACCGGGAACATCCACGTCATACTATGAAGATAATGATGTCAGAGGAAGAGGTAGAGCCGGCAGCAACGATAAAGATACTATAAAAAACACTTGTTTTGTATACTCCCAGAAAAATCCTACCCCAGAGATCCCATCCAAATTGTGTGAGGCTGCCGTTATTATACAAGGGGTTGTTAACACTCAAAGAGCGGGTGGTGGAGTATATTTGACTGTGCCGCCCAGCGGGGGTTTTTACCATAAACGAGCTTGTTTCCGTGCTCGTTTCCATGCATAAACAAGAGCCAGAGCGTAATACAAGTATGTATCCCTGAAAGGGCGATAAATGAGCTTTCTAATGACACCAGAACCATCCTTCTACGATCACTGGTTGTCTTGCAACGATCGTGCAACCGAAGGTCAAAATCGGTAAAATACGGTAATTTCTTTACATTATTACGTGTGAAACGAGTGAGGGAGGGTGGAGTAGGGCGGTGTACATCTCAGTAGCTCCACGGCCACCGTGGCGAGCGGTCATGAGGTAACCTAAGCTCCTCCCACCGCTCCGCTCTCTCTCAGAGCACATTACGTGCTCAAAATTGCATGCGACTATAGCCGGGCTCCGCCACATAGGCCACATTTATTTCACTCGACTATTGCCGGGCGCCGCCAAAGAAGGGTTAAAGAAGCAGCGGTCCTCTTCTCAGATGGAGCCAACTCCTTTTCTTCATGTTCCTGGTTGTTACGTTTCTGCATGGCCTTTTCACATCCAAAAGCCCGAGTGAGACATGTGGTCACAGCTTACATAGCAACTGTCCTTCCCCTGCTCAACAATATTAAAGAGACCCGTTGTTGTAATGGGAGTGAATTTGTAATTGGTAAATCTTCCCGTTTCACCGTCAGTGGCCCCGATGCCACAAGCAGGAAAATATCCATTTCACATGAAGATTGTGTAGCCTGCGAGGACACCCAGTGTCTTAATATTTCCACCAACTGTCCGAAACAGTACGGCGAGACCGAGCACCTCTCTCACTCCTTTGACAAACTGTATTCCCGAGTCTTGGTAGCGTATCAAAAGAACAATGGAGGAAGTCTAGAATATGGGGATTCCCAGAGAGTGACACCCTTTCAGTACGTTATGCAACCATGCCATAGAGCCGCTGTAGCGGCGGCGTAGCGCACAACTATTTTTGTCAGGGAGTCGTGCCTTGTTACATGAGAACACTTTACGATGAGTGCGGGGACGAAAAAGTAAAACATTTGGATTTTAGTGACGTTGCTAACAATGACAACCACGAAGGAAGAGGAGAAAAAGAGAAATTAGTCTTGTTCGGGAAATTAAAGATGTAATTGCTCCCGCTCCGACCAGGTATGCTGTCTCGTCTGTGGCCGCCCCCCCCCCCCCCTCCTCTTCCACACTTTCAGAGAAACGCTTCCACCTTCAATAGGCCGGGCGCCCGGTTGATAAGTTGCGAAGGCGAAATTTCTTCGAGTGGTCGAGGTCGGACACGTGCAAGAGCCCGTTTAATTCCAATGCCACTTTCCGAGACATACTTATCAGATCCTGGGACCTAGCTGCAGCTAATAGGTACTTGGAAAGGAACATTACCTGTCACAGTACTGTCAACAGAGGCCTGTACGCACGGTCGAGTTGGACAATTATCTCGCTACATTGAATGACAGAAATGGCCTATGGGCCAAGATATGTAGGGCTCAAAATCTACTTGCTGGCTCCACCAGATCCTTTTATTGTGAAATTGCTTCTTTCATGAAAAATAAATCAACCATCTTTCCGGACAAGAGAGACCAACAACTTCGAGAATCGGTAATCAAATTCGCCAACAAATGTAGAGCCTTTAAAGAGTTGAACAGGTGGAGCAAGTTCTTCAGCGACAGAGGAGAAACTGGGCGACAACAGATCCTCGACGCTTCCATCCTTCGAATGTTTGAGATATAGCTACTAACAATCTAGAGAAAGATGAACCAGGAAAGATACATAAAGCTTGATGAATTAACTGTTAACAGATTACAAAAACAGGAAGAGATTAAAGGCGAAAAAGATAAACGGGAGCAACGAATTATCAGTCCTCATTAATAATTTAATCCCGTTCTAAAAAAACAGGGAGCATTTTCATTTATGTGAATATATGACCTGTGATTTCGTATTCTATTTAACAGTAAATTGTGAATAACAAAACTTAACAACAAGGTCGGTATATAAAGACGATTGAAAAGGGAGGAGTTGCAGCATTTCCGTGTTTATTGTTGTCAGAATTGTTGTGCGAAAAAACACACTTGGTATGGAATATATACGCATACATTTCATTTATGGGGCTTTCAAACTATTGCAGCACGTAACATGACATTTCTTAATTCAATATTTCTTTCGGTTACCAATAATACAATCTTGACAAATATTGCCAATCAATAAAATAAGGTCCATTGATTTCTAAATATATTTAGTTACAAACCGACTTTACAATAGCATTATTGGTAACTCTAGATTTTATGCATCCTTATCAACCAATAAAGAGGGTAATCTTATTCTTGCTAAATAATTGACTCACACAAAACCTGTAGAGCGAGACTGATATAAAAGCATGGTAATTTTATAGTTAGTAGATAATTTTGCTATGTGAGATAGTGAGACAAAAGGCAGAACTGCCTGTGAGGAGTGCCTTCCCATAGTTGAAAGAGTGACGGAGCCAAAATCAAGGAATGTTCGAGCCAAAATGCCTGGACACACGGAGTTTAAAGTAATTACAGTCATAGGATGAGGGGAAAATGGATTCAGGGTAGAGCGTTCCAGAGGTCAGCTGTTGAATAGGGGAAAGATTGGGAATATCGTTTCACTCTTGGGTTGGAGAGTTGCAAAGAGTAGGGTGGGATTGTGTTGGAAGACGGGTTCTACGTACTCTTCGTAGAGGAGGTGGTATACATTGAAAGAGGGTTAGGAACACTGATTATTGTAATATCGGTAGAATAGCGAGATAGATGCAACTTTGCGACGAAGAGAGAGAGATCGCAGAGAGTCAGGGAGTGGACACGAGTTAATGAGACGAAAGGTTTTCTTTTCTACTTTGTCAAGAAATGCTGTGTGAGAGGATCTTCCCCACACATGTGAACAACACTCAATACATGGACGCACTGTGCCTCGTACAGAGCAAGACACTGTGCCGGGGTAAAGAACCCCCGGAGACGATTGAGCATACCCAGCTTCTGGAAAGCTGTTTTAGCAAGGGTGGTAATATGATCCTTCCAAGTGAGATCAGGAGAAAAGGAGACATCGAGTATACTGAGAGAAGATAATCGGTTTCTGAAATCGTTAAATGTGGATAATATGAAGAATTTATTTTAATTTACTGATGAAGCTATCTTAAATTAACTGACCTCGTAGTCGGCGCTTTAAGAGAGAGAGAGAGAGAGAGAGTGAATAATATCCTCTTATCACAAACTGCTAGGTAGATAATTGTATCTCCGTAACTATTTGGTTTATCGTAATTCTGAAGTAACTGTTGGAATCCTCATATAATTCCGCTTCCATATATATATATATATATATATGTCAATACAAATATTTGTGGTCAAAATTTTGAGCTAGCGCGAGTTGTACGTAAGGTATTTTGATTGTTATGTTATAACACTTGTTATGGAGTACCCCAATGTGTTTGTTTTGTAATTATTCTATGTTTTTATTTGCTTATCTTCAAGTTCAATCAATACCAAAGCCGATGGTACCTCAGTTATCGAAATACAAGGATGTGTTGGTGGATTATAACGTCAAAGAATCAAATTATTGCCGAGCGCGAAACTGGCTTATTAAGTTTTAAGTTTAAAAAAGGCCTCCAGTCATTAATAGGCTTGCAACACTGCTCACTCTCTCTCTCTCTCTCTCTCTCTCTCTCTCTCTGTGAGGTCTTTCCTAATTTGAAAAAAAATAGACACAGACAGACACAGTGTGAGAGAGAGAGAGAGAGAGAGAGAGAGAGAGAGAGAGAGAGAGAGAGAGAGAGAGAGAAAGGCAGACTCACCTTCTCTGGTGTCAATTAACAATTTGCAAAGATTGCATAACAATCTTTGCATGCAGGGTCTCTCTCTCTCTCTCTCTCTCTCACACTCTGTCTGTGTCTGTCTCTCTCTCTCTGAAAGATGTCCTGGAAAAATTACAAGCAATCTTTTTTCGAGAAAGCTACTTAAAATAATATGAGGGCGGTGTACAAATAAAAACTGTTTATAATTTATATTTTATTATATCCTTTTTGGGGGTTATATATTGGTTGTAGTCACCTATATCCTCCACTTTCTTAACTTTAGGATCGAGTGACCTAAATCTTACTAAAAAATTCAGGTTAGTAAGGCACGTAAGGCACTATATGAAAAACCTATTCTCTTACTAAGAAATTCAGGTTAGTAAGGCACTATATGGATAGCCTATTCTCTTATTAAGAACGAAGTGGCTACGGGACACCTCCGCCGTTCTGCCTCGTGTGTCCTGCCCAGATACGAGTCACAGCCATCGCCGCGCTATACGACTACGGGACACCACAGTGAGGCTGGGCTACGGGACACCACTGGTCATAGGAGCACCCTGCACCGTCTAGAGCTCCGCTTCTCCTGTGTGCTCCGCCCTTCTGCCTCGTGTGTCCTGCCCAGATACGAGTCACAGCCATCGCCATGCTATACGACGCATTATACGAAGCATGACCTAGGCCATACGACACATTATACGAAGCATGACAGAGAGAGAGAGTGTGTAACTCTCTCTCTCTCTCTCTCTCTCTCACACACACACACACACTGTGTCTGTCTCTCTCTCTCTCTCTCTCTGAGTCAAAGATTGTTTAGCTAACGTCTTGCCCATAATCAGCAGCAATGAGCGTGCTCACGCTGTCCTGTTAAAGAAATAGAGTTGTCAATTATTTTTCCACGACATATTTCACCCACAAAAATTTAGGAGAGAACTACCTGGCCGGGCTGCTCCACCCAGAGAGAGACTACCTGGCCGGGCTGCTCCACCTAGAGAGAGATTACCTGGCCGGGCTGCTGCGGCGTTGCCGCTGTACGGGTCCCTGTCGTGATTTTAACACACAAATCTTTAGGCGATCTGCTGTCCAACGTGAGTTGGTGGAATTTGAGTTGGTGGTGAACCTTGTTTCAGGAGGGTCTAAATTTTTGTGGGTGAAAGATGTCGTGGAAAAATTACAAGCAATCTTTTTTCGAGAAAGCTACTTAAAATAATATGAGGGCGGTGTACAAATAAAAAATGTTTAGAATTTATATTTTATTATATCCTTTTTGGGGGTTATATATTGGTTGTTTGCTATGTAGTCACCTATATCCTCCACTTTCTTAACTTTAGGATCGAGTGACCTAAATCTTACTAACAAATTCAGGTTAGTAAGGCACGTAAGGCACTATATGAATAGCCTATTCTCTTACTAAGAAATTCAGGTTAGTAAGGCACTATATGGATAGCCTATTCTCTTACTAAGAACGAAGTGGCTACGGGACACCTCCGCCCTTCTGCCTCGTGTGTCCTGCCCAGATACGAATCACAGGCATCGCCGCGCTATACGACGCATTATACGAAGCATGACCTAGGCTATATGACGCATTATACGAAGCATGACAGAGAGAGAGAGAGTGTGTAACTCTCTCTCTCTCTCTCTCTGTGAGTCAAAGATTTTTTAGCTAACGTCTTGCCCATAATCAGCAGCAATGAGCATGCTCACGCTGTCCTGTTAAAGAAATCAAGTTGTCAATTATTTATCCACGACATCTTTCACCCACAAAATTTTAGGAGAGAACTACCTGGACGGTCTGCTCCACCCAGAGAGAGACTAGATGGTCGGGTTGCTCCACCCAGAGAGAGACTACCTGGCCGGGTTGCTCTACCCAGAGAGAGACTACCTGGCCGTGCTGCTCCACCTAGAGAGAGACTACCTGGCCGGGCTGCTGCGGCGTCGCCGTTGTACGGGTCCCTGTCGTGATTTTAACACACACATCTTTAGGCAATCTTCTGCTGTCCAACGTGAGTTGGTGGAATTTGAGTTGGTGTTGAACCTTTTTTCAGTAGGGTCTAAATTTGTGTGGGTGAAAGATGTCGTGGAAAAATTACAAGCAATCTTTTTTCGAGAAAGCTACTTAAAATAATATGAGGGCGGTGTACAAATAAAAACGGTTTATAATTTATATTTTATTATATCCTTTTTGGGGGTTATATATTGGTTGGTTGCTATGTAGTCACCTATATCCTCCACTTTCTTAACTTTAGGATCGAGTGACCTAAATCTTACTAAAAAATTCAGGTTAGTAAGGCACGTAAGGCACTATATGAAAAATTCAGGTTAGTAAGGCACGTAAGGCACAATATGAATAGCCTATTCTCTTACTAAGAAATTCAGGTTAGTAAGGAACTATATGGATAGCCTATTCTCTTACTAAGAACGAAGTGGCTACAGGACACCTCCGCCCTTCTGCCTCGTGTGTCCTGCCCAGATATGAGTCACAGCCATCGCCGTGCTATACGACTACGGGACACCACAGTGAGGCTGGGCTACAGGACACCACTGGTCATAGGACCACCCTGCACCGTCTAGATCTCCGCTTCTCCTGTGTGCTCAGCCCTTCTGCCTCGTGTGTCCTGCCCAGATACGAGTCACAGCCATCGCCGCGCTATACGACGCATTATACGAAGCATGACCTAGGCTATACGACGCATTATACGAAGCATGACAGAGAGAGAGAGAGTGTGTAACTCTCTCTCTCTCTCTCTCTCACACACACACACACACTGTGTCTGTCTCTCTCTCTCTCTCTCTCTGAGTCAAAGATTTTTTAGCTAACGTCTTGCCCATAATCAGCAGCAATGAGCGCGCTCACGCTGTCCTGTTAAAGAAATCGAGTTGTCAATCATTTTTCCACAGCATCTTTCACCCACAAAAATTTAGGAGAAAACTACCTGGCCGGGTTGCTCTACCCAGAGAGAGACTACCTGGCCGGGCTGCTCCACCTAGAGAGAGACTACCTGGCCGGGCGGCTGCGGCGTCGCCGCTGTGCAGGTCCCTGTCGTGATTTTAACACACAAATCTTTAGGCGATCTTCTGCTGTTCAACGTGATTTGGTGGAATTTGAGTTGGTGGTGAACCTTTTTTCAGGAGAGTCTAAATTTGTGTAGGTGAAAGATGTCGTGGAAAAATTACAAGCAATCTTTTTTCGAGAAAGCTACTTAACACCTAACTATCGACCTAGGCGGTAACTAATATGTAGCCACCAGCGGGGTGTTTTTACCCAAAATAGGGCTGTTTACGTGATCATTTTCATGCCTAAATAAGACCCAGAGCGTAAAACAAGTATCTATCCCTGAAAAGGGCATAAACAGAGCTTTCCAATGACACCACAACGATCCTTATATGACCGCTAGTTTTCTTGCAACAACCGCGCAACACGAGTGCAAAAACCATGTAATTCGGTACTTTCCCCACACAATTCACTATGTAGCGAGTATGAGAGGGTGGAGGAGGGTGGGATTCATGTCAGTTGGTCCACCGCGGTGGTCTGGAGCAGTCATACACTCGCTACTCTCCTGCCACCACTTGTCTCTCTCTCTCAGCAACATTACGTGCTGAAAATGCCACACGACTTATGTTGTGAGCCGCCACATAGTCCAAATTTCTTTCACTCGACATATGATGCGCGCCGCCAAAGAAGGGTTAAAATAATATGAGGGCGGTGTACAAATAAAAACTGTTTATAATTTATATTTTATTATATCCTTTTTGGGGGTTATATATTGGTTGGTTGGTATGTAGTCACCTATATCCTCCACTTTCTTAACTTTAGGATCGAGTGACCTAAATCTTACTAAAAAATTCAGGTTAGTAAGGCACGTAAGGCGCTATATGAATAGCCTATTCTCTTACTAAGAAATTCAGGTTAGTAAGGCACTATATGGATAGCCTATTCTCTTACTAAGAACGAAGTGGCTACGGGACACCTCCGCCCTTCTGCCTCGTGTGTCCTGCCCAGATACGAGTCACAGCCATCGCCGCGCTATACGACTACGGGACACCACAGTGAGGCTGAGCTACGGGACACCACTGGTCATAGGAGCACCCTGCACCGTCTAGAGCTCCGCTTCTCCTGTGTGCGCCGCCCTTCTGCCTCGTGTGTCCTGCCCAGATACGAGTCACAGCCATCGCCGCGCTATACGACGCATTATACGAAGCATGACCTAGGCTATACGACGCATTATACGAAGCATGACAGAGAGAGAGAGAGAGTGTGTAGCTCTCTCTCTCTCTCTCACACACACACACACACTGTGTCTGTTTCTCTCTCTCTCTCTCTCTGAGTCAAAGATTTTTTAGCTAACGTCTTGCCCATAATCAGCAGCAATGAGCATGCTCACGCTGTCCTGTTAAAGAAATCGAGTTGTCAATTATTTGTCCACGACATCTTTCACCCACAAAAATTTAGGAGAAGAGAAATACCTGGCCGGGCTGCTCCACCCAGAGAGAGACTACCTGGTCGGGCTGCTCCACCCAGAGAGAGACTACCTGACCGGGTTGCTCTACCCAGAGAGACACTACCTGGCCAGGCTGCTCCACCTAGAGAGAGAGTACCTGGCCGGGCTGCTGCGGCGTCGCCGCTGTACGGGTCCCTGTCGTGATTTTAACACACAAATCTTTAGGAGATCTTCTGCTGTCCAACGTGAGTTGGTGGAATTTGAGTTGGTGATGATCTTCTGGCTATAATTAAGTGTCATTTGGCCTTAGTCGTCAGGCATTAGAATATTATTGATGTTCTGTTCTATTATTCTGGATTGTTTTACCATTCTTCTTTGTACCGTAACTTCCAATCAATCTATAAACACTGGACAGCATTAAAAACATAATCCATGTGAAGCCTTACTAAAGACGGGTGAAATTTTTAAATTACATTTGTTGTTATTCACGCTTCTACTGTAGATATCTATTAATAACTCTGGTTTCAGTGGTGATGGGCTGGTCTATCAGAGTGAGAACTGAGCGATCTCTGCCATACCCATAGCTTACTCTGACTGTTCCTTTTACTTATATATTTTCTAGATCTCAAGTGACGGCATCTCATCCGTGGATTGACCTCCCAATCTACCAAGATTGGACCAAAGCGTCACATTTTTCCTTTGCACCTCAACTTTCTCTTCATAATTGATGAGGGGCACAGGGCCCTGGGTGGGGCTTTGGTTTCCTGGGCGTTTCCGCACCCTCCTCAGCTCCCCGCCATGGAGTGGCCTCGGTCACCCAGGCTTTATTGTGGTCGGCAGGGAGGGTTCTGTGGGGGCGCTCGGTTATGGCCTTGGCTTGCTCGGGGCCTTGGGGCTGTTCGGCTAGGCAGCTTGGGGAACAACAACAACAACAACAACTCTGATTTCAAACAATGTTGCATTGCTTTTTTGGTTTCATATCACGACTGACGATGACTTCCAAACCTTTTGTAATAATTTAATTACTTAATTCCATGCTATTTAGCCATCTAGATACCACTGATATTGCATCTTGCCCCTGTCACCACTCAGATTGGTGAACAAATTATATATTTGTTTTCTTCTGAGATATAGCTGGTGGTTACTGGCTACCCTGGCCTTGAGTAAGGAGATGGGTAATGGAATCGGACATCACAAGAATGCATTGAGCTATTGAATCTCCTCATACGGGAGATATATGGTGCGTAATTATTGACGAAACAAATATTGTTAAATTTATATCCTCAAATTTCTGTCGATATCCCAATGTTCACTAAACTGCATGTATTTATCTACATTAAATATCAACTGACAAGGTATTGCACCATTCGGATAGTGTATCATATTATTTTTGGAGAGCATGAATCGTTTTCAAGATCACTAATTCAACCTATATTTAGTGTCATTTGAAAAATTAGCAATCTTTTTAGTTAGGCCTAAATCAAGGTCGCTAATGTAAAAAATTTACAATTGAGGAACTAAAACTGACCATCGTGTAAGACCCCAACCTTCAATACACCCCAATCTGATTGTATAGGATACTGTTAATGTACATTTTTGGTTTCCTACTAATTAGCCATGGTCTAATTCACGTAATATAGTTCGCTCTATTCCATGAGCTGCTTCTTTAATCAGCAATCTTTCATGTGGATATTTATCGAAAACTTTACTGGCATGTCAATATCTTTGAAGATATTTTTTGTCTGTTTATCGATTCGTATGCTTGGGAAAAGAAAGGTTAATAGATAGCGAGACACACGCAGCCAATACGGTTAAATTCCATTACAAGATTGATGATTAAGCATTTAATAAATGTGACAGCAGCATACTACTCTTAATTTGACGTTTTTAATTTAGTCAGTAGCCAGCCCTTATTCCCATAAGGGCTACGGAGTATCAACAAGAAACACATGAAAGGAGGCAAAACAAGAGGCGGCAGGGGAAGAATCCATACAACAGTTCGCACACAAACATTCGGAAACCTCAATCACTTATTAGCCCCCAAGATCACTGGCTTCACCTCAGATGCTATAAACGTTCGGACAAATTAAGTCTCTTAGTCATTTAGCTGTATAAAATTACATTTTATTGAGTAATATCTAATACAGTTGATGTATATACACGTTTAGGACAACTCACAAAATCTACACCCGGTGTCCTGACCGCATAACATGTTATAAAGAACAAAACAAATATATGAGTAGATCAGGAAATAGATGTATAAATTGACTACCCGTTTCTTGAGCACTTTCTGGGTTATAGAAAGGCTAAGGATAAGAATTACAGCCAATGTCGCTGACACCAACACCAAGTATAGTGTTAAGGAGGCCGGGGCTCTTATTAAAACAATCACTAACAAGTGTATAATAGATTATAAAATAACAATCTATGCAACTTATTGTGTTCATTTAAAGTTATGTATACAATGTGGATCTATAAAGTAGTGACGCTTACCATTATGGTGTGTGTGTGTGTGTGTGTGTGTGCTAATCTATAAAGTTTGTCACACGTAAATCTATTATATTGAGAGAGAGAGAGAGAGTCTTCTAATATGATACAAACAAATAATGATAGCAATATTGTCATATGTAGCGCCCAACGTGTGCGAGTACTGTGTGCCTTGGCTGTGGTAGTGTAGGTGGTGGCGCCTGCCTAGACACCACGGGTCTCTGCTAGACAGGACCACACGGGCTTGGCCTCTCAACACTCTTCTCTGAGCTAGTGCCGATACAAATGGCCAGTCCTGTATAGAATCGTGAGGTTCAGAGTCGTAAAAGATTCCAGGACGAGCTCCATAGAAACTGAAACTGAAACTGAACTGGGACGGGAGTGCAAACTAGACAGGTGCCACATACCTAATATTTTGTCGCAAAACTTAGTTGGGCTACTGTACATGTTTAACATCTTTATATTCCTGCATATTTATATTACTGATACCGTGTGTAAATGTAACGTGACCAAATATAATTAAGTTAACATTATAGACCATTCTATAATTATTTGATACGTCACTTGTGTACCTTTTATTGTCTGCCCAATATGACAGAACAATATACTTTATTCCATAACCTATGCCAATTGAATAAACTAAAGTGTGAAATAATATTGTGTTCTTATTGTGTGAATGCTGCCTTGGGATAAAGAGTTGATGCAAGATATATAAAGCTAGAAGTGACCCTGTCGAGCATATTCTATCTCAAGATATCTTATTATAAGATTGTTATCGAGATTATACCAAGTCGAGTTGAAACACCAACCCGACATTTCAATAATACTGAAGCCAGTTGGATTACAACCCGGCATAACACAAAGCAATAACACACACACACACACACACACACACACACACACACACACACACACACACATTCAAATCATTACTACTCAACCCTGGCTCTACTTTATCATAATCCCTTTCTTCTTCAGTTGTTCCTTTAATAATATCACAGGCTTCACTTGGCTCCAAGGTAAACACAGGCAGTAAAGAAGGATCGTGGCTGCTGTGTGCTCAACAGGATGGTTACAAGTTCCTATTATACACGAGCATGTCCCCATATGCCACACGTGTACAGTCATAACAAGTATACCACGAAATTAATCTATATATAACTCAAACAATATATGAGTGCTAAAAATATAGCGGATGCCTCAGATTTTGTATTTAATGGTTCATATACAGTATATACATATATAAAAATACATATTCTGTACGTGTATAAACTGTATATATATATATATATATATATTATATATATATTATATATATATGTATATATAACGTATATATATATATATATATATATATATATATACTGTATATATATATATATATATATATATATATATATATATATATATATATATATATATATATATTATATATATATATATATTCTCTTTTAAACAGACGAGGTTAAAGGAAACAGCAGTTTCAGCATTCAGTATTTTATTGTTACAGCTTTCAATAGTTCTAACAATTTTCCTCTGGGGTTCAGAGATGAGGTACAACAGGTTAGCAAAATTCATGGTGGATCCAACGTTTCACAAGTAAACATCTTGCATCTTCAGGGAATGGACTGGTAATGATTAGAGTAATTGAAATGAATATAGAAAAGGTGGGTGAGGGTGAAAGAAGGGAAGTTTTTATTGGTTAAGTAGGAGAGACAGTGGTAAAAGTGAGAGCAAATAGAGTGTCGGGGCTTGACCCAACGTGCGTGAGTTGAGTATTGGGCTGGATCAGTATGGCTTGCCAAGAAGGGGGCTGGGAGGCTGCAAGATGAAGGCAGGAGATGGTGGTGTTGATGGTGGTGGTGAAGAAGTCGATGGTGTTAATGTTGGTGTTTAACGAATTATTCCATGTTGAAGGTCTTTCTCGATCTTTTTGGGTTTTTCATGGAGCTCCTGATCTTGAACAGCTGACTTTGGAAGATCCTTAGACCTTCTACTTGCTCTGGTGTAAAAGATGGATCAGGGGTTGGTTCGGTGTCCCCCAAAATGGCTCTCCAAAAAGGTGATTCAGGGGGGGGACGTCTTTTTCGTCTTGGTGCTGCATCCTTGACTCCTTCTTCCTCGATCGTCTCCACGTCGACTATTTCTCCTATGGTGGACACAGTGTACTCAGACGACGTGGAGGGAAGTGCCACCGGATGATTAATGGTGGCAGGTGCTGGAGTCGAGGCTGCTACTGGTCCGGTGATGTTGACTGCTGATGGAGGTGGCGATGCCGAGACTGCAGGAGGAGGTGGTGGAAGGCTGCTCCTATTGATTGGTTTGTAGATGTTCAGGCGTTTCCGTGGCTGCTGTCTTGGACGTTGTTGGGGAGCCTGTGGACGAGTGATTTTGGTGGAGTGCATGTTTGGGATGATAATAGAGGGCAAGTTGTTAGCTTGTAGGAGGGCAGGGAGATACACCTTAGGAGGTTGATGTCCCCACCAGCAAGAGCAGTGGCTGTGGTGACAATGATTTTGATGATTGAGTCCTTGTCACAAGATGGCTGCTCTACTCTTGCCTTCTCCTTCCTCTTCCTGGCATGCACCGATCCCTTCACACAGTCACCCTTGGGTCCAGATACTCGATGTGCCTCCATTCCCTTCTTCCCCTTTTTTATGGTAAACTCTACCCTCTCTCCGTCACCAAGAGAGGGCAGAGCGTGGAGTGGATTGGGGCGAGATATGCTCCTTCTATGTACAAAGATGTCTCCTCCTTCCTGTTGGCTGATAAAGCCCATTCCCTTTTTGTAGTTAAACCATTTAACATGGTCAGCAAAGCAGGTGGGGGCTGCTGGAAGCATGATGGTTTTGGTGGTAAGGGATAGGTGGAGAGTTGTAGCCAATCAGGAGAGAGCAGGAGCTGTGATTGATTAGAGTAATGGAATGGAAGTATATAGGAAAGGTGAAGCAAGTAATTATAATTTTGATCACTCTTAACGGATTAGAGTAAGGACAAAGCAACATATTTATACAAAATTCGAGGATCAAGAATAGGTAGGTGGGCGGAGCTACTGGCTGTGGGGTGGCTGTTCATTGGTGGAAGGCAGTCTATTCGCGAGACGGGCACTAAATCTTATCGGTGGTTGGTTGTTGGCTGTGGGTGGCTGTGATTGGTTGGTGTTGTCAGTTGTGTGCTGGGCGCGGAAAGGTGAGGGAGGGGGGCACAGGGCGAGAGGAAGGAGGGCAGTATGCCTGTAGCGCTTGCCTGAAGGAAGAATTTGAAGGTCTTGTGTTTGGTTGTTGATGCTGGGGTTGAGCGTTTGGATATATAGAGCTTCTAAAATAGCTAGTCTTCTGGGGTCTGATTCTTTGTCGAGTATGGTAGTTTGTTTGTCTAGGTCGGCGCGAGTTAGGGCAAGATGGTGGGGGGCTTGATAGTGATCTTTTATAGCGCCAGATTGAAGGTGGAGGGTTAGTCGACGGGAAAGGCGAGTCTGTGTCATTCCAACATAGGATAGGGGTCCACAGTCCCCAGAGGTGCAAATATGCTGGTATATCACATGATCGTCTTTCGGTTGGTTGGTGGAAATGGGGCGGTTACGGAGGACAAGGTTGGAGGTCTTAGGAGATTTGTAGTAAATAATGAGTTTTATTTTATTGTCAGGGTTGGTGGGGAGGATGTTTTTGTGAATTATTTCTTTCATAATGGATTCGTCTGTTGTGTGGTCGGAAGATATGTAGTTTCTGTAAAAAATGTAATGTCATTGGCCGGATTGGTGCTAGGGGGGTCTTGTTTGTACCATTTTTCTAGGTGGTGGTTGATGGCATTGGTGACGTCAGTGTTGGAATACCCATTGTTGACTAGGACCTGGGTGAGCCTTTCCAATTCATTGTGTGTGTCATTCCAGGTGGTGGTAACCGCCCCATTTCCACCAACCAACCGAAAGACGATCATGTGATATACCAGCATATTTGCACCTCTGGAGACTGTGGACCCCTATCCTATGTTGGAATGACACAGACTCGCCTTTCCCGTCGACTAACCCTCCACCTTCAATCTGGCGCTATAAAAGATCACTATCAAGCCCCCCACCATCTTGCCCTAACTCGCGCCGACCTAGACAAACAAACTACCATACTCGACAAAGAATCAGACCCCAGAAGACTAGCCATTTTAGAAGCTCTATATATCCAAACGCTCAACCCCAGCATCAACAACCAAACACAAGACCTTCAAATTCTTCCTTCAGGCAAGCGCTACAGGCATACTGCCCTCCTTCCTCTCGCCCTGTGCCCCCCTCCCTCACCTTTCCGCTCCCAGCACACAACTGACAACACCAACCAATCACAGCCACCCACAGCCAACAACCAACCACCGATAAGATTTAGTGCCCGTCTCGCGAATAGACTGCCTTCCACCAATGAACAGCCACCCCACACCCAGTAGCTCCGCCCACCTACCTATTCTTGATCCTCGAATTTTGTATAAATATGTTGCTTTGTCCTTACTCTAATACTTCCCCGTCTGCTTTAAGACCGCAACAATCATCCTTATTCCCAAGAAAAATCAAAATAGCAAAGACCCACTGAACTACAGACCCATTAGTCTACTTGAGACTCTTGGGAAGACTTTTGAAACAATCATAAATCGCCGACTCAGACTGTACCTCGAAGACGAAGGACTTCTCACTGACAAACAGTTTGGTTTTAGACCCCGCAGATCCTCCCAGGAAGCACTTAACATAATCACCAACTACATTCACATTAACAAACACTCCAGACGAGGACACAAAACAGCACTCATCACAAAAGACATCAAAAAAGCATTTGACACTGTATGGCACGTAGGCCTGAAGTACAAAATCTGCGAAAACTTCAATTTCCCCTTACCAATTAAAAAACTTCTCTGCAACTTCTTAGATAACAGATCAGCCAAAAATTAAATTTTCAAATTTCTATTCAGACTCATTTCCACTCCATGCAGGCGTACCTCAGGGCTCCGTGCTCGCACCTACACTGTACATTCTCTACACTAATGACATGCCAGATCCAATCAATAATGACTCTCTCACAATTTCCTACGCTGACGACGTGACGCAACTTGTTAGGGCAACTACCATAGACAGTTTGACGAACAAAGCCAAGAGAGAGCTTGACCGAACAGCACAATGGGAACAGAAATGGCGGATTCAGGCTCATCCTCGAAAATCCTTTATCACCTACATATCCACTGGTTACCTATGTCCTAGACCACTATTCCTCAACTCCCGCGCACCTCCTCCCGATCGCATCCCAGTAACTGTCTCACCCACCAACAAAGTACTCGGCCTAACCTTTGACAAAAACTTCTCTTTCATCGTCATGCAAATCAGATTATCCCCATTGCTTCAAAATCACTTCAATCACTTTTCCGTTTTCAAAATGCCTCCATCAAAACTAAAACCCATTTGTACAAAGCCCTAATTAGACCGCTACTTTCATATGCCCCACTGACCAGCACTCTTTTGGCAAACTCCAACAAAATTAAACTTCAAAGAATTCAGAACAGAGCACTGAGGTGGATCCATGGAACTCGGTGGTATGAGTTCCAAACATCGGAACACTTGCATGAACTCTCCCGCATCCCTCCACTTAATGTCTACAACAACTTTCTGGCTAATAAACAACTTGAAAAACTTGAGACCTTTAATAACTTTGTCCAAATTTTTAATAATATCACTCAACCCATCCGTCCCTGGTCGAACCTCTTGCATCCAATCAACAGAGAGGCTCCCAATCCCCTATTCACATAATAACTTTGTTACACCACAAACTCACACTCAATTTTCACCATTCCTTTTACTCACCTACCAGCCAAAATTTCTAATTCTTTCACAAATACACAATAAAAACTAAAGGAAATTAAGCTCTTCATAAGACAGTGTAATCTTCTCTAGACTGCAGTTGACAACCATGCCTTGCTGCCCCACTTTAGACCCTTACCATCCAAAATTGCCAGACCATCATTAAAACATTCTCCATTAGCAAATTTTATATTCAATTCACCCAGACTCATCTGATTCGTCCAGACTGGTAGAGGCGGTGGGGCATGCCGGCTCGTCCACAGCCCAGCCTCCATGCCACTTTTGACCGATCAGAGCTTCTGAATCTCACTTCACCAAATTAACTTTTACCACCCAAATTAATTATCTTTTGCCTTACCACCCATTTTTATCTCCAAGCCTTCTTGACGTGCCATACTGAGGCTCTCGGAAAATGTGTCTCAATACCAACAGTGCCTCCCCTAAACCCCCAAACTAAAATCAACAACTCACGCAAGTTGGGTCAAGCCCCGACACTCTTTATGCTCCTACTTTTTCACTTTCTCTCTTACTACACCAATAAAAACTTCCCTTCTTTCACCCTCACCCACCTTTTCTATATTCATTCATTACTCTAATCATTACCTGCCCATTCCCTGAAGATGCAAGATGTTTACTTGTGAAACGTTGGATCCACCATGAATTTTGCTAACCTATTGTACCTCATCTCTGAACCCCAGAGGAAAATTGTTAGAACTATTGAAAGCTGTAACAATAAAATACTGAATGCTGAAACTGCTGTTGCCTTTAACCTCGTCTGTTTAAAAGAGAATCAATTACCTGGCTATACTAACATATATATATATATATATATATATATATATATATATATATTTTCTTTAATACATACGAGGTTGAAAGAAATGGCAATTTCTGCGTTGGAAATTTTATTATTCAAAGTTTCCAGGTCTCTGATGAGTTTTCGCTGGGTGGCAGGAAGTAGATGAAGGAGATGAGCAAAATTCATGGTGGTACAGGGTTACATTAAAGTACATGATGATACAGGATATACGACGCGTTTCACTGGACAACCAGCATTATCAAGTAAGGAAGGAATGATATAAAAGGTAAACAGGAAGGGTATATATAGAGGGTGGAGGATCAGAGGAGGCGGAAAACAGGGGGCAAAAGTCTGCTATTGGTGGAAGGGAAAACTAGGAGAGAAAAAGGGGGTAACCGCTTCACGCATGCGCACTGGATGCGGGATGGTGGTCGATAGGTGGGGTCGAAGCTGATTGGCTGCGTGTCGAGGGGCGTGGCCTAAGTTGTGTGGCGCCTGCAGAAGACGAAGCTGAAGGAGGTAGCGCGGGGGGCTGCGTCAAGGGCACCGGGGGGCGAGGAGGGGTGTTAGGTCCAGTAGGGTAGTGCCTTTTGGCAGAAGGAAGGATCTGAAGGTCCAGAGTTTGGTTGTTGATGTTGGGATGTAAGGCTTGGATATATAAAGCTTCGAGAATAGGTAATCTCCTTGGGTCACTTTCTTTATCGAGTATGGTGGTGTGTTTCTCTAACTCGTTGCGTGTGAGGTGAGGGTGGTTAGGGGTGAGATAGTGGTCTTTGATGGCTCCAGCCTGAAGGTGAAGAGTTAACCGACGTGAAAGACGAGTCTGCGTCATACCAATATAGGAATGAGGTCCACAGTCCTCATAATTACAGGTATGTTGGTAAATGACGTGATCGTCGGTCATCGGGCTCTTTATCTTGGTGGAGGCTGGTTTGTTGCGGAGAACGAGGTTGGAGGTCTTGGGGGATTTGTAAAATTATTAATTTGATTTTGTTTTCCGGGTTGGTTGGGTGGACATGCTTGGAGATTATTTCTTTTAAGACGGCCTCGTCATTTTTGTGTTCAGAGGACATGTAATTGCGGTAGAAGATCTTAATTTCATTGGGGGGGTCAATGTTGGGAGGGCTTTGGGTGTACCATTTTTCAAGCTGGTGGTTGATGGTGCTGGAGATGTCGGAGTTGGAGTATCCGTTATTTACTAAAACTTGGGATAGTCTTTCTAGTTCCTGGTGGGTGTCGGCCCAGGTAGAGCAGTGCGTGAGGGCTCTCCTAACATAGGCGGAGATGGAGGATAGAAGATAACGGCGGGGGCATTCACTATCACCGTTGAGGCATTGTCCTGTGTTAGTTGGTTTAATGTAGACGGTGGTTTTGAACCCATGGTCGTTCAGAGCTACGAGGATGTCGAGGAAGGGGAGTTGTCCATTGTTAGATTTTTCAAAGGTGAAGTTAAGTCCGGAGGAGGTCATGAAGCGACGCTGGAGTTCCTGTAGTTCGTGGAGGTCCTTGATTTGCACGAAGATGTCATCCACGTATCTACAGTAGACGGCGGGTCGTTGGGCAGCCAGGAGCTCTTCCTCGATGGTACCCATGAAAAAGTTCGCAAAAAGAACTCCTAGGGGGCTGCTCATCGCCACACCGTCTATCTGCTTGTACATGTTGCCCCGGGGGCAAAGGAAGGGGGCCTCCTTGGTACATAGCTCCAGTAGTGTTTTCAGACCACCTCAAAGCCGAAATCAACACAGCCCTCGAACAACTCCTTGAACAACACAGAAGACAAGCCGAAAACACAACCATAAAAAAGCTTGCCCGTCTTTATGGCGGAAACTTAAAACTACCCAAACCAACAAAAGGATATATAAACCTTACTAACACCATTCTGACCCTGGACCAAGAAGACCTCCTCAACAAAGGCCTCAACTGCCACTACAGCTCCAAACCTGGCGCCCACCGGAAACGCCTAGAAACGGAAATCCTCCTGGACGACATCCTACGACTCAAGAAGGATGGCAAGGTCACCACTACTCCCGCCCTACAACCTACTCTCCTCGCTGAAGCCGCCAAAACCAGAGGAACTCACCATAGCAAAATACTCAACAAACAACACTTCCAAGCTGCCAAACTATTAAGAGACAACCCCAACATCATCATCCGTCGTGCGGATAAAGCCTCCTGCCTCGTGATCCATGACAAGGAGGAATATCTTAGAAAATGGACGTCATCTTAAGTGACAACACTAAATTTAAGATCACCCGCAACCCAACCGACGAAATCAAACGTATTGCCAACACCACCATCACCGCCATCAACGCCAAACAAGGAGGGATCCACCTTAAAAAAACTCGTCGGAGAATACACCCCTGGTTATGCGTACGGAACCATCAAAACACACAAACCTGGGAACCCCCTCCGCCCCATCATCTCCCAGATCCCCACTGCCACCTACCAGATCGCCAAGGCCCTGAACAACCTCCTCACCCCCTACGTGCCCAGCCAATTCAACCTTAACTCAGCCCACGATTTCTTGGAAATTTTACGAGACGCCCCCCGTAACAACAACCACACAATCGCCTCTCTCGACGTAGAAAGCCTGTTCACCAACGTGCCAGTGGATAGGACCATTGACATGATTCTACGTCGAATTTACCATTGCCCTGATACTCCTACACTGGACATCCCGGAGAAGGCCCTGAAAACACTACTGGAGCTATGTACCAAGGAGGCCCCCTTCCTTTGCCCCCGGGGCAACATGTACAAGCAGATAGACGGTGTGGCGATGGGCAGCCCCCTAGGAGTTCTTTTTGCGAACTTTTTCATGGGTACCATCGAGGAAGAGCTCCTGGCTGCCCAACGACCCGCCGTCTACTGTAGATACGTGGATGACATCTTCGTGCAAATCAAGGACCTCCACGAACTACAGGAACTCCAGCGTCGCTTCATGACCTCCTCCGGACTTAACTTCACCTTTGAAAAATCTAACAATGGACAACTCCCCTTCCTCGACATCCTCGTAGCTCTGAACGACCATGGGTTCAAAACCACCGTCTACATTAAACCAACTAACACAGGACAATGCCTCAACGGTGATAGTGAATGCCCCCGCCGTTATCTTCTATCCTCCATCTCCGCCTATGTTAGGAGAGCCCTCACGCACTGCTCTACCTGGGCCGACACCCACCAGGAACTAGAAAGACTATCCCAAGTTTTAGTAAATAACGGATACTCCAACTCCGACATCTCCAGCACCATCAACCACCAGCTTGAAAAATGGTACACCCAAAGCCCTCCCAACATTGACCCCCCCAATGAAATTAAGATCTTCTACCGCAATTACATGTCCTCTGAACACAAAAATGACGAGGCCGTCTTAAAAGAAATAATCTCCAAGCATGTCCACCCAACCAACCCGGAAAACAAAATCAAATTAATAATTTATTACAAATCCCCCAAGACCTCCAACCTCGTTCTCCGCAACAAACCAGCCTCCACCAAGATAAAGAGCCCGATGACCGACGATCACGTCATTTACCAACATACCTGTAATTATGAGGACTGTGGACCTCATTCCTATATTGGTATGACGCAGACTCGTCTTTCACGTCGGTTAACTCTTCACCTTCAGGCTGGAGCCATCAAAGACCACTATCTCACCCCTAACCACCCTCACCTCACACGCAACGAGTTAGAGAAACACACCACCATACTCGATAAAGAAAGTGACCCAAGGAGATTACCTATTCTCGAAGCTTTATATATCCAAGCCTTACATCCCAACATCAACAACCAAACTCTGGACCTTCAGATCCTTCCTTCTGCCAAAAGGCACTACCCTACAGGACCTAACACCCCTCCTCGCCCCCCGGTGCCCTTGACGCAGCCCCCCGCGCTACCTCCTTCAGCTTCGTCTTCTGCAGGCGCCACACAACTTAGGCCACGCCCCTCGACACGCAGCCAATCAGCTTCGACCCCACCTATCGACCACCATCCCGCATCCAGTGCGCATGCGTGAAGCGGTTACCCCCTTTTTCTCTCCTAGTTTTCCCTTCCACCAATAGCAGACTTTTGCCCCCTGTTTTCCGCCTCCTCTGATCCTCCACCCTCTATATATACCCTTCCTGTTTACCTTTTATATCATTCCTTCCTTACTTGATAATGCTGGTTGTCCAGTGAAACGCGTCGTATATCCTGTATCATCATGTACTTTAATGTAACCCTGTACCACCATGAATTTTGCTCATCTCCTTCATCTACTTCCTGCCACCCAGCGAAAACTCATCAGAGACCTGGAAACTTTGAATAATAAAATTTCCAACGCAGAAATTGCCATTTCTTTCAACCTCGTATGTATTAAAGAAAATTTATTACCTGGCTTTACCAACATAATATATATATATATACATATATATATATATATATACAGTATATATATATACTGTATATTATATGTATATATATATATATATATATATATATATTGTATATATTTTGTCTATGTGTATAAAGGAGACAAAAGGCAATTTGCCTATAACAAGTGTCTTCCCCAAGAGCCAAAAGAGTGACAGACAGCCAAATTCAAGAGACGTTGGGGTCAATATGCCTGGACACACAAAATTTAAATCAGTCTAAGTCATAGGATGAAGGAAAGCTTGATTGAAAGAGAGAGTTCCAGAGTTCACTTGTTGAGTAGAAGAAAGACTGAGAAAATTTGCCAATTCTTGGGTTGGAGAGCTGGCCAGAATAGGAGTGGCACTGTGTTGCAAGGCGGGTACCTCGCACTCGCCATAAGGGAGGGGTATGCGCTGAGAGAGCTCTGAAGAATACTGATGTGTTTAATCGCGATCGAAGCGTGAAAGAGATGCAATACTGCGACGTGTAGAAAGAGATTGTAGTGAACTTTTTAGAGGAGGTGAGTTGATGCTTTTGATTCTTCTCGTTTGAGTTTAATGAGTGTATAATTTGTATGGCTAACGGCTGTATGTTCCAACAATAGACAAAACCATACGCAAAAGAAATACAAACGAGATATTCCACTATATCCATTTCAATGATATGCTATTTGCTTTGTTTAGTTGATAATTATATATATATTATTATATATTCGTTTCATCCTTTGATATGTAGCAAAGAATGACATGTTAATCCAATGTAAATAACAGAACGCTGTGTCACTATATTTCAGGCGAACAAAGGCAATTTTACTCAGTTTTAAAAGGTTGTCCAATAATCGAATTATTACAATCTGTCTAAACCCTCTGATTTCCCAAATACCTTCCTAAGCTAAACAAATATTGTCTACTGATAGACATAATTCAATGGAGAAAAGCGTCCTAGAGGTCTGCAAGGGTTAATATAGCAGCTACGCACTTACAAGCTAACCAAGAAGCAGTATATTCATAACTGATGCAATCTACAACTCAACTCAGGATGACCTTACAATTTTAAGTGCATCAGTTAAGCAGGATCACGTTCTCCTTCCGGGGCAATATATCTCTTACATCTTACACCCAGTTATATTCTCTCCAACAAGAACGTTAGAAGGAACATCATCACCTCCAAGCAATGAGTGCATTCGGCTTAATAATGAGGTTAGTTTGACATAGTTGGCATTTTGTGCATATGTTTCTATAGATCTGTCTATTGCCAGACGACAATAATCCACAAAGGTGGCCATGAATGAATCGCACCCATACACCTCTGTCCCCCATCAGCCGACGCCCTTCTTCCCACCCAACACTGGTTTCACGCATACATGTCTCAACTTCATCTTTCCACCTCACATCTCAGTCTGCCTCTCCCTCTCTGTCCTTCCACCTCACTCTCGTACACTCTCTTAGTCATTCTCTTGCTTCCCATACATTTCACATGGTTGAATCATCTTAAGGTTTTCCTTTTCACACCTTTCAGCACATCCACACCGACACCACACCGCTCTCGTACTTCCCCAATGGTCTTGTCTATCCCTCTATGTAACTCCACATGCACTTCTCACGTAATTCAGTTCTACCCCTCTCACTCTTGATTTGTGTCTCTCCAACAACGGCCATGCTTCATTCCCATACAGCAATGTCGACATTACCCCACGATCATGCAAGGACTGCTTTACTTCCATGCTGAACACCCTATTGCTTGTTACTGCTTTCCGTGTTACTACAATCATCTTCCCTTGTTTCATCCTCTCCCGCACTTCATCCTCCATACTCCCATCTTTACTCAACACACTGCCAAATTATGTTTAGTTAGCTGACATTCTCCATAACCTAACCGTTCAATATCACTTCACACTCTATGACTGTATCTATTTCAACAACCATAACCTTTTATTTTCCCGCATTTACCTTCAGGTTCCGTTTTTCACACACTGTTCCAAACATATTTACCAGACCCTGCAACTCCCACTCATTGTCACACATCAGAACTGTATCATCGGCAAACAGCAGTACAGGCAACTTCCACTAATTTCCTTCCCCTTATCAGCGGTACACCAACTCCTACTGCTCTTCCTTGTATTTCTTGCATGACTCCATTCTTATGTATATACAGTCATTGAATAACCATGGGGACATCACACACCCTTGCTTTAACCCAACATTCAGATCAAAGAACTCACTCTGTTCATTCTCCACTCGCACTGCCGCCTTTGGGCCTTCATACATGCTCTTCACAGCTTTCAGCAACTTGCCAGGTACTCCGTATCAACTCGGTCATAGGCATTCTCCAAGTCCATAAAGGCAGCATACAACTTTTGTCCCTTCTCCAGATATTTCTCAACACAATATTTCAAGGCAAACACACCCTTTTCCCTCCCTAAGCCCTCACCTACCCATTTTTCCGTTCTCGTGCTCACTATCTCTATCACTACTACCCTACTGTACATTGTCATTACTATGCTTAGCAGACATATTCCCTGCTGATTACCACACACTCCTCTCTCCCCTTATACAGGGGCACTATTATGCCTATCTTCCAGTCTTCAGGCACATTTATCTTCTCCCATGATAATCTACACATTGTCCATTCCCATTTAATCACCATCTCACCACAATACCTCAGCATCTCCGCACCCACTTGATCTATCCCTGACGCTTTCCCAACTTAACTTTTTTCAAGGCCTAACACAGTTTTGACCTGATCCCCACCTCATCCTTCACGACTTCTCTTAATTTCTAGGACCAATCTGCGGCGTTACCTGAAGATGGACAAGGTTGTCCAAAATATTGTAAAATACACCGTCAAGATATGGACGGTTAGCGCCTTTTATCCTTCTTTTTCTATTGATTTTTTGGTAACCTGGAGGCTAAAAAAATTATATATATACATAGGATATATATATATATATATATATATATATATATATATAAATATATTCCTCAGGGCTCTGTCTTATCTCCTCTTATCTTTCTAATGTTCCTAAACGATCTTCTCAACTGTATCTCCAGTCCCATCCATTCTTACGCAGACGACTCTACCTTACACTACTCGATTAATTTTCCAGAACGCCCCAACCAGCAATCCCTCAAAAATAAACGTAATGAAGCCATATGCTGATGCGATTTCATACGATTTTCGTCGCCGAGGACGTAGTCTTGTCAATTCGCAATTAATTTGTGCGACGTCAACGATTTTGACCGTTAAAAACCGTTGACAAGTTTACACTTGGCGACGATGTCGCCGATGGGTAAGACGTAATCGGCGACATTATGCGACGTCATCGGCAAATTGAGCGATGGTTCGCCGATGACCTCGGCGAGAACTGTCACATTTGAATAAAATATTGCGAAATAATGCGAAGGATGAACGAATCCTCGGCGTATGTTCTGTGACGTCTTCGGCGAATTAAGCGATTGTTCGGCGAATACCTCGGCGAGATTATCCGAAATTTGTTTGCATATATTTCATGGCACAAACATAAGAACATAAGAAAACGGGAGTCTGCAGAAAGCAGATCGGCCCACACAAGGCAGATCCCTGTCACACCCAACCCCAATTAAAAGGCCTAATTATAGACCCAACTCACTAATGCCTTGAGGACTGACCTCACCAAAACGGTCAGAGATCAACACAAGATTACGGGGTCTGCAGAGCGCCGATTGGCCCACACCAAGCAGATCCCCCCTCGTACCCAACCCAACTCGTCGAAAATGTACAAATTTATCTTAAAATCGCCAAACTAATGGGCCGAACGTCATAAAATATGAAAACTAATGGGATTAACCATGAGGAAGAAAGGGGACCAGAAAAACGACCCATCTCCCCTTAATTCGGAGATTGGCAATGTCCGGCTTCGCCGGAGACATTTTCTATCAAATAATGTACAAATTTAGCTTGCTCTCAAAACAAAAAATATATATGTTGGCTCGCTACCGCTCACCAGGAAAATATTGAAACCTGGATGGGGGTAAACGTCTTAAAACAGTAGGCTGAACGGGGCGGTACGGATACAAGGCAAAGAGAGAGGGAGAGAAATAGAAAAGAAAAGAAAAAACGAGGAGAGAGGGAGAGAAAGAGAAAACAAAAAACAGCGAGGTGGGCTCAATGTTTGCGTTACGCGTTACGGCTTAAAAATTGAGCCCACCTCGCTTTTTTTTTCTCCTTCTCTCCCTCTCTCCTCTTTTTTGTTTGTTTTCTCTTTCTCTCCCTCTCTCTTTGCCTTGTATCCGTTCGGCCCCGTTCAGCCTACTGTTTTATGACGTTTACCCCCATCCAGGTTTCAATATTTTCCTGGTGAGCGGTAGCGAGCCAACATATATATATTTTTGTTTTGAGAGCAAGCTAAATTTGTAAATTTTTCGATAGACAAATTTCTCCGGCGAAGCCGGCTTTCTCCATATAATGCTGGTTCGCTATCGCTTGCCAGGAAGATATCAATACTTGGATGGGGATAAACGTCTTAAAACAGTTGGCTGAATGGGGCTGAATGGATACAAACCAGAGAAGGAGAGAAAAGGAGAGAAAGAGAACAAAAAACAGGTGACTCCCCCACGAGAGGTGCATAGAAAAAAGGGTTGACAGGTTCACTATAGGCCTAATCATGTTTGTTTACCCACCTCGCCGAAGGTGCTCTTTGGCCTCGGCAGGTGTGTCTTGAGCAATAGATGTCCCTCCATCTGTGCCTTTGTCTCTAATTTCCTTTCCGTCCGTTCCATAGCTGCGGTTGTGGACGGCCATCGCTCATTTCCTCATCCTATCAACTCCGGTGTTCCTCAGGGTTCTGTCCAATCTCCTATTCTCTTTCTAATTTTCATAAATTATATTCTCAACTGTACATCCAGTCCCATCCATTCATATGCAGACGACTCTACCTTACACCACTCAATTAGTTTTCCTGAATGCCCTAGCCAGCAGTCCCTCAAAAGTAAACGTAATGAAGCCATATAATACTTATCTTTTGATCTAGCTACTATTTCCAATTGGGGTAGAGAAAACATTGTTGCATTTAATGCTTCCAAAACTAAATTTATCCATCTTACTACCCGTCAGGAACCTCCCGTATTCGTCAACAATACAATAATCAACCCTTCATTTTCTCTCAATGTTCTCGGTGTCTCTTTTTCTTTTACTCTGACTTGGAAAGACCATATTAAAAGTCTCGCTAAGGCAGCCTCCCAGAAGCTGGATGTGCTCAACCGCCTCAAGGGTTTTTTTACCCCTGCGCAGCTTCTTGTTCTGTACAGGGGCACAGTGCATCCTTGTATTGAGTATTGTTCACATGTGTTGAGAGGATCCTCTCACACCGCACTCCTAGATAAAGTAGAAAGGAAAGCCTTTCGTATAATTGACTCCCGTCCACTCACCAACTCTCTGCAATCTCTCTCTCTTCGCCGCAATGTTGCATCTCTCTCGCTATTACAATAATCAGTGCTCCTCAGAGCTCTCCCAGTGTATACCACCTCCTCTACGTAGGGTATGTGGTACCAGTCTTACAACACAATCCTACCCCTACTCTCTGCAACTCTCCAACCCAAGAGTGAAACATTACTCTCAGTCTTCTTCTATTCAACAGCTGAGCTCTGGAACTCTCTCCCAGAATCAGTCTTTCCCTCCTCCTATTACTTAAATTGCCTCAAACTCCACGTGATCAGGCATTTTGGCTCGAACGTCCCTTGATTTTGGCCGTCACTCTTTCAAGTATGGGGGAGGCACTCGCTACAGGCAGTTCTGCCTTTTGTCTCCCTCACTCACATAGGAAAAAACATATATATATATATATTGTTACGTTACGAGCAAGGTTCGAACCCATAACATAACTAACATTCCACTAAAAAATACAAAACGAGGACTTATTATTTAGCCTCACAAAATGCGGAACATATGACTATCAGTTTCAGTCAAGAAGAAGTGGCATGTTAAACTTCCACAAAACTAGCAACTCTCTCTGTAGTCACTAAAACCTTGGTAGGTGAAAAGATGTGGCAAGTTCATAAAATATCAGTTGATATCAAATGGCTGTTTTAGCCTAAAAAACCCAAAGTTATTCCTTTCTTATCACTCGTTCAGATTTCGTTATCTTTAGTTACTTTGACTTAGATTGATCCCAACAATCAAAAGAATAATATATTAGCATAAAGGTAAAATGTAAAGATTATATAAAATAAAATTATAATTTATTTACATGATTAATTATACACAAAAGTTACTTCAAGTGAAACTATCAAAGTGAGAAACATTGAAGTGAAATAGTAAAGAAACTCTTAAGAAAATAATGCATAGTTATATAAATACCCTCCAAGAGAGTAAGTGAAAGCAATCAATAAACATAGAAAAATCCTAGGCGATACTTATTCAACTCATGGTGATTCTTTTACAAACAAACTCCAGGCAGGGCAGCTTATGATGATGGCGGCGAATACAGTACTTTGCCGTTCAATCAATCAAATTGAGTAGTGACAGGGGGTTAGGGGGAAGTGGGGATAGGACAAGAATTAGTTGGATGAAGTGAATTTTAGCAGGAGAAAAAGGTGTCCAGGCTTAACTGGAGCTGCCTGTGGGTTTTCCTGATTTAGCTGCTAAAGAGACTGGCCAGGGCAAGGTCGACAGGGGCGCGTTGGGGTGACTCCTTGCTGGCTTGGGTATCACATGCCATGCCATTCCGACATGTCTGTTCGGGGGGGGGGGTTGTGAGCCTCATGGATTTGATATGTTTTCGTCATGAGACTTTGCCGTTACGGTACTAGCGGCTTATATACCCTTAGCGCACCTGGCTCTGATACCAACTTCTCTAACTGTATTAATCTCAACTCATTATATACTTGCTGAATTAAAGTATTACTTTTACCAAGAACTCTATGATATATCTTGTAAACATTACTTATGATTAGAAAAGCCAAATACATTATTACCTAGTTATAATCACTATTATTCGTACGTCAGGCAACGAAGAAGAACAAGGGTTGGAAGAAAGGGGGGGGAGAATGAATAGGGTTACGAGTGTAGGACGACAGGGGGTAGAATGGAATGTGAACGAAAACGTGGGGGGGGGGGGGGGGGAGGGGTGGTGATGAGAGAACTGCCTGCCTTACCACCACACTCTGACTCGTACACTCTTGAACAAAAATATCTTCCTATATGAAACGAAGCTGTCTACAGGTCGAATTAATTATACCGGGTTCATAACATTGCAAACGATGTTCAATCATAACTAATTAACCCTTATTTAGCGGCGAGCAACATAAGTCGAGTTAAAAAAAGCTGGACTATGTGGCGGCGCTCGACATAACTCGAGTGGCAATTTCAGCACGTAATGTGGCTGAGAGAGAGAGAGACAAGTGGTGGCAGGAGACTAGCGAGCGTATGACTGCTCCAGACCACCGCGGCGAACCTACTGACACAAATCTCAGCTCCCTCCTCCCTCTCTCACTCGCTACATACTCAATTATGTACTGAAAGTACCGAATTACCTGCTTTTTGCACTCGCGTTGCACGGTTATTGCAAGAAAACTATCCATCATACAAGGATCGTTATGGTGTCATTCGAAAGCTCTGTTTATGCCCTTTCCGGGATAGGTACTTGTTTTACGTTCTGGGTCTTATTTAGGCATGAAAATGATCACGTAAACAGCCCTATTTTGGCTAAAAACACCCCGCTGTGCGGTACACATAAATAAACCGCATAGGCCGCTCGTAAGGTGTTAAAGATCGTACCCACCAAAACAAGCACAATACCTCAATTACAACCAGTGACACTTGAATGAAATAGAAATCTCTAACAATATATAAAGTATATATATATATATATATATATATATATATATATATACTTTCCTTGTTTCCTTCCCTAACTTGCTTGACCTCTTTCCAGAAGTGTCTTAGTCTCCCTCCACTTTACACATAAATTCCTCCCAAATTCTTAATCTAATTTTCTCATACTTTCCTTCACTACTCTCCTTTTCTCCCAGTACCTTTCCTTTTGCTAACTCTCCAAATCTTCATTCCCTATGCTACCTAACCACTCTGTATTTGCTCTCTTCTTCTCTGCAACTACTAATGTCACCTATTCCTCCCTCTCCGCCCTCCTCTCTCTTACTTATGCCTAATATCCTAATCTCTTCTAAAGATGTACTTTCTACCCTCTCTGGGCTTAACACTAATAAGGCGTACGGTCCGGACGGTGTTCCTCCTGTTGTTCTCAAAAACTGTGCTTCCGTGCTGACTCCCTGCCTAGGCAAACTCTTTCGTCTCTGTCTATCCTCTAACGTCTTCCCTTCATGCTGGAAGTTTTGCTAACATTCAACCTGTCCACAAAGAAGGGTGACCGCTCTCAACCCTCCAACTATCGTCCAATTGCTCTTATCTCTTGTCTTTCTAAAGTTTTTGAAACTATTCTTGCTTCCAAATTTCTTAAGCATTTCTCTTCTCATAATCTGCTCTCAGATCGCCAGTATGGCTTCCTTAACCCGGGAGCTGCGGTGGAGACTCTTAAGAGTTCCCCCGGCGCACTGCGGGGAGACTCTTAAGAGTCAGAGAAAACAAAAATCAACTTTTGACATCGAAAAAAAAAAAAAAAATTATATATTTTTTTTTTTTATTTTTATTTTTTTTTTTGGCCCCTGGGCCATGCAAAATCTCAGTCCTCTACCTCCCCTCCTTCCCCACTTTCCTCCTCTCCTTCAGTTATCACCTTTTTTCCCTGTTATTCCCTTATTCTGAGGTATATTTTCGTGCTAACATTAGAAATCCGATTGGAGGGTGTGGTCATCACTGATAGCAAGCGAGTGCAAGAGAGAGAGAGAGAGTATCGATCGACTGTGTCTCAGTGGCCTTGGGGGAAAAATTGGCGGGAAAGCAGATTGCCTCACCCATACATTATACAACTCGCGGGCTATATCCCCGATTTTGACCATCCAAACGCTGTTTTCACTCGTTTTATTGTTGTTTCAGGTTAATACCTTTATAATCAACCCATAATAGGCGCATATGGATAAGTATTAATGCTATTAATGGCACAATGAATATTTTAGTGACGAAAACACCTCAAATACGTCAGCACAGGGGGGAAGTTTCCAATTACCCCCATGCGAACTTCAGAGGTTAAGGGTCGCTCTACTGGTGATCTTCTTTCATATCTTACTAACTCTTGGTCATCCTCCTTTCGGGACTTCGGTGAGACTTTTCTATTGCACTAGACATATCGAAAGCCTTCGATAGAGTCTGGCATAAATCTTTAATTTCTAAACTACCCTCCTTCGGTTTCTATCCCTCCATCTGTGCCTTTGTCTCTAATTCCTTTCGGCCGTTCCATAGCCGCGGTTGTGGACGGCCATTGTTCACTTCCTCACTCTATAAACTCCGGTGTTCCTCAGGGCTCTGTCCTATCTCCTATTCTCTTTCTAATTTTTATAAATGATCTCCTTAACTGTACCTTAATTCCCATCCATTCATACGCAGACGACTCAACCTTGCACTACTCCATTAGTTTTTCAGAACGCCCAGCCAGCAATCCCTCAACGACAAACGTAATGAAGCCATAGAACTCTTAAATTCTGATCTAAATACTATTCCAATTGGGGCAGAGAAAACCTTGTTAACTTAATGCTTCCAAAACCCAATTTCTCCATCTATCTACCCGTCAGGATCTCCCAGCGGACTATCCCTTATTCTTCAACAATACAAAAATCCAACCCTTCATCTTCTCTCATATTCTTGGTGTCTCTTTTTCTTCTGCTCTCATTTGGAAGGACCAATATTACCAGTCGTGCTAAGGCAGCCTCCCAGAAGCTGGGTGTGCTCAAAACTGCCTTAGGGGGGTTCTTTTCCCCTGTACAGCTTCTTGCTCTGTACAGGGCATAGTGCGCCCTTGTATTGAGTATTGTTCACATGTGTGGGGAGGTTCCTCTCACACTGCTCTCCTAGACAAAGTTGAAAGGAAGGCCTTTGTCGATTTTCACTCCCCATTAACTCCGTCCACTCACCAACTCTCTGCAATCTCTCTCTCTCCGCCGCAATGTTGCATCTCTCTCGCTATTCTATCGCTACTATAATAATCAGTGTTCCTCAGAACTATCCCAGTGCATACCACCTCCTTTACGTAGGGCACGTGGGTACCCGTCTTGCAACTCAATCCCACCCCTACTCTGTGCAACTCTCCAACCCAAGAGTGAAACGTTACTCTCAAACTTTCTTCTACTCAACAGCTGAGCTCTGGAACTCTCTCCCAGAATCAGTCTTTCCCTCTTCCTATGACTTAAATTGCTTCAAACTCCGTGTGTCCAGGCATTTTGGCTCGAACGTCCCTTGATTTTGGCCCTGTCACTCTTTCAACTATGGGGGAGGCACTCGCTATAGGCAGTTATGCCTTTTGCCTCCCTCAATCACATAGAAAAAAAAAAAAAAAAAAATTCAGTCCACCTTTCATTTCATTTCACTCCTCTGCCTCTTCTCCTAACTCCACATACCTCCTCACATGCTACACACATAACTTCCTTAAACACTTTGCTCACTTATTCCACTTCCTCCATTCCCTCCACGTCAAACCTAACTAATCATTGTTCTACTGCTCTCTTGAACTCTTCCCTGAATTCCTCCTCCTGTAACCTGTCCACCCTCTTCACCACTCCACCTCCCTCCCCCCTTACTATAGCTCTCATCAACCGTTTACTATGTATCATAATTTTAGATACTACTACATATTAGTCAGACACCCCTCCCCCCAAAACCCCCCCACAAAAATCCATTACATCTAACATTAATTTCGACATTCGTTCACCCATACATACGTAATAAATCAGTGTTTTTTTCGTTCTATTGTCTCTCCCCACGTCCTCCACTTAACTTCCCATATGTCCCTGTGTATCATTATGTGTTTGGAAGAGGGTGTTGGCTATGAACAGTCTCATCCCGACACATACGTCCACAAGCCCACTGCCATTTCCATCTACCCCTGACGGTCTGGTGATGGGCTGGTCTATCAGAGTGAGAACTGAGCAATCTCTGCCATACCCATAGCTTACTCTGACTGTTCCTTTTACTTACATATCTTCTAGATCTCAAGTGACGGCGTCTCTTCCGTGGATTGACCTCCCAATCTACCAAGATTGGAAGCCAAAGCGTCACATTTTTCCTTTGCCCTCAACTTTTTTTTCATAATTGCTGAGGGGCACAGGGCCCTGGGTGGGGCTTTGGTTTCCTGGGCGTTTCCGCACCCTCCTCAGCTCCCCGCCATGGAGTGGCTTCGGTCACCCAGGCTTTATTGTGGTCGGCAGGGAGGGTTCTGTGGGGGTGCTCGGTTATGGCCTTGGCCTTGCTCGGGGCCTTGTTCGGCCAGGCAGCTTGGGGAACAACAACAACAACAACAACCTCTGAAGGTACACATCACCCTCCTATCACCCCATCTACTTTACTATCACCCACCTTCCCATTCATATCCTCAATCAGAAATATTTTTTCTCAGGCTTAACTTATCAAACTTATACAGGCACGCCCCAACACTCTTTCAGCTTTATCTTCTGTAGGAGCTTTCACACACAAACAACTACTCACGTTTGTATTCCCACCTTCAGTCTGATCCACACAATCCTTGCACCCACAAAACCATAGTCCTTTACATGATCCTTTGTAATAAAATCAAATAAAGCACGAACTACATATCAGAGTCACACCTACCAATTCAACGATTTGCAAACATGAATGGTCTCGGGGTAGTAATGTCAGAAAATATGTCCTTCAAAGAGCAGAACCAAGCCAGGGAAATAGCGGCAAGGAAGCTAGCACGTTGATTACTATGCACTTTCAGGAAGAAAAAAAACTGCTAATGATAACGCATACAACATCTCTGGTTATCCAACACTTTGAGTACTGTAGTGTACAAACATACCCACACAAATTTGGATAAATACTTAGAGAGTAATACACAAATCTGCATATCCCATTTCATCTCAGGAGAACTTCCTGGGAGCAGCTAAAAACCTCTTAACCTCAATTAACTCCAGTGAAGAGAGAAATAATTAATAATATAATCAACACATGGACAGGGCGGGTGCCCATCCCCGAAATGGGTTGAAATAGGGGAGCTATCCCCCCGCCAAAGGCGGCTTTCTAGGGCCTTTCGTAGCTGATGCTGAGAGGATTGGGTTCTAGTCATGTGGTGATGGGCTGGTCTATCAGAGTGAGAACTGAGTGATCTCTGCCATACCCATAGCTTACTCTGACTGTTCCTTTTACTTATATATTTCCTAGATCTCAAGTGACGGCGTCTCTTCCGTGGATTGACCTCCCAATCTACCAAGATTGGAAGCCAAAGCATCACATTTTTCCTTTGCCCCTCAACTTTCTCTTCATAATTGCTGAGGGGTACAGGGCCCTGGGTGGGGCTTTGGTTTCCCGGGCGTTTCCGCGCCCTCCTCAGCTCCCCGCCATGGAGTTGCTTCGGTCACCCAGGCTTTATTGTGGTCGGCAGGGAGGGTTCTGTGGGGGTGCTCGGTTATGGCCTTGGCCTTGCTCAGGGCCTTGGGGCTGTTCGGCCAGGCAGCTTGGGGAACAGCAACAACAACACATGGACAATTATTGAAGTACTACTGTTCAACCTTCACAAACCAATATCATGGAACTGGAATAACAGGGGAGGTAGAAAATGTATCATCTCACCCATAAAGTGCAGGTTAGCTATGGACACATTGAGGTAATCCTAGTTTAGATACAGGGACCCTAATATCTTCAACAAAATGCCAGAGAACGTGAGAACGTGGGTGTGTCAATGCAAATCATCAAAGGAGCCTTGGACAACCATCTAAAAATGGTGCCTGATCAATCATGGTTCATGGGGGAAAGAGCTGCTCCATATAATAGTCTGGTTCATCAAGCACTGGCAGCAAGCAGCAAGGTGGTATATCGGGTGACCATTCTGAATTTATGGAGATACAAGAATTTTTTAACAACCAAGTGCGTAGTATCAACGCACCTGACCTCGGGTGCAAAATAATTCAATATGGTGCCAAACCTGGGCCACAAGGATGGTGCGATAGGTGTTGCCACATGCATAGATGCTATTACCATCGTGTTTAGACCAAAACATGAGTCTACAAGCCTACGTGGCAACAATGGGAGCCTAACCGTGGGATAATAGGCTATCCAGGCGGGTGGCTCGCGGTTTAGGTGTTGGCAGTGGGTGGGTATGGTGAATTGGGAGGAAGGAGATGTGTAAATTAAAACAATGAGGACAAGGAATAACTGTATATGAGGGAAGAAGGGAGATAGGAAAATGGAAGGAAAGATAGAGAAGAATACATGAGGGAGATTGGTAGTGAAGAAAGGAAAACATAATAGTGTCGTCTTCCAGAATGTGGAAAACAGGGTAAATGAGGAAAAAAATGGAAATCTAAGAAAATATAAATAACGCAGCATAGATTCTCACACACACATACAAAATGGAAAGCAAAGGGGATATAGATGGAGAAAAGAGAGTATAATAATCAGTAGAGTAAAATTATATAGAGATGGACAAATGAAAACAACAGAGAAGTGAACATTGAGATACAATATGGAGGATAGAGATGGGTGGAAATACTAGAATGAAAATGGGGAATGAGGATAAACAGAGAAGAAGGAAGGATAATTATAATTGAACAAAGACAGTAGAACAGAGATGATAGAGAATGGTAAGAGATATAAGAAAGGATCAGAGAACAATTTAAAATTTGGAGTGAGGGAAAATACAATAGAGAGGTTAAATAAACAGAAAAGAAGGAAGAAAATTGGGGAGGGAGGATACATAGTGAGAGAGGAAGAAAGGACATAGCAATGGCTGAGAGAGAAGAATGAGTGAAGTCTGAAAGTGTAGAGAGATAAATTAATAACAGGATTACAATAGGCATATTACGAGCTCACAGAATACAGAATTCTTTCTCCGCTTTCCAGGGTCCAGGGAGTAAAACGTTTAAGTTTGATGTGGTTTTGGAGCATGTGTATTACATATAAGGAATGAAAAACAAAAACAATATAATGGCACGACACCAGAGGCTTAATAATAATCGATGCTGCTCGGGTTAACAGTAGGTGGTAAACAAATACATTCTCTCAACAGTATTGCACTGTGGCAAGTATAAAGGAGTACAAAGAAAAAGAGCATCAACAGATATAATGGTCTTTACGAGGCTGTTTGTAATTAAACACCCTAGCCTGTGTAATAAAGGAAACCATAGCACAATATTTAGTGGAGCTATTTGTTTGTAAACGCAGTAAGTCGTGGGTTGAGCGAAAGATATTTATCTAGTCGATCATTTAATGTTTGCACAGTACAATCTTTACTGACATTACTAGGTAGTCCATTCCATATATTTACCAATAAATTGAAAAAGAAATGCTTTGCCTCATGTGACTGAATAGACTTTCCAATAATCTTACAACTACATCCTCTAGTGTGAGTGCCACATACAAATATAATTTGTTTTAATTGCATTCATATGAAAAAAGTACACTTTAACCATATACACATTTTGAATTCCTTCTTTACCTATATGTGTATTTAATATAAAGTGGTCGCGAGCCGTAACATAGTCAGTAGAGCATCGGCTGCTGATCAATGGGTCAGCGGATCGATCCTGCACTGTTAAAATGTTATTGGTAGATGTCTAGTCCGGGCAACTTGACCTAGCGATTCGTGATAAACACCTAATGTGCATCGGGAATCACTACGTCTGGCAAAAATACTAAAAACAAATATATATATATATATATTTATATAATAATCTAAACAATACTAATAATTGTTAATCCCAAGCATCAACATACCAAAAACTTATTATTAATCCCCTTATTACACAGGGATGTTGAAGAAATAGTCACAAGCAGCCGAATTTTAATCAACTATAATTATCATATTTCAGTTCAACGATGAGGTTAACAATTGGCGTAGTGATGATATTGTTTGTTGTGGGAATGATGTGTGAGGAGGAGTGTCTGGTAGTCACAACAGAGGACGGCAGTATTTCCGGGCTGAAGGAGAAGTCAACTAAAGGGAGAGACTACTATTCCTTCCGCTCTATCCCCTATGCTAAACCACCCATTGGTGATCTTCGCTTTAGAGTAAGTTATTTACTGATTTTCTAGAATTATATTGTGCAACCAACAACAGAATCAGCCAATGTCACTCGAGAAAGTGTAGCTGCTGATATCTTAAAGTCACAGAATGATATAAAGTAATGGGTATAATGTAGGATGACTTGAGTTAACAGATATTGCAACAATTTGTATTTGTTAGTTTCAAATCTACAATGCACATACTCCTGGGTAGATTTTGTGAGAGCATATACCCCGTTGATTCACTTTAATTTTAAATCTAATGAAATTTCCAGTCAGAGCCATCGAATATCTAAGGAAAACATTTAATTCCGCAACCTTCTGTTATCCTGGGTTTATATCACAAACGATAAAGCTCAGATATGATCTATTCGATCATTAATTAACGTTGATAATCTTAAATGTTGTTTCTCTTCGGGCTCTATCTCGAGTCGACCCCCAGCAATGGGGTATGTGCCTGAGTACATTACTTCATACAAACATATTGTTTCATATATTTCAGGCCCCAGTACCAGGAGAGGGGTGGGAGGGTGTGAGGGACGGTAGTATGGAACCACCATTATGTTCACAGTACCATTTACAGATTGATATAGGATATGAAGGAGATGAAGATTGCCTCTTTCTAAATGTATTTACGTCAAAGGTAAGAATGCGTTTCTCTGACCATCGTACCTAATATCCAGTCCATCCAAATGTTGAGAAGGAAGGTATAATAACCTGCAGTGAAAGGTGGTACAAATATAATGGACACATTAAACATGCTACTGAAATATTTTGAAACATTCCCTTTAGACACATGAGAGAATCAGCCTATTATCCCTTATTCAGTGTTAATCATTTCCAGATTTTCATATGCTGTATTAGTGAGCATGGTCAAACCATTCTACATTTAAATTTAAATTAATCATAACATTAAACAAAATATTGCTACATATGTTCCGTGGTGCAGCGACAGCAGGTATACAGTATATTCAGTGATGTGCCAAGTAAAATACTGCAAGAAATAACAAGGTGTGTTGTCAATGGAAATTATAGCTGACAATGTTAAGTTTGGGTGCTACCATGAATTGACTTTGTGATCACTTTGTGTTGACGACTGGAGAAAATGTTTGGTTATCGTTATTTTCAGTCAAAAATTTGAACTTAACGGCGTACTATAGCGGGCATTGTTAACTTTAGAGAATGGAAAGAATAGGAAGAAGATTAACCACTACTTATTAACCTGAGACTTGCAGGAAACCTACTTGAGGCTTGAATTTAGCTGCGCACAATTGCGGACATGGTTAACTTTAGAGAATGGAAAGAAAAGGAAGAAGATTAATCACTGCTTATTAACCTGAGACCTGCAGCAAACTTCACTTGAGGTTCTGTTGCAAGACTGTGGCATACTTCACTTGAGGCACACTATTAAAAAAACATACAAAAAAGGCGCCAGTGGCGGGAAATTGAGTGACAAATAGGAATAAGTGGCATCTCTCGATACCACCACCTCTTCTTATAGCCCTTATTCCATCTCCCTACCTCCCTCCTTCTACTCAACTCCCTCTAATCCCCCGACCCCTTCCTCCCTACCCTATTCCCTCCACTTTCTACTTCCCCCTCAAATACCTTCCTCCTCCTTCAATCCCTATATCCACCACCCATCCCTAGCACACACACACACACACACACACACACCAGACCGGGCGGAGACAAATTGGGCTTGTCTCCTTTCATGGGTTAGCCTCAGTTCACCTAGCTGTAAATAGGTACCTGGAATAAGTGGACGACGTTGTGACGTCCCATCTGGGGTTGGCAAAAATGGTACAAGGCGAGATGGGTATCATATGGTTCACCTAAGTTGATGGTTACCTAAGCCTTCGGGCGAGACGGTACCGTCTATAATGAGAATGGTACCAAACAGATCCACCCTAAGCCTTCGTTTCCGATGTCGCCAATTGGCTAAATACAGACTACACACACATCCACAGCCATTCCAACAGTACATAAAACACTTAACATGCATTTCACGCAATACATTCCCAGTTAAGGAGGCGCGATAATAATGAGCTTAGCTCGCATTGCGTGGATTCCCCTTGACGAACAAGTAACTGAGTAACTGAGTAACACATAGTGTGAAGTGCGAGAGAACAGTCAAAGCAGAGTTGTGCAGCTCTAGCTGACTGACCACTCCAGCATTCCCTCCACAATAAACAGGTTTATTCATTGGAATATTGTTATTTATACATAATTTCTTTTTGCTAATTTTCACAGGTGCCTTACCCTTGAACACTATGCATATGTGGAGCCAAACAAAATATTGCATTATGCGAGAGATATAACAGATTAATTCATAATTATACCCAAAATCTGTCGCACAGGTGACCTCCCGACCCCATGACTCATTTTATGAGTTAACACGAATCATGGCAATGATTAATATTT
Organism: Paralithodes platypus; assembly: GCA_032716605.1. NCBI lineage: Eukaryota > Metazoa > Arthropoda > Malacostraca > Decapoda > Lithodidae > Paralithodes > Paralithodes platypus. The sequence goes on along the minus strand of CM064480.1, from coordinate 12,644,614 downwards.
AGTATTTTACAAACAAATCAGCTTTAAATAAACAAAACTTTTGAACATTAGAATGTATAAATGTGATATGCAACTTATTATCCACACCAATGTTTACAAGCAGTTAATTTATTAATTGACGACATGCCTAATTAAGTTATGGCACTCTTTGAACCCCTGGCACGCCGTTCAAAATACCCGCCAAGGAGAAAGAGAATCCATATCATCGTAAGCGTATGCTCAAAATACTTACGGACTCGTCCTTATGATGGGATGCCACTACGAAAAAACTAGTAAAAAATAAAATTATAATTATAAATCAGATCTGTATTCGTACTACGCTTCCCGCAGTTCTTATCTTTCTTAGCGTCGCTTCCCCGCTAGCTGCGCATCGCTACGCCCTTTCTCTCCTGGGCGACTCGCAGGTCGGACGTGTCCCGCGGCCTCTCTTCATTCGGAATCATTGACGGAATCATTGACGATTCTGGTCCTCCCTTTCATCCCCTTCCCATTCGTTATGATGTCTGTGGTAATCTTGGTATATCAGTAAGGGCGAAGTGATGGGCAGCTAGCGGGGAAGCGACGCTAAGAAACATCTGAACTCCAGGAAGCATAGTACGGATACAGATCTGATTTATTATTATTATATTATTATTTACTAGTTATTTCGTAGTGCCATCCGCATCATAAGGACGAGTCCATAAGTAATTTGAGCGTACACTTACGATGATATGGATTCTCTTTCTCCTGGGCGGGTGTTTTGCACGGCGTGCTAAGGGTTTAAAGAGTGCCATAACTTATTTAAGCATGTCATCAATGATTCCGGGGCCACTACTAAACATTAGGTTTTCCTTCTTCCCTTCGCGACTCAAACCTATAATTTTTGACATCATACTAAAGTCAACCCGGTTCCGGACCAAGCTTTTCTTGGGCGTGCCGATGACATTATTTTGGTCATCTGCTACCTAACTGTAGCCGTGCTGATGACGTTATTTTCATCATCCACTTCCTAGCTGTATTCATTCATCTATGTTCTTATATTAATGTTAATATCATTATTAATATACAAAGAGTTCGTAAACTCCTTGATTGGTTTTAAATCTTTATTTAACTAAACCCATTAGGGATATAATGGTGCTGTGTTGTGCATAATATGGAGTACACATTAGAGTATTATTATATGAGTTACACAAAAGAGTTTCATTCATTAGATGAAATAAACCATAACATTATAAAACTTCAATGTTGCTTCCTATTGTGGCCCTCAGCATATCCAACCGACGATCGATATTTGCCATGTGACCCCCAGCATATATATATATATATATATATATATATATATATATATATATATATATATATATATATATATATATATATATATATATATATACCGTATATATATATATATTTATATATATACTGTATATATTTTTTTTCTATGTGATTAAGGGAGGCAAAAGGCAGAACTGCCTATAGCGAGTGCCTCCCCCATATTTAAAAGAGTGACAGGACCAAAATCAAGGGACGATCAAGCCAAAATGCCTGGACACACGGAGTTTGAAGCAATTTAACTCATAGGAAGAGGAAAAGACTGATTCTGGGAGAGAGTTCCAGAGCTCAGCTGTTGAGTAGAAGAAAGTTTGAGAGTAACGTTTCACTCTTGGGTTGGAGAGTTGCACAGAGTAGGGGTGGGATTGAGTTGCAAGACGTGTACCACGTGCCCTACGTAAAGGAGGTGGTATACACTGGGAAAGCTCTGAGGAACACTGATTATTATAGTAGCGATAGAATAGCGAGAGAGATGCAACATTGCGGCGGAGAGAGAGATTGCAGAGAGTTGGTGAGTGGACGGGAGTTAATGATACGAAAGGCCTTCCTTTCAACTTTGTCTAGGAGAGCGGTGTGAGAGGAACCTCCCCACACATCTGAACAATACTCAATACAAGGACGCACTATGCCCCTGTACAGAGCAAGAAGCTGTTCAGGGGAAAAGAACCCCCTAAGGCGGTTGAGCACACCCAGCTTCTGGGAGGCTGCTTTAGCAAGACTGGTAATATGGTCCTTCCAACTGAGAGCAGAAGAAAAAGAGACACCAAGAATATTGAGAGAAGATGAAGGATTGCTTTTTGTATTGTTGAAGAATAAGGGATAGTCCGCTGGGAGTTCCTTACGGATAGATAGATGGAGAAATTGGGTTTTGGAAGCATTAAAGGTAACAAGGTTTTCTCTGCCCCAATTGGAGATAGTATTTAGATCAGAATTTAAGAGTTCTATGGCTTCATTACGTTTGTCATTGAAGGATTGCTGGCAGAGGCGTTCTAAAAAACTAATGGAGTAGTGTAAGGTTGAGTTGTCTGCGTATGAGTGGATGGGAATTGAGGTACAGTTGAGGAGATAATTTATAAATATTAGAAAGAGAATAGGAGATAGGACAGAGCCCTGAGGAACACCGGAGTTTATAGGGTGAGGAAGTGAACAATGACCGTCCACAACCACGGCTATGGAACGGCCGGAAAGGATATTAGAGACAAAGGCACAGATGGAGGGATAGCTAGAAACCGAAGGAGGGTAGTTTAGAAATTAAAGATTTGTGCCAGACTCTATCGAAGGCTTTCGATATGTCTAGTGCAATAGAAAATGTCTCACCGAAGTCCCGAAAGGTGGATGACCAAGAGTTAGTAAGATATGAAAGAAGATCACCAGTAGAGCGACCCTTAAGGAAGCCAGATTAACCCGTGGAGCTCCGGCTAGTTTTGTATTATTTGTTCACCAGAACCCGGCCGGTTTTCAAAAAATTGTTTTATTCCAGAAACAATAGCGAATGGGTTTGGAATGAAGGAAAAACCACGAAAAAACGCTCAAAAAGCTTAAAGAATGGTCCTACAGAGCCCCCGAAAACGTATTTTACAAGAGTAAAATATTGAAGGCAATTACCCCAAAAAAACAGGTTATTGCGCGCTCATGCGCACGCACGTGGACTTTGAGAGTTTTCAACCATCAGCACGGTTGCGTGGGATACGTACACAGTTCCCATACAAATCTGAGCCCTCTCGAGTGGCTACACCTGAGGTTACGGTCGGAGAAATTAGGGTGACTCGTCAGACGCGTCGCTGGGGCTGTGCGTTACATACATCACCGACGCGCCAGACGCGTCGCTGGGGCTGTACGGGTTAAGGAGAGCAGATTATGAAAAGAGAAATGCTTAAGAAATTTGGAAGCAAGAATAGTTTCAAAAACTTTAGAAAGACAAGAGATGAGAGCAATTGGACGATAGATGGAGGGTTGAGAGCGGTCACCCTTCTTTGGGATAGGTTGAATGTGAACAAACTTTCAGCATGAAGGGAAGACGTTAGAGGATAGACAGAGATGAAAGATTTTGCCTAGGCAGGGAGTCAGCACGGAAGCACAGTTTTTGAGAGCAACAGGAGGAACACCGTCCGGACCATACGCCTTATTAGTATTAGCCCAGAGAGGGTAGAAAGTATATCTTTAGGAGAGATTAGGATATTAGGCATAAGTAAGAGAGAGGAGGGTGAAGATGTGGCTTGATTCTGGGCAGAAACATAGGAAGAATGAGAGTCTTGAGTTTTAAGGCGTTGGTACCATTTGAATGTTTCCTCCTTATTGCAGACAGTAGTAGAACAGGCGTGAGTAAACCAATTTTTTGTTAGCATTAGTCTGAGAGAAAGAGAATGGAATGTATGCTTCCATGCCCGATAGGATTACCTCGGTAATGCGTTCAGCACTCTCCGAGGGTCCCCGGCCACGGAAGCAGAAATCATTCCATGGGAAATCAAAGAAGTACTGCCGGAGAGCCTCCAAGTCGGCAGCGCCAAAGTGCCACAAGCGCCGCCAGCTAGGAGGATCGGGTGGCCGTACTGGAGAGATAGGACAGGTGACAGATAAGTTTAAGTTTATATATATATATACAGTATATATATATATATATATATTATTATATATATATAAATATATATATATACCGGTATATATATATATATACTGTATAAACCGTCCTGGTGGTGTAATGGTTAAGGTGGCAAAAATATGTGTGTGATAACCCGGGTTCGAATCCCGGTGGATCATATATACTTTAATTAATTTCATTGGGGGTGTGGTGGTGAGATTAATAAAAATAATATATATAATTATATATATATATACTGTATATACCGGTATTTATATATATATATATATATATATATATATATATATATATATATATATATATACTGTATATATACTGTATATATACATTAGTATTTATTATTTGTTTTATGTGAATAAGGGAGACAAAAGTCAAAACTGCCTGTGATAAATGCCTCCCCTGGAGTTGAAAGAGTTGCATGGCCAAAATCAAGGAATGTTCGAGCAAAAATGTCTAGACAAACGAAGTTTGAAACAATTTAAGTCATAGGATGAGGGAAAGATGGATTCAGGAGAGAGTTCCAGAGCTCAGCTGTATAATAGAAGAAAGATTGAATATTGTTTCACTCTTGAGTTGGAGAACTGCACAGAGTAGGGGTGGGATTGTGTTGCAAGAAGAGTGCTACGTGCTCTATATAGAGGAAGCGGTATATATACATTGACAGAGTTCTATAGAACACTGATTATTGTAATAGCGACAGAATAGCGAGAGAGATGCAACATTACGGCGAAGAGAGAGAGACTGCAGATAATCGGTGAATGGACGTTAGTTAATGAGAAAAAATACTTTTTTTCTACTTTGTCTAGAAGTTCTGTGTGAGAGGATCTTCCCATATCATAAGGCCGCCTTAGCAAGAGTGGTGATATGGTCCTTCCAAGGGAGATCAGAAGAAAAAGAATTACCACGGATACTGAGAGAAGATGAACGGTTAATTTTCGTATTGTTTAAGTGTAAGGGATGCCCCTCTGGGAGTTCATGAGGGGTAGATAGATGGAGAAATTGTGTTTTGGAAGCATTAAAGGCATCAAGGTTTTCTATGCCCCAATTTGAAATGGTAGTTAGATCAGAAGATAAGTTTTGTATGGCTTTATTACGTTTGTTTTTGAGGCATTGCTTGCTGGGGCGTTCTGGAAAACTAGTTGAATAGTATAAGGTAGAATCGTCTGCATATGAATGGATTGGACTTCATGTAAAGTTGAGAAGATTATTTATGAACATTTGAAAGAGAATTGGAGATAGTAGAGAACTTTGAGGAACATCGGAGTTGATAGGATAGGACCATAATTGTGCTAGAGTAATTGAACAAAAAGCAATAGCCTACAATGCATACACAAGATAAAAAACGCATGAAGCCTTTAAATACTTTAGAAACATCAGAAATCATGGCAAAACTGTATTAAACCTAACTAAATCAAACTTTCTCCACAAGCAGGCAAATAAACTTCTAAATAATCCAAATGATAACAACATATTTTGGTCTACTCTTAACTCATTCAAATCCAACTTCACTACTGCTTCATCCATTCCGCCATTAAAATCTCTGACCGGCAATCTTGTAAGTGACCCACGAGGTAAAGCTAACCTTCTTGCGGATATTTTCTCCACCAACTCAACCTTAGATGAAATAAATCAAGATGTCCCTGTACTTAATTTTGATTCGCCTGAAATTCCTTCACTTAAGATCCACACCAGACATGTCAAAACTATTTTGCAGAATCTCTCAGTAGATAAGGCTCCTGGTCCAGATGAAATTCATCCAATAGTACTTAGGAATTGCTCCTTGGTGCTCGCTCCTGTATTGGCAATATTTTTCCGTCTGTGTACTCATACCTCATGCTTCCCAGTACCCTGGAAAGAAGCAAACATCCATCCAGTTCCTAAAAAAGGTGCCTCTTCAGATCCATCAAACTACAGACCAATAGCTATAACTTCCACTCTTGGTAAAGTCTTTGAAATTATATTAAATAATCACATAATTAAGCATCTTGAGAATAATAAATTAATCAGTGATAAGCAATATGGTTTTAGACGATGTCGATCAACTGCAGACATTATTTGCCTTCTTACGCATCAAATCAAGCAAGCTACAGACCAACATGGTGAAACACATACAATAGCACTGGATATATCAAAGGCATTTGCCAGAGTCTAGCATCAATCCTTATTGTCGAAGATGTCACACTACGGCCTTGCATCATTAGTTCCACTAATTTCTTCTTATCTTCATAACAGAAAAATATGTGTAATGGTAGATGGCCTTTATTCTCAATTTCACTCAATAAATGCTGGTGTTCCCCAGGGATCAGTTTTGGCCCCAACTCTGTTCCTCATTCATATCAATGATCTCATATCTACCACTCATAATCCATTATATTCCTACGCAGATGACTCAACACTCCACAGTTCCTTCACATTTACCAATTCTTTCACCCAACCCGATCTTATAAATTCAAAAATAAACACTGCAATTTCTCTGAAGCAGGACCTTTCTAGAATTAATGAATGGGGACAAAAGAATCTAGTTTCCTTTAATGCACAGAAAACCAAGTACATTCAATTTTCTAACCGACAGAATCTCACTGACTCCCATATATTTTTTAATGATGTAAATATTCCCACTTCCCCTAGTATTGACATTCTCGGTGTAACATTAACTACTAACTTGAGCTGGACACATTATGTTAGAAGCATTGCTAAGAATGCCTCTAAAAAACTGGGACTCCTGTACAGAGTTCGAGAATTCTTCACTGACGAGCAGTTGGCCGTAATATATAAAAGTCATGTGCGTTCTCAGATGGATTACTGTTCACCTCTGTGGAGTGGAAGTGGAGTGGTTGCATTGAGGCAGTTGGACAAAATTCAAAATAAAGCTATTAGATTAATCAATAACCCTGCAATCACACAGGACCTTCCTACAAACGAAGAAACGTTGCATCCCTTGCATTATTCTACAGATATTTTAACAGCAATTGTTCCGAGGAACTTGCTTCAATTGTGCCACCTCTCCACATCTTTCCCCGTAGAACTAGGGCAGCTCAGAGCGCCCATGAATTTACACTTTCTCCTCCACAATGCAGAACTTCTGCTTATCAAAATTCATTTATCCCTAGAACTACTACTCTTTAGAATTCACTTCCCTCGAGTTGCTTTCCACAAACTTACAATCTACAAAAGTTTAAATCCAGTTGTTACAAACATTTTATGAATGGAGGATGCCTTTAGGCACATGGACCTTTTTGTTTTATCTGTGTTTTTCCTTCCTCCGTTCATTGTCTCCTTAAAAAAAAAAAAAAAAAAAAAAAAGGATGAGGAAGTGAACAATGGCCGTCCACAACCGCAGCTATGGAACGGCCGGAAAGGAAATTAGAAAGAAAGGCACAGATGGAGGGATAGAAACCGAAGGAGGGTAGTTTAGAAATTAGAGATTTATGCCAGACTCTATCGAAGACCATCGATATGTCTAGTCACTCTAGTGCGATAGAAAAGGTCTCACCGAAGTCCTGAAAGGAGGATGACCAAAAATTAGTAAGATATAAAAGAATATCACCTGTAGAGTGACCCTAAAGGAAGCCATACTGGTGATCTGCGAGTAGATTAACCTGTCCAATACCAGCGACAGCTGGTAGCTGTCAGTAGATAAGTCACTCCCCAGTCCCAGCGACGGCTGGGAGCCGTCAGTAATGTACTTTCCTTGTAACTGCCTGTATCAGGCTGTGCCTGGTACCACGATCGTTTGAGCACTGCTCTCGATGTGGCAACACTTCTCAGCATATATCGAACCCTCTGAAGGCTGGGAGAGCCAGTATTCCTTCATCTCTTGGGGTGGAAGGTTGTTCTGTCTTGCCATTTTGGCCACATTGCTTGGGACTGGGGGTTACTTTTATTACTGTATCCTCCGGTACAGTAGGGGTTAAGAGAAGAGAAAAGCCTAAGAAATTTGGAAGTAAGAATACTTTCAAAAACTTTAGAGATACAAGAGATGAGAGCAATTGGACGATAGTTGGAGTGTTGAGAGCAGCCACCCTTCTTTGGGACAGGTTGAATAAGAGCAAACTTCCAGCAAGAAGGGAAGACGTTAGAGGAGAGACAGAGACGAAAAAGTTTGCCTAGGCAAAGAGTCAGCATGGAAGCACAGTTTTTGAGTACAACAAGAGGAAAACAATCCAGACTGTACAGCGTCTTTTTATTAAGTCCAGAGAGGGTAGAAAGTATATCTTTAGAAGATATTAGGTTATTAAGCATAAGTAGAAGAGAGGGGTGGAGAGGAAGGAATAGCACTGGATTCATCCAAGGTGGAGTTTCTAGCGAAAGTTTGAGCGAAGAGTTCAGCTTTGTCAGAGGAAGAAGTGGTGGTAGTGCCATCAGAGTGGAAAAGGGGATGGAAAGACTGGGATGAAAAATTGTTGGAGAAGTTTTTGGCTAGATGCCAGTTGTATAGTTCAGTGCATGAAATTATTGATGAAAGAGTGTTTGGCGAGTCGAAGAAGAGATTTGGCTTGATTCCGGGCAGAAATATAGGAAGAATTTGATTCCTCTTTACTGTGGACAAGAGTAGAACAAGCGTGAATAAACCAAGATTTGTTTGCATTAGTCTGCGAGACAGAAAATTTAATTTATGCCTCCATGCCGATAGGATTACCTCTGTAATGCGTTCAGCACTCTCCGAGGGTCCCCCAGCCACGGAAGCAAAAATCACTCCATGTGAAATCAAAGAAGTATTGCCGGAGAGCCTCTCAGCCGACAGTGCCAAAGTGCCACAAGCGTTGCCGACTGGATGGATCGGGTGGCTATACTTAAGAGATAGGACAGGTGACAGAGATAAGTTTATGGTCGGAGGAGCCCAAAGAAGAGAAAAGATCGTCAGTTTAAGAACAAGGGTTAGAAGTTACAAATATTTCAAGAATGTTGTGCCGATCTCTGAAGCGATCTGGGATACGGGTGGGTTGCTGAACCAACTGTTCTACGTCATTTAGGATAAAAAATAGGTATGCTTTGTTCACCAGGTTGGTCTGTAGAATGAGAGGAGAGCCATTGGTGGTGTTGAATGTTGAAATCTCTTAAGATGGAGATTTTTGAGAAAAGATATGTGGATAGAATGTGTTCAACTTTGAAGTTTAGATAGTCAAAGAATTTGGGAAACTCGGTAGAGTTAGAGGAAAGATAGACAGCACAGAAATATTTAGAATGCGAATGACAGGACAGTGTGAGCCATAAATTTGAGAATTCAGAGGAGTCGAAATCAGGAAAACAAAAGCAAATGAGTATGTTGTGCACGTATGCACAACATCGCCCTTTGGCTTTGAAACTAGGATAGAGAAAAGGGTCTGCTGGCAGTTGCTTCAGACACCTGAGTTTCAGTGAGGAAAAGAAGATCCGGTTTATAGGAGGAGAGGTGGTGTCCAACAGAGGGAAAATTTTAAGAAAGGTGGCAAATGTTGCAAAAGTCAGTAGTAAGAGTTTACAGGCCGAGGTCCAGAGAATTTTGAAGGGTCGTCAGGGGAAGGTTGGGCGGGCGTATCACAGGAGCACAGTGTGTCCATGTATTGAGTATTGTTCGCACTTCTAACCAAAATAGAAAAGAAAGCCTCCCATCTAATTAACTCACGTCCACTTACCAATTATCTCCAGTCTCTCTCTCTTTGGCACAATGTTGCATCTCTCTCATTATTCTACCGCTATTATAATAATCAGTGTTCCTCAAAGCACTCTCAGTGTATACCACCCCCTCTTCGTAGAGCATGTAGCACCTTTCTTGCAACACAATCCCACCCCAACTCTGTACAACTCGTCAACCATAGAGTGCAACGTTATTCTCAATCTTGCTCTGGAACTCTCTCCCAAAATCAGTCTTTCCCTCATCCTATTACTTAATTTGCTTCAAACTCCGTGTCACCAGGCATTTTGGCTCGAACGTCCCTTGACCTTGGCCCTGTCACTCTTTCAACTCTGGGGGAGGCACTCATCACAGGTTGTTCTGCCTGTTGTCTCCCTCACTCACATAGAAAAACAAAACAAAAACATCACTACTGCTGCTACTCTACTACTGCTAATAATAATAATAAAGTAGAAATACCGTTTTACCCAAAATCAAAACGGCATACCCAACTCTACGATGTGTTACCGTCATCTATGATCACTACTATTACCACCATTATAACTACTACTATCACCATCATCATTACTGCTATCGTCACTACAACTGTTACCCTCATCACTACAACTGCCACTATCATCACTACAGCAGTCACCATCACCATTACTATCACCATCATCACTAGTCATAATTATCACTACAACTATCACTATCACTCCTATTATCACCATCATCTTACAATCATCATTACTACTGTCTCCATCATTACTACTACTATACCCATCATCAATACTACTAGTACTATCACCATCATCATTATTACTAGTAATTTCATCATCATCACTACTACTGTCACCATCGTTACTACCCTCATCATCACTACTGTCATCATTATCACTACAAGTATCACCATTGTCACTACTATTATCACCATCATCATTACTATCACCATCATCCCTGCAGTTACTACCATAACTGCTTCTGTCATCATCAGTATTATCATCATCATCACTACTACTATCACCATCATCACTAATATTATCACCAAGAATACTGGAGGATTCGCTCCGCAACAATTGTCGCATTGACCAACCAACTTTGCTGCCGATATATTAATCCGTTCAATACCAGTTCTGTCCTTTTCAGTTTATACTGGATAATATTAAGTCAATTTTATTCAGTTTAATTAGCAGGCTTTCAACTATCCTAATTAACCCTTTTCCAACTTCCTAACAGGCAGATGTGCACACGTATATTTTGCCGGTCAGTCATCTAGCATCAGAAATCTCCCAAACGGAGTCCCGCAAGGATCCGTTCTGTCGCCCGCACTCTTCAATCTATACATGCATGATATAAAAAACACCCAATACACACCAAATAAACATAGCTTCCTTTGCAGACGAAATAACACTCACATACACACACCAAGACCCAGTCACAGCAACAAGTCTCCTTCAACCCTATCTCAACCCATTACATGACTGGTGCACTACAAACGGACTCAATTTAGCTCCAGCCAAGTCCACAGCAAACCTCCTCACAAGCTGGACAGATCACGCATACTCCCCTCAACTCACCATAAATAACACATCCCTAACACACACACACTCATCCAAAATCCTAGGAGTATCATATGATACTCAAATGACATTCAAACAACACACCACAAACATGAAAAAGAAACTGACACCCAGACATAACGCCCTTAGGTCACTTGCCCACACACAATTTGGGCACAACAAAGAAACCACCAACAGTTTACAAACAATACATAAGATCAGTGATGGAATACGCAAGCCCGGCCTGGGCTTCTAACCTAGCTGAAACACATCATAAGACCTTACAGACTATTCAAAATAAAGCCCTAAAAAATACCACAGGCTGCATAGCTAGTACACCTACAGATCACCTATTTCAAGAAGCCAAAGTCCTCAAAGTCAAAGACCATCTAGACATGAGAGGCACTCAATTCCTGGCAGCAGCCTCTATGAACCAACACCACCCACTACACTACATGGCAACACACCCACAGACACCAAGAAATATCAAAACAACACCCAGCACACGCTATCACACACAAATACTATCTTCTCTCCCTCCCTGCCCACCCCAAACCAGCTTCCAGAAGCACATCCATACTCATATCTCTCGCCGTTCCATCCACTCACTCATAGACAACACGCAGCTGGAGGCACGACCTCCCGAAATCCATCCTTCTGAATCCTCCCTTCCTCGCAAGGACAGAGTCCACCTGGCCAGTCTGGGATGTGGACACCATCCAGCTCTTCTAAGCTATCAGAAGAGACTGGATGACTTCGTCATTGACACCTGCCCAGGTTGTAACACAGAACCCCATACCATTAAAAACATCATAGAAAACACACAACCACCTACGCCAACAACACAATCTACACTCCTTGAGAGCTCTGTGAGCAAGCCCGACCGTGGCCATGGCCTTCTTTAGGGACTCTGGGCTGTTCGGCCAGGCAGCTTAGGGAACCACAACAACAACCCTTTTCCCACCACAGATCCTTCTTAAGCTCCACAAAATCGTCTAGGCTAATTATAGCTAGAGTATGATAAAGAAAAATGTCGCCAGTACAGGAAGGGTTAAACAGTCTAGAAAAGTTTGGGGAATATTATTAACACTATTCTATCTTTAACCTTGACCTTTGACCTTAAGTATTAGAATATTTACATGAAATTGATATATATATGTTATTTATTTAAAATGCAAGTAACAGTCAGCTAATCAACATTTGAGCATTTTTTATGATGAAGGTTGACCTTTGACCTCTGACCTTGACCTTTATGTAGGATTATATTTGTTGCTTGCATTGATATAACCCTGGAAAATCAAATAAGCGTGCAAAACTTAATGATCTCAACTAGTTCCAGAGGTATTAAAGGAACAGCTGACCTTGACCTTCATCTTCACTTTCATGTCTGAAAATGTAACATTTTCATTTTCATTTAAAGCACAACTGTCTCAACAAATGTTGTGAAGTTTACATGAATAACAAAGAAATTAGCATATTGACCTTATGTTTTACCTTGACCTTTGACCTTGACCTATAAAATGGAATTATGTTAATTCTTGTATGGCTTTGGCCTAGGCATTTCGAATATACATTATATGCCTAGTGAGAATCTTACATTGAATAGGAAATACCTTTAATCTTGACCTTCGACCTTATACATGCTTATCAAGGATTTAGTTAGCTTAACACCAAAGTTTGTATTAATTAGCATTATGAATATGGTGTAATTTGTATACAAATGCATAGATTACAAATAGTGATCATATACTGTGACCTTGACCCTTGACCTTTGACTAAAATTAAAACATATATATGGATGGTCGTCGCATTGGCCAACTGAATTTGCCTGTACAATTTGGTGACAATACATTAAGGGGAGATGGTTCACTTTTTGGGCGATTTTTGCATGTATTAATTATTTTTCTAGTTTCCTCCCTAGACCTCAATCAAATTAAAAAAAACATCCATTAGATCCCCCTGTAAGATTAATTTGTACATTTTTCGGCAGAAAAATTTCCCGGCCGAAGGCCGGTTCTCCCAACATTACAGGCTTACTATCACTCGCCAGAAGAAAAAAAAAACGACACCTAAATAGCACGAAAAGTCTAAATTTTGACGAAGAAATGGGGCGAAAGGTCCTATAATTGACTAACTAATGGGGCAAACATCTTAAAATCTGAAAACTAATGGGGCTAAACATGAGGGAGAAAGTGGTCCAGAAAACCGGCCCATGTCCCATTAACCCTTAAAGATCGGGAGCTGACTTAAGTCCGCCTCCAATTTGCAGCAAGTTAGGAGCATTATTAAGGCTTTTAAAGGGTTAAACTCGAGTGCAAATGGCCGGGAGCGCAGCGGGCCAGACAGCCGACTCCCAGGGCTTACCGCCGCCCATTAACTCATGTTACCTGTGTTCTCGAGACGCCGGCAGTGTAGCCAGTAGTGAGCATAGCTGGGGAAAATATGCCGCTATATGCTAAACACCCATGTTACTGGGTCCACTGTATGAGAACCACGAGTGCTACGTAGCTCGTTCTGGTCTCATTTTGAAGCTTTTAGCGCCTAGTTTTTTGCTAAATACATTTCTTTTCATGGAGATACTTGATTTATCATTCAGGAGGGCCTGAATATGCCCATATAAGCCCAAAACCCCCCGCTAGACAAGGGTTAAACAGTCTTTGGAGGATATTAGGGAAAATGACAAACACTCTTGTTTTGACCTTGACCTTTGACCTTAATTACTACAATATGTATGTGAAATTTGATATACCGGTATGTTATTTATGTAATACACAACTAACACAGCCAGTTTTCCAAAATGTGAGTAATCTTTTTTTAATAAAAAGATTGACCTTGACCTTTATGTAGTACATTTTTGTTTGCATATACATTGCCCATGAAAATCAAATAAGGATGCCTAATTTCATTAAAACCCATCTTTTAGTTTCATATATATTAATAGAATAGTTGACCTTGACCTTTAACCTTTATCTTTACCTATATGTCTCAACATTTATAATTTTCCTTTTTAATTTAAAGTGCAACTATCTCACCAAATGTGAAGTTGCATGGAAAGTAAAGACAATAGCATATTGACCTTTTATTTGACCTTGACCTGTGACCTTGACCATTTTATATGGAATTGAAAAGTTTCTTGTATGACCTTGGCCTAGGCATCCGAATATACATGATCAACCTTGTGAGAATCTAACAGTTAGTATAAGAAATACTAGTAAAAAAACTAATTTGACATTCGACCTTGGCCTTTGACCTTACCCTTTAGAATATTAATCTAAAATTTGGACAATACAATATCAAGCTTACCAGTAACTTGTACTGTGAAAATTAAGACATTTGAGTAAAAGCTAAAAATAAATGGTATAAGTTGACCTTTTACATTGACCTGTGACCTTGACCTCTATGTAAGAGTAATTTGTTTTGTTCATTGATATTGCCCAGGAAAGTCAAATAAGCATTCCCAATTTCATTAAAACCCATCAGTAAGTTTCATATATATTAATTTTATGGAATAGTTGACCTTGACCTTTGACCTTTGTCTTGACCTTTATGTATGTCAAAATGTACTATTTTTCTAATCATTTAAAGTGGAACTATCTTACCAAACTTTGTGAAGTTTGCATGAAAAATAAAGAAAATAGCATATTGACCTATTATTTGACCTTGACCTGTGACCTTGGCCTTTCATATGGAATTGTATAGTTTTGTGTATGACCTGGCCTAGGTATTCCGTATATACATGGTAAGCCTAGCGAGAATCTAACAGTTAGTATAAGAAATACTAGTGAAAAACATATTTTGACCTTTGACCTTGTCCTTTGACTTTAACCTTTAGAATATGTACCTTAAATTTGATCAATACGATATCAAGGTTAGCAGTAACTTGTATTGTGAAAATGAAGACATTTGAGTAAAAACTAAAACATATGAAATATTTACCTTATTTTTAACCATGAGCTTTGACCTTACCTTTTAAGTTAACTGAAACATTTATTTTTGACTGACCTTTGCATTGACCAAATGAATATACCTGTGAAATTTGGTGAAAATCCATCAAACGGTTTAGGAGGAGTTTCCGGACAGACAGACGGACGACGACAAACAACGACGACGACGGACGACGACAGACAAGCTGACTGGTGGTGCACATTATACGGCTGGGATCTGTGTGCACGATACCACTCTGCTTAGCAGAGTTGACAAGCTGACTGGTGGTGCACAGTATATGGGCGGGATCTGCGTGCGCTATACCACTCTGCTTAGCAGAGTTGATAATTATCAACTCTGCGAAGCAGAGTGGTATCTCGCACACAGATCCCGCCCATATACTGTGCATCGTCAGTCAGCTCGTCTGTCGTCGTCGTCCGTCTTGCAACTCCTCCTAGACCGTTCGATGGATTTTCACCAAATTTCACAGGTATATTCATTTGGTCAATGCGAAGGTTAGTCAAACAGAAATGTTTAATTTAACTTAAAGGTTAAGGTCAAAGGTCAAAGTTAAAAATAAGGTCAATATTTCATGTGTCTTAGTTTTTACTCAATATTTCTTCATTATCACTATACAGGTTACTGGTAACCTCGATATCTTATTGACTAAATTTTAGTTAAATATTCTGAAGGGTAAGGTCAAAGGTCAAACATTTTTTTTTTACTAGCATTTCATATATTAACTGTTAGATTCTCACTAGACTTACCATGTATACTCGGAATACTTAGGCGAAGGTCATACAAGAAACTATACAATTCCATATGAAAGGTCAAGCTCACAGGTCAAGGTCAAATAAAAGGGCAATATGCTAATTTCTTTTCTTTTCATGCAAACTTCACTACATATGGTGATATCGTTGCACTTTAAATGAAAAGAAAAATAATAAATTTTGAGGCATATCATGAAGGTCAATGTGAAGATGAAAGGTCAAGGTCAACTATTCTATAAATATATATGTAACTAACTGATGGGTTTTAATGAAATTAGTCATGCTTATATTTTCCTGGGCAATGTCAATGAAACAAAAAAAATACTCTTACATAAAGGTCAAGGTGAAAGGTCAACTTTTACTATTAGTTTTTAGTTTTTATTCAAATGTCTTCATTTTCACTATACAAGTTACTGGCAACCTTGATATCGTATTGTACAAATTTTAGATAAATATTACAAAGGGTAAGGACCTTTGACCTTTGACTAAAAATAAAACATATATTTGGATGGTCGTCGCATTGGCCAACTAAATTTGCCTGTACAATTTGGTGACAATACATTAAGGGGAGATGGTTCACTTTTTTTGCGATTTTTGCATTTATTCATTATTTTTCTAGTTTCCTCCCTAGACCTCCATCAAATTTAAAAAAAAACATCCATTAGATCCCCCTTTAAGATTAATGTGTAAATTTTTTGGGTAAAAAAAAAGTGCCCGGCCAAGGGCCGGTTCTTCCAACATTAAAGGCTCACTATCATTCGCCAGGGAAAAAATTGACTCCTAAATAGCACGAATGGTCTAAATTTTGACGAAGAAATGGGGCAAAAATTCTTAAAATAGAATAACTAATGGGGAAAACATCTTAACATCTGATAACTAATGGGGCTAAACATGAGGGAGAAAGTGGTCCAGAAAACCGGCCCATGTCCCCTTAATAGGAGAGCGTCCGGTTTGACTCGGAAAAGTGCTCAAAACGGCAATATTGCGCAACCCGATATATGGCATCATCACCCATCCCTCTGTCTTCAGTTAAAATCCTGAGGCAATATTCCGTCTGGAAGCATATTATTTCTGGGCTAGTTTCAAACTTTCGCGGGTCGCGGGTCGCGCAGATGCGTAGAAAATGCATTATGGGTTTCGGATCTGCAAAAAAACAAAACGAAAACCATGAATTTTTGGTGAAAATATGACGTTCGTAGATATTTTCCCTAGCAGTATCTGCTATCTCTATCCTGGTAACACCGAGGGTGTGGTGGTGGTCGTGGAGAAAGAACAGTGTGCTGCTTGCCACGTGACAGGTAGGGTGCGGCTGGCTGGCTGGTTTGCCACCGCTCTCCCGCCTTAGTACCTCACGTAAGAAAGTTCACTCGTCGGCGTTATTCTGACGTAACCAAACATGCTACAACAATGATTCGGATGTCATTGGAAAGGGCATGAAATTCTCTACAACTCTACGTTGCCCTTTTTTTTTATTTATTTCCCATTTCGACACACCACCCCGAGACATTTGTCACCTAATTTGTACCTAATTTTAAATGCCCTCATCCTACAATTAGATACAAAATGGAAAAAGTAAACACGGACAATTGAAACTACACCTATTGTTAGTACCCCCAATGCATTGAAACAATTAAGCAACAAAATTTAAATGCGATTTTGATTTTAAACAAAGTCATAAATTTACACACTAATTCTCACCTAACTCAAAAAATAATTGTCCTAGAGAATTAAAATTTTTGAAATTTCTTAGTTCGTAGGTCCCCTATACGTGTACCAAATATTATGAAATACAGACAAAATCCACTGACACGTTCTAGAGTAATAACCGGACGCTCCCCTTAAACAGCTTTTTAGGAAATTAGGGAAAATGACAAACACTATTGTTTTGACCTTGACCTTTGACCTTAAATATTACAATATTTATGTGAAATTTGATATATATATGTTATTTATGTAATAAACAACTAACACAGCCAGTTTTCCAAAATTTGAGTAATATTTTTTTGATAAATAATATAAGTTGATCGTTGACCTTGATCTGTGACCTTTATGTAAGAGTACATTTTTGTTTGCATTGAGATTGCCCATGCAAATCAAATAAGCATGCCTAATTTAATTAAAACCCATCAGTTTCATATATATGAATAGAATAGTTGACCTTGACCTTTAACCTTTATCTTGACCTATACTGTATATGTCTCAACATTTATCATTTTCCTTTTCATTGAAAGTGCAACTATCTCACCAAATGTTGTGAAGTTATCATGAAAAGTAAAGACAATAGCAAATTGACCTTATATTTGACCTTGACCTGTGACCTCAACCATTTTATATGGAATTGAAAAGTTTCTTGTATGAATTTGGCCTAGGTATCTGAATATAAATGGTAAGCCTAGTGAGACTCTTAACAGTTAGTATAAGAAATAAAAGTAAAACAAAAAAATTGACCTTCGACCTTGACCTTTGACCTTACCCTTTAGAATAGTTATCTAAAATTTGGGCAATACAATATCAAACTTACCAGTAACTTGTGTTGTCAAAATGAAGACATTTGAGTAAAAACTAAAGAATATGAAATATTGACCCTATTTTTAACCCTGACCTTTGACCTTAACTTTTAAGTTAAATGGAACATTTCTTTTTGACTGACCTTCGCATTGACCAAATGAATATACCTGTGAAATTTGGTGAAAATCCATCGAACGGTCTAGGAGGAGTTTCCGGACAGACAGACGGACGAATACGACGACAACGACGACGGACGACGACAGACAAGCTGACTGGTGGTGCACAGTATATGGGTGAGATCATTGTGCGCGATACCACTCTGCTTAGAAGAGTTGACAAGCTGACTGGTGGTGCACAGTATACGGGTGAGATCTGTGTGTCACTTTGCTTAGCAGAGTTGATAATAATCAACTCTGCAAAGCAGAGTGGTATCGCGCACACAGATCCCGCCCGTATACTGTGCAGTGTGCACCATCAGTCAGCTTGTCTGTCGTCGTCGTCCGTCTTCGTCCGGCAGCATACTCCTCCTAGACCGTTTGATGGATTTTCACCAAATTTCACTGGTATATTCATTTGGTCAATGTGACGGTCAGTCAAAAAGAAATTTTCAATTGAACTTAAAGGCTAAGGTCAAAGGTCAAGGTTAAAAATAAGGTCAATATTTCATGTGTCTTAGTTTTTACTAAAATTTCTTCATTTTCGCTATACAAGTTACCGGTTACCTCGATATCTTATTGACCAAATTTTAGATAAGTATTCTGAAGGGTAAGGTCAAAGGTCAAGGTCAAAGGTCAAAATATTTGTTTACTAGCATTGCTTATATTAACTGTTAGATTCTCACTAGACTTACCATGTATATTCGGAATACTTAGGCCAAGGTCATACAAGAAACTATACAATTCCATATGAAAGGTCAAGCTCACAGGTCAAGGTCAAATAAAAGGTCAATATGCTAATTTCTTTACTTTTCATGCAAACTTCACAACATTTGGTGATATAGTTGCACTTTAAATGAAAATGAAAATAATAAATGTTGAGACACATATCTTGAAGGTGAAAGGTCAAGGTCAACTATTCCATAAATATATATGAAACTAACTGATGGGTTTTAATGAAATTAGTCATGCTTATTTTATTTTCCTGGGCAATGTCAATGAAACAAAAACAATTTACTCTTACATAAAAATCAAGGTGACAGGCCAAGGTGAAAGGTCAATTTGTAATATTCATTTTTAATTATTATTCATGTGTCTTCATTTTCACTATGCAAGTTACTGGTAACCTTGATATCGTGATGTACACATCTTAGATAAATATTATGAAGGGTAAGGTCAAAGGTCAAAATACGTTTCTTACTAGTATTTCTTATACTAACTGATATATTCTCACTAGGCTGACCATGTATATTCGGAATACCTAGCCCAAGGTCATACAATAAACTATTCAATTTCATATGGAACGTCAAGGTCACAGGTCAAGGTAAAATAAAATGTCAATATGCTATTATCTTTACTGTTCATGCACACTTCACAAACTTTGATGAGATAGTTGCACTTTAAGTGAAAAGGAAAATAATAAATGTTGAGACATAAAGGTCAAGATAAAGGTCAAAGGGCAAGGTCAACTATTCTATTAATATATATGATACTAACTGATGGGTTTTAATGAAATTAGGCATGCTTATTTGATTTGCATGGGCAATGTCAATGCAAACAAAATGTACTCTTACATAAAGGTCAAGATCACAGGTGAAGATCAAAGGTCAACTTTTATTTTGTATTAAAAAAAGATTACTAACATTTTATAAAACTGGCTGTGTTATGGCCTATTACTTAAATATCATATATATTAAATTTCACATAAATATTGTAATAGTTAAGGTGATAGGTCAAGGTCAAAACAAAAGTATTTGTAATTTTCCCTAAACTCCTCCTTGACTGTTTAATGTATTGTCATCAAATTATACAGGAAAATTCAGTTGGTCAATGTGACGACCATCCAAATATATGTATTTTATTTTTAGTCAAAGGTCAAAGGTCAAGGTCACAGTATATGATCACTAATTGTAATCAATAATTTGTATACAAATTACACCATATTCATAATGCTAGTTAATACAAACATTGCTGTCAAGCTAACTAAATCATTGATAAGAAATTCTAATGTCGAAATTCAAGATCAAAGGTCAAGGTTAAAGGTCGAAATATGATTTTTACTAGTATTTCCTATTTAACTCGGGAACTGCAGGAAGATTTCCCCCGGCGGACTGCGGGAAGACTCTTAAGAGTCAGAGAAAAAAAAATCAATTTTAAACATCGGAAAAACAAAAAAAACAAACAAAAATTGGTTTGCCCTTGGGCCATGCAAAATATCAGTCCTCTACCTCCCCTCCTTCCCCACTTTCCTCCCCTCCTTCAGTTATCACCTATTTTCCCTGTTATTCCCTTATTCTGAGGTATATTTTCGTGCTAACATTAGCGAGTTGCAAGCAGGGAATTGTCATCACTGTTAGCAAGCGAGTGCAAGAGAGAGAGAGAGTATCGATCGACAGTGTCTCAGTGGCCTTGGGGGAAATTGGCGGGAAAGCAGGTTGCCTCACCCATACATTATGCAACTCCCGCCCTGTATCGCCGATTTTGACCATCCAAACACTGTTTTCACTCGTTTTATTGATGTAACAGGTTAATACCTTCATAATCAACCTATAATAGGCGCATATGGATAAGTATTAATGCTATTTATGGTAAAATGAATATTTTAGTGATGGAAACAGCTCAAATACATGCACACAGGCAGACGTTTCTAATTACCCCCATGCACAGTTCAGAGGTTAATGTAAGATTCTCATTAGGTATATCATGCATATTCGTTGAAACAGTTGTGTTTTAAGGGAAAATAAAAAATTTAAATTTTCAGACATCATGAAGGTCAAGATGAAGGTCAAAGGTCAAGGTCAACTATTCCTTAATATCTCTGAAACTAACTGATGATTTTTAGTGAAATTTGACACACTTATTTGATTTTCTAGGGTTACATCAAAGTAAACAAAAACACAATCCTACATAAAGGTCAATGTCACAGGCCAAGGTCATAAGTTAACCTTCATCATAAAAATAATACTCAATTTTCGATAAGCTGGCGACTGTTAGTTGCATTTTACTTAAATAACATATATTTCAATCATATATACTGTATATATATATATATTATAATACAGGTCAATGTAAAAGAACAAAGAAGTGTTAATAATTTTCTTTAAACTCTTCCTAGACTGTTTAACCCATTGTGTACCGGTGACGTCATTTGTATTGTATTCTAGCTATAATTGTACGATTTTGTGGATCTTATAAAGGATCTGTGGTAGTAGAAAGGGTTAATTATGATAGGTGAAAGCCTGCTGATTTTATTGAGGCCCTTCATAAACTAAATAATATCGTCTTAATATCCAGTATTAAATGAAACCGACAGAACTGTACTGAGCGGGTTACGTATCGTCAACAATTTTTGCTGGCAAATTCGGTTGGTCAAAGACACGATTGTGCAAATTTTGTGTTTTTGTTATTCAAAGGTCAAGGTGAATGGTGAAGGTCACATATTATGGTCACTATTTCTTTCTTATATATATTTTAAATTTGAATCACACCACATTCAAAATGCTAAGAAATAGTGTTACGCTGACCTTATTATAGATAAATATTTCAATGGTTAAGATTTAATGTGATCATAAATGTAATTATATATATATATATATATATATATATATATATATATATATCAGTGATGGGTTTGTTCTTGGGGAACCTCAAGTAACAGATGAATAGGATACACAGGGTAGCAGCAAACAGCATGGTGCAGGATAAAAATGATGACCAGGTTGCAAAAATGGCTACATTGGGAGCACAATACGAGCTCTCAAAGTAAAGATGGATGAGCACAAGGGTCAGTCCAGTAGAACCGGCCTCCCCATCAGTAACCCTCCTCATTCAGCCGTGAGAGAGCATTGCTACGGTTGTAACCTTGCTGTAAGCTATAAAGATTTTAGCATTCTTGACTCCTGTAATACCGGTAACCTTAGGATTTTAGAGTCTCTATATATTTTTTAAAGAAAGACCCCCCCTTAATAACTGCCTTTCGGCAGCCCCTCTACATATCCATTGTGATTAAATATTTCCCAGTGTAGCTATGTTGAGGCTACATTAAATATTTCCCAGTGTAGCTATGTTGAGGCTACATTAAATATTTCCCAGTGTAGCTATGTTGAGGCTACATTAAATATTTCCCAGTGTAGCTATGTTGAGGCTACATTAAATATTTCCCAGTGTAGCTATGTTGAGGCTACATTAAATATTTCCCAGTGTAGCTATGTTGAGGCTACATTAAATATTTCCCAGTGTAGCTATGTTGAGGCTACATTAAATATTTCCCAGTGTAGCTATGTTGAGGCTACATTAAATATTTCCAGTGTAGCTATGTTGAGGCTACATTAAATATTTCCCAGTGTAGCTATGTTGAGGCTACATTAAATATTTCCCAGTGTAGCTATGTTGAGGCTACATTAAATATTTCCCAGTGTAGCTATGTTGAGGCTACATTAAATATTTCCCAGTGTAGCTATGTTGAGGCTACATTAAATATTTCCCAGTGTAGCTATGTTGAGGCTACATTAAATATTTCCCAGTGTAGCTATGTTGAGGCTACATTAAATATTTCCCAGTGTAGCTATGTTGAGGCTACATTAAATATTTCCCAGTGTAGCTATGTTGAGGCTACATTTTTAGTTATAATATACTCGCCTTTCGCGATCATATTTTTAAATATTTGCTATATGTTTTATTATTGTTTTCTAGAACACTGAAGATGACACACGAGTGTCGAAACGTTTGTCTGACTGCTAAATAAAGTACTGGCCCCCCCACCTGGTCATCATTTTTATCCTGCACCATGCTGTTTGCTGCTACCCTGTGTATCCTATTCATCTATATATATATGTACTCCCTGGCGGACATGAACCTCCAACAGTCAGGACGAGTGTCCATGCTTTAATCCACTGCACATAAGTATCCTCTATCACGCTGTGGTATAGTGGATTAAAGTATAGGCACCTGTTCTGACTGTTGGTGGTTCAAGTCCGGCTGTGAGTATAAAAACATTTAGTAGCTTATGTGTATTTGCGATATATATATATATATATATACTGTATATAAACCGATTTTACCTAAGATATTCAATACTACTTGCAGAATTCTAGGTCGCAGAGTTGCGTATGCATTTTTTTTTTTTTTTGGTACTGCGAAAACTGCAAACCTACTTGATTATTATTATAATTCTTATTATAATACTAAAGAGAAGAAGAAGGAGAAGAAGAATATTAATGCAATAATTATAATTATAGTATGTTAATTATGCTTATATGCTAAGGTGGCCATTTAACCAATCTACCAGCCAGGTGAAACTGAAGCACGTCTGCCAGTGATGGTCTACATATATGGAGGTGCATTTTTCTTTGGAAACATCAGACAGTACTCACCTTCCCTCCTACTGAATCACGATATTGTCTTCGTCATCATGAGCTATCGTCTTGGCATGCTAGGTGAGTTATGAGGATGAAGATACATAGCTGTTGTGAGAAAACTAAACTTACATCTTGAAAAAAAATAAAAAAAATATATATATGGCTAGCATAAAGACCTGACAGTTTTGTGATTAATGTTAATCTAATTTATTAATTTCACTACAAACACCAAACACCACCCAATGAAATTAATGAAAGCATGTGATCCTACCGATATTCGATCCTCGGACACCACATACAAATCTTAAACACTCTATGCATTACACTATCAATGGCTAAGAATGTGGTGCTTATCCCATTCACTGTGGGAACTGTTCTGAAACAATCCTGGAAAATAAGCCCATTAAAGCCTGAGGAGACGAGCGTGATCAGGAGCGCGGCAGGTTCAGCGCGGCACTAAACGATCTGCCCCAATTCTCACGAGACATATTCAGTGTTGTCAAATGCAAATGTAGCGGAAAATTTCTGACTTTTAGCGAATATTGACGATGTCTGTAGATATGTACCTAATATCCGCATCCGCATTCGCATATTACCCGCATTTTTACAAAATCCGCAGTTGCATCTGCAGCCACATTTGCAATGCAAGTAACATCCGCATCTGCATCTGAAATGCTTTGTAAATTTAACATCCGCATCCGCATCTTTCTCTTATAGAATGAGGATATGAGGATATTACAAAACATATCAATGCATCAAATTAGTTATAAATTTTACCTTTTAACGGCGAAACTATGGTATTTGAAAGTGCCCTCCAGGCGAACGTATCGAGTTTTATTCCCGACGAAAATCGGCATTATCCGATAAATATCGTTCTTACTTATTCATAAGCGCCTATTCTACGTTTAATATGAAGATATTAACATGCAACAGCAATAAAACAAGTGGGAATATTATTTGGGTGGTGAGAAAGATGAAGTATTGCTGACCAGTTCATTCATGAGAGGAGAGCCGGCGCGGAACACACCCTCCCCCTCTTACTTATCGATCGACACTGATGTTTTGCTAGTGAAGTCTCTCTCTTGCTACGATCTCTATATGCCTCCCCTTCGACCTAGAAACCGAGTGGGGGATATTGGCGCGGAAAATAAACCGATAAACACGGGCATAAGAGGAAAAATAGGTGATAGTTGAAGATGGGGGGGCGGGGAGGGGGATTGTATACATGTGGAGGAGTGATAGAAGGTGTGGATTGGAATTATCAAATATTCCTTTGTATTGAGTGCCACTGGGTTCTTTTAAAGTTTTTTTTTTAAGCCTTGGTTAAGAGTCCCGTCGCCTTCACCCAGTAAAACCTCTTAAGAGTCTCGGTGCCGTTCCTGGGTTAAACATCAAATATATATTACGTATTGGTATTCTAAATATAATAATGAAAAATATGCATAAATCATTATCCAAAATACAAATAGTAAATGAGAGAGAGAGAGTGAGAAGTGAGCACATGTTATGACAAGGGCCAACTTCGTATTGAATATCGAATGTCTATATTTTAATTATACAATGGTATACCATACATCATTATGAAAGTTAAAATTGTATCATACGTAATTAAGTATGATCTGAAGCGCCAAAATGTTACAGATTAGTTAAAGTGCGATTTTTTCTCTAACTGAATAAGTAAAGTAATTGTGTCTATATATAAAACTGATAACCCTTCCCAACACCCTTAAGTCTGTTTACAGCTTGACTCCTGTCTTTTTTATCTTCATAGTTCATACTTCTTCACGACAGTGTTATTTTATTCATTATTAAGTTTGATTTATGTGGCTGAAAGTCGTCGTTAACAATTTAAAATACATATTTTACACAATTTTTAAAAGATAATCGACATCAGCGAGGATATTGTCATCAGACATCCACATCTGCATCCGCAAAAAAAAAAATTGGAATATCCGTATCCGCATTTTTAAAAAGTTTATATCGGCATCCACACATCCGCATTTTTAGAAATCCGATACATCTCTAGTCTGTAGTAAAACGCTGCGGGTTAACCCTGCGAGTTACAGAGCTCGTTCTTGTGTGATTTGAAAGCCCTTTTTATCTATTAGTTGTCTGCAAAAATTTAATTTAATTCAGATATTTATTTAAGCAATGAGGTGTGCCTGAATGAACCCTATTATAGCAAGAAATCCCCCCAGGTAAATTGAATATTGATCATATCACTTATATCTGACAAGCACTCAATATGAGCTAAAACTGATGTGACATTTAAATATATTGTGGTAAACTATCAATGGAAGTTAAATATTACTAAGCTATAATGAATCAAATAAAATCAATCTAAATGAAAACTACTCTATATCTAAATTGAATTAAATCTGAAACAAGCTAATTTATATCCAAAGGTCTCACATAATAAATGTATATATAGGGTAAGGTTATAAGGGTTAATATTAGCCAGGAATTAACTCACCAATAGTTCCACATGGCAATGAGGCAAGGGAGAACGTTTTACCCAATATGGCGGTGGACAATGGGGAACGAGACTTCGGTCCCAAGACTCGAGTCAAGTTAAAGAAAGAATAAATGATTACATGGGAATGGACATGATTATTATAATTTATGCTTATCTATCAGTCAGTCATGATGTCGATGAGAGCGTCGTGATGGTGTAGCTGTGTGTATTGCTGTATGTGTATTGTGATTAGAGGCACAAAAGCACGATCAACTGAGGGCGGAAAATTAGATGTTAACTGGTTGGTGTTCGTGAAGGCTCTGGCGTACCTCAAAAGCACACCTTGCTGCCTTGGCAAACCACCAGGAGCCCAAATTATCGTACCGCATTTAGGTTGCTCTATACGATAAATTATATTAATATATACGATAAATTCATATATACTACATAAGACCATGGCAATATTGCTTAATAGCATATTAGGCCTTTTATAACTTAACTTATTTACAATCTTATAATATACGATCTACTCGTCCTACGTCGTGCTGTAGGAGAGATCGTGACGTCACAGAGACATACGAGATCACAAAAGAGTCATATTCTATCGTATTTATACGATACACTCCCCCCACAAAAAAGACCTGAACCCCACCTTAAACCTAAAGTTGCCCAGAGGCTATCTTCTGACGCCACAAGTCGACGGCGCCAGCAGCAGCGCGTCTGGGACACGTCCCGGTCCGAGAATGATCACCATCAGTAAGAGGTGAGTCGTTCCTTTGAGAATCCTCGGACCCAGCAATAACAGGTGGAGCCTCAGATTGCAATGCGGAATCGAGCTCCAAAGCGTACAAACGTGCGATAGGACGAACAGTAGTTCCAGTGGCTGTCTTCAATAGCGCCACCCGCTCTACAGAGTCTGCCCCCTTGTATACCTCCAATACGCGGCCTAATTTCCAGTATAAACGAGGACTATCTTCTTTAATTAAAACAACTTCACCAACTGTAGGTGCCGTTGGTCTACCAGAGGGAGTAACACTCCTTTCCCTCAATGCTAGCAGATATTCACTAATCCACCGTTTCCTAAAATCCTCGATTATCCTGGATATATACTGGTATCTCTTAGACACCGCTACCTCAGAGTACAACGAGGGATCCTCTAACTCTACTATGGACTGAAAATCAGATGGAAACGCAGTCAATGGTTTCCCATATAGCAAGTGAGCTGGTGTTAATGGTAGTGGTTCTTGCAGGTCGGTGTACACATATGTAAGCGGGCGATCATTCACGACTGCCTCTATCTCTGTGAGGACTGTCGTCAACTCACTTTTCTTTAATAGAGCACGTCCTACAACCGCTCTTAGTCCTGACTTTACTATGCCGACACATCGTTCCCACATGCCACCAAACCAAGGTGCCTTAACTGGAATGAACCTCCATTCGCACTTCTTCTCTCCCAAAAAAGTGATGACAGTAGGATCACTACTCATATCCTTTAGATATTTTGATGCTTGGACATAAGTGGGAGCATTGTCGCTAAGAATGAGTTGAGGGAATGAACGACGGGCACAAAACCGTCTGAACGCCAGCATAAATTCTTCGCTAGACATATTATCACATAGTTCTAGGTGTACCGCTCGAGACGTCGCACAGGTAAACAATAATATATAAACCTTCTCATGCTCCCTCGTCTTCAATGCCCCTGTGTAATCTAATCCTACCGCTTGGAAAGGTTCTACGTGCTTTACACGGCATTCAGGTAGAGGTGGAGCTGGTCCAGTTGCATATGGTTTACCCTTTAGTCTCTGGCATATTACACACTTTCTCACTACGCGTCGAGCTACTTGTCGAACTCTGGGTATCCACCATGTGAGACGTAAATTTGATATAATATGACATACCCCGTAGTGTTTTACTTCCCTATGTGCACGTATGATCAATAGATCAGTAACGTGATGTCTTGTTGGCATAAGTATAGGTCGGTTTGTGCCGTCTGGTACACCCGACCACTTCAGGCGACCCTCACACCTGATGAGGCCATTGTCTAGGTGCAACCTTAGTTGACGCACTATATTAGGCATTAATGTCTTATTCGAGCTTTTCAAGGATTCTATTTCATTGGAAAAGGTTTCTATTTGAACCCATTTGATCAAAGTTACTTCAGCTGCTTTAAATTCACGAGCATCAATGTTGTGACCCCTGATGCAGAGTTGGCCCGTTACTTTAAGCTTGAGATTGGATACATATCGCAATACCCAAGCTACAACTCTGACTAGTTTATTATAGTCACCGAATCTTGCCCACTTTATGATAGGACCCGGTGGCTCATTTGGTTGGGCTGTAACTGCCACTGTTTCCAGTGGCAGAAGTCCCTCACCAACAGCATGCCATATAGTCCATTCACTTTCATGGAGCAGCCACTTTGGACCATGCCACCACAATTCGGACTTCATTAACTGGCTAGCCGTTATACCCCTAGTTATCAGATCACTAGGGTTTTCCTTTGTATTTACATAATGATAAGCAACGTCTGGCAAAAGGGCTCTAATCTCATCTACCCTATTCCGCACATAAACTGGCAGAGACTTCTTGCTATGTATCCAGTTGAGTGCAACCTGACTATCGCACCATACATGAACGATTTCAATATTTAATTCGCTCTCGTATGCTGCGCGTACATGTTGCACCAGACGTGCTAATAGCAGCATGGCAGTCAATTCCATTTTAGGGATAGTTACCTTTTTAACCGGGGCTACCTTGGCCCGGGCTGTAACTTAATGTGCCCCAAATGAAGTAACAACATATATGGCTACCCCGTATGCCGTGGCGCTAGCATCGCAAAACGTGTGTAACGTAACGTCACCGAACGCCGCCACTTTACGAGGTATAGGTTTAGTACATAGGATGGCATATTCATTCAACAACAATGTCCCTTGGTCATTCAGGTCCTCGGGCAAACTGTCATCCCATCCTATTTTACGTCTCCAAACTTCCTGCATTAGAATCCTAGCTCTTATGGTAACAGGTAATGCTAGACCCAAAGGATCAAAAAATTGCGCAACTTTGCTCAACAGACTTCTTTTTGTGTGCGCTCCTGTCTGCTGAGCAAAAGACCTTGTTTGAAAAGTTAGTATGTCATGTTTAGGTTGCCAGATCATCCCCAAATTTCTGGACTTTTCCTGGTTAAGAGATGCCGTACCATCCACTTGTATTAAACTCTGAAGATCTTCGCTATTAGTAACCCACTCGCGGAGAAATAGATGTGCATCCGCAAACAATCTGCGTGCTTGCCAGTATGCATACAACAAATCATCTTGACTATCGCTAGTACCCTGCAAATTGTCAATGTATAATCCGCGAGATAGTTTACTTGTGTCCTCATGAGTGTCAGCTAGATGTTTTCTGATTGTGGCATTTAACAAAAACTGCGAGCAAGTGGCCCCAAAGAGTACAACCCGAAAACGGTATATTATGATGGGACTTTCAGAGTCGCTAATGTCGCCGAACCAAAGAAAGCGGGTAACATCTCTATCTTCCTCCTTTAGCTTGACCATCAAGAATGCTTTCTCGATGTCACTGGTATAGGCGTACTTTCCCAGCCTAAACCGCAATAGATGTTGGGACAGGTCCGACACCAGGAACGGACCTGTCAACAGGCAGTCATTCAGACTGGGTTGTTGACCTTGGTGGGCAGAACAGTCATACACCACCCGTATTGGTGTGGTGACGCTGTCTTTCTTTACCCCATGATGGGCCAGATAGTGAACCCTACCCTTCTTACACGGTTCCCTGACATCGACTCTCTCAATAAAACCCCTATCCTCATAACTCCGAAATACATCGTCATACGCCTGGCGCGTGCTCGGTTCGTTAGACAATTTCCGCTGCAATGCGCGCAAGCGACCTAATGCCAAACCATAGTTGGTAGGCAGGCTTATCTCACTGTTCTTCCAGGGTAAACTAACTTTATATTGCTTGTCTGAGGCACAGTAGCACACAGACTCGTCAAACCTTTGTAGCGCAATTTCCGAGTCATAATCAGTCTCCATAGGATTAATGCCTATGTGATCCAATCTCCACAGTCGTTCCAGGTCGAACTCGGCAGCCATCTTAGGGTCACTAGGTTGGGAATCCTCCCTTCCCAACTCCTCTGCCGCGGTTACATTGACTCTATATATCGAGACCGTGTCGACCAGGACCTTTGACTGTGTAGTATGCACCTTTCCGCTCATGCAGTATCCAAATTTAGTGGGGATTAAAATTACACCACACATCTTTTTAAATCCAGGGTATACTACTTCATAATAATGATCCACACCAAGTAGAACATGCACCTCACTCTGATTTCCCATGGGATCTGACAAGTTAACCCCCTTGCTACGTAATGCGTGTTCCACCTTCTTCACACCCACAGATACATATTCTGGTAGGGTGTCTACTACGATACAAGTCATAAAGTACCGGTTTTTACGATAGAAATATGAAATCTCCGCTATCTCGTAGTCTTGTTTATCAGTAACCCCTGTGAAGCCCTGTAATCGAAGAGTCTCAGCCCCTACGATTCGGTGCTTCAGTCCCACTAGTACGGACCTCTTTATAAAGGAACGTTGAGACCCTTGATCTAGAAGTACCCGACAAACTTTGTTACTGTCATTACCTTCCATGGGAATCTGTATTGTGGGCAATATAGTGGTGTCTTGCGTGCTACCTAGTGCCACAGTTGTAGTACCCTCATTTTTGACGTCTTTGACTTTATCTGCTGTAGGACACAACTTATCAAAGTGATGTCCTTTGCAGTGCCGACAGGGCCTTAAGTATGTAGCAGTACATTGTCCCTGCTTACCATGTTCCCCACTTAGACAACCTACACATAGCTTCAATCTTTTCGCCTGTGCTACCTTTGTCTCATTTGTCGGGTATTTTACGCAGAAACTCCATTTATGTTTGTTGTTACATAGCTTACATAGAATCTGAGCAGGTTTCTTATACACACCCTCTTTCTTTACTTTAGTCCCCACTGTCATGCTTATTGTTCCCCTCTTCTCCACATTCTCACTCCCTCCCGACACATACATTCTCCCTTTGTTCAACTGTAGATTATTGATCTCCTTACTGAACTGAGTTTTGAACTCCCCCAGCTCAAATGATCTTACCTTATCAAGTATTGCCATAGGAAGCTTCTGACGCAAGATAATGACTATCATTTCCTGCGTGGTAAGCCCTAGGGTGTCTAGCGATCGAGTATGGCACTCCATATTTGCCCTGAAGTTTGTCAACTCATCAACCTTATACTGTGGTTCTGCGAGCCCCAACAAGGCAATGACATGGGCCATCTTCAACTGCTCTCTATCCCCGTATGTGGACTCTAATAAGTGTACCGCTTCAAGATAACTACCACCCACTACTGCAAAACCCTCTATTAAATGTAAGGCCTCTCCTTCCATTTGTCCCTTCAGATAGTAAAACTTGCGGACATTATCCAAAGAGGATTCATGAACCGTAGATCGAAATACGTCCCAGAAAGCTAACCACTCGGTTAACTTGCCCCCAAATGTAGGAAGATTGAGCTTTGGGAGGTGTACAGTATGTTTTGGGTCAGCCCTTCTATGGGCCTCATTATCGCCTCCGTTCTTACTTGCGACAGCACGCTGTAATAGGTACTTCGCTCTAAAGACAGGTTCGTCATAGAGGGCGCGATTATCACACTCTGTAACTATCTCTTCCTCCTCTATCATGTCAGCCACAATCACCTCACTCAGAGCCGTAATACGACCGTGGGTAGCCTGGACGTTTTCTAATCTAGCCTCCAATTCCTCTAGTTCAGCAGTAGTGATGAAAGTGTTGACGTCCACAATTAGCCTATTTAATACTCCCCGAAGTCCCGCCCTTTGATTTTTAGGGGCTTTGATCAGCACCCCACTAGACGGTGTCTCTTTATCGTTTTATCCATTTTGCATGTGAGCCTATAGGCTATGTATCTAAATGTTACGTTACAAAAACAACGGCCAAATAATAGTCTAATTAAGAGACGCCAACCGGCGGACTTCTATGTTATGGAGAAAAAATAGTACACTAAATAGCAATACCTACTAATGGATCATATTGAACAAGAAAAAAATGTTAGGTCAGGTCATATGTCACAGGAAGTCTGAAACGGAAAAGAAAATTATTGGGGAAAGATGATGGGTGGGATGCAGGACTTAGGCAGGCACAACGATGTGACCCTGCATTCCGGCTCTAACCATCGCTTGTCTAGCCTTGCCAGTTTATCATAGAGTTGTTCCTGCATCCTGTTATATGTCCCCTTGTTCATTGCCTTAAAATCCCTTACTGGTAGCTAAATCCCGGGTCTGGGCACCAATGTGGTAAACTATCAATGGAAGTTAAATATTACTAAGCTATAATGAATCAAATAAAATCAATCTAAATGAAAACTACTCTATATCTAAATTGAATTAAATCTGAAACAAGCTCATTTATATCCAAAGGTCTCACATAATAAATGTATATATAGGGTAAGGTTATAAGGGTTAATATTAGCCAGGAATTAACTCACCAATAGTTCCACGTGGCAATGAGGCAAGGGAGAACGTTTTACCCAATATGGCGGTGGACAATGGGGAACGAGACTTCGGTCCCAAGACTCGAGTCAAGTTAAAGAAAGAATAAATGATTACATGGGAATGGACATGATTATTATAATTTATGCTTATCTATCAGTCAGTCATGATGTCGATGAGAGCGTCGTGATGGTGTAGCTGTGTGTATTGCTGTATGTGTATTGTGATTAGAGGCACAAAAGCACGATCAACTGAGGGCGGAAAATTAGATGTTAACTGGTTGGTGTTCGTGAAGGCTCTGGCGTACCTCAAAAGCACACCTTGCTGCCTTGGCAAACCGCCAGGAGCCCAAATTATCGTACCGCATTTAGGTTGCTCTATACGATAAATTATATTAATATATACGATAAATTCATATATACTACATAAGACCATGGCAATATTGCTTAATAGCATATTAGGCCTTTTATAACTTAACTTATTTACAATCTTATAATATACGATCTACTCGTCCTACGTCGTGCTGTAGGAGAGATCGTGACGTCACAGAGACATACGAGATCACAAAAGAGTCATATTCTATCGTATTTATACGATATATATACTGGTGTCCATATATTGGTTTACTTATTTTTGTATAATCCGTTACATCCTGATTCCGCTATATTGTATTTTAGACACTCTCACGGTGCAAAGGCCCCCAGAGTTGGTAACGGAAATTCGACAGGTTCACTTTGCTCATTCTGGCTCTGCGAATAACTTTGGTCTTAGTGGTCAATGTCGTGGAAGCAGCTATTTAGAAGGAGCAGTGCATCAACGATTCCGGAAATGACAAAAAAAAGTATATCTTGAGGTGCAACAGCAACCACAGACGGTAGCGAAATTCCGGCAAGTCTACTTTGTTCATTTTGGATCTGCGTAGAACTTTGGTCTTAGTGTTCAATGTCCTGGAGGAAGCTGTTTAGGAGGAGTAGTGCAACAAAGGTTCCGTAGACGACAAAAAAACTCATTCAACTCAGCAAAAAACAGACCTTTTTTTTTGCGGAATCAGGAATCAATGGGACTGTGTTTAAAATAATTTTAAATTAGAAGTAAGGCCAAGTGGCAAACTCTTAAAAACAATAGTCATGACAATTATGACAGATTATAATCGCAATGAACCATCCAACTTTTATTGGGATTCAGAAATTGTTATTAAGTTATTGGGAAAGCAATACCTTCACAGCGTTAAATGCTGCATATTGTGAGAAATATAATTGTTTTCTGCTTCCACCAATTATCTTTGAACTAGTTACCTAACTCTTATTAAGTAGCCCTTGGTTTTATTGTTCACACTAATCACAAATATAAACCATATGATATTAGAGTAGGTCAATTCCGCTAAGTCTATTATAGGTGTTTTGAATGTTAGTGATGAAAATTATTGAAGTTCTTACTATGGACATACAATATAGGTTATCTATAATAAGTGAAATGGCCAATATACATTAAGTATTTATATTTACATTTCGAGTATTAGCAATCCATATGCAATTATATGTCTGTTGTAGTAGATACATATCATAGTTT
The DNA here is from genome assembly GCA_032716605.1 of Paralithodes platypus. NCBI lineage: Eukaryota > Metazoa > Arthropoda > Malacostraca > Decapoda > Lithodidae > Paralithodes > Paralithodes platypus. The sequence continues at coordinate 12,610,257 of CM064480.1, read as the reverse complement.
TCTTCACGCCAGGATTTCTGTCAACGGAGGACTCTGTGATGCCTGGTAACTTGGGCCTGAAGGACCAGACGATGGCGCTCCAGTGGGTTCAGAGGAACATCCATAACTTTGGTGGTGACCCAACCACAGTCACCCTCTTTGGTCATAGTTCAGGATCTGCCAATGTTCATGCCCATATTCTGTCTCCTTACTCAAAAGGTTAGTTAAACCATTCAAGATACGATGATACTTTTCTCGGTTCGAGTCCTTGGAGTGCAACATGTATTTGTTGATTTTATTAATTAAGTTTGGAAGTAAAATTGGTTGGTGAAAAATATGAATTAATTCTGGTTCAGGAGCAATTTATAGCGAGGCCTTCCCAAGGGTTAAGTGACCTATTGATTACTCCTTCCATTCGTCTATACATTAGGCTACCATAGCACAGTTGGAATGTATGTACATGCTCAGATTAATATGCAGGATTCGAAACTGTATAATAGATCATAGGCTTGTGCATAATTCTGTAACTGTCTTGATAGCGTAATAAATAAATGCGCGGAATTTCGGTGTGAGTATCCTAGGTCCGAGTCCTTGGAGTGCCACATGTATTTGTTGATTTCATTCATTGAGTTTAGAAGTAAAGTTGGTTGGTGAACAAATATGAATATACATGCTATTATTCAACGGTTTTATTTAGTTTAGAGAAGACCTCAGGAACCAAAGTAGTAAAATAACTTAATTATACATCTGACTTCTATAAATCTTTCCTAAGCCAAACACAGTTATCTAATGATAGACACCATAGACTGTCGAAACGTATGATAATACTCTTGGGCTGATCTAACTTTTACTTAGTCTAAGTTAAGACATTCATAAAACTTCCATCATTATATTACCGAAGGGCTGGCGTATCCACTAAGTATAACTTAACCCTGTGTTCCAGAGCAAGATGACTCAATAAGCGTCTTTCCTAAGAAATAATACTGGCCAAATGTTTCCTGGTTGATTAATATATATTACAATAAACAATTAAGAGTGAACATAATATCTGGTAATGGTCTTGTGTTATCAACATGGATTATTTGTGTGATTCATTTGTCCTAAACCTTGCTTAGGAATATGACTACAGGTATATTCTTTATTTTCATACACATATATTTATATTCACGCTCAGATTATTTTACTAAGACATAACTTTGTTGATTAAGGTCAAAGCTATACTAATATCCGATGCCAGAGATATAATAAATAATTCACAAAATGTATTATTAATGATCATATTAAAGTGTGCAGGATACAAGCATGGTCGCAATTAGGGACTATAGAATATCTCTGCCATTTGTTACAGCTCAGCTTTGCCGATAGCATTATAAGAAAAATATATGCACCACTGGTGTTGATGTACGATGATTCTTGACCTAATGTGTTTTATTTTGACAGGGTTATTTGCAAGAGCTATTTTACAATCAGGAAGCATGTTTCGTGTAGCAAAAATAAAAAATATGAACCGAGAAATCGCTCATTATACTGGAAGACACTTTGGCTGCCCTCACAACCACAGCCTTACAAGTGAAGAGTCCAGTCGACTGTTGCTTCAGTGTCTGCAGAAAGTTGATGCCAAGGACCTCACACTCTGCCATAGAGACCACATTAAGGTAACACTATCATACAGCCTTGATGCCAGGGACCACACACTCTGCCATAAAGACCACATTAAGATTACACTGTCATACAGCCTTGATGCCAGGGACCTCACACTCTGCCATAAAGACCACATTAAGATTACACTGTCACATAGCCTTGCAGATACTGAACACTTATTCGTCCAAAAGGTGACTATAATATTGTTGGATCATTGTGCAATTCGATTAACTTGACATTTCATGAATTATATTAATTTAAAGTTAGTTACCTTCAGTATTTTATTTTTAGCTGTGACCTTTATCTTCGAACAGGACACAAATACATGTTTAACTGGGCATGGCAACAAATAAATGTATATACCGGTACTGTATATACATGATAAAACATATTGTATCCAACTCAGCTATTTATACACAAATATGAAATACATTTGATTTAAACAAAATATCCTTTGACAAACTAAATATTGATGTATAAACTAGCCATGTTCATAATCATGCACTTTAATTTAAATTATGACATTAACATAAATGGCAAAGCTAATATTAACCCTCTCCGACATATGACGCGATTTTGAGCCGATTAGGGATACTTTAAAACCTTTGTTACCATCAGGGGTATTTAGAAACCTTTAGTTTAGTTACTTCAACCTCTGCAGTTGTCTTTGAGTTAGCTGTGGGCAGAAAACTAATTTTGGAGAGGTAATTATAAGTGAGAGAACTCTATTTCTTATTGCTAATCTGGCAACCTCTGCGTCATATTGAGTCTGAAGGGGTTAAACTGATATCACATTTTGATACTGACCTGTAACATGGATATGGTTTCTTCTTAACCCCTACTGTACCGGAGGATGCAGTAATAAAAGTCCCCCCCCCCCAGTCCCAAGCAATGTGGCCAAAGTGGCAAGATAGAACAACCTTCCACCTCAAGAGATGAAGGAAGACTGGCTCTCCCAGCCTTCAGAGGGTTGCATTTAAGCTGAGAAATGTTGCCATATCGAGAGCAGTGCTCAAACGGTCGTGGTACCAGGCACAGCTTGATACAGGCAGTTACAAGGAAACTACATTAATGACGGCTCCCAGTCGTCGCTGGGACTGAGGAGTGAGTTATCTACTGACGGCTGGTAGCCGTCGCTGGGATTGGATTGGTTAACTGCCCCATTACATACACAAATACGATATACTTAGGACAGCAGGAAAGGTGGATGTGGAGTACGATGTGAGGTAGGAAAGGATCTCCTCATTAAAGATCCTCTGCTAAGAGATATCGACCATCATATTATTTAGATGCCATTTTAGTGACGTAAATATCAAACACCAATTATATGTTTGAGCATGTAGAATTTGAATACAAAGATCAACCATATATCATGTACCAGTGTTACCAAATATTTGTTATGGGTATGGATGGTAAAGAGAGACTAATGACACCAATATGATGGAGGTCGGCCAATTGTGTATATTATATAATATCTTGGTCTCCTTATTGTCTCTTCACTTACGAGGGACAGACTCATTGTCAGATATGTGTGTCTTGATCTAGTGAACTGCATTATGTGTGTCATTCATTGAACTTCATATGTCTTGGTTTTGATCTTGATGGCTTTTAAGGTGAATGTTGGTGTATGATTAGAAGCTAAAAGTGCGTTGGACTGTACCAGCGATTCAGGAATGTATACGTAATACATTGTTGGTAAAACACATCTTAATATATGTACAGTTCTGGTCATTAATAATATATCACCCTGCAGTGATAATAATAATAAACTATGAACCTTATCTAATGCATTCTAGTTATTTTAGTGTTTGCATCTTAAGCAGTTATCAAATTAGTTCAATAGTGTAAGAAAATAAACCTACCAGAAACTCCTCTCCAAGATTATAGAAAATATGCATCTATCTCATATATTCAGAAGATCTCTAATTTTCAGGGATTCATTCCACATTCTCGTGTTGACGGAGACTTTCTGCCAGACCAACCGGAGAGACTTATGTTAGAAGGAAGGTACAATAAGGTGGATATTATGGCAGGAGTAGTGCCACATGAAGGGGGATTCACTCTTCACGGTTAGTGCACGATATTCGTAATTGTTCTGAATTTATATTCTATGAATGCTTATATTCATATATAATTAGAATCGCTACTGATTCCAAACCTGAGATTGTCATGCATTATGCTATGTTCATAAATGTGTTACCTAATTTGTATATTGTATGCACGTATATATGAAGGAATTTACTTACAATAACGTATTATCGTAGTGCGGCTTTAGGAGGGGAAGAGCGTGTGTGGATCAGATTTCTGCAGTAAGGCAGCTATGCGAGAAGTATTTAGAGAAAAGTAAGAAGATATTTTGGGCTCTTATAGATTTGGAAAAAGCGTATGATCGTATGGATCGAGAAGCAATGTGGAAGGTGCTAAGGATATATGAAATTAGAGGACATTTGTTTTAAGAGCAGTCGAGATATTTTATGTAGAGAGTAGACCGTGTGTTAGATTAGGAAATTAGTTGAGTGAATGGTTTGAGGTAAATGTAGGTCTGCGACAGGGTTGTGTAATGTTACTGTGGTTGCTTAATGTAGATATGACAGCAAACCCTTCTCTGTATCCTCCTACTATCTCTATCCTCAGTTTAGACCCAAAAGTGGATTTTGCGTCTATGTACGCAACAATCATGCTTTCTCTCGTGTTTCCAACTTAAGGTCGCTGCACACTGACACGACAGCCCCTTCAAGACTGGCACGAACACCCACGACACATACAATTCCTGTGTCTTGCCGAATTTACTAGAGATCGCGGCGAAAATGGCTGGCATCGTTAGAGTTGTATCTCTACCGTATCTCTTTCGCACGACTTGATAAAACTCTTCGGCGGAGAAACGAATGCTACGAAGATGATAGGAAAAGTCGTGCAAAGGGTACACGACTAGTCCACGGAAAAGATACAACCCAAAACACTGCGACACAACTCAGAAGAATCATATCGACGCCGTGAGACGTGCAACCGGATTGAGGCTAAACGCTTTTTCTTTTTCTTTTTTTGCCAACTCGACCGTTGCCAATTTTCCGCACGGAAGAGCTACGGTCCTCACGGCAAGCTTACGCACCATACGATGTTGATACATGCCATACGCCTTTGATACAGACCACACGATTGTGATATGGCGAGTTCGTGATAAAGACCAGACTCAGACGATTTTTTACAGTTGCCACAAACTTTTGAACAGCTCAAAATCTCTTATCGACCCCCGATACGTCGCTTGGACAGTGAGAGTCACCCACGGCTAATTTCCGATATCCACGATTATGTTGCCGATTCGCCGTATCAGGCTGAAATTTCGAGTCGGGAACTCACCTGGAGGGGCAGCTTTCTAGTCACTCTCAAATTAATATATCTATGCTGTCTTTCTCTCCCCTAATTCTACTGACTATCCAAAAGTCAATGACTATCTAACTTCTAAAGTGGAACACATTCTATACATCTCTCCTTTCGTAGAAATCTCCATCTTAGGAAATTTCAATGTTCACCACCACCAATGGCTCTCCTTTGTTTCCACTGACCAACCTGGTGAACAAGCCTACATCTTTTCTATCTTAAACGACCTAGAGCAGCTAGTCCAGCAACCCACCTGTGTCCCGGATCGCTTCGGACATCGGCCCAACATTCTTGACTTATTTCTAACATCTAACAATTCTGCTTATACTGTAAATATTTTCTCTCCTTTAGGCTCCTCCGACCATAAACTAATATCTGTCACCTGGAATTCTGGCACTGCTCTTCGGCAGTACTTCTTTAATCTCCCATGAAATTACTTTTAATTCCGTGGCCGGGGACCCTCGGAGAGTGCTGAGCGCATTACCGAGGTAATCCTCTCGGGCATGGAAGCATACATTCCCTTTTCTTTCTCTGTCTAATGCAAAAATATCTTGGTTTACTCGCGCTTGTTCTACTACTGTCTGCAACAAGGAGGAAGCATTCAAATGATACCGATGCCTTAAGACTCAAGAATCTCATTCTTCCTATGTGTCTGCCCGGAATGAAGCCAAATCTGTTCTTCAACTTGCCAAATACTCTTTCATCAATAATAAATGCACTGAACTATCCAACTCTAGCTCTTCCCAAGCTTTCTGGCATCTAGCCAAAAACCTCTCCAACAATTTCTCTTCCTCGTCGTTCCCTCCCCTTTTCCACTCTGATGGCACAACCATCACTTCTTCCTCTGACAAAGCTGAACTCTTTGCTCAAACTTTTACTAGAAACTCCACCTTGGATGATTCCGGTGTTCCACCCCCTCTCTTCTCTCAGAGATATGTAGCCGGCTCAACTGGAAGCGTCAACAGCACTTCGCCCGCCGCTTGAAATTTGACCATATTGTGAGTATTACATTGCTCATGCTTTTATTTGTTTGCACGAGCTGTAGCTAAGAGCTAGTTAAACCGCCCAGTAGTTGCCTTGCATGGTATTCTGCTTTGTTTTATGACTGATAAACGTTTGTTTATCGAGACTCCCAATTCATTACATTTGTACCAGGGTAGTGACCATCAACGCACGATTGTAAACAAACTATTTGCTTGTTCCATATTATATTGTTCTAGCCCTTGCTGTAGTAATTTTTGCCCTCACTGTAGTCAAGTGCTTAGTAAATCACCCTGTAGTTATCTTGTATGACATTGTACCTGTATTTTTTACTGATAAACGTTTGTTTATCAAAATTATCTTTGCCAAATAAAGCGCCACCGCCGACACCAGCGCCACCTGTGGACGCATAAACAAATTAACCCTCTTCTTGTACTTTATATATCAAAGTCTAGCCATTACTGTACCTAGTTGAAATTTTTATATCGGTTGATTATATATATCACACACACTGACATTTGTTAAGATAGTTTTAATATTGTGTTAGAATCATTTAGTTACAGTGATACTTTTTGATAGCCTAGTTAAGCGCATTTCAGATACTTGCCATCATATTAACCCTTTACGTGCGGCCTATGCGGTTTATTTATATGTACCGCCCAGCGGGGTGTTTTTAGCCAAAATAGGGCTGTTTACGTGATCATTTTCATGCCTAAATAAGACCCAGAACGTAAAACAAGTATCTATCCCTGAAAGGGCATAAACAGAGCTTTCGAATGACACCATAACGATCCTTTTATGATGGCTAGTTTTCTTGCAATAACCGTGCAACGCGAGTGCAAAAAGCATGTAATTAGCCACTTTCCCGATACAATTCCGTATATAGCGAGTGAGAGAGGTAGGAGGGAGGTGAGATTCGTGTCAGTAGGTTCGCCGCGGGGGTCTGGAGCAGTCATACACTCGCTACTCTCCTGCCACCACTTGTCTCTCTCTCTCAGCAACATTACGTGCTGAAATTGCCACTCGAGTTATGTCGAGCGCCGCCACATAGTCCAGCTTTATTTAACTCGACTTATGTGGTGAGCCGCTTTTTAAGGGTTAATAGGCCTATTACACTCTTGTCAGGGATATTACCAATTCCATGATTTTGTTGTGTCGACCACTGTATATATTAACTACTATTGTTTTTCCAGTTTCTCACAAGGTTAATTTAGCCTTCCATGAACATTTACTTTTGTACTTTCTAGTAAATCTTGGGGCATCATTTTTCTTTTCATTCCAGGTGTATTATTGACTTGATGTAAATGTAAACTTTTCAGGCTTTAATTGGACTAGAAGTGAAGTGAAGTGAATACAGTGATCTGAAGTGTGTTAAGTGAATAAAGTAATCTGAAGTGAGGCAAGTGATTAGGAGTGACTTGCAGTTAGTGAAGTTATTTGAAGTTTTGTTATTGTCACCATGGCTCGTGCCTGAACGACCTGTTCCGGTAGGTTTGGCCTTACCATGTTTGCCTGCCCCGAGGTTCATGTCTGCCGATTCTGCCAGCTCCGAGAAGATTTTGCAGCTAAACTGGATGAAGCTAACGTCAGGATTAACGCCCTCACCAAGAAGCTGGAAACACTCCAAGAATTTTCAACGCTTAAAGTAGGAGTATCATCAAATGAAGCAATTGCTACCACCGCAGCATCTTTCAACAGTCCTACACCTGATATAGTGGTTCCAGCTTCAGCACCACGTCAGGAAAATTCAAGTAATGACTCTGCCCTCCCTTAGGACAACTTCCGCGTTGTGAGAAACGACGTTCGCCCCATCGCAAGGAAGATCATCACCGAAACCATGTGCCAGAACCGTAACCAGATTCTTGCGGACTTAGACGAAGAAGAAGAAATAGAAGAAATTCTGCTCGTAGGAGATTCCATGGTTCGTGGACAACTTACCGAGTTCTGCGCCAGGACCAGGAAGCGCTTCTGTATCCCTGGTGGCAGTGTGGACGACGCTGCAGCTGCAGTCAACGAAGTTTCGAAGTCAGCCCCCTCAGGCACAAATGTACGTCATTCATGTTGGATCTAATGATGTGCAGCGGACTCGATCGGAGGGCCTCATGCTCAAGTACCGGAAGCTGATTCAGACATATAAGGAAAAGTCATGTAGAGTCATCATGTCAGGGATCGTTCCCAGGATCGGTGTGAAGAACAGATTCTTCAACATGGCCACTAGCGTAAATCATCGACTGGCTGAACTCTGCAGGGAGGAAAGCATTGGATTCATTAATACCTGGGATGACTTCTACCGTGAAGATCATCTGTTTGTAGCTGATGGAGTTCATCTAAACCAGGTGGGAGCAGCAAGATTTGGCCCCCTGCTTCACAATGCAGTAAATGATATTCGAAAAAGAAGCAGAGCCAACCAAGGACCACCAGGGACGAGGATCGAGGACCGTGGACTACTAGCGACAGTGATCGAGGACCGAGGACTACCAGGGACGACGATCGAAGGACCACCAGAGATGATCAGCGAGGACCGAGGACCACCAGGGACGATGATCGACGACAGCGAGGACCGAGGATAACCAGGGACAAGGATTGAGGACAGCGAGGACCTAGGACAGACAGGTGCATAAGTGTAGATCCTACCAGAACCAAGAATTTTATTAAAGAACGTTCCCTGAATTTTAAATCTACAACATTAAAGGTTCTCTATGCAAACGCTCGTAGCATACGCAATAAATTTTCAGATTTAAAGGAACTAGTGTTTACAGAAAATTACGATGTTATTGGCATAACTGAATCTTAGCTCAATACAGAAGACAGATACATTTTAGAAGAGTATTCACTTCCCGGTTATTTAATGTTTGAAAAAAGCCGAATAAATAAATATGGAGGTGGCATTTTACTCTACATCAAAGAAAGTCTTCACCCGACCCTCTTGTCAAAACCTCAAATTGTGAACGTCGACACATCCTTTGTGATAATAAAGAATAATATAGGTACAAACATAATACTTGCATTAATATACAGACCTCCAGCTCAAACAGTACAATCTGACTGAGAAATTTATGAGCAAATTGCAGGTGTAAGTAACTCGCAAGATACCATATTTTATGGCGACTTCAATTTACCTGTGACCAAGTGGGGAGATAGTATTATTTCACACTCTGAACAAGATCTATATGCAAACTGGCAAGATAGTTCGCTATATCAATTTGTTAGATCTCCAACCCGTGGAAATAACGTTTCCTTGGCCTTGTACTTTCAACAAAAGAAGAATTGGAAGAGAATTTGAATGTCGGTATTGAATTTAGTAACAGCGACCATCGTACGAACTTTCAGTCTAAATTTTACTAACAACGAACCAAATAGCAGCATCGAGAAAGTCCCTAGTTTCAATAAAGCAAACTTTCCTAAACTTAGAGCAATGTTTAAAGAAACGGACTGGAGCTTTCTAATTAACAATAACAGCATAAATACATCTTGGGAAGTATTCGCAAACACTCGCCTAAAAGTAGTGCAAGACAACAAGCCATCGAAAATACGGCATACAAGCCATAATGATAAACCCAAATGGTGGAATAAAGAGATTTCAGACTGTTTGCTTTCTAAAAAGTTTGCTAATGATAGATTAAAATCCTCACAAAATGACGAAGAACGGGTGAGATTTGTAAAACTACAACGCAAAGCCAAAAAGTTAATTAAGCAAAGTAAAAATCCCTAGAGTTACATGTTGCGAATCAAAGTAAAACAAACCCGAAAGACTTCTATAGTTATATCAGAAAGAAAAAAAGTAGTTACTTCAACTGTTGGACCGTTAGTCAATGAAAATGGAGAATACACCAAAGATGAAGTACATATGAGTAATGCCCTCAATACCTTTGCATCAGTTTTTACAACAAAAGACCTCAGTGATATCCCTACAGCATCGCCGATTCAAATTGATAATTCTGATGTTCTAAGCTATATCACCATTACAGAGAGTGAAGTATTGAAATGTTTAGATAAACTCAAGGTAAATAAATGGCCCGGACCTGATACAATCTCACCTAGAGTTCTAAAGGAAGCTAAGGATGAGCTCTCCAGACCACTGACATTGCTAATCAATAAATCCTTGCAGTCTGGAACTATGCCTGATCAGTGGAAGCTTGCCAACACAACACTGATATTAAAAAAAAGCAGCAAATCCCTACCCAGTAACTATCGTCCAATTAGCTTCACCTCAGTTGTATGTAAAATGCTAGAAATACTCATAAGAGACAGACTTGTAAATCACTTCTTCCACGATATCTTCAACCTCTATGATGAGAGTAAAGCTGTAGATTTTCAAAAGGCATTTGACAAAGTTCCCCACAAATGTTTACTGCTAAAACTAAAAGCTCATGGAATACAAGATGGTGTGTTGAAATGGATAGAAAATTGGCTCAGCAACAGAAAGCAAAGAGTAATAATAAACGGCAAGGCATCAAAATGGACCAATGTAAGTAGCGGGGTACCCAGGGATCGCTACTGGGACCAATTCTCTATCTAATTTACATCAACGACATAGACGAGGGCCTCACCTGTACAATCTCAAAGTTTGCTGACGATCCAAAAATTGCAAATAGCATACTGTCAAAAGAACAAGTTGACAATCTATCTATCTATATGCTCAGGCCCAATCCCCATTTTGGGGGTAGCCGACTCAAGACAGAGCAAGAACAGGGAAGACACAAACACAACATAAAACAAAAAATAAACACAGATAAAAAACACAAACTCACACACATCCAGGTCACCCAGGAGAAGACCCAGAGACCCGGGTTACCAAGGTCGCTCCAGCACTCCCCCGGCCCCTGACCACCCGGAGAGGTTCCGATCTCGGCAGGCAGACATGCAGCGGAGCCAAAGCCACAAGCCCTCCCACCACACTTCCAGGCACACCCTTCATATTAATCGTCTCCCCGGGCCAGGCGCCTGATGGACTATTATCTAGTCGAACTTGCGCCCGACCCCTTACTCCAAAAAAGTCGACAATATGCAACACAATCTAGATCATTTGTCATGTTGGGCGCAAACATCAAATGAGTTTCAATGCGGTTAAATGTTAAGTACTACATATCGGATACCGAAATGAGAAAGCAAACTATTCGATGAATGGCACTCAGCTTAAGAGTGTAGTGTGACGTTAACCACTCCGTTAGAACCGCATGGCTTGTCCTACAGTGACTCGCTAGGATCACCAGGGCAGTGGATGTGGCTACAGTTCATGAATTATTGTGTGCTTTATTTCATATGAAAGCTTGTGTCATGGGCAGTCCAGAAAGGCTCTTTGTTTTCGCCCATGTCAAGGCTTTATATATTTAATTACAAAGTATATGTTTTATCATTAAGTAGCACTGATAGGATTTGAGAGAGAGAGAGAGTAGAACAGAGTGTGAGCAGGTGCGTAGTGTCTTTTGCCATGCTCGATGATGTCATAGCTGGCTGGTCTCTTGGGGATTGGTTGGAGGAGTTTTTTTACCATGCTTGGTGACGTCATGTTTGGCTGGCTTCTTTGGCATTGGCTAGAGGACTTGTTACCGCTTTGCTTATGTGGTGCGAGCTAGTGCTAGTATATATACAGCTCTCTTGCCACTCTCTCCCTCAGATCTGGTTTCTAGAACGCATCCCTCTTATCCCTTTGATACCTGTCCTCCTCACTGCACCTCAGAACCTTTTCCTCTGCCTATCTCTCTCATTTTCCATATCTTTCACCACCTGTTATTAATATTATACCCCCTCTGGGTAACTCTGCATAATCAGCTTCATGCTGGCCAGTTGTATTGTGCGTTAAGGTCTTATATAAACCATGTATGTTTAGTTGTTAAGATAAGTTGATCACGAAGCATTGGTTGGCATTCATATTGTTCAGTACCGCTTCCTATAATTATTAGTGTTCTGCTGGATTAGATAATGCTAGACTAGGAGTCTGATACTATAAGGTATTGTTTCCGATGGATGCTGGCTTTAGTTAAAAGCTGCACGACATACCTGAGAACTGGAGTTGATTGGGTAAATTCTAGTCTGTGTGCCATTGAGAATAGAGCATGCACGAATGAGGGCTTTTTGCCTATACCATTCTGCACTGTTCTAGGCTCGGTTGTTTGTCTTTCAGGTACGCTAGGAGAATGCTTAATACTTCGGTATTAAGGTTTCTCAAGAGAGCTACCCTTTACTATAACGTAATATTTGACGCACAGACTTGAGATTTGCACTAGGCTATGCGGCATGCCATGCGCACCAGTATCTCGTATCATTGACTCTAGCTAGATTTTATCAGTCATAGTAGACATTAAGTATATTAAACCAATTATTCTTATTTTGCATACCCGTTTATGATTACACAAGCATTTCGCAGCCTAGTTTGATGTATTGAGACACAAACGACTTAGGCTCTTTTTGTTGATAGGAATACTGCATTGTCGTGGCGATTATTATTATTGTTGTGGCGTTTAGGATATTCTTGGCTCCGACTGCATTATATCTCCTGCCTTTTTGTGTGCATAGCCTGCACGAGCATTGTTCCGCTGCCTGCCTTTTTGGGTTCCATTTCCGATTCGAGCATCTTGATAGCATCTAACATTTAAAGAAGATTCCTTGTTGGTGTTGAAGGACTTTAGTGCACTTTCTTTCATGCAGGAGTGCCTGATATTTATTGATTAAAGTAACGTAAGCTGTAACTTCTCTTACCACCTTACTTTGCATACCATAACCAAGCACCTTCGGTTATAGGTAGTAATAGGCTGTTTTCACCTAACATTAAGCCTAGAGTAGACGCACATTTATTGAGAGTTTAATAACCTATTATTGCATATAGAACTCTGGAGAGTATTTGTGTTCTTTGTTCACTGGGAATATACATCAGAGGTTGGATCTAGCGCTTTCCGTTGTAGCATTTATGCCATTACTAGTCCAATGAATAAGAACCCTGATATATTTAAACCTCAGTCGTAACAAATGGCGACCATACCTAGGATTTGGTGAACCTACATTTATTAGCAGGAACATTTGTTGTTTTGGGGAATATTTTGCGGGGATCAGCAAGAATATTTTTTTTTGCAACATAGTATAGCCCTTGAGTATTTCCGAGAATTTTTGTGTGTATATTGAGGCATAAGAGTTTGGGGTGCTTCTTTTCTGAATATTGAGGTGGGAAATTTTTGTGAGCATCATGTCTTATACCGGATCAGAGGAGAATGGAGACACAGTACGTAATGTCGAAACTGAGGAACAGCAGTATTATGAAAGGGTTAATCAGGTGAACTGTGAGGAGGATGCTAGGATATTTTTGCAATGGCCTGTTACTGCCGAGCGGTTGGAGGGTTTGGATCGGTACGGTCTTCAATGCCTGGCCACAGCTATCGGTCATGCGGGTACTAGCAGCATGACCAGGGATAACTTGATAAAGTGTGTACTGGGCAGGGTGAATGGTGAGCGAGATGGGTTGAGTGCTCAGAGCCCTTCGGCCATGCTTCCCCTACACTCAACTCCCAGCCATCCCAGTGGTTTGCCGACCCCGAGTACGCTTCCACAGTTGGGTGGTGACTGGCAGGGTGGGTTGCCCCTGGTGCTACAATGTTTGAAATTACCGGTGGTCCCCACCGGTAATTTCAAACATTGTAGCACCTTCACCTCCTCAAGGGTTAACTCCAGAATTATTGCTTCAGCTCGAATTAGCTAAGCTTCAGCAGCAAATAGAATTAGCCAAGATAGAAGAGAGAGCCAAGATAGAAGAGAGAAAAAGTCACCAGCACATAGAGCTAGCAAAAATCCAAGCTGATTTAAAGTCGACTAGGTACTGTGCCGACATGGACGTAGAGAACTCGCGAGTAGAGACAACGGGACAGCGACTTGGGGCTGGTAACCGTGTTCATGATCAATCTCTCTCGCACTTATTGAAACTGGTTCCGGTGTTTGATGAGAGTGGTGTAACAGAATTTTTCGCACGCTTTGAGAAGAAGTGCCAGGAACACCAGTGGCCAGAGAATAAATGGGCAGCACTTGTATCCTCTAGATTAATAGGCAAGGGTCTTAAAGCCTATGATGCGTTACCTTTGGAGTCATGTATTGTGTATGAGGATCTCAAGGAGGCTGTCCTGAGGGCTTACGAACTGCAACCAGAAACGTACCGTTTGAAGTTCCGGGGTGTAACTAAGGGAAGAGATAGCACCTTTTTGGAACACGCCCGGGACTTGTCCGATGCTATGGGGAACTGGCTCCGATCTGAGAAGGTAACAACATTTGATGGAATTAAGCAGTTAATGATGCTGGAGCAGTTCTTTAAGAGCACGGGCGGTGATCTAACTTTGAACTTAAAGGAGAAAAACCCAAGAACTCTAGTCGAAGCAGCAGAAATGGCTGATCGACGGCTGTCGTTGATTCGGGGTTGCGGGTCATCACAGAAGTACGATGCAAGTGCTAAGGACCGTTATCCTCCCCCTCCCCGTAGCAATGACACATTTAAACAAAAGAGCAATGAAACTAAAACTGAATCCAAACCTAACACCATGCCGTATGAGAAAACTCAGGGGCCTTTTACATCACAGTATAAGCCGAGACCGAAATTTATGTGTTTTAAGTGCCACAAGGAGGATCGTAAAGCAAATGAGTGCCCTAGTCGACCTCCTCCGGCAGCCGTGTCTTTTGCTCATGGCATTGGAGTGTTCAAGAGGACATCAGAGTTTGTTAGAGGCAATTCTTCCGAGGTAAATACACTGCCAGTGCAGTAGGATCCGGAAGGCTTATTCCCTGTCCGTGATGCCTTTAGTGACCACAGGGGACTCGGTTGTGTGGAGTGGGGGGGTAGAAGACATGAGGTGAGAATTTTGCGTGACACTGGGGCATCGCAAATACTGTTGAGGAATTTCACTGGTAAACCTGTAAATACGGCGCGGGTGGTTGTGGTTCAGGGGGTTAATGCAACAAGGTCATACCCGCTTGTAAGAATGAAGATGGAAGTTGATGGTGTGACTCGTGACCTGGATGTAGGAATTGTGGAGAAGTTGCCTGTTGGGGGCGTCGACCTCCTTCTCGGCAACGACTTTGCGGGGCCTACTTCTGAGGCTCCACCCTTGGTCGTTGCCGAGAAGCCGGCCGACGTGAGTAGGGAGGAGCAGGAGTGGGTTGAGAAGTGTCAGGTGCAACCTATGGCGTGTGTTGTCACCCGATCTCTTGCATCCAGGGAGTCACATTCTGGTCAACAGTCTTTAGACAAGCGGAGGAAAGGCACCGAGAAGGGGTTGAAAGTTGATGCGGTTGAGAGTTTAGTATCAACGGACATTCTCGGGGACTCATTATTAGGACCAATTTTCGAGTCTGGAGAAGACCCATTAACTGTTACTAAGAAGGCAGAGGATGGGCTTAAAAAGACGGAGAGACAGCAACGATACACAGAGAGAGAGCAACGGGAGGCTAAATTCAATGTAGGAGGGGGGCATGAGTTGTTTCGCAAACACTTAGATAAGCTTGCTCCTTCGGACATTCATAAATTGCAATTAGAAGACCCGGAGGTTCTTGAATGTGGTACCGGTGCTGTCGAGTTGGAGGAGGACAGTGATGCACAGTCGGGAGATTTTTACAAGTATCCCCTGACCATCATGGAGGTAGCAGCAAGGTACCCTGACGCGTACCCTATGAGAAATGGGTCAGCGAAGACGGTGGTCCGGAACTTGCTAGTGTATTTTTCCCGGTATGGTTACCCGCAGGGGATTCAGTCAGACCAAGGATCCAACTTCACTTCTAACCTCTTTGTTCAAGCAATGCCGCAGCATGGGATTGTTACGGTTGTGTCATCTGCGTATCATCCGGAGAGCCAGGGTGTGTTAGAGCGATGGCACTCAGCCTTAAAATCTGTGCTTCGTTGTTGTTGCTTTGAGAGTGGGAAAGATTGGGATCTTGGCCTGCCATATGTTTTATTTGCTGCACGGGAGGTACCTGGGGAAAGTTTGGGATGCAGCCCTAATGAGCTCGTCTTTGGACACCGTGTCAGAGGGCCTCTCCATATGGTTAAAGAAATATGGGAGGGCGCAGAAAAACCTTGTTCTATGCTCAAGTATGTCCTCGACAGTCGAGAACGGATGTTGCGCAGTCTGGAGTTGGCTGGCCGTAATTTGACTAGCTCTCAGGCCCTCATGAAGGACAGGTACGACCTCAAGGTTAAACTCAGGGAGTTTCACGTGGGTCAGGAGGTGTTGATTCTACTGCCCCTTGTAGGTCATCCCTTATCTGCGAAGTACACTGGTCCTTATAGGGTGGTTGAGAGGCTATCGGTCCTGGATTGCTTGGTGGCCACTCCAGACAGACGTAAGCGCAATCAGTTATGTCACGTTAATCTCATGAAGGAGTATGTGAGGCACCCCCCTGAGCCTCTCACTGTGCCTGTGATGACGTTTAGCAGTCAAGGTGGAGAAGGAGAATGGGACAGTCAAGCTCAGGTGGAGAATAACTGGAAGGATAAGAAAGTCAAATGGGCGCCTGAGTGTGAGAAGGCGTTTAGAGTAGTAAAACACCTGTTGTGCACTCACCCGATCCTCAGGGCCCCTGACTTTAGCCTACCTTTCCAACCAGCAACGGATGCTAGTGGTGTGGGGGCTGGTGCCGTCCTTATTAGGAAAAATAGATGGGCTGGAACATCCTGTTAGTTTCTGCTCGGAGAAGTTCAATTCAGCCCAGGGGAGCTGCTCTGTTGTCGAGAAGGAGCTTCTGGCAGTTGTGCTTGCACTGAGGCATTTCGAGGTCTATGTTCCAGCCTATGGTCCGGTCGTTGTAGTTTACACAGATCATCACCCTCTCAAGTTCTTGGACCAGTTTCACAATCAGAATATAAGGCTGACCCGGTGGTCACTAAGGTTACTGGTATATAACCTGGACATACGCCATATTGCCGGTTGTGACAACGTGGTTGCAGATTGTCTTTCAAGGGTATATGATCCTGGGTAGATTGACACACGGGTAGCCTCCTGCTTTAGTTTGAATTGTATTTTGCGCTTGGTGCTTGTTGGCTCGCGGTTGTAGCCCATCGTATTGGGTCGTAAAGCAGGAGTTGAGCGTTTGGTATAGAAGAAAAACTAGGCTTGCCCCTATAGTGCAGCCGAAATAAACAAATTAAAAACATAAAAATCAAATAAAAACTCTTTCTTTGATAGTTGAATGTTTTCATTATGTTATAGCAGTAATTCTGAGTTGCACTCCTCTCAGAATGCTGGGCTAGAGAAGCTCGCTCTTGAGGAGCATAACTACATATGATTTAACCTATTGTGTTGGGGAGGGTTATAATTTTGTAAAATGTTTTGTTGGGAACTGTGCCAGATATTTTACTGCCGCTGGGTGATGGGAAGTAGAGTTATAGCATGGGTTCTAACCATCAGATTTTTTTGAGCTTTGGGCCTCTGAGAAAAATCCTGGGGGTGGTGTGACGTTAACCACTCCGTTAGAACCGCATGGCTTGTCCTACAGTGACTCGCTAGGATCGCCAGGGCAGTGGATGTGGCTGAAGTTGATGTATTATTGTGTGCTTTATTTCATATGAAAGCTTGTGTCATGGGCAGTCCAGAAAGGCTCTTTGTTTTCGCCCATGTCAAGGCTTTATATATTTAATTATAAAGTATATGTTTTATCATTAAGTAGTAATGATAGGATTTAAGAGAGAGAGAGAGAGAGAGTAGAACAGAGTGTGAGCAGGCGCACAGTGTTTTTTGCCATGCTCGATGGCGTCATAGCTGGCTGGTTTCTTGGGGATTGGTTGGAGGATTTTTTTACCATGCTTGGTGATGTCATGTTTGGCTGGCTTCTTTGGCATTGGCTAGAGGATTTGTTACCGCTTTGCTTACGCCGTGCGAGCTAGTGCTAGTATATATACAGCTCTCTTGCCACTCTCTCCCTCAGATCTGGTTTCTAGAACGCATCCCTCTTATCCCTTTGATACCTGTACCCCTCACTGCACCTCAGAACCTTTTCCTCTGCCTATCTCTCTCATTTTCCATATCTTTCACCACCTTTTATTAATATTATACCCCCTTTGGTTAACTCTGCATAATCAGCTTAATGCTGGCCAGTTGTATTGTGCGTTAAGGTCTTATATAACCCATGTATGTTTAGTTGTTAAGATAAGTTGATCACGAAGCATTGGTTGGCATTCATATTGTTCAGTACCGCTTCCTATAATTATTAGTGTTCTGCTGGATTAGATAATGCTAGACTAGGAGTCTGATACTATAAGGTATTGTTTCCGATGGGTGCTGGCTTTAGTTAAAAGCTGCACGACATACCTGAGAACTGGAGTTGATTGGGTAAATTCTAGTCTGTTTGCCATTGAGAATAGAGAATGCACGAATGAGGGCTTTTTGCCTATACCATTCTGCACTGTTCTAGGCTTGGTTGTTTGTCTTTGAGGTACGCCAGGAGAACGCTTAATACTTCGGTATTAAGGTTTCTCAAGAGAGCTACCCTTTACTATAACGTAATACTTGACGCACAGACTTAAGATTTGCACTAGGGTATGCGGCATGCCATGCGCACCAGTATCTCGTATCATTGACTCTAGCTAGACTTAATCAGTCATAGTAGACATTAAGTATATTAAACCAATTATTCTTATTATGCATACCCGTTTATGATTACACAAGCATTTCGCAGCCTAGTTTGATGTATTGAGACACAAACGACTTAGGCTCTTTTTGTTGATAGGAATACTGCATTGTCGTGGCGATTATTATTGTTGTGGCATTTAGGATATTCTTGGCTCCGACTGCATTATATCTCCTGCCTTTTTGTGTGCATAGCCTGCACGAGCATTGTTCCGCTGCCTGCCTTTTTAGGTTCCATTTCCGATTCGAGCATCTTGATAGCATCTAACATTTAAAGAAGATTCCTTGTTGGTGTTGAAGGACTTTAGTGCACTTTCTTTCATGCAGGAGTGCCTGACATTTATTGATTAAAGTAACGTAAGCTGTAACTTCTCTTACCACCTTACTTTGCATACCATAACCAAGCACCTTCGGTTATAGGTAGTAATAGGCTGTTTTCACCTAACATTAAGCCTAGAGTAGACGCACATTTATTGAGAGTTTAATAACCTATTATTGCATATAGAACTCTGGAGAGTATTTGTGTTCTTTGTTCACTGGGAATATACATCAGAGGTTGGATCTAGCGCTTTCCGTTGTAGCATTTATGCCATTACAAGTCCAATGAATAAGAACCCTGATATATTTAAACCTCAGTCGTAACAGTAGACAGAGAAACCGATCTGGGAGAAACAATATCAAGTAACCTAAAACCGAGTCAACAATGTTCAGAAGTTGTTAAGAAGGCAAACAAAATAATTGGCTTTATAGGCAGGTCATTTGAGCATAAATCCAAAGAAGTTATCCAAACTCTTTACAATTCCTTAGTCCGCCCTCTGCTGGAATACTGCGTTCAATCCTGTTGCCCTTATATCCAAAAATATATAGACAAGCTAGAACGAGTTCAACGTAGAGTTACCAAAATGATACCTAGCCTAAAGAACAAACCATACGAGGAAGGAGGAGCGTCTTAAGGAATTAAATTATTTCCTTTAACCCAGCGCAGATTAAGAGGCGACTTAATTTAAGTGTTCAAAATCATCAAAGGCATCGTCAATATGACCTGTAGTAAGTACTTCACTATCGACCAATCTATTTACACGCGGGGAAACGGTTGCAAAATTATTGGTAATTTCTTCTTCAATCGAGTTGTCAACTTGTGGAATGGGCTTCCCCGAGACGTTATAGACTGCAGCACCGTAGATTCTTTCAAACTTTGCATAGACAAATATCTTGCCTCAAACCCCCAACTGACTGCGTTTGTAAATGAATAACTTTATTTTATTCCCCCCTCAGATTCATCAAGGATTATTGCGTATATACTGTATATATTACTAAGACGTTACTCTCTTTTTCCCAGATATACGAAAAATAACTTATAACTGTGTTATGTTACTAACCCATCTGTCCCCTACTAACTTCCTAATCCTGCCACAGACATTAGTTCCAGGGCAGTAGTTCCCTTACCAATTTCCCCTTACCCACTCTAAACCACTGTTCGGACACTTGATCCTCAGTGTGTTAGAGGACAAGCAGCCTAGATGGGTCACTAGACCTGTTGTTGCTTGATTTCCTTTGTACTCCTTTGTACTTACACCTAATATCCTAATCTCTTCTAAGGATATATTTTCTACTCTCTCTGGGCTAAATACTAATAAGGTGTACGGTCCGGACGGTGTTCCTCCTGTTGTACTAATAAACTGTGCGTCCGTGCTGACTCCCTGCCTAGGCAAACTCGTTGTCTCTGTCTCTCCTCTAACGTCTTCCCTTCTTGCTGGAACATTGCTCTCATTCAACCTGTCCCAAAGAAAGATGACCGCTCTCTATCCTACAACTATCGTCCAATTGCTCTCATCTCTTGTATCTCTAATGTTTTTGAAACTATTCTTGCTTCCAAATTTCTTAAGCATTTGTCTTCTCATAATCTACTCTCAGATCGCCAGTATAGCTCCCTTAAGGGTCGCTCTACTGGTGATCTTTTTTCTTATCTTTCTAACTCTTGGTCATCCTCCTTTCGGGACTTCGGTGAGACGTTTTCTATTGCACTAGACATATCGAAAGCCTTCGATAAAGACTGGCACAAATCTTTAATTTCTAAACTACCCTCCTTCGGTTTCTAACCTTCCATCTGTGCCTTTGTCTCTAATTTCCTGTGTGACCGTTCCATAGTTGTGGTTGTGGACAGCTATCGCTCATTTCCTCATCCTATCAACTCCGGTGTTCCTCAGGGCTCTGTCCTATCTCCCATTCTCTTGCTAATATTCATAAATGATCATCGGTGTCTCTTTTTCTTCTGCTCTCACTTGGATGGACCATATTACCAGTCTTGCTAAGGCAGCCTCCCAGAAGCTGGGTGTGCTCAACCGCCTCAAGGGGTTCTTTACCCCTACACAGCTTCTTACTCTGTACAGGGGCACAGTGCGTCCTTGTATTGAATATTTATATGGTACTATCCTCTCACACCACACTCCTAGACAAAGTAGAAAGGAAAGCCTTTCATATCATTAACTCCCATCCACTCACCAACTCTCTGCAATCTTTCTCTCTTCGCCGCAATGTTGCGTCTCTCTCGCTACTACAATAATGAATGTTTCTTAGAGCTTTCATAGTGCATACCACCTCCTCTGCGTAGGGTACGTAGTACCCATCTTGCAACACAATCCCACCCCTACTATGTTCAACTCTCCAACCCAAGAGTGAAATGTTATTCTTAGTTTTTCTTCTATTTAACTGCTAAGCTCTGAAAATGTCTTCCAGAATCAGTCTTGCCCTCTTCCTATGACTTAAGTTGCTTCAAACTCTGTGTGTCCAGGCATTTTGGCTCGAACTTCCCTTGATTTTGGCCCTGTCACTATTTCAACTCTGGGGGAGGCACTCGATGCAGGCAGGTCTGCCTTTTGTCTCCTTCACTCACATACAACAAAAACAAAAACAAAATATATATGGTTGGTGTAGTGAGGGGGGTAAAAATGAAATATATGGGTTGAGGATTAGGTTAGTAGGAGAGAATGGTGATGATTGGGAGTTGAATCAGTTGCCATTTACTGATGACAAAGCATTGGTGACGGATTCTGAGGAAAAGTTGCAGTGAGTAGTAAAAGAGTTTGGTGTGGTATGTGGGAGGAGGAGGCTGAGGGTGATTGTCAATAAAAGTAAAGTTATGGTGTGCAATTAAGATGCTCATAGGGTAAATCTAAATGTACAACTGGATGGGGAAATGATGGAACAAGTGGAGTGTTTAATATATTTAGGAGTGATAAGCAGGGACGCAGGTGTGGGAATGGAGGTAAGATAGAGATTGTGCTAAGGAAGGACAGTTTTTTGGAGCAATGGGAAGTATGTGGAAGGTGAGAAATCTTGGAATAAAAGCTAAAAGTGCAATGTATCGAGGGATTGTATTACCATCAGTGATGTATGGGGCTAAAACATGGGGTCTGAAGACACAAGAGAAAAGATGGTTGGATGTGATGAAATTGAGCTGCTTGAGGAGTATGGGTGGAGTAACGAGTAGAGACAGATTGAGGAAAGAAGAGCTACGTAGGAGAGTGGGACAACAGGAACTCTTCTCGGTGAGAGTGGAAAGAAGGGTGCTATGCTGGTATGGACATGTTAAATGAATGGGAGATATAAGGCTTACGAAGAGAATAGATGAGTCAGAAACAAGGGGAAACAGATTGAGAGAAAGACCTCTGATAAGATGGAAAGATAGTGTACTGAAAGCGTTGATAGATAGATAGATGACTGAAGAACAGGCAGGAGAAGTGGTAATGAATAGTAATGAATGGAGAATGCTTGTGAAAAGACGAGCGATAACATGGTCATAGGGAGAGGGAATCGGGCGCCAGTTGGACAAGATATTAGTCCATCAGGCACATGGCCCAGAGACCCGGTGTAAATTGTGAAGAGCCATGCGTGGAAGTAAGGTGGGCGGGCATTGTGGTGCAGTTCGGCTGCATGTCTGCCTGCTGTGACCGAAACCTGTCTGGGAGGTCTGGGACCGGGGGAGTTCTAGAGGCCCCTAATGATCCTTGGTGTCTGGGTTTTCTCCTGGGCGACTTAGATGTGTGTGAAATATACATATTTGATATATATATTGATTTACATTTTTTTTTTTTTTTTTTTTTTTTTTTCTGTTCGGGCTCTGTCTCGAGTCAGCCACCCCCAGCTATGGGGTATGTGCCTGAGTATATACATACATCGTACTCTGATAAATAGGGGTTAATTATATCTAATAGATATATTTACTAATGAAGTTATAGGATCTGGAATTTCATTAAAACGGAAAGATAATTTTAAATCAGTGTACACACATTTCATAGAGGCCTCTTTTGTCTGAATGTTGTTGTCAAGTTTGAATAATATTGTTCCTAGATAATTATTACTTTGTTTACTCAGAAATACTTAAATAATATCATTATTTAACATGCACATTGCATACATTATATGTATTTACATACACTTACAGTCGCATGTAATGTATAATGCATTGCATTTTTAATATATACCGGTATATATATATATATATATATATATATATATATTAGTAGGGCAATGAGAAGAAATACGTTGTGGAACATCATGATTTATTTTAATTTTCGGCGACGTCACGCAGCCATCCTCAGGAATGGGTTACCAACAGATCCTAAAAATTGAGTATAACTCTGAATATATTGCTAAAACAGGATCATATATATATCATATCATGTATATATATAGCAATATATACAGAGTTATACTAAATTTTTAGGATCTGTTGGTAACCCTTTCCTGAGGATGGCTGCGTGACGTCGCCGAAAATTAGAATAAATCATGATGTTCCACAACGTATTTCTTCTCATTGCCCTACTAATTTGGAAGTTGCGGTGTCCAAGATCACCTGCTGAGGTTCTCATAACAATATATATATACATATATACTGTATATATATGCAAGACAGTTACAACACATGCACTTATGTAATGCTAAATAAAGGGAAGGATGGAAAATAAACACGAAATCCCAAGTGCTTTGCGAGGTCAGTCTATATGATCTGGGCCCCATGAATATCCGTTCCTCTCCCTTAACCATTAGGCTATTTCATAAGTGCAGTTGAGTGTAGTACAGTCGGCCAAATATGTGATGTCGCGGCACCAAATATATTTCGATCAATAATTGGTATCAGCGCTATCTAAGGTTTAATTGATAGTTTCGAGTAAGATATACACACATTTTCCTATTTTAACACACCCTATTTAACATATGACAGCCACTAACACAACATACAGCGAGCAAAACGTAATGACAGCAGCGACACAACTTATTTGGCTAACTTTACATGATTGCATTAATGTCCAATATTCAATAAATGGGTATTCATCGTAGACATGGGCTGTACTTAAAACTGTTTTGATGGTGTATTGGTTAGTGTTTAATATGTGTGTGTGGTATACTTTCATTAATTTATTTGGGAGGTGTTTGGCGTTAGAGTGAAATTAATAAAATAGATTATCATTAGGTTAAGGGATATCGTAGCGAGGTCAGTCTATCATTATGATCTGTGCCCCATGAACATATTTTACTCTCACTTAACCATTAGGCTATTTCATAAGTGCAGTTGGGTGTAGTACATGATTATATTTATGTCCAGTATTCGATAAATGGATGTTAATCGTAGTCATGTGCTGTACTTATAACTGTCTTGATGGTATAATGGTTAGAGTGTTTAATATATGTGTGTGGTAACCTAGGTTTGAATCCCGGTGGATCACATGCTTTCATTAATTTAATTGAGTGGTGTTGGGTGTTGGAGTTAATTTAATACAATATATTACATCTTCAGGGAACAGAGGCCAGGTCGTCTGTTCCCGAAGATGTAAAACACAAATGCGCTTGGGTCTGTGTAAATGTTCCATCATTCCCTGTTGATATTCACCATCTCTCTCTCTCTCTCTCTCTCTCTCTCTATATATATATATGCTGTATATATATATATATATATATATATATATATATATATATATATATATATATATATATATATATGCTGTATATATATATATATATATATATTTTTTTTATTTTATTTGTTTATCTACCGGTATTTATTTATGTATTTTTTTTTAAAGTTGTATAGTTATTATTGATAGTAATCATCGCCAACTGCATTTACTAAACAAATAATTAATATTTCCTGTTATTGACATTCCCAACAGAATTATTTGATAACGAGAACAAGATAAAGGCCTTGATAAACAATGTTGCCGTGTATGGACCTCGAGTGTTTATGATGACTGGAGACATCTTTCCAGAACAGCTGGTCAGAACGATATTCGTTCATTATGTTGGTATTGTTAGCATCAATGATACTAACGCCGATAAAGTCTGCAAGGTTGGTGCCTTTCACATAATAAATACATATATATATATATATATATATATATATATATATATATATATATATATATATATATATATATATATAAAACAGTTCCTTCTTACCACTACACTGTTTGGTTCATCTTAGGAGATTGTTATTGGTCAAATATCATTGAACATAATTATAGCATCACTTATTTGCATCATTCACTATTGTTATAGAACTCAAATGACTTTCAGAAATGTCATCACAGTGATTCCGATTGTTTTATGTATTTATGTATTGATGTGTTTTGTCAATAACCTATACATACGTATATGTTAGTATATTGTCTTTCCTTGTCTTTACCTTTTCCATTTCTTTTCATATTTTCAATTTTGTTTAGTTTTTTTAAAGTAAAGATATATTTTGGCCATAATATATTGATACTTAGACAAATTACTCTTGCACTGAACATGTTTCCATTGCCTTCCCTCTCAATCTCCCTATGCACTGAGGATATCCCTAGATAATTATTGTAACAGGGACGGCTGAAGCAAGCAAGTTGTAAATGTCCACACCTTGCTTTATGTATGGATTATCTGAAATGGTAGAAATATCAATGTCGGGAATAGTGTGATGATCCCGACAGTTTTGAGTCCAATTGGGTATTTGAATTTGGCGGTATTGTATAGCAAGTACAATTTCGGCTAGTTCTTTATGTACTGTCGTTTATTATTAAGTGTAGATTAAATATTAACTGTAATGCATAAATATCAGCTCTAGATGTATCATGAAACCAAATCATAGGTTATAATTATTATGAGCCGGCAGTCATTATGTAACTTCGCAAAGCGACAGAACGCTGGCCCTCAGTCTTTCAAAATCAACCATACGATTAACATCTCCCCCCGGCCCTGACTCAACCTATAGTTCACCATGTGCTACAATTATAATCTATATCAACAGTCCTACATCACCAGTCCTCTAAGCTAAGTTAATTGTATCGATATTGTATTATGTGAACATTCCTACATGTCATGCAAATGAATTAGCCGTGTGTAGGGACTGGATTCCACCCATCGAATTCTTCATTGGTAATTATTATATAACTATTTATTGGGATAATTTCATGTACCAGTGAGTTAGAAAATTTACCTATCTATCTAAATTCCCTACAAGCAACATAAATCTTCAAACCCTATTACAACGAGAGGTTTGTTATAGAGGTTTATCGAATTATCCTAATGATAGGTTTGCTCACAATGTCATTATAACAATCACTCCTTAATTATTAGTTTCTATTTCTTCAGACACTATTTTAGTAACGAGTTGCTATTCTATGGACACATATAGAAGGGACTGGGGTTCTCGCAGAGAGGCTCCAGTCCTGTCGCTATTCTTGACTTACAGGTTATAAGTAAGTTATAAGTAAGTGAAGCGACCTGAAGGGAGTGAAGTGTTTTTAAAGTGAGATAAGTGTTTTTAAAGTGAGTTTAGTGTTTTTAAAGTGAATTAAGTGTTTTTAAGTGAGTGAAGTGATCTGAAGAAAGTGATCGTCACCATGCCTCGTGCCTGTACGAACTGCGCCGGTAGGTTTGGTGCTTCCATGTTTGCTCCTGCCGATCCACAAGTCTGCCGACTCTGCCAGGAACGAGAGGATTTGACAGCAAAATTGGATGAAGCCCACAACAAGATCAACGCCCTCACCAGGAAGCTGGAATCACTCCAAGAGTTTGTAACACTCAACGTTGGAGTATCACTAACTCCAATTGTTTCAACTCCAACATCCACCACCGACCCCAAATGTCATCTGCCAACAATCCAACACCTGCTGTAGCCACTGCAGCATCTTCTGACGAACCTGAGCCGACATCAAACCAGGACAGCCGCCCTGTTCACCTTAGTCTCTCCCCCACTCTTCGTGCAAGAAGCCTGCTAGCACGAACAGTACCAACCCCTCGCCCCCGTTCTAACCACTCCTCTCCCCGACCTGTACGTAGAGTCCCGCCACCACAGGTTTCCGGATTTACACCAGTGAGGAACGGTGCACGGCCAACGCAGAAAAGGTCTCATCTACCAGTCACAATGTCAAACAGATTTGAGATATTGGTAGAGATGGAAGACGAACCAGAAGAGACCAGGCTCGTTGGGGATTCCATCCTACGAGGACAGGTCGAAGAGTTCTGCGACAGAGTCCCAAATCGACGAAAAAGATTTTGCATCCCAGGAGCTGGACTGGACGACATTGTGGAAGCCTTCTAAGATACCACAAAGGATGCAAATGAAAATACCCTTTTTGTCATCCATGCTGGTTCAAATGACGTCATGCGCACCAGATCCGAAGAGTTGATGGAGAAATATTGCAAGATGATCCAGCACTACAAAAACAAGTCAAGGAATATCATCATCTCAGGCATTCTCCCCAAGATCGACGCACCTGACAAATTCTACGACAAGGCCTTCAGCACAAATAGCCTCTGAGGGAAGAAGTTGAATTCATCAACCTCTGGGACAACTTCTACAACCAGCCTACTCTGTTCCGCAAGGATGGCACTCATCTAAACCCTGTGGGTTCAGCACACATGGGTCGTCTCCTACACGAAGCAGTCCGCAGCCATGGATAAAAAAACGCCATCCGAGAAGAAGCAGCAGTGACATAAATCATCCAATGCCAAGCAAAAAACAGAGGCAACCGAGGACCACCAGCGATAAGGACCGAAGACAGCGAGGACCGAGGACAGCCATGAACATAAATGTAGATCCGACAAGAACCAAAAATATTATTAAAGAGCGTTCCGTGAGTTCTAAAATAATAAATTTAAAGGTTTTCTATGCAAACGCTCGTAGCATACGCAATAAATTTTCAGATTTAGAGGAGCTAGTGTTTACAGAAAATTATGATGTGATTGGCATAACAGAATCTTGGCTCAATACAGAAGATAGAGACTTTTTAGCAGAGTATTCACTTCCCGGTTATATAATGTTTGAGAAAAGCCGAATAAATCGAAATGGAGGTGGCGTTTCACTTTATATCAAAAAAAGTCTTAATCCTACCCTCTTGTTAAAGCCTCAAATTGTGAACGTCGACACATCTTTTGTGCTAATAAAGAATAATAAAGGTACAAAATAATACTTGCGTTAAT
Source organism: Paralithodes platypus (assembly GCA_032716605.1). NCBI lineage: Eukaryota > Metazoa > Arthropoda > Malacostraca > Decapoda > Lithodidae > Paralithodes > Paralithodes platypus. The sequence continues at coordinate 12,582,226 of CM064480.1, read as the reverse complement.
ATACAGACCTCCAGCTCAATCAGTGCAAACTGACCGAGAAATTTACGAACAAATTGCAGATGTAAGTAACTCACAAGATACCGTAATTGTTGGCGACTTTAATTTACCTGTGACCAAGTGGGGCGATACTCTTACTTCACACTCCGGACATGACTTGTATACGAACTTGCAAGAGAGTTCGCTTTATCAATTTGTTCGAACGCCGACCCGTGGTAATAATGTTCTTGACATTGTACTTGCAACAAAAGAAGAATTGATAGAGAATTTGAATGTTGGTGATGAATTCTGTAACAGCGACCATCGTACGATAACTTTCACTTTAAAGTTTACTAGTAACGAACCAAATAGTAGCATCGAAAAAGTCCCTAATTTCAAGAAAGCAAACTTCCATAAACTTAGAGCTATGTTTAAAGAAACTGACTGGAGCTTTTTAATTAACAATAACGACATAAATACATCTTCGAAGTTATTCGAAACCACTTACCTAAAAGCAGTGCAAGACTGCATGCCATCGAAAATACGGCGTCCAGGCCATAATAATAAGCCCAAATGGTGGAATAAAGATATTTCAAACTGCCTGCTTGCTAAAAAATTTGCTAATGATAGATTAAAATCCTCACAAAATGACGAAGAACGGGTGAAATTTGTAGAGCTACGACGCAAAGCCAAAAAGTTAATTAAGCAAAGTAAAAAGACCTAAGAGTTACATATTGCGAATCAAAGTAAAACAAACCCGAAAGAATTCTATAGTTATATCAGAAAGAAAAAAGTAGTTACTTCAACTGTTGGACCGTTAGTCGATGACAATGGAGAATACACCAAAGACGAAGTACAAATGAGTAATGCCCTCATTACCTTCTTTGCATCAGTTTTTACAACAGAAGACCTCAGTGATATCCCTACACCATCGCCGATTCAGATTGATAATTCAGATGTTCTAAGCAATATCACCGTTACAGAGAGAGAAGTATTGAATTGTTTAGATAAACTCAAGGTAAATAAAACGCCTGGACCTGATACTATCTCGCCTAGAGTTCTAAAGGAAGCTAAGGATGAGCTCTCCAAACCACTGACATTACTATTCAATAAATCCTTGCAGTCTGGAACTATGCCTGATCAGTGGAAGCTAGCCAACGTAACACCGATATTTAAAAAAGGCAGCAAATCCCTACCCAGTAACTATCGTCCAATTAGCTTAACTTCAGTTGTATGTAAAATGCTAGAAACGGTCATACGAGACAGACTCCAAAATCACTTAGAGGAAAATAACATACTTAAAGATACTCAACACAGCTTTCGTAAAAAACGTTCCTGTTTAACAAACCTCTTAGACTTCTTCCACGATATCCTCAACCTTTACGATGAGAGTAAAGCTGTAGATATTATATACCTTGATTTTCAAAAGGCCTTTGACAAAGTTCCCCACAAACGTTTACTGCTAAAACTAAAAGCGCATGGAATACAAGACGGTGTGTTGAAATGGATAGAAAATTGGCTCAGCAACAGAAAGCAAAGAGTAGTCATAAACGGTAAGGCATCTAAATGGACCAATGTAAGTAGCGGGGTACCCCAGGGATCGGTACTAGGACAATTCTCTTTCTAATTTACATCGACGACATAGATGAGGGTCTCACCTGTACAATCTCAAAATTTGCTGATGATACAAAAATTGCAAATAGCGTACTCTCAAAAGAACAAGTTGACGATATGCAACACAATCTAGATAAATTGTCATGGTGGGCCCAAATTTGGCAAATGAGTTTCAATGCGGATACCGGATAAATGTAAAGTACTACATATCGGATACCTAAATGAGAAAGCAAACAATTCGATGAATGGCACTCAGCCTAAGAATGTAAACAGAGAAACGGATCTGGGAGTAACAATATCGAGTAACCTAAAACCGAGTCAACAATGTTCAGAAGTTGTTAAGAAGGCAAACAAAATAATTGGCTTTATAGCCAGGTCATTTGAGCATAAATCCAAAGACGTTATCCTAACTCTGTACAATTCTTTAGTCCGCCCTCTTCTGGAATACTGTGTTCAATCCTGGTGCCCTTATTACCAAAAAGATATAAACAAGCTAGAACGAGTTCAACGTAGAGTTACCAAAATGATACCTAGCCTAAAGAACAAACCATACGAAGAGCGTCTTAGAGAATTAAATCTATTTCATTTAACCCAGCGCAGATTAAGAGGTGACTTAATTCAAGTGTTCAAAATCATCAAAGGCATCGACAATATGAACAGTAGTAAGTACTTCACTATCGACCAATCTAATTACACGCGGGGAAACGGTTGTAAAATTATTGGTAAAACTTTTAACTCGCACGAATCTAAGAATTTCTTCTTCAATCGAGTTGTCAACTTGTGGAATGGGCTTCCCCGAAACGTTATAGACTGCATCACCGTTGATTCATTTAAACTCCGCCTAGACAAATATCTCGCATCAAACCCGCGACTGACTGCGTTTGTAAATGAATAACTCTATTTTATCCCCCCTCAGTTTCTAACCCATCTGTACTCTACTAACTTCCTAATCCTGCCACGGACATTAGTTCCAGGGCAGTAATTCCCTTTCCAATGTTCCCTTACCCACTCTAAACCACTGTTTGGACACTTGATCCTCAGTGCTTTGGAGGACAAGCAACCTAGAAGGGTCACTAGATCGGTTGTTGCTTGATTTCCTTTGTACTCCTTTGTACTCCTTTGTACAGTGTGCTGGCTTAATAATTCAATAGGGTTGATAGCCTCTGAAGTCCTATTTCAACTAACAATCTATGGACATTGTTATTACTGAGTACCACATAAATGGACAATTCATTTAGGTACACCAATATTCCCAAAGTCCCATGTTATTATCTCACTCTTGATTCAACCCTTTACTTATCAGATTATTTATTTCCATTCCTTATCATCAGTTATCACATACATTCATGTATAATCTCTGGATATATTCTACTGATATTTCATAACATTTAGTTATAAACATACGCATGTATCAATCAGGATGTTAAGATTCATCCAAGATAATGTAATATTTTGTCCAAAGCTACAGATATTTAATTCGCTCACACTTATAATTTATGGTATATTATATAACCTACATTCTGTTTCCCTGTAGATGTTTAGTGACTACGAGGTAACAGTACCCCTGGAGCAGGTGATGTTACTACACGCAGGACATACTTGGCCGTACACCAACAACTACTTCTACACTTTCTCTTACCGTGGTCAATGGTCCATAAGCGAATATTTCAAGTCAACTCACATAGGCCCGTTATGTAAGTTGTAAGAATTAATGATTTGAGTACATAGACGTTTAGTTCATAAGAGTTGTGTATAATGCCTAATGTTTACTCTTGAAGAAACGTAATGTCATAATAAAGGGTGTACAGGTAAACGATAATTGTATTTCGATATTGTGAAATTACTTTTGTATTTTTTTTTATTATTTACACTATTTGCAATACCAATACAGAATCATTCAAGTATCAAGAACTATATACAAATAATAGTACGCTAAAAACTGTTGTTAATGGTTGACCAGGGTCCCATAATTCTATATTATGTGATAGATCATATTGACGTAGTATTAAGAAGTGCACACAAATAATATTATACTGTGATTATTGTATGGAAGGTGAACTAAACTTAATCCTCACTATATACCCCATGTTGAAGCCAAGCTCCATAATGCATTTAGTTAATCACATTAGGAAATTGGTAACCCATTGTCTATAAAAAGGAATACGCATATATTGAGCCAGTCACCCACCTATTTGATTTCAAATTAATTATGTGCTGATACTCCTCCTAAAATGTCACATTAAGTGTGTCAGTATACCATGGTTGATCCTTTAATTATATTCTGGTTATTATTATATGATTATATTCACTTTATAACTGGTGCATGGTAGCTAGAGTGTTAATAATTATAGATTATACCACTTCAATTCCTGGAGAACTGAAGCTTATATAAAGGTTCACTAAATGCCAGCGGTATCTCTGTTTTAATTGCGTGCAACTAGAAAATTTCAAGCATACATTTCTTGGAAACCTATGACCACTACCGCTCACTCTTAACCCCTTGAGTACCAGCGACGCACGTTACGCGTCGCCTATGTATGTAACCCTAAACCTGAGCGTCGCAATGGTTTGTCCGCTGAGTAAATAATCGTCTAATGTGAGCCAGAATAGATATGTAATTAGTGTCATAGATACTCAAGGGGTTACTGTTATATTTGTTCCCTACACGATATTCAGGGGTTATCCACTGTGACGAGTTGTTCTACATCTACAACGGAGCCATTTCCCAGAAGTTCCTGGAGAGAGAGCAGGACTGGAGGATGAGTCATATCATCACTACACTCTGGACCAACTTTGCTAAAACTGGGTAATGTTCGCACATTGTGTATTCAGTATGCTTCAAATTATGATTATATGCATGTATATATATTTATAATCGAGGCACTGAACCCACAGCCCTTCAGATAACTTATGCAGTATTATAGAATATAACTTGAAACCTTTAATATCTCAGGGAAGTCTTCAGCAGACCAGCTATAAATGTTCACACGAATTTGCTGTTTGACCCTCCCCTTTTGGTAGAAATTTCAGCTCGATTGCTCAAATTTGTTTGAGTTATTAGAGGCTGGGGATCGGGATATTGCGTCATCATGAATTAACTATAGTGTATTGAAAACAACAAATGTTCATGGCCGGTCGATGTGGTTAGGGTAAAGAACAGGAATATAATTATAAATTTAAATGAATCACAATAATATTTTAACACGAGCACATGTTAGTATCTGGAGAAGAAACAAAAGGTGTATGTTGCCTTTATGGACTTGGAGAAGGCCTATGACAGAGTGGATAGAGAAGGTTTGTGGAAAGTACTTAGAATATACGGAGTAGATGGCAAGTTGCTGAAAGCAGTGAAGAGCATGTATGAGGGTGCAAAGGCGGCAGTACGTGTGGAGAGTGAGCAGAGCGAGTTCTTTGACCTGAATGTTGGTTTGAAACAAGGGTGTGTGATGTCCCCGTGGTTGTTTACTGTATATATGGATGGAGTCATGAAAGAAATACAATCAAGAGCAGTGGATGTTGGTGTATCGCTGAAAAGGGAGGGAAATGATTGGAAGCTACCTATACTGCTGTTTGCGGATGATACAGTTCTGATGAGTGATAATGAATGGAAGTTGCAGGGTCTGGTAAATTAATTTGAAGGTAAATGCGGGGAAGAGCAAGGTTATGGTCTTCGAAAGGGGTGAAGTCACAGAGTGTGAGGTGAAGCTGAACGATCAGGCTATGGATATCGTCAGCTCTTTTAAGTATCTGGGCAGTGTGTTGAGTAAAGATGGGACTATGGATGAAGAGGTGCAGGAGAGGGTACAACAGGGAAAGAGGGTTGTAGGAATGCTGAAAGCAGTAACAAGGAATAGGGTGGTCAGTATGGAAGTGAAGAAGTCCTTGCATGACAGTGTGATAATCCCGACACTGACTTACGGAAGTGAAGTATGGACGTTGGTTGAGAGACTCAGACCAAGAGTGAGAGCAGTGAAAATTAATTACTTAAGAAGTGCGTGCGGAGTTACATTGAGGGATAGACAGACTAATGAAGAAGTAAGAAGGAGGTGTGGTGTGGAGGTAGATGCGCTGGAAAGTGTGAAAAGGAACAACTTGAGATGGTTCGGCCATGTGGAACATATGGAAAGCGAGAGAATGACTAAGAGGGTGTACGAGAGCGAGGTGGAGGGACAGAGAGGGAGAGATAGACCGAAGGAGAGGTGGAAGGATGGAGTGAGGAAGTATATGAACAAAGGCGGTGCTGGTTGGGGGGAGGGGCGTCAACTGACTGGGGACAGAGGTGCAGGGAGGCGGTTCGTTCGTGGCCACACCTTCGGGGATCACGGCGTCGGACAATAGATAGATAGACATGTTAGTATTCCAAAGTTCTAGCCACTTAGTAACTCCTTCACTAACCAATACTGTGTGAATGTGTGCAACAATACAGTTGTTATAGGTTATTGTTTTGTTGGAGACCTGAAGTTAAACTTTAAGGAATTTCTTAAACAAGACACATTGACATACTTAATACACCATAACTAGGAGGCCACATGCTATCATTGGCGGCCTAGAAGGTGCCTGAATGTCATGCCTCGTAGTATGCGTATTTGACCTGGGTTTGGGATTAACCCCTTCAGCACGATTACGCCTTTTTTACTTTTATTCAGGTTATCATTGGACGAGTTCATGCAGTTTAAGAAGGACGTATGTTATAAACATGATTAATTGAAATATTTGTTACCTCATTGAATCTTAAAGATACATTATAGGCTGATTAGAATCAGCTAATGGTAACCAGAATAAGACCAAACAATATGTCATCGTGCTGAAGGGGTTAAACACTCGCCTCTGTACCTGCGGGTTTTGTCATTTTAACATCCAATGACAAAACCACTAATTGACTCTATGTGAATGTGTGTTATTGGGGTATATAAATGGTACCGGTATACATATTAGAAGTTATCAATAGTATGTAGGACGGACTAGCTAACCCACGTGTAATTAGCTGGTTAAGACTTCCTACAAAACACCAACGGTGTAGCTAAAAAATCTTTTCACATGGCTAAAGGATAGAAATCATAAATATTGTTACATTGAAATATTGGTAACAACACAGAGGTCACTATCAGTAATAGTGACGTGCTATGCTTAACAGAATCGAATTAATTAATTACCAAATAAATGTAATGTGTTTATGAAATCAATGTGTCAATCCAATATGCATGTGACTTTCTGATCATAAATAAACTTATAATGTTGACTTTCTATGCAGCAACCCGACCCCTGACACCAGCCTTGGGTTTGTGTGGGAGCCGGTCAACCCTCACAACTTCCAGCACCTGAACCTGACCCTGAACCCCACCATGGTCCATGAACCCAACAGAGAGGTACGATAGTTCAGTATACTCACGGTCATTATAAGCTGCGTCATAGCTCCAGAATGTTAACCCTTTCAGAACACTACCACGAATGTTTCATACTTATACTGTCTATCAGGAGACGATTTTATTCAATACATTAATTAACCTTCAGAGCGATATAATTTTGAACATTTAAGACATTATTTAAATACAATAAAATTATAAGCATACATGGCTTAAAGAGACTTCAAAACAAAGAATGGTAGATAGGCAGAATAGAAAGGGAGGTAATATTAGTAAGGAGGTAGATAGGTAGGGTATAAAGGTAATAGGTTGGGTATAATGGTAGACACTACAGGGTAGAGAGGTAAATACGCAGGCAAAACAAAAAGATAGGTAGAATAAGAGGCATGGTAGGCAAATAGATACACATTATAGAAAGGCAAACAGGCAGGGTAGAAAGGTATATAAGTAGCATAGAAATGTAGATAGGTAGGGTGAAAGATAGATATGCAAGGTAGAAAGGGAAGTAGGTTAGGTTGGTAGATAATGAAGCAAGGAAGGAAAAGGCATAAGTAAGGCATAGAAGATGTAGGGTTGAATACCTAGGAAGAAGGATGGGAAGGCGGTAAATAACAAGCAGGGTAGGTAGGAAGGACAAATGGTTAGGAAAGGTAGTAGGCAGGGGAGGCAGGCAAGCAGGGTAGGTAGAAAGGAAAGTTGGGTAAGCAGGGGATACAGGCAGGGAGAGGAAGGCAGATGTAGACAGGATAGGCAGGAAGAAAGGGTGGGGAGGCAAGGCTGTGAGATAGATAGTTAGGGAGGTGAAACTGGAAGACAAACAAAGTAGGCAGGGAGATAGGTTGGTAGGTAGACAGGAAAGGCAGGTAGGGTAAGCAAGGTAGGAAGGTAGCGTAGATAGACAAGGCAGGGAAATATGTAGTGTAGGCAGGGTAGGTAGGGAGGGTAGGTTGACAGGGGAAAGCAGGCAGACAGGCAGGGAGATAGGTAGTGTATGCAGGGGAGCAGGCAGGCATGGAAGGCAAACGTGAACACTGAGTTGGTCAAGATTGCCATAGGGATGTCCTGTGGTAACCACAGTGACGTCACGCCTCTGGCAATTTTGACATATCCCGTTAGAGCGGCGAACACATTCAGCACGTACTGTTGCATGACGGCGTACATGATGCAGGGGCACCGTCCTTCCCCGCAGGAACACTCACTCATAAAAGAAAGGTACCCCCCTGAGAGAGAGAAGTAACAAAACGACTCTCAAAATAAGGTGAAGCATTGCTTCTTTCATATCAGCTCCCTACTCCCTCTCACAGTTCACAGTCGCCACTCCTTTTTGTGATGTCGATGGTTCAGGGCCAGTGTTAACACAACTAAATAGCGTGAGGCCTTAGAACTCTAGCTCAGGGGGGTACCTTTCTTTTATGAGTGAGTCTACGTCACCGGGGCTCCTGTAGCAATCATAGTTTGCACGCCTATCATCATTATTACTGATAATATTTAGACGGATCACTAGGATTACCACCTTGTATCGGCTCTCTGGTGGATTATCAGGGTCACAGGCACAGATCGTGAATGTGTGAGAGGCCCTTTAATTAAAACCTCAAATACATCATAACAGTATTCCACTCGTAAGTGCATTATTACCTCAAGTAGAACATAAGTCTATTCCTCGTAAGTTAATTACTATCCCAAGTAGAGCATTTAATATTTCCCCTCACACATAAAAATAACCCATGTTAAAGTTATTTTTAAATTTTGTTGTTTCTTTAAATATACCCAACAGGGAATTAACACATAATGTTAAACTTTCATACGATCAACAATATGAACGTAAATTTACACACATTAACCCATAATAGGCAACTGTCCTCAATAGATACTTTTCTGGTGCACTGCGACCGTCCTCAATACATCCAGAGCATAACAAAAGCCATAAAAAAACACCCCAGTGGCACTCAGAACAAAGCAATTTGTGATTAGGTGAGATAATTCCCCTCCATTAATTTCTATCACTCCTACATATGTGTTCCCCCCCCCCCCACCACCCTACCCCTACTCACCCCCGCCCCCCATTTTCCCCTCCTCCTCAATTATCAGCTATTGTTCCTCTTATTCCCCCTTTTATCGGGTACTTTTTGGCGCAAATTTCCCTCACACTGTCTCTTTAACACGGCAAGGCAGTTAGAGATCCTTACAACAGAGAGATCTCTAGTGCAAGGCCTCAGTGTTGCTCTACAGCTTGGAGTACAAAGGAGTACAAAGGAAATCAAGCAACAACATATCTAGTGACCCTTCTAGGTTGCTTGTCCTCCAAAACACTGAGGATCAAGTGTCCAAACAGTGGTTTAGAGTGGGTAAAGAAACATTGGAAAGGGAATTACTGCCCTGGAACTAATGTCTGTGGCAGGATTAGGAAGTTAGTAGGGGACAGATGGGTTAGTAACTGAGGGGGGGATAAAATAAAGTTATTCATTTACAAACGCAGTCAGTCGCGGGTTTGATGCAAGATATTTGTCTAGGCGGAGTTTAAATGAATCAACGGTGATGCAGTCTATAACGTTTCGGGGAAGCCCATTCCACAAGTTGACAACTCGATTGAAGAAGAAATTCTTAGATTCGTGTGAGTTAAAAGATTTACCAATAATTTTGCAACCGTTTCCCCGCGTGTAATTAGATTGGTCGATAGTGAAGTACTTACTACAGTTCATATTGTCGATGCCTTTGATGATTTTGAACACTTGAATTAAGTCACCTCTTAATCTGCGCGGGGTTAAAGGAAATAGATTTAATTCTCTAAGACGCTCTTCGTATGGTTTGTTCTTTAGGCTAGGAATCATTTTGGTAACTCTACGTTGAACTCGTTCTAGCTTGTTTATATCTTTTTGGTAATAAGGGCACCAGGATTGAACGCAGTATTCCAGAAGAGGGCGGACTAAGGAATTGTAAAGGGTTAGGATAACGTCTTTGGATTTATGCTCAAATGACCTGCCTATAAAGCCAATTATTTTGTTTGCCTTCTTAACAACTTCTGAACATTGTTGACTCGGTTTTAGGTTACTCGATATTGTTACTCCCAGATCCGTTTCTCTGTTTACATTCTTAAGCTGAGTGCCATTCATCGAATAGTTTGCTTTCTCATTTAGGTATCCGATATGTAGTACTTTACATTTATCCGCATTGAAACTCATTTGCCAAATTTGGGCCCAACATGACAATTTATCTAGATTGTGTTGCATATCGTCAACTTGTTCTTTTGAGAGTACGCTATTTGCAATTTTTGTATCGTCAGCAAATTTTGAGATTGTGCAGGTGAGACCCTCATCTATGTCGTTGATGTAAATTAGAAAGAGAATTGGTCCTAGTACCGATCCCTGGGGTACCCCGCTACTTACATTGGTCCATTTAGATGCCTTACCGTTTATGACTACTCTTTGCTTTCTGTCGCTGAGCCAATTTTCTATCCATTTCAACACACCGTCTTGTATTCCATGCGCTTTTAGTTTTAGCAGTAAACGTTTGTGGGGAACTTTGTCAAAGGCCTTTTGAAAATCAAGGTATATAATATCTACAGCTTTACTCTCATCGTAGAGGTTGAGGATATCGTGGAAGAAGTCTAAGAGGTTTGTTAACCCTTAAAAAGCGGCTCACCACATAAGTCGTATTTAATAAAGCTGGACTATGTGGCGGCGCTCGACATAGGTCGAGTGGCAATTTCAGCACGTAATGTTGCTGAGAGAGAGAGACAAGTGGTGGCAGGAGACTAGCGAGCGTATGACTGCTCCAGACCACCGCGGCGAACCTACTGACACGAATCTCAGCTCCCTCCTCCCTCTCTCACTCGCTACATACTGAATTATATGGGGAAAGTACCGAATTACATGCTTTTTGCACTCGCGTTGCACGGTTATTGCAAGAAAACTAGATAATCATAAAAGGATCGTTATGGTGTCATTCGGTAGCTCTGTTTATGCCCTTTCAGAGATAGGTACTTGTTTTACGTTCTGGGTCTTATTTAGGCATGAAAATGATCACGTAAACAGCCCTATTTTGGCTAAAAACACCCCGCTGGGCGGTACATATAAATAAACCGCATAGGCCGCTCTTAAGGTGTTAAACAGGAACGTTTTTTACGAAAGCCGTGTTGAGTATCTTTAAGTATGTTATTTTCCTCTAAGTGATTTACGAGTCTGTCTCGTATGACCGTTTCTAGCATTTTACATACAACTGAGGTTAAGCTAATTGGACGATAGTTACTGGGTAGGGATTTGCTGCCTTTTTTGAATATCGGTGTTACGTTGGCTAGCTTCCACTGATCAGGCATAGTTCCAGACTGCAAGGATTTATTGAATAGTAATGTCAGTGGTTTGGAGAGCTCATCCTTAGCTTCCTTTAGAACTCTAGGCGAGATTGTATCAGGTCCAGGCGTTTTATTTACCTTGAGTTTATCTAAACAATTCAATACTTCTCTCTCTGTAACGGTGATATTGCTTAAAACATCTGAATTATCAATCTGAATCGGCGATGGTGTAGGGATATCACTGAGGTCTTCTGTTGTAAAAACTGATGCAAAAAAGGTATTCAGGGCATTACTCATTTGTACTTCGTCTTTGGTGTATTCTCCATTTTCATCGACTAACGGTCCAACAGTTGAAGTAACTACTTTTTTCTTTCTGATATAACTATAGAATTCTTTCAGGTTTGTTTTACTTTGATTCGCAATATGTAACTCTAAGGTGTTATTACTTAGCTTAAAAAACTTTTTGGCTATGCGTCGTAGCTCTACAAATTTCACCGTTCTTCGTCATTTTGTGAAGATTTTAATCTATCATTAGCAAATTTTTTAGCAAGCAGGCAGTTTGAAATATCTTTATTCCACCATTTGGGCTTATTATTATGGCCTGGACGCCGTATTTTCGATGGTATGCAGTCTTGCACTGCTTTTAGGTAAGTGGTTTCGAATAACTTCCAAGATGTATTTATGTCGTTATTGTTAATTAAAAAGCTCCAGTCAGTTTCTTTAAACATAGCTCTAAGTTTATGGAAGTTTGCTTTCTCGAAATTAGGGACTTTTTCGATGCTACTATTTGGTTCGTTACTAGTAAAATTTAAAGTGAAAGTTATCGTACGATGGTCGCTGTTACTGAATTCATCACCAACATTCAAATTCTCTATTAATTCTTCTTTTGTTGCAAGTACAATGTCAAGAACGTTATTACCACGGGTTGGCGTTCGAACAAATTGATAAAGCGAACTCTCTTGCAAGTTCGTATACAAGTCATGTCCGGAGTGTGAAGTAAGGGTATCGCCCCACTTGGTCACATGTAAATTAAAGTCGCCAAAAATTACGGTATCTTGTGAGTTACTTACATCTGCAATTTGTTCGTAAATTTGTCGGTCAGTTTGCACTGATTGAGCTGGAGGTCTGTATATTAATGCAAGTATTATTTTTGTAACTTTATTATTCTTTATTAGCACAAAAGATGCGTCGACGTTCACAATTTGAGGTTTTGACAAGAGGGTAGGGTTAAGACTTTCTTTGATATAAAGTAAAACGCCACCTCCATTTCGATTTATTCGGCTTTTCTCAAACATTACATAACCGGGAAGTGAATACTCTGCTAAAAAGTCTCTATCTTCTGTATTGAGCCAAGATTCTGTTATGCCAATCACATCATAATTTTCTGTAAACACTAGCTCCTCTAAATCTGAAAATTTATTGCGTATGCTACGAGCGTTTGCATAGAAAACCTTTAAATTTGTTATTTTAGAACTCACGGAACGCTCTTTAATAATATTTTTGGTTCTTGTCGGATCTACATTTATGTTCATGGCTGTCCTCGGTCCTCGCTGTCTTCGGTCCTTATCGCTGGTGGTCCTCGGTTGCCTCTGTTTTTTTCTTGGCGTTGGATGATTTATGTCACTGCTGCTTCTTCTCGGATGGCGTTTTTTGATCCATGGCTGCGGACTGCTTCGTGTAGGAGAGGGAGAATGTACGTCCCCCCAGCTTTCCCCGCATGATATGACCTTGCAGCTATAATACATCTTTTTCACCCCCCAAATGCTATTCCCACTTCTTTTACTGCTCTTAAATGTTCATATGTTAATAATAAAAGCAAAATAGGCGCATATAGATAAGTAATAATTATATATATGGAACTATGACGATTTTTGTCAGAATAGAACCAAATACCTTCGCTTGGTGGGAGGGTTTGAACTACCATAGCTTCGCAGTTTGTGAGTTAATGGTATTTGTTTTATTTGTTGTATGAAGATATACTTATCAATATAACCGTCGTGGTGATGGGCTGGTCTATCAGAGTGAGAGCTGAGCAATCTCTGCCATACCCATTGCTTACTCTGACTGTTCCTTTTACTTATATATCTTCTAGATCTCAAGTGACGGTGTCTTTTCCGTGGATTGACCTCCCTACTGCCAACCTAGAGGTTGGCAGATTGGGAGCCAAAGCGTCACATATTTCCCAAGCCCCTCAACTTTCCCATCATAATTGCTGAGGGGCACAGGGCCTTGGGTGGGGCTTTGGTTTCCCAGGCGTTTCCGCAGCCGCCTCAGCTCCCTGCCTTGGACTGGCTTTGGTCACCCAGGCATTGTTAGTGGTAAGCAGGGAGGGTTTTGTGGAGGCGCTCGTTTATGGCCTTGGCCTTGCTCGGGACCTTGGGGCTGTTCGGCCAGACAGCAACACAACCGACAACCGACGAAGTCTTTAATATAAATTTATTGTGTATTCCATTAAAATATATTGTGTCTCACTTCACTAAATTTCAAAACAAAGCAATGCCACATAGTTGGAGCGTAAATGTAAACTCATTAACAAAATCAGTATTACCGGGAAGAATATATACTGGGAACAATGGTAAATTGGGTACACAGGAGGAATCCAGCATATGGTAATTATTTCTGGCACCTATTTCTAACATTTAATCAGTAGGACGCGATAGTAGAAATTACACCACTTTGCTATGTAGGTATATTTGAGTGTACACAATATAATTAGTGTATTATAATTAGTTAATTACCCATTTTCAAATTGCACCTAATGCCATCTTGATCTCTTGGCGGTACTAAGTAGAAAGGTACTAAGAAAGATGTTTTTAGAGATTATGCTCTTAAGGCAATGTTGTCTTAATTTGCCTGACAATTCACGCTGCAGGGAAATTTAATTGAAAATATGAGAAATATTTGTTTCTTTTAGTAACTCACTATGATGGTTCTTACAATTAATATATTATTTAAAGTAAAAGATAAATGATGTTATACATTTATACATAGGAATGAAATGTCTAACCATTATTTACATACGAATACGGTAACGCAGACAAGAGCTACGAGCAGCAAAATATGTTATTTCTTAACAAAATAGCCCAAATTTAATGTTTACCAGTGTTATCGTGGTTATACAGCGACCAATGGTTATCTGTGTACTTCTGAATAATATTATTTAGTGTAATCAATCAATAAATACTTCAGAAATCCCCTTTGAAATGAATATGCTCTATCAATGAACTGTCGTTCGTATGAAAACAATTTTGGTCATAATATGTTATCTCGTTTATGAGTATTCCTAATGAATATATATTAGTTATATTATTTAGATGCGCAAAAGAAACAGGGCGATCGGCATGGTAGTGAAGAAGTCCATGCATGATAGTGTGGTAATCCCGACATTGACGTATGGGAGTGAAGCATGGACGTTGTTGGAGAGACACAAACCAAGAGTGAGAGGGGTGGATATGAGTTTTGAATTGAGAAGTGATTGCAGAGTTACATGGAGGGATAGACAGACGAATGAGGAAGTACGAGAGCGGTGTGATGTCGATGTAGATGTGCTGGAAAATGTGAAATGGAACACCTTCAAATGGTTCGGCCATGTGGAACATATGGGAAGCGAGAGAATGTCTAAGAAAGTGCAAGAGAGTGAAGTAAAAGGACAGAGAGGGAGAGGTAAACTGAGAGAGAGGTGGAAGGATGGAGTTAAAAAGCATATGCGTGAAAGCGGTGCTGGATGGAAGGAGGGGCATCAAATGACTGGGAATAGAGGTGCATGGGGCCGATTCATTCGTGGCCACACCTTCGGGGTTCACAGCGTCCGACAATAGATAGATAGATAGACTATAATATTAGGAACATTTCTGAATCTTTTCTGAAAATGACATGCTTGGGAAAATACAAATGCAAAATGTTAAGACTACCAAATCTCGAAAATCAGCCTGCTCTTCTTCTTTCGTCATAAATTGGTTGTGCGGAGGTTATGAACAAAGGATAAGGAAATAATGAAATAGACAAAAATTGTCTAATGTAGAATCCAAATGATGGCAGATTTATAGTCGGTTGTATTTCAATATGTGGTAGCAGCTAGGTTTTCGATACTTAATGGAAACATATGAAACTACTCTGTATCTGCATCTATTATTAAGACCAAGTTTATATAATGAACACCATATTTCACTACAAAATCATTAAAACAACTGAAAAATCATACCCACAAACAGGACGGACAGTGCTCTACAACTGTACTACCATCTTGGTAGTACAGTGGTAGAGCACTGTCGTCCTGTTTATGGGTCCCAAGTTCGATTCTTAGCAGTTGCAATCATTCATTATTTATTAACCCTATAATGTACATTGTGTAAGTGGTTAGATGTTAAGGACGTTTGTATAATAAAGTGATATTAAATAATGTGTTCATTGGTATTTCTTTCACATATATATATATAAATATATACTGTATACTGTATATATACTGTATATATATATATATATATATATATATATATATGTATATATATATATATATATATATATATATATATATATATATATATATATATGTGTGTGTGTGTGTGTGTTACAGGGAATCTGCGTAATCAGATATTTCGAGAAATCCCTAGTGAATTCGTGAAATAGAATTATTCAGAATATTTCAAGTTGCATTTTATCATTTTATGTGCTGTAAATGTTTGATTACGTTAAATTTTGCCAAGCTAAATAAATCTAGGATTGAAATATATCTCATTAATCATGTAGGCCTACTACCATTTGAAAGTTAATTTGTATCTTCTTATAATATTAAGATTGGAAAGATACATAGTAGTTTGGTTAAACTGAACCTAACCTAACCTGTCCACTATAAGATATCCTAAATATAGGATGTGGTACGAAATATAGTTTTGAAATTAAATATTTAATTTCACGAATTCGCTAGTAGTTTCGTGAAATCCCTGATTACACAGGTATATATATATATATATATATATATATATACATCATCTGTCTGTTTTATCAGGGACGTGAGTTCTTGGAGACCCTTCTTACCGAGCACAACATGGTTCTCAATCCAGACAAAATCGTCTTTCCTTCCCGTCACTCCGGTCCCGTGAATCCTGCCTGTGTGACGAGTGTTGAAGATGAAGCCATGGTTTCTAATCAACATTGCGACCTTTAATCATAGAAAACAATTATATATATATACAGTATATATATATATATATATATATATATATATATATATATATATGGCTTACCTCGATTGATTTTCTTTATCTGCAGAACTAGCATTTGGTCCGTTGGCTGCTGTACTAATTCTGAAAAGACTAATTTTAGAAAGGAGGTGTATATGAGATAAAACACTGGTGGTTTCTCAGCTCTGTTTAATTACCAATAAATATAAACCGTGAGGAGTTTGTACAGATTTCCTAGGTTTAACATAGATTAGTTCAGACAGGTTGCTTTACTGTTAACCCTTTCACGTTTTTATGACGCAGAGTTGCCAGATTAGCAATAATAAATAGAGTTCTCTCACTCTCATAATTACCTCTCCAAAATTAGTTTTCTGCCCACAGCTAACTCAGAGACAACTGCAGAGGTTGAAGTAACTAAACTAAAGGTTTCTAAATATCCCTGATGGTAACAAAGGCTTCAAAGTATCCCTAATAGGCTCAAAATTGCGTCAACAACGTGAGAGGGTTAACTAAGTATTTATGTGAGCCTAAGAGGTACTAAGAGACAATTAGAACAACTTAGGGAATGAGTACATATTCTCTGTATTGTTTATTTTCTGAAATAAGGAAATATGAGGTTTGAATGCACTGCTCTAAGTGTATATGTTGAAACACTAAAGATATCACTTCATATCTGCACTTCACACAAATACTAATTACAGTAGGTAATTAGACTGTGAGAAAGATCTACGTGTGTTTGTTAGCAATGATTTGAAGTCTAGAAAACAATGTATAAGCGTTCGTAACATGGCAAACATGATTCTCGGGTTCATATCTAGGAGTGTGAGTAACAGACCTGCTGATGTTATCTTAAAACTGTACTTGTCATTAGTGAGACCCCATATGGATTATGCTGTTCAATTGTGGTGTCCTTATTACAGAATGGACATAGATTCATTGGAGAGAGTACAACGTAGAATGACAAAAATTATCCATAATATTAGAAATCTTCCGTATGAAGAAAGGTTGAAGAAATTAGGCTTACATTCGTTAGAGAGACGCAGAGTTAGAGGTGACATGATAGAGGTATTCAAGAGGGTTAGTGGAATTAATAAAGGAGACATGAACAATGTACTAAAGCTCAGTGATAACGAAATAACTCGTACAAATGGTTTCAAATTAGATAAATTTCGTTTCAGAAAAGATATAGGCAAATATTGGTTTGGTAACAGAGTTGTAGATGGGTGGAATAGGCTACCAAGTGATATAGTGGGATCAAGAACGATAGGGAGCTTTAAGATAAAATTAGATAGGCATATGGACGAGATGGGTTGGGTGTGAGGGGGATCTACCAGGTGTGGGCCAATCGGCGCTCAGCAGACCCCCGTAATCTTGTGTTAATCTCTGACCGTTTTGGTGGGGTCAGTACTCAAGA
This sequence comes from Paralithodes platypus, assembly GCA_032716605.1. Taxonomy (NCBI): domain Eukaryota; kingdom Metazoa; phylum Arthropoda; class Malacostraca; order Decapoda; family Lithodidae; genus Paralithodes; species Paralithodes platypus. The sequence goes on along the minus strand of CM064480.1, from coordinate 12,564,391 downwards.
TATTAGTGAGATGGGTCTATAATTGGGCCTTGTAATAGGGGTTGGGTGTGACAGAGATCTGCCTTGTATGGGCCGATCGGGCTTTTTGCAGACTCCCATTTTCTTATGTTCTTATGTTCTTATGTACCCTGAGTGGTGGGGTTTGACGCCCTTCCTTGAAGGATGTCTGTACTGCTACTGATTGTCCAAGAAGAGAAGGGCTCTGGCCAAGAAAGTAGAGGGTGTGGCATGTCGTGTGACAGATATTTGTTGCTAGCAATCCCTTGGATTATCGGCAATCGACTTCCCGGGTAACTTTGGGAGATCATTAAAACCAAAGCAAGCTAAGTTGCTATGTGTGCCCAAGACAAGGAGGTTGCTAATGTAGTGAAACCTCTATAGGTGGGGGTTACACTAACTATATTTACAGTATAAAATTATAGAAGTGTGAAGCTATAATACACACTACATGGGCTGCTACCTTCATGTACTATAGATAAGTATATATAGGTGTAAGTGTACAGCACTACTATAGATGGGCTGCTACACCGCTTGGCCACATTAGCTGAGGCCCACCAAAGCAAAAATACAAGTGAAACATATATAAATGCATTTAATTCAATCCTCAGAATAGGTTAGTAAACTCGGAAGAGTTCAAGACGTTAATTTTGATTTGTTTGCTTTATGATGAGGTCCAATGAATTACCTGTGAAAGATGTGGCAATAGGGCTGAACTCTGAGGAGATGTTAGTAATTACGGCAATGTGTTGATGTGAGGTAAGTGTATGGATGAGTGAACTCCTAACTTTGCAGTGATCAGATACCTGATACATGCCGTGAGCATGAATTACATTTCTTAAATCTAGACAGGAAACTTTGGTCTGGTTTGGAAAATACAAAAAAAAATATATATTTAGCAAGTGTTAATGAAACACTGGAAGCTGAGGAACCGGTTCGTAAGACAAGTCTTTCAATGAACCAGAGTCAGTCACAGTTGTTTGTGTCAAGGTAAGTTAGAATACAACTTTGACCCGGGACAGGAAGGAAAATACATACTTAGGACACACATATAGGTAAAGATACAAGGACCTACATCCATTAAGAGCGTCTTTGTCAGTCACAGTCACAAATTGAAGGTCGTCAGAGATGAGCATCATGTCTGCTGTGTCAGTCACTGTTAGTAGCAGTCCGTCAATGAGAAACCAGAATGGGATAATACTCCATGCATTGAACATGTGTGAGGACTCGAACGGGATGTGGACTATAATGGATGAGTGTGTCAGAACTGCTTCCATTACCGGGTAATAGAATTCGCAGTTGTCTAACTCAAATAGCGGAATCAGGGCAAATTTGTCTTTTGCTATTTCAATTGAAGTACGGAGATGTTCAACAGGCAAGAGGTCAGTGGTGACCCGGCTAAGAGCAGCCTCAACGAGATACGTCAAGGCTGTTTGGGTCCCGTCGATGAAATCCCCAGCATATTCATCCATAGGTTGAAAGATCTCGGTTAGTTAGATGACTTTATCTATCATGCGCGCATCAGAAAGGAAGAAATTATCCACCTGTGTCAAGTTATTCATGTTTGCTATCACCGAATTTAAAGAATTCATCACATCCATCATGGCTTTTGAGTCGTAACTCAAGACTCTATTCAAGGTTTTTGCTACGTTCTCCACGACAGTGAGTCTTTTCCAGCTTTTCAACATTAGAAGCCTGCAGTTCAAGAGTCAAAAATCATCTTTTCACACGCTGAGAGTGAGCGTGTTTGGCCACCTGGACATAGTCGATGGTCACCCTATGATTGATTCTAGCGACGCGAGCTCGTTGGAGCGTAAATGTTAGTCGCAAGTCATGTGTCATAGTTTGATTTGCTAGCAGGAATGTGAACGTAGAGTGTAATCTGTCTAGGCAACATTGGAGTAACCTATAATCACTGGAGAGGTGAAGGAGTTCTCCAAATTCATACTGAACTGCTACGACATCTTCCGCAACTAGAACTCTTCCTACTTGGGCTACAAGGGTGCCGGGCTTCAGCAATGAAGGCTATGTTGTATCAGCCACTTTAAGGTTCCATGCAGAAGAAGGGCTTGTACTAACCAGGCCATCTTTCTCGGGAGAAAGGCTAATATCCTGTTAGCAGGATGTACTAACAGAATATTCACTCAACTAGTAGGATGTACTAGGTTGAATGGCTTGCTCTGTTAGACATGTGACATAAACATAACGAGGATGCTCTCTGCTAGCAGAACAGAGTTTTTGCCTGTATGCATTGGTGTCTGTGGAGGCAGTTGGTGGAGGTGTAGTGGTTTGCACCATGGAAAGAGAGGGAACACGTATACTATGGTCATTGACGGAGAGTTCAAGACTCACACGTTTTAACCTGTCACCGTTGGATTACTTCTCTCTTGTTAGTGGTAGGGTCTAGAACAGTAAAATTATTGCCGGATGCTTCTCCAGAAATCAGATAGGGCCTGTTTAACATTTGGGTATAGACACATTACCTTGTCACCGACTTGAAGATTGACTTTGTGTGCTCGTCGGTGTTGTTTCCGTATCCTTTCTACACAGGATACCTGTAAATTATCTCATACATGATGGTGGATCTTGCTAAAGATTTGCAGTTGTCTTTTAGCGTAGTCTTCTAGATTGTAGACTGGAGTGTAAGGTTTTGGCAGCAGCTCAAATGGCAGAAACTTGTTCTGGCCATAGACAATGTAGCTTAACGTCTTACCTGTGGAGGAGTTTAACTCCCTAAAAGCGGGCATGCTTGTTTAAATGACTGTATTGCTGGGCGGGTATATTTACCGAAAACGAGCTTCATTCCATGCTTTTTTTCATGCATAAGCAAGAGCCAGAGCGTAATACAATTATACATCAATGAAAGGGCGATAATAGAGCTTTCCAAAGACACCTGAATCATCCCTGTACGACCACGGGTTATCTTGCAACGATCGTGTAACCGGAGGAAAAAATACCCTAAAATAAGGTATTTTTCGCGGTTTTTACCTTGCTACGCGAGGTACGGAGGTGGGGAAAAGACACAATACGTGTCAGTGACGGCCCCAAGGTAGTGGCGAGCGGTCTGAGGCCGGCTATTCTCCCCCGAACGAGCGGACTCTCTATCATAGCTCATAACATCCTCAAAATGGCACCCGTCATATGATGGGCACCGCAGGGGTGGCCAATATTCTCTCTCCTGTCATATGATGTTCACCGTCGGTTAGGTGTTAAAGAGCCGTTTACACAAGCTGCTACCTGTGGAAACCAGTCTTCCCACGCTTCCTGGAGTAGGTTCGTTACATGGCGTAGGACTTCCAAGAGGGTCCTGTTCATGCGTTCAACCAACCCATTTGATGCCGGGTGGTATGCTGTAATGTATGAATGCTTGATGTTGTAGATATCACAGATACTTGCTATAACATGGTTCTTGAATTCCAACCCGTTGTCGGCGAGAAAAAATTGATGGCCGGAGAACGGACAGATGAGATGTGTTACTAGAGTTTGAGCAACTTCATCTGCTGTTTTTGTCTTAACCCTAAAACGACGACCGTCCTCAATTGAGGTTTTTCTGGTGCACTGCGACCATCCTCAATAGATCCAGAGCATAACAAAAAAACTTAGAAAACACCCCCAGTGGCACTCAAAACAAAGCAATTTGTGATTAGGTGAGATAATTCCCCTCCATTACTTGCTACCACTCAGACATATGTGCTGGGCACAAGAGAGACATCTGGCTATGTGCTGTTCAATATCCTTCCTCATCGTTTCCAGTAGTACCGGTACCTCCTTGTTGCCTCAAGCATTTTGTACCATCCTGGATGAGCAGCTTGAGGGGTGTTGTGCTGTCGCTGAAGTACTGCATTTGTGAGGGTGCCTTAACCCCCTGAGTGCCAGGTCCGTATATATACGGACTAGGGTCTTGTCACGCCCAGTGCCAGGTCTGTATATATACGGACTCGCCAAAATAAATTGTAGCAGCGAAACGACTGCACCTATGGCTTTCATATTTCTACCACATGTACCTTACCCTTCTGGCTTCTTGCCACCACCAACATAACCCTCTCCCCCCACCCACTCGCTGACTATCGGTCGCCTCACAAGGAAAAAAAGGAAAATCTGTGGCGGCGAAATGACTGTACCAATCGGTTCCATATTTGTGTGACAAGTCCCTTACCCTTCTGCCTTCCCCCCACCACACCCCCAACCGCCTCCCACCACCCACTTCCAGCGTATCCGTATGAAGAAAAGGAAAAAAAGGAAAATCTGTGGTGGCGAAACTACCTAACCAATCGGCTTCATATTTGTAACACAGTCAATTACGCTTCTACCTTTCCTCCACCATCCCCCAAACCACCCTCCTACCTATACGTTCCCATACCACAAGTCGATGATTTACTCTGAAAATTTCAGCTACATTTGGGACCATCTGGGACCTGATTTCTGGCAAAAATGGACAAGGGGAGTGTTTTTTTTACCATTATCCTTCCTTTCTCACCCAACTTGATAGATTTAGCCAAAAAAATAAAAATAAAAAATCCTCTGGCACTGGCAGATGCATAGGGTCAATAATTGTCTGGCACTCTGCGGGTTAAATAACTTCACGGGGCCGTACGTCATTATCTTGGGGAATAAGTCTAACCAGAAGTCCGTCCTGCAATCGGAATTGCGTGTGAGGAACTGGTTGCTCTGGGAGAATTGTGGCATAGCCTGATTCCAGAAAATAGACTATTATATTGAACCACAGTGGATCTTTGCGTTGCTTTTCTTTCACTTGGGTTTCTGTTAGCGTCGGTATTGAGATCACCAGGGCCACCTGCACATTTCTGGAGAGTGCGTCTGCCACCACGTTAGCTTTACCTTTAATATGATACATGTGTGTTGGGTTAGACTGTAGTACTGTCTCGTACCACCGCACTAATCTCCAGTGAGATTCTTAACAACCTTGTATACTTTTGTTATTGCCTCATTTTCTGTGTAGAGGTTGATATGGTATCCTAGGATTAGGCCTCGGAAATGTTTCAATACCCCAGCTACTGCAAGGGTTTCCCAGTATGTTGTGTGATATCTAGTCTCAGCATCATTCAACACTCTTTTTGCGTAGCCAATGACTTGCATCTTGCCTCGTTCATTTGGCTTCATTAGGACAGCGCCGAGACCTTTGAAATAAGTGTCGGTACAAAGTGTGAATAGGTTATCATAGTCAGGAAAAACTAGGACAGGTGTAGATGTGAGTGCTGTTTTAAGGGCTTGGAAAGCTTCCTCTTGCTCTGGGCCCCATATGAATGGTGCAAGGTTGACTCGATAGCTAGTTCTTTGACACATGCACTTTCACTCAGACATATTGCATCAGTTCCTTTCTGTAGCTTAGGTAACCTAAATAGAAGGTGTGCTCCCTCTCTATCACGAATCCTTTGATTTCCGGCTACAACTAAGGAATACAACCAGGTTTTACGCCGCGATGTGAGAATCGGAACGGAATGTCGACCATACTAACTAGTTGTAGTCAATGTGGGATAGCCGCTTTATGACCATGTCCAACATTGGCGAACTTGGACGGCGAACCTGCTGCGTATGGTTCGCCGGCGACATTCGTCTGATTGTTTGGCGACAAGCTTTTATGTAGATAAACACCAATTATTAAAAAATATGTTCACACATTGTTTTTTTTTATTTTTTATTTTTTATTTTTTTTTTTTGTGAGCGAGGGAGACACAAGGCAGAACTGTCTGTATCGAGTGCCTCCACCAGAGTTGAAAGAGTGACAGGGCCAAAATCAAGGGACGTTCGAGCCAAAATGCCTGGACAGACGGAGTTTGAAGCAATATAAGTTATAGGAAAAGGGAAGGACTGATTCTGGGAGAGAGTTCCAGAGCTCAGCAGTTGAATAGAAGAAAGTCTGAGAATAGCGTTTCACTCTTGGGTTGGAGAGTTGCACAGAGTAGGGGTGGGATTGTGTTGCAAGACGGGTACTACGTACCCTATGTAGAGGAGGTGGTATACACTGGGAAAGCTCTGAGGAACATTGATTCTTATAGCGGCGATAGAATAGCGAGGGAGATGCAACATTGCGGCGAAGAGAGAGAGATTGCAGAGAGTTGGTGAGTGGGTGGGAGTTAATGATACGAAAGGCTTTCCTTTCCACTTTGTCTAGGAGTGCGGTGTGAGAGGATCCTCCCCACACATCTGAACAATACTCAATACTATGACGCACTGTGCCCCTGTACAGAGCAAGAAGCTGTGCAGCGGTAAAGAACCCCTTAAGGCGGTTGAACACACCCAGCTTCTGGGAGGCTGCCTTAGCAAGACTGGTAATATGGTCCTTCCAAGTGAGAGCAGAAGAAAAAGAGACACCGGTAATATTGAGAGAAAATTATGGATTGATTTTTTTATTGTTGAATTGTAAGGGATAGTCCTCTGGGAGTTCTGAACGGGTAGTAAGATGGAGAAATAGGATTTTGGAAGCATTAGGTTTTCTCTGCCCCAATTGGAAATAGCAGTTAGATCAGAAGATAGGTGTTGCATGGCTTCACTACGTTTGTCGTTGAGGGATTGCTGGCTGGGGCGTTCATGAAAACTAATTGAGGTAGAGTAGTAAGGTAGAGTCGTCTGCGTATGAATGGATGGGACAGAAGGTACACTTGAGAAGATAATTTATGAAAATTAGAAAGAGAATAGGAGATAGGACAGAGCCCTGAGGAACACCGGAGTTGATAGGATGAGGAAGTGAACGATGGCCGTCCAGAACCGCACCTATGGAACGGCCGGAAAGGAAATTAGAGACAAAGGCACAGATGGAGGGATAGAAACAGAAGGAGGGTGGTTTAGAAATTAAAGTTTTGTGCCAGACTCTATCGAAGGCCTTCGATATGTCTAGTGCAATAGAAAAGGTCTCACCGAAGTCCCGAAAGGAGGATGATCAAGAGTTAGTAAGATATGAAAGATCACCAGTAGAGCGACCTTTAAGGAAGCCATACTGGCGATCTGAGAGTAGATTATGAGAAGAGAAATGCTTAAGAAATTTGGAAGCAAGAATAGTTATACAGATGAGAGCAATTGGCCGATAGTTGGAGGGTTGAGAGCGGTCACCCTTCTTTGGGACAGGTTGAATGAGAGGAAACTTCCAGCAAGAAGAGAAGACGTTAGAGGAGAGACAGAGACGAAAGAGTTTGCCTAGTCAGGGAGTCAGCATGGAAGCACAGTTTTTTAGTACAACAGGAGGAACACCATCCGGACCGTACACCTTCTTAGTATAAAGCCCAGAGAGGGTAGAAAATACATCTTTAGAAGAGATTAGGATATTAGGCATAAGTAGGAGAGAGGGGGTGGAGAGGGAGGAATAGCACCGGAATCATCCAAGGTGGAGTTTCTAGCAAAAGTTTGAGCGAAGATTTCAGCTTTGTCAGAGGAAGAAGTGATGGATGTGCCATCAGAGTGGAAAAGGGGGGGAAAGACAAGGAAGAAAAATTGTTGGAGACGTTTTTGGCTAGATGCCAGAAAGCTTGGGAAGAGCTAGAGTTGGATAGTTCAGTGAATTTACTATTGATGAAAGAGTGTTTGGCAAGTAGAAGAACAGATTTGGCTTGATTCCGGGCTGAAATATAGGAACAATGAGATTCTTGAGTCTTAAGGCGTCGGTACCGTTTGAATGCTTCCTCCTTGTTGCGAACAGCAGTAGAACAAGCGTGAGTAAACCAAGATTTGTTTGCATTAGACTGAGAGAAAAAAAATGGAATGTATGCTTCCATACCCGAGAGGATTACCTCGGTAATGCGTTCAGCACTCTCCGAGGGTCCCCGGCCAAGGAAGCAAAAGTCATTCCAAATCAAAGAAGTACTGCCGAAGAGCCTCCCAGTACGCAGCGCCAAAGTGCCGCAAATGCCGCTGGTTGGGAGGATCGGGTGGCCGTACTGGAAAAATAGGACAAGTGACAGAGATAAGTTTATGGTCGGAGGAGCCCAAAGGAGAGAAAAGATTTACAGTATAAGTGGAAGGGTTAGAGGTTAGAAATAAGTCAAGAATGTTGGGCCGATTTCCGAAGCGATCCAGGAACGGGTGGGTTGCTGTACTAACTGCTCTAGGTCGATTAAGATAGAAAAAGATTTAGGCTTGTTCATCAGGTTGGTCAGTGGAAACAGAGAAGAGCCATTGGTGGTGGTGAACATTGAAATCTCCTAAAGCGTCTTTCCCACTGGGCGAACCTTCGATGGCGAACGCCCTGCGACTGTGTTTATTTTCTGTGTCCGGTTATTCGTGGCTAATAGGGCGTATTCAGAAGCGAATGAAGTCGAACAAGGTGAATGATGTCGATTGCAGTGCGACAGAAGTATGATCACAGTGCAATTGTGGCGACTATTTAGGCGATAATGACGAATGATGTGCGACATTTGATGGCGAATCAAGGCGAATTTGGCGATCGATGATGGCGACGGTAGCGATTGCAGGGCGATTGTCCTACGAATGTTGGACGATGTGATGCGAAACACCACGAAAGTTGTGCGAACGTGGCGAATGCAATGTGTGTGTGTGTGTGTGTGAAAAGGCGAAATGTGGAAAAGCTGGACATTCTGTGTGTGTGTGTGTCTGTGTGTGAAGAGGCAAAATGTGGAAAAGCTAAACATTCTGTGTATGTATGTGTGAATTTTATTTAATTGAATTAAGTATATTTTGCTCAGACTTTTACAAAAAGTATGAAGCACAGCCCCTTACATATTACACATGTACAATATGCCTTTGCTAACTAAATTAGCGTACACGTAATGTCACTGGTACATCTTAAACAAACCATATTAAATGTCGTAAGACTTGCTTTATCTATACATATTAAACGTTCTTTTGAGAAAAAGTGACATATTCTTCATATATTTTAAGTTAGTATTATTCATAACAGTATATATTTATACTGTGTTGGGTTATTTCTGTAGTAATGAGAAATATATATATTCCTTAACTGTACAATATCCTCATTTTGACAAATAAACAACAAATGATATTCGTCGCCCACCACATTCTCATTACATTTAGTACAAACCCTGTCTTCTCTATCAATATTTCTATGTTTACCAGTAATAACTGGTAATGTATTATTACTTGTTCTCAGTTTACTTATAGCTAGTCTCTCTCCCTTATCTAATTTCACAAGATAACCCTCCATACTGAAGACAAATTTATAAGTATATACTATAGCTACTACAAATGGCCTTACTTAACAAATTACTATTCCATTTTGTTATCCATTGATCTTTAAGCTGTTGTTCTATTGCCAATCTGAACCAGGCTGGGTTTATTACATGTTGTGACAACTAGACTCCAGACATCCCACAGTCAATACAAATACGTTTAACACAATTCAACCAAAGTGAAGTATAAACACCAACCTGATCCAAATGTAACAAACACTTGTACATTATATAACTTAACTTACTTGTGTTGCCAGTAATTAATTTCGCCCAGTAACCCATCATTGAACACTTAATTTGTATGTCTATAGGATATTCACCAAGTTCACCATACACCATGTCATTACTTGTATACTCATGAACATATAATGTTTGCTTTAAAAACTTCAAATGAAGCTGTTCTAATTATCTAATAACATAATGTCCCCATACCTCAGCAGCATACAACATAACTGGTCTAACATTGCTTTAACCCGCTGAGTACCAGCTAAATATTTATAAATGTACCACCCAGGACCGGCTGATTCTGATTTTTTTTTTTCCAGAAACAATAGCGAATGGGTTAGGAATGAAGGAAAAACTACGAAAAACCGATCAAAAAGCTCAAAAAATTGTGCTACAGAGCCCCCGAAAAAGGATTTTACAAAAGTAAAAAGTTAAAGGCAATTTCCAAAAAAAAAAGTGTTTGCGCTCTCACGCGCACGCGGTTGGACTTTGAGAGTTTTCAACCATCGGCATGGGTGCGTGGGATACTTACACAGTACCCATACAAATCTGAGCCCTCTAGGAGCCATAGGACCGAAGTAATTGGGACCGGAGTAACACTGACGCAAACGAGGCGTCGCTGGGGTTTAGCGTTACATACTTTACCGATGCACTGTTTGCGTCGCTGGGGCTCAGTGGGTTAACCCTGCTCTGGTAATGTTCCAGAAGTGTAACGAAATTAGCAATGTGGCCCCATATGGTGACCGGCACTTTAAACGGCTCTCACCCGAAAACTGATTGATGGATTTTAAATTTCTTGTGACCAATAGAAACTACAATTAATGCTTAACCCTTAAAAAGCGGCTCACCACATAAGTCGTATTTAATAAAGCTGGACTATGTGGCGGCGCTCGACATAGGTCGAGTGGCAATTTCAGCACGTAATGTTGCTGAGAGAGAGAGACAAGTGGTGGCAGGAGACTAGCGAGCGTATGACTGCTCCAGACCACCGCGGCGAACCTACTGACACGAATCTCAGCTCCCTCCTCCCTCTCTCACTCGCTATATACGGAATTGTATCGGGAAAGTGGCTAATTACCTGCTTTTTGCACTCGCGTTGCACGGTTATTGCAAGAAAACTAGCCATCATAAAAGGATCGTTATGGTGTCATTCGAAAGCTCTGTTTATGCCCTTTCAGGGATAGATACTTGTTTTACGTTCTGGGTCTTATTTAGGCATGAAAATGATCACGTAAACAGCCCTATTTTGGCTAAAAACACCCCGCTGGGCGGTACATATAAATAAACCGCATAGGCCGCTAAAGAAGGGTTAATATTATGTTAAGAGAAAATTACACTACTGTAAATATTAACCCACTGAACCCCAGCGACGACAACGTGTCGTCGTCAATGTAACGCTAAACCCCAGCGACAACAACGTGTCGTCACAGGTACTCCGGTCCCAATTACTCCGGTCCTATGGCACTTAGAGGGCTCAGCTTTGTATGGGAACTGTATAAGTATCCCACGCAACCATGCCGATGGTTGAAAGCTCTCAAAGTCCAACCATGTGCGCGTGAGCATGCAAAAACCGGTATTTTGGGTGTTTTTGCCTTCAATTTTTTACTCTTGTAAAATTGACTTTCGGGGGCTCTGTAGGACCAATTTTTGACCTTTTTGATAGTTTTTTGTGGTTATTCCTTCATTCCTAACCCATTCGCTATTGTTTCTGGGGAAAAAAAATTCAAATCCTGCCGGTCCCTGGTTGTACATTTATTTATAACTAGCTGGGGTTCAGTGGGTTAAGTCATATATAAAAAAAACAAAAAACAAAATTGTGAAAAAAAGGGTCAACAAAAATGAGGCATATCTCATACATTACATAAGCTGGATTAATTTTGTTGCAGGGCTGTGGAGGGTATGGCTGAGGGTCTTGGGTAACAATAAGGCAGAACTCTGGGGCTAAAAAAAAGTTCGATAGGAAGGGGAAATTTGTAGTACACATTTGGGATTATGGACCCCATATGGTGACCGGACAGGTTGGTACAGGAAAGGGGAGGAGAGAGAGCGGCGTCTCACACCCTCTCCCAGTTGTAGGACGATGCGGACTGACTGCTCGTCTTCAAAACTTCTTGCCATCGGCCTCCGGCCGTGAAATATTCGCAAAAAAAATGTTTTACGCATATTTTTTGGCCCATATGGGGCCAATATGCCTGAGCAGGGTTAAACAAGTCAAGCTGTATATCAACTGGCAAATTAAATTATCTGCATTTACTAATCAATGAATACATGGCCCTTGTAGCTTGCTGTTTTAATTATAATTATCCCCTTGGCAGAATCTGCCATTGTAATTAAAAGTTTAACCCAAATATTTATATTCTCATGTCACTTCAATGTCTGTTGTCCCAAATTTAAAGTTAGACCTCCCAGTATCTACCCTTCCTCTACTAAATATAACGATGTGTTTCTTGCTACAGTGTACTTTCAATTTCCAGTTGTTACAATAAACTTCCAAAAATAACAAGGTACTTTTCATCCTATCTTCACTATCACATAATATTTATCCTGTTTATTATTCCTAGGGGGTAGAGGAGAAATGGATATAAATTAAATAATTAGACCTAGGAAGATGAATTGGCCTAGGCTATAAATATGATACCAGTCGGCGTTGGACTTACGTGTTAAATTGTATATGTAGGCTATCTGTGTTAGTCCCAGTAATATCTATGAAGTACTTCCAGTATTAAAGGAACTTAGCTGTGATGCAACGAGTGTCGATTAGATGATGGACATGTCAGTAGGTGAATATCAGTGAAGTTCTGTTGTTATATGGCAGCAACTGGTGGTTTGTTGTGAGTGGGACGAAGTCTCTGTGTGAAGTGTACTGAGATTCCCTTTTATCGTAACAATATAAATATATTTAAGGGTTCTATATCGTCCCCTGTGATTAAATAATAAGGGAAAATATACTAAGATATAATTGGTGCAACCACAGTAATATTTATCCACAAAGATAAATAAAGTAATGTGTATAAACAAAAAGGAACCAGCTGTCGTGAACCCGGGAAATTCAAACTACGGTATATATACCAGCTAGGATTCACGACATACTCCGCCACCAGTTATATACAAAGTATTTACAATTGTCCCGTCCCGATCATGGATCGCCACAACTGGGAGGAACCCAAAGCAGCCCGATGTGACGGCCTCTGAGGGATATCACCTCGGTCCGCTCCAGTAGCAGGAAGGATATTATCAGAGTTCGGCTTGCTGTCGCCATCCACTACCTCTAAATCTATCTCTAGTGGGTATAGCTTAACCACCGGTCTGGTGGTCAAACCGGCTCCTGTTTTTACCTGAACTACCCTACATTCGTGGTCAGGACCACGAAGAAGTTTCATTATCCGACCTATACGCCAAAAAATTCGGGGGCCGTCATCATGTACTAGAACGACGTCCCCAACTTCCGGCGATGCTATTCCTCTTTTTACCATTAAGTAACGATGTTACTCCCTGAGTGATATTAAATAATCAGTGCTCCACCTTTTCCACCGGTCATGTGAGAGTGTTGTTACATATTGGAAGCGTTGGTTGACGGAATCGTTGTTACGCCACGTCGTGTCCTTGAGATCTTCATCCATGACTTCCCGCCTTGGGAAGCTTCTGATCCGCCTCCCATGAACCAGTTGTGACGGAGTGATGGGTAGAGGGTCTTCAAGATCACTGTAGCTGTAGCCAAGCGGGCGATCATTGACTGTGGCCTCGAGCTCCAGTAATACCGTATTCAGTTCCTCTGTGGTAACCAATGCTCGACCCAGTACCTTCTTCAAGCCAGCCTTTAGGATGCCAAAAACCCGTTTCCATATGGCACCGAACCATGGTGCCCTGGCCAGTATAAACCGCCACTCGCACTTGAATTCCGCTAGAGTACCTTCTAACCTTGCATCATCTATCAACTCCCGTAATGTGCTGGCTCCGCTAACAAATGTGGTGGCATTATCACTCATCATAATCTCAGGGTAACCCCTCCTGCTACTAAACCTACGGAACGCATGCAAAAATGATTCGCAGGAGAGGTTAGACACCGTCTCTACATGAACCGCTCTAGTAACTGCACAGGTGAATAAGACTACATATAATTTACATACAGTACCCCCCTTCTCTTTTACTGGCAAGGCACCTGTGTAGTCAACCCCCGTTACCTGGAAAAGACTCACTTCCTGAACCCTAAACTCCGGCAATGGAGGGGCCTGTACAGCACGGTATGATGTACCTTGCAATCTCTTGCAGATGATACATCCCCTTAAGGCTTTCTTTACTACCTGTCTAATCTTGGGGATCCACCATCTTTGCCTTATGTAATTTACAACATAACTAACACCACTATGGTTACACACTTTGTGGCAGTAATTACTAAGGAGAGTGGCTATACAATGTTTATTAGGGATAAGGATAGGGTACTTGGTGCTATCATGTAAAGCTGAAAAGTGTAGCCTACCTCTACAGCGTATCATGCCTCCCTCCATATAGAGGCCTAACTGCTTCACTATATTGCTTGGTGTGCCCTGTCCTTTTGACAAATAGTGGTGTTCTTCAGAGTAAGCTTCTCTCTGAGCTACCTTAATCATGGCTGACTCTGCTGCTCTTAATTCCGGCACCATCAGGTATGCCGGTTTTGCCTGATAGTTCCCATGTGTCTTCTCTCTAAGAGTCCTAATAAACCTAAGGACCCATGCCATTACATGCCATGACTTCATATATGAGCCATACCGGTCCCAGTTCAATATGGCATTAGGGGCAACCGGTACCGGCAATGACAGGGTTCCTTCTTGACTCATGTTCCAACCCACTGTGGTGTCCCCTCTTATTGAGCCCCCTATTGGGCCATGATCAGGCCATAGCATTTGGTGAGGTAGCCATGTGGGTCCTCTCCACCAAATCGAAGAAGCAACTAAGGACACATATGAAATCCCTCTGGTGACTAGATCACTGGGGTTGTCCTCTGTGGACACATAACGAAAATGAGCACCGGGGACTAATGACTTTATCTCCTCAACTCTATTTTGAACATATATAGGCAAAATCTTTTTACTAGACAACCAGCATAGGGTTATCTGGCTGTCCGACCAGAGGTATACATTCTCTATAATCAGCTCGTCCGCGAAGGCCTCACATATATAACATGCGAGACGAGCTGCGAGAAGAACAGCAGTCAACTCCATCTTAGGTATGGTGAGGGACTTAATAGGCGCCACCTTAGCTTTGGCCATTACTAACCTACTCACCTCATCACCAACCGCATAGGCCGCTACACCATATGCTACTGAGCTAGCGTCACGAAATAGGTGCAGCGTAACCCTCTTAGAATTAGTGACCTGACGGGGAAACATGATACCTGTACTATCTATCATATCGTTATCAATACCCTGCCAGTTAGCTCTCATATCATCTGGAATGGGGACATCCCACCCACACTCTAATCTCCACAAGTCCTGTACGAACCTCCGCGCCCGGATCGTTACCGGTAGCAACACTCCTAGAGGATCGAACACACTCGCGGTTAGACTTAGAGCCTCGCGTTTTGTAACCAATGCAGGGCTACTTCCGCGGAAATTAACCTGTAACATATCCTTATCAGTTAGCCACTCAACGCCAAGTACCTTAACCCCGTCTTGTTTGGCGGAAGCTATACCCTTCAGGTGCAACAGTTCCCGTAAACTCTCATTATTTGTGACCCACTCACGTAAAGACAGGTTAGCGCTGTAAAATATTCTACGGGCATCCCAACATTGTTGTTGCAAATCACTTACATCATCACCAGTCCCCTGTAAGTTATCAATATACAACCCCCTTTTTTGCTTATTAACTACTTCACTGTTCTCCTGTATCATAGACAGGTGTTTTTGAATGGTAGCATTAAGGAGGAACTGGGAACAGGTAGCCCCGAACAGAACTGCACGGAACCGGTAGACAATGTAAGGACTTGCAACATCCAAGGGATCAACGGGCCACAGAAACCTAGTAGCATCCCTATCCTTCTCACTCAACCCCACCATGAGAAAGCATTCACTCACCCAGGCAAATTGATGGCATCTAAAGCGCAGAAGCACCTGGGTGAGGTCAGCCACTAGCGATGGACCTGTATGGAGACAGTCATTCAGACTGATCGCCCTCTCGTCCATCCTAGCCGAACAGTCAAACACTATCCGTACAGGCGTAGTAACACTATCCTTGGTAATACCATGGTGAGCTAAGTAGTGAATGGGATGACCAGCTTGATTCCTGTTTTCTACCCTTTCAATAAACCCTCTTTCTATCTGATTATCCAGAACCTTTGTATGCTGTTGACAGTAGTTGGGATCCTTTATAAACTTACGCTGCAAGCCTCTCATTCTGCCCAAGGCTACCTTAAAGTTATCAGGTAATTTACAGTATCTATGTTATCTCTCCACAGCAGTTCCACTATATACTGTCCCTGTGCTTCGGAATACTGTACCGTTTTAGAAAATCTATTTAAGACTTTCTCCCCACCCTTACCAGTCTCATTAGGACTTATACCAATATGGTCCAAGTCCCATAGAGCTGTCAGATCCTTTAATTCTGGAGAATTCCTGCCAACATCTTCCTGTATCTCCACTAAAGGGTCTACTACTAACTTAAGAACAGTGACTAACTCTACATGGGTCTCTTCTATATCTGACTGATAAGTGCCACTCAGTGCATAATGTGACGTCTACCAGCGTTGGCAGAATTGCCTCTCGTTAGCCACTAGCGCTCGCCAGGGACATCGAAATGGGCTATAGTTATCAGAGAATGTTGTTCTTTCTTTCCTAGTACTCGTATTGTCACGGACAGTCCAGTGGTGGTCTTTATTTTCGTCTGTGACAACGGGTTGTATTTTATATCAATAGTAGTGATGAAAGTACCAGCGTGGGAAGAGAGAGACTTTTTAGAGCGAGATGGTAGTGAGTGTCTGTAGGTGCGGGCGCTGTGTCACGTGACACCTGCTGTCTTGTGACGTCTCGGCTCGTGATTGGCCGACCATCGCGCCTTGCGGGCTCCTATGCAACTAACCTCCTGCACGAGGGTCCATGGGAGCTGTCCTACTCAGGACAGGCTAGGCGCGCGTGCATCTAACATCCCTTTGCTTACTCTCCCCCGATCACCACCTTTAGAACTGTTTCTCTCTCTGAACTTCTTCTTTTCCATTACTTCTCACCTTTATTCAATTACTTATCCCCTTGGGTTCTGCATACGGTTTACATAGCCGGCCCATTGTATTGCATGCGCCGTCCTCTGAGATAGTTACATGTACTTAGAATAGGTTTGAGGGTTCTTAGTTAGTATAGGTTATGAACTCTGTGTGTCTCCATTATTGATTTAGTGTTTCTGCTCTTTTATTTAATGCTAGACTGGGATAAGGTAACTGTAGTCATTGTCTTCGATGCGTGTACGGTTTACTTATACCTACAGGACTTCGACCGGTCCTGTGGTAGCCTGTGTTGTCTTTTCGGTTGCGTCCTTTGCGAGTGCAGCTTTGTGTTGACTGAGGGCTTTGGCCTGTACCAGTTCCACACTTTGCTGCCTCTTTGCTTGTCTTTTGAGGGTCGCCAGGATAGAACCAGATGTCTTGTGATCTGGATCTATCAAGAGAGCACCCTAGTCAATTAACATAACTTAAAGGATGCAGTCTTAAGGACATCGCTAGGCTACGAGCCTGTCTTGCTCAACCCCAGTTCCTTACCTAGAGTATCCCAGCTAGACATTATTAATTGAGTAGACACTTATTAGTATTTAATATAAGCTCTTTGATATTATGTACGCATTATTATTCACAGCATTTATTAGTCTAGGTTGTTGCTGAGCCGCACAACCATAGTAGGCTGTTTCGTTGATGAGGAAGTACTTCTTTTTTGTGTCGAGCATTGCTACCGTTGCGCATTTATAGTATTCTCGTGTCAGTTAACATTATATGTCCTATCTTTTAGTGTATTCGATTTACACATGTAGTGTCCTGCCTCCTGCCTTTATATAGTTTAAGATACGAGCATCTTAGGAGCATCAAAGTTTCTTCAGAAGTTTCCAGGTCTATGCTGTAGGACTATACTTCACTTTCTTTCAGATAGGAGTGAAGAGTTTATTGTTGTTTAAAGTAACTGTATGGAAGCATCTTTTTATTGTATTAAATCTTGCAGTGATTTAATTGATCTTTCCATAGATTCCTTTTTATGCATTTTAACGTAACTTGCATCTTGTTTGTTATCAGGCTATACCAGTGTGGGTTGTTTTTTTTTTTTTTTAAAGAGACAATGAATGGAGGAAGGAAAAACACAGATAAAACAAAAAGGTCCATGTGCCTAAAGGCATCCTCCATTCATAAAATGTTTGTAACAACTGGATTTAAACATTTGTAGATTGTAAGTGTGTGGAAAGCAATTCGAGGGAAGTGAATTCCAAAGAGTAGTAGTTCTAGGGATAAATTAATTTTGATAAGCGGAAGTTCTGCATTGTGGAGGAGAAAGTGTAAACTCATGGGCGCTCTCAGCTGCCCTAGTTCTACGGGGAAAGATGTGGAGAGGCGGCACAATTGAAGCAAGTTCCTCGGAACAATTGCTGTGAAAATATCTGTAGAATAATGCAAGGGATGCAACGTTTCTTCGTATGGATAATGTAGGAAGGTCCTGTGTGATTGCAGGGTTATTGATTAATCTAATAGCTTTATTTTGAATTTTGTCCAACTGCCTCAATGCAACCACTCCACTTCCACTCCACAGAGGTGAACAGTAATCCATCTGAGAACGCACATGACTTTTATATATTACGGCCAACTGCTTGTCAGTGAAGAATTCTCGAACTCTGTACAGGAGTCCCAGTTTTTTAGAGGCATTCTTAGCAATGCTTCTAACATAATGTGTCCAGCTCAAGTTAGTAGTTAATGTTACACCGAGAATGTCAATACTAGGGGAAGTGGGAATATTTACATCATTAACAAATATATGGGAGTCAGTGAGATTCTGTCGGTTAGAAAATTGAATGTACTTGGTTTTCTGTGCATTAAAGGAAACTAGATTCTTTTGTCCCCATTCTTCAATTCTAGAAAGGTCCTGGTTCAGAGAAATTGCAGTGTTTATTTTTGAATTTATAAGATCGGGTTGGGTGAAAGAATTAGTAAATGTGAAGGAACTGTGGAGTGTTGAGTCATCTGCGTAGGAATGTATTGGATTATGAGTGGTAGATATGAGATCATTGATATGAATGAGGAACAGAGTTGGGGACAAAACTGATCCTTGGGGAACACCAGCATTTATTGAGTGAAATTGAGAATAAAGGCCATCTACCATTACACATATTTTTCTGTTATGAAGATAAGAAGAAATTAGTGGAACTAATGATGCAAGGCCGTAGTGTGACATCTTCGACAATAAGGATTGATGCCAGACTCTAGCCTTTGATATATCCAATGCTATTGTATGTGTTTCACCATGTTGGTCTGTAGCTTGGTTGATTTGATGCGTAAGAAGGCAAAGAATGTCTGCAGTTGATCGACATCGTCTAAAACCATATTGCCTATCACTGATTAATTAATTTTTCTCAAGATGCTTAATTATGTGATTATTTAATATAATTTCAAAGACTTTACCAAGAGTGGAAGTTATAGCTATTGGTCTGTAGTTTGATGGATCTGAAGAGGCACCTTTTTTAGGAACTGATGGATGTTTGCTTCTTTCCAGGGTACTGGGAAGCATGAAGTATGAGTACATAGACGGACATTTTTTGCCAATACAGGAGCGAGCACCAAGGAGCAATTCTTAAGTACTATTGGAGGAATTTCATCTGGACCAGGAGCCTTATCTACTGAGAGATTCTGCAAAATAGTTTGGACATGTCTGGTGTGGATCTTAACCCTTAAAAAGCGGCTCACCACATAAGTCGTTTTTAATAAAGCTGGACTATGTGGCGGCGCTCGACATAGGTCGAGTGGCAATTTCAGCACGTAATGTTGCTGAGAGAGAGAGAGACAAGTGGTGGCAGGAGACTAGCGAGCGTATGACTGCTCCAGACCACCACGGCGAACCTACTGACACGAATCTCAGCTCCCTCTTCCCTCTCTCACTCGCTACATACTGAATTATATGGGGAAAGTACCGAATTACATGCTTTTTGCACTCGCGTTGCACGGTTATTGCAAGAAAACTATCCATCATACAAGGATCGTTATGGTGTCATTCGAAAGCTCTGTTTATGCCCTTTCAGGGATAGATACTTGTTTTATGTTCTGGGTCTTATTTAGGCATGAAAATGATCACGTAAACAGCCCTATTTTGGCTAAAAACACCCCGCTGGGCGGTACATATAAATAAACCGCATAGGCCGCTAAAGAAGGGTGTGAGGGAATTTCAGGCGAATTAAAATTAAGTACAGGGACATCTTGATTTATTTCATCTAAGGTTGAGTTGGTGGAGAAAATATCCGCAAGAAGGTTAGCTTTACCTCGTGGGTCACTTACAAGATTGCCAGTCGGAGATTTTATTGGTGGAATGGATGAAGCAGTTGTAAAGTTGGATATGAATGAGTTAAGAGTAGACCAAAATATTTTGTTATCATTTGGATTATTTAGAAGTTTATTTGCCTGCTTGTGGAGAAAGTTTGATTTAGTTAGGTTTAATACAGTTTTGGCATGATTTCTGATGTTTCTAAAGTAATTAAAGGCTTCATGTGTTTTTGATCTTGTGCATGCATTGTAGGCTATTGCTTTTTGTTCAGTTACTCTAGCACAATTATGGTCAAACCATTTAGGTGAATTAGATCTTTTACTGTACTTTTGATGGGGAATAAAAGTTTCCATTCCAATTTTTACAAAATCTTGTATGTGGCTCAAGGTGGAGTTTGCATCATTAGAAAAGAAAGAGGTCCAGGGAATATCAATAAAGAAACCTTGAAGACCCTCCCAGTCTGCCCTATCGTAATGCCATTTAGCCACCAAAACAGGTTCAGAGTGGGAAGGTGTGGTAGCTGAGAGACAGGTGGTCTGTATCAGACAGTGATCAGAAGATCCAAGCGGGGACCTCACTGTAACATCATAATTTTCTGAATTGGTTGTTAAAAATAAGTCCAGTAGGTGGGAATTATGATTAGGATTAACTGGTACACGGGTGGGTTGGTTGACTAGTTGAGTTAGATTAAATGAGTCTGCAAATAGCTCACATTCAAGACCAGCATCATCAGTCCTGGCTGAATGAGTGAGCCATTCAACATTATGGACATTAAAATCACCCAACACAGTGATTTCAGAAGAAGCATTTAAGTTGAGGACACTGAGTTGTGAGGACAGAGATCAAAAAGACTTTGCTCTGGAGGAGTATTTGGGGAACGGTAGATGCAACATATGTATTTAAATTTACCAGCAAAAATTAATTTGTATATAGAATAATCAAAATAGGGACAATAGAAACTAGTAACCTCCTCCAGGGCAATTTCAGATTTTGCGAAGCAACATACACCTCCTTTAGGTCTGAAATTTTGGAGCAGTTGATAACCTGGAAAATTAAATCTAGACGTGTCAGATGTGGATGTTACTTGAGTCTCTGTCAAAAAAAGGAGAGTAGGGGATTCTGCTTGAAGAAATTGGTGTACAGAATTGATGTTAGAGTGAAGTCCCCTTATATTGCTAAAGAAAAAGCTGCACCGACGAGCAGCTTTGGGACGTTGCAATGCTCTTGACACAGTCGCATGATGACGACCGGGAGGGCCCTGTGTCAATGACCCAACCCTGCTGGGGTTGGATATCCGAGGGACCACCAGGTTTGCTCTTAACAATTGTACTGCCATATTTATTGGGTAAGGTGTATGGTGTTACATGTATGATATGTAGTGGGAAGAGTAGTGTTTTATGGATAGAGAATAGCGATGTAGGGCAATGTCGTGAAGTTGGATGTGTATGTTATATAAAGAGGGTTTTCCTTATACCCCTGATGTGTGAGGCAGAAAGATATGTATCCAGCTACCAAGGCCTGGGAGACAAAATGGAATTCAGGCTATTCCCTGAGTCTCCCGAAACCTTGGCGGTAGTACAAAGGAGTACAAAGGAAATCAAGCAACAACAGTCCTAGTGACCCTTCTAGGTTGCTTGTCCTCCAAAACACTGAGGATCAAGTGTCCAAACAGTGGTTTAGAGTGGGTAAGGGAACATTGGAAAGGGAATTACTGCCCTGGAACTAATGTCCGTGGCAGGATTAGGAAGTTAGTAGAGGACAGATGGCTTAGTAACTGAGGGGGGGATAAAATTAAGTTATTCATTTACAAACGCAGTCAGTCGCGGGTTTGATGAGAGATATTTGTCTAAGCGGAGTTTAAATGAATCAACGGTGATGCAGTCTATAACGTTTCGGGGAAGCACATTCCACAAGTTGACAACTCGATTGAAGAAGAAATTCTTAGATTCGTGCGAGTTAAAAGATTTACCAATAATTTTGCAACCGTTTCCCCACGTGTAATTAGATTGGTCGATAGTGAAGTACTTACTACAGTTCATATTGTCGATGCCTTTGATGATTTTGAACACTTGAATTAAGTCACCTCTTAATCTGCGCTGGGTTAAAGGAAATAGATATAATTCTCTAAGACGCTCTTCGTATGGTTTGGTTTGTTCTTTAGGCTAGGTATCATTTTGGTAACTCTATGTTGAACTCGTTCTAGCTTGTTTATATCTTTTTGGTAATAAGGGCACCAGGATTGAACGCATTATTCCAGAAGAGGGCGGACTAAGGAATTGTAAAAGGTTAGGATAACTTCTTAGGATTTATGCTCAAATGACCTGCCTATAAAGCCAATTATTTTGTTTCCAATTCCCTGGGCGGGGCTGCCTAGCCCTACTACCTACAAAGCCTGGGTTAGCCTGAAGTAGAGTACATTTATTCCCAGTTAAGGATACCCCGTTATCGCAGATTCACTCAGGAGGGTATAGGTGTTTTGTTCGCCGGCATATAAGTTCGAGGGTTTGGATCTAGCGTACCGTTGTTGCATAGTGTCCTATTACTAGTCCAATCATTAAGTGCCCTTGTTTTATTCGTAGCCCCGGTCGTAACAATAACCATTAATTGTGGGTAACATAACTATACTTCCTTCCCTGACATAGCCTGAATGTACAAAGTGGTAATAAAAGTCCGCCCCAATCAGTAACCCTATCATATCTCCATCAGTGATACCTGGATCGGCTAATTTGTAACCCCGTGCCTTAATAGCATTTACCTCCATCTCTAATCCTCTCCCTGGTTTGTATACTGGTAACTCCTCCACCACAACAGCTCTCAATTTACGCACCCTTCTTCTGTGATGATAGGTTACCTCTACTATTTCATACTCAGTACTACCAAGTGAGCCAGTAAATCCCTGGAGCCTTAGCTGTTCCTTACTGACCCTAACGTAATCAAGCTGCGATAAAGCAGAGCGCAAGAAGAAGGTACGCTGCGAACATTGGTCCAACAAAGCTCTTACTTTACTGGTATGACCGTTTTTGTCGGTCAAGGGAATCTGAATGGTAGGTAGCAACACTGCATTACGGCCCGAAGCCACAGCCATGGTCACTGTTGGTTCAGGGGCTGCTGGTTGTCCAGTTTGTTCAAGGCATGGCGTCGGACACAAATAATTAAAATGTTTCTGTTGGCAGAATCGGCACGGCCTAATTTTAGGGTTAGTACACCCCTGGCTGCCATGTTCTGACGACAGGCACCCGACGCACAATTTCAATTGGCCTTGGTGGGACTGTTCTTGTATTTTGTACACTTTGCCCAAAAATGTCCTGTCTTTAAACACAACTTACATCCATACTTCTGCTTGGTATCGGGTTTCTGATACACCGCATATGCTGCTGTGGCGGTCGCCCCAAACTGTTCTAGTGGATTATGTCTACTTTCTAGATTGCATACTTCAGTCTTAAACACACAAACATATTCATCCACATCCAGCCAGTTGTCTTTTAATTCACGCTTAATCACTTCAGAGAGTGCACTAGGAAGTTTATTATGCAACAGTACTGCACACATTTCACTTACTGTTACATCCATAGAGCGTAATGACTCTAATGCACACTCAAATGACGCGGAAAAATCTTTCAGAGCACTGACCTCCTGGCTAGGATGCGGGAAATTACACAGTTTCGCTATGTGCGCTGCTTAGATGCGATCCTTTTGACCATAACTGTTTTTCAGTATAGTGACCGCTGGTTCATAACTTGCAGCGACCAAACTAAACCCACTAACAATTTGTAGAGCCTCACCACTAAGTTGTCCCTTTAGATACGTAAACTTCTGAATGTCAGTTAAGTCTGTTTGGGAGTGAACACTACAATCAAAGAGCTCCCAGAAACCCACCCACTGTGTTGGATCCCCATCAAAAACTGGCAACTTCAGGGAGGGTAGCTTAATACCGTTCTGTTTCCTACTTGCTGTACTATCATGAGATCTACCAGTAGTGTTTGTCTGTAGAGCACTATCTAACTCAGCTAACTGACTGTTTACTTGATTAACATACTGCATATCTTTCACCATCTCATCCTCTAACTGATCATCTGAATATAAGCTATACAACTCTATGCTATACGACTCGATATCAGCTAGGGCCTTTTCTAACGTGATTTTTACACCCTTTACATCATGCAGTGTAGCAGCATGTTCAATAAAATCAGACAGATTAGAGGTAAGCTTAGTAATCCCTCCCTTCTTGGCGGCCCTGAACTGCCGCAATGACTTTATTTTCTCCTCAATTCTTAATAAGTTTACGGTAACTAAAGCTTAAGGAACAACAATACTAATCGTCACTGTAGGCTAACCTATTCTAATCTATTCTAAGCCTAGGCTAACCTACTTACATTGATGACGACAGCAACCAAGCAAATTGAAGCATGCAGATATCGTGCCCCCTGTGAGTTTACAAATGATCAAAGAAAAGGAAAATTACCCTATGTCATATTACTCTACTTTACAATATTTACTTTACTAGGCTATATTTAATTTTAACAAATTACAAAGAAAAAGAAAGAAGGATCAAGACTCCTCTGAAGGAGGAACAGCTGCAGCCGTCGTCCTAGTCTTTAGATCTAGCCTATTGCGTCGACTGCTCCTCCTCGGCCTTGTCCTTCTCCTCAAAGAAGGCATGCTCTCTGTTCAGTAGCCTATCTAATACCTTCCGGCTCCCTGGCACATCTAACACAGGCTGAGGTCTGCCTGACAGTGTCCACCCTTGCCCCTATAGAACTGCTTAACAAAAAAAAAGCAGGGCACTGCACTGGACGGTCCAGCGGAAAATCCCGGACATATGCGCCCCTCAACATTTGTCCACTGGATCGCCCAGCTCTACACAAAGGCAGACAAGTCAGGCCTAATTCCCAATTCTTATCAATATATAACAGATGGCCCAGTATCCTGGTCACGGCACCAATTATATCCTGTTTATTATTCCTAGGGGGTAGAGGAGAAACGGATATAAATTAAATAATTAGATCTGGGAAGATGAATTGGCCTAGGCTATAAATATGATACCGGTCGGCATTGGACTTACGTGTTAAATTGTATATGTAGGCTATCTGTGTTAGTCCCAGTAATATCTATGAAGTACTTCTAGTATTAAAGGAACTTAGCTGTGATGCAAAGAGTGTCGATTAGATGATGGACATGTCAGTAGGTGAATATCAGTGAAGTTCTGTTGTTATGTGGCAGCAACTGGTGGTTTGTTGTGAGCGGGACAAAGTCTCTGTGTGAAGTGTACTGAGATTCCCTTTTATCGTAACAATATAAATATATTTAAGGGTTCTATATCGTCCCCCGTGATAAAATAATAAGGGCAAATAAACTAAGATATAATTGGTGCAACCACAGTAATATTTATCCACAAAGATAAATAAAGTAATGCGTATAAACAAAAAGGAACCAGCTGTCGTGAACCCGGGAAATTCAAACTACGGTATATATACAAGGTACTTTTCATCCTATCTTCACTATCGCATAATATTACTGAATCATCAGCATACATTAATACAAATAATTTAAGATATGTATCAATAACGTCATCATTAAAATTTAAAACATTACAGTTATTTTGTAGTAACTGTTCCTCTATATAATTTACATAAAAGGCAATCAGTAAAGGTGACATTTTTTCTCCTTGCCTTACACCCTTGTTACATATAAATGTATCTGACAGATGTTGATTGAACATAACACAAGATTTTTTTTTTTTTTTTTTTTTTTTTTTATGTGATTGAGGGAGGCAAAAGGCATAACTGCCTATAGCGGGTGCCTCTCCCATATTTGAAAGAGTGACAGGTCCAAAATCAAGGGACGTTCGAGTCAAAATGCCTGGACACACAGAGTTTGAAGCAATTTAAGTCATAGGAAGAGGGAAAGACTGATTCTGAGAGAGAGTTCCAGAGCTCAGCTGTTGAGTAGCAGAAAGTTTGAGAGTAACGTTTTACTCTTGGGTTGGAGAGTTGCACAGAGTAGGGATGGGATTGAGTTGCAAGACGGGTACCACGTGCCCTACGTAAAGGAGGTGGTATGCACTGGGATAGTTCTGAGGAACACTGATTATTATAGTAGCGATAGAATAGCGAGAGAGATGCAACATTGCGGCGGAGAGAGAGAGATTGCAGAGAGTT
The DNA here is from genome assembly GCA_032716605.1 of Paralithodes platypus. Classification (NCBI taxonomy): domain Eukaryota; kingdom Metazoa; phylum Arthropoda; class Malacostraca; order Decapoda; family Lithodidae; genus Paralithodes; species Paralithodes platypus. The sequence goes on along the minus strand of CM064480.1, from coordinate 12,538,381 downwards.
GGTGAGTGGACGGGAGTTTATGATACGAAAGGCCTTCCTTTCAACTTTGTCTAGGAGAGCGGTGTGAGAGGAACCTCCCCACACATGTGAACAATACTCAATACATGTTGTTATACATGTTTTTAATTACCCTTAATATCTTACCATTTAAATTCTGACTCACCAGTGTATACCACAGTCCTTCTCTCCATACCATATCAAAGGCTTTCTGGTAGTCCACAAACAAGCAAAACAATTATATTTTTTCTCCAGCAAAACAAGTCAATTATTGATTTAAGTAAGACAATATGATCTACTGTACTGAATCCTTGCCTAAAACCAGCTTGAGTTTCATTTGAAATAGTATTTTCATTAGAAAAAGTATTTAATCATTCATTCAAAATAGATGTAAAAAGCTTCCCTAAGCAACTTACCAATGTTATCCCCCTATAATTATTAGTATCATTAATATATCCTTTATTGTTATACAACAGAACTATACTACTAACAAGCCATTCATTTGGTATATCTCCTGAATCCAATATTATATTAAACAATGGGCAGAGCAAATCTTGGCTACTTGGCTACTAATGTATTCATTTATTGTTACGAACTGGCACTCGGGTACACAAGGGCTCTCAATCAGGACTCGAATACGGCTCGCTGCCACAACGGAAACACACGATCCCAACCCCTGAGTACTGCCAGCCGAACAAAAAACACCAATACCCTCCAGAGTTCAATCTGCTATAATGGGGTATACAAGAACTCGGTACTAGTGTTCAACAACAGACTAATAAAGAGACAGGGATTATCTAGTCTGGTCAACAATCAAACAATGAAGTAAGAAACAACAACACCAAAGAATAGTGTTGGCCGAAGCCGAAGTAATCCACCCTTGACTATGAACTTAAGAAGTCCACCACCCTCTACTTCGGATCGGCACTATTACGTTACGTTAATTAATAGTCCTTAAGCATCGAGCAAGGAATCTTCTGAAAAAAGTTAGATGCTTCTCGGATGCTCGTAAGAAGTACGTATCGGATTTTGAACAGTAATTCAAGAAGCAAAAACACTGGCAATTAAATACTATTAAAGGCTTAAATTGGCATAAGAATAATTAAAAGAATATGCAATAGTAAATGGCAAACATTAAAAGGAAGTACTCCGCAAATGCAATGGCAATAGCCTACTCGGATTGTGCTCGTGGGCCACTAATCACTAAAGTAGCCAAGCTTGCAACACATGAAATCAATAGTGCATAAACAATATCATACATTTTTTTTTTTTTTTTTTTAAGAGACAATGAATGGAGGAAGGAAAAACACAGATAAAACAAAAAGGTCCATGTGCCTAAAGGCATCCTCCATTCATAAAATGTTTGTAACAACTGGATTTAAACATTTGTTGATTGTAAGTTTGTGGAAAGCAATTCGAGGGAAGTGAATTCCAAAGAGTAGTAGCTCTGGGGATAAATGAATTCTGATAAGCAGAAGTTCTGCATTGTGGAGGAGAAAGTGTAAATTCATGGGCGCTCTCAGCTGCCCTAGTTCTACGGGGAAAGATGTGGAGAGGCGGCACAATTGAAGCAAGTTCCTCGGAACAATTGCTGTGAAAATATCTGTAGAATAATGCAAGGGATGCAACGTTTCTTCGTATGGCTAATGTAGGAAGGTCCTGTGTGATTGCAGGGTTATTGATTAATCTAATAGCTTTATTTTGAATTTTGTCCAACTGCCTCAATGCAACCACTCCACTTCCACCCCACAGAGGTGAACAGTAATCCATCTGAGAGCGCACATGACTTTTATATATTACGGCCAACTGCTCGTCAGTGAAGAATTCTCGAACTCTGTACAGGAGTCCCAGTTTTTTAGAGGCATTCTTAGCAATGCTTCTAACATAATGTGTCCAGCTCAAGTTAGTAGTTAATGTTACACCGAGAATGTCAATACTAGGGGAAGTGGGAATATTTACATCATTAACAAATATATGGGAGTCAGTGAGATTCTGTCGGTTAGAAAATTGAATGTACTTGGTTTTCTGTGCATTAAAGGAAACTAGATTCTCTTGTCCCCATTCATTAATTCTAGAAAGGTCCTGGTTCAGAGAAATTGCAGTGTTTATTTTTGAATTTATAAGATCGGGTTGGGTGAAAGAATTGGTAAATGTGAAGGAACTGTGGAGTGTTGAGTCATCTGCGTAGGAATGTATTGGATTATGAGTGGTAGATATGAGATCATTGATATGAATGAGGAACAGAGTTGGGGCCAAAACTGATCCCTGGGGAACACCAGCATTTATTGAGTGAAATTGAGAATAAAGGCCATCTACCATTACACGTATTTTTCTGTTATGAAGATAAGAAGAAATTAGTGGAACTAATGATGCAAGGCCGTAGTGTGACATCTTCGACAATAAGGATTGATGCCAGACTCTATCAAATGCCTTTGATATATCCAGTGCTATTGTATGTGTTTCACCATGTTGGTCTGTAGCTTGGTTGATTTGATGCGTAAGAAGGCAAAGAATGTCTGCAGTTGATCGACATCGTCTAAAACCATATTGCCTATCACTGATTAATTTATTATTCTCCAGATGCTTAATTATGTGATTATTTAATATAATTTCAAAAACTTTGCCAAGAGTGGAAGTTATAGCTATTGGTCTGTAGTTTGATGGATCTGAAGAGGCACCTTTTTTAGGAACTGGATGGATGTTTGCTTCTTTCCAGGGTACTGGGAAGCATGAGGTATGAGTACACAGACGGAAAATTTTGCCAATACAGGAGCGAGCACCAAGGAGCAATTCTTAAGTACTATTGGAGGAATTTCATCTGGACCAGGAGCCTTATCTACTGAGAGATTCTGCAAAATAGTTTTGACATGTCTGGTGTGGATCTTAAGTGAGGGAATTTCAGGTGAATTAAAATTAAGTACAGGGACATCTTGATTTATGTCATCTAAGGTTGAGTTGGTGGAGAAAATATCTGCAAGAAGGTTAGCTTTACCTCGTGGGTCACTTACAAGATTGCCAGTCGGAGATTTTAATGGTGGAATGGATGAAGCAGTAGTGAAGTTGGATTTGAATGAGTTAAGAGTAGACCAAAATATTTTGTTATCATTTGGATTATTTAGAAGTTTATTTGCCTGCTTATGGAGAAAGTTTGATTTAGTTAGGTTTAATACAGTTTTGGCATGATTTCTGATGTTTCTAAAGTAATTAAAGGCTTCATGTGTTTTTGATCTTGTGTATGCATTGTAGGCTATTGCTTTTTGTTCAGTTACTCTAGCACAATTATGGTCAAACCATTTAGGTGAATTAGATCTTTTACTGTACTTTTGATGAGGAATAAAAGTTTCCATTCCAATTTTTACAAAATCTTGTATGTGGCTCAAGGTGGAGTGTGCATCATTAGAAAAGAAAGAGGTCCAGGGAATATCAATAAAGAAACCTTGAAGACCCTCCCAGTCTGCCCTATCGTAATGCCATTTAGTCACCAAAACAGGTTCAGAGTGGGAAGGTGTGGTAGGTGATAGACAGGTGGCCTGTATCAGACAGTGATCAGAAGATCCAAGTGGGGACCTCACTGTAACATCATAATTTTCTGAATTGGTTGTTAAAAATAAGTCGAGTAGGTGGGAATTATGATTAGGATTATCTGGTACACGGGTGGGTTGGTTGACTAGTTGAATGAGATTAAATGAGTCTGCAAATAGCTCACATTCAAGACCAGCATCATCAGTCCTGGCTGAATGAGTGAGCCATTCAACATTATGGACATTAAAATCACCCAACACAGTGATTTCAGAAGAAGCATTTAAGTTGAGGACACTGAGTTGTGAGGACAGAGAATCAAAAAGACTTTGCTCTGGAGGAGTATTTGGGGAACGGTAGATGCAACATATGTATTTAAATTTACCAGCAGAAATTAATTTGTATATAGAATAATCAAAATAGGGACAATTGAAACTAGTAACCTCCTCCAGGGCAATTTCAGATTTTGCGAAGCAACATACACCACCTTTAGGTCTGAAATTTTGGAGCAGTTGATAACCTGGAAAATTAAATCTAGATGTGTCAGATGTGGATGTTACTTGAGTCTCTGTCAAAAAAAGGAGAGTAGGGGATTCTGCTTGAAGAAATTGGTGTACAGAATTGATGTTAGAGTGAAGTCCTCTTATATTACTAAAGAAATAGCTGTACTGACAAGCAGCTTTGGGACGTTGCAATGCTCTTGACACAGTCGCATGATGACGACCGGGAGGGCCCTGTGTCAATAACCCAACCCTGCCGGGGGTGGATATCCGAGGGACCACCAGGTTTGCTCTTAACAATTGTACTGCCATATAAGTAAGTGTATGGTGTTACATGTATGGTATGTAGTGGGAAGAGTAGTATTTTATGGATAGAGGATAGCGATGTAGGGCAATGTCGTGAAGTTGGATGTGTATGTTATATAAAGAGGGTTTTCCTGATACCCCTGATGTGTGAGGCAGAAAGATATGTATCCAGCTACCAAGGCCTGGGAGAGAAAATGGAATTCAGGCTATTCCCTGAGTCTCCCGAAACCTTGGCGGTAGTACTTCCCTGGGCGGGGCTGCCTACCCCTACTACCTGCAAAACTACTACATAAGGAAAGCTTCAATACTATTCTGTATCTACTAATCGAGTAAAGTCTAGCTGGGGTACTGTGGGCAAAAGGTAGCAGTGACTGAGCAAAAACGGCTTGTAGCCTAGCGAAGTCCTCACGACTGTTTAAAGTATTACGTTAAAACTAACAAGTGCACTTTGAGAAATCCAGATCCCTTGTATCTGGTTTTCTCCCGGCTCCTTGACAAAGTAAAAACAAGCTGTTAATAAAATACAGGGTGGTTAGGCTCTTGCCCTCACGCACTGTAAATTATAAACTCAACACAGTCAGCCGCGAAGGCAACCTAGGCTTCACTGAACCGAAACGAGTATGCTGGTTTATCGCTTAACCACTGCATCAAACAACAACTCGTAACACAGAAAAGCCTTACCCCAGTCTAGCATTACTTAGACCAGCAGAAAACAGGAATAACAATAATAACACACAGGGAAATGCATATACAAGTGCAACAAACATAAATCAATCCTATTCTAAGTCAACCGTTCCAAAATAGGCTATCTAATAGGCAAGTATCTCGTGAGAACTCAAGCGATAATACGTTGGCTGACTAGCTCTGCACCAACGGGACCATGGAAGTTAAACAGGGCAGGGAAAAGAGGAAATAAGAATGTAAGGTAGTAGAGAAAGTTCCCATCAGTCAGAAGAATATAAATAGTTAGCAAGGGAAATGAGAAGTCGCTCTGCCTAATGAGTTCTGATGAAAAAATGGCTAGACTTCCCTTTTATACCCGGCCCTCTAGTGAGCCCAACGTGAACTACTAAGGACCGCCCACTGACAACCATTAGGTAATTTCTCTCTCTCCTCTGGGATACACAAAGGCTCCCCCTAGCACTGAGGGAGGGAGTGCTAGTGAGTTAGGCCTACCTCCTGCCTGGCGTACCCACTGACACCTAACTGTGGCTGTTTCTCTTCCCATCATTACAAATAAGTTTTACACACAATACTTATAACTAATGATATAAAATAGAACTCGTTGACTCAGATGAAAACAAAATATATATTCATAATACTTATAGTACAACGGCTCACACGAACTAAGTTAGGAAACTCTACATAGACTACAGCCAAAGTTCCTGCCCTGACGATCCTAGCGAGAGTGGAGCATGACTAGGCGTTCTGTACAGCATGCTCACAGGTGGACATGCGTCACATTATGATTTTGTCATTTCCAGGTGACTTGTTGTTTTTTAACTTCTTAATATTCTTAAATACTTCACTGTCAGTTATTGGGTCATTTAGAGACTGCATTATTCAAATCAATTTCATACTGAGTACCTTCATTATCTTCCTCTTCACTTACAAGATCTTTAAAATGTTCATAACAGTTATCAAGGGATAGGTCAATGTCATTACTAATTATATATATATATTTTTTTTTATTTAATATTCTGCAAAATGTCTGTGGATCTTTTTTCCTATTTTCTTTAATCTGTTTACTCAGATCAGCTTTCTCCTTGTTCCTAACTCTTTTCAATTATGTTGTATATTTCTTACTTGTGCATAACATATTGCTATAATTGACATTCTTTTTGGTCCTATTATATTTCTGCTTAGCCTTGTGATACAGTTTCCTACTCTGCCAGCTTGCCTTATCATATCCATACATACTTTCATTATTACTAGACTTTACATATTTTTTCTTTTTCTTTGGAGGGAATACTTTCAGTGCTGGGTCAATTAAGATTTGGTTAATTTTCATGTTAATTTCTTGCACCGTCAATATATCTACCTAAGTAATCAATTCCTGTACTGTACCTACATCAATATTAATTTCATGTACATTTGGCTATCATTTTTCCATCTACCTGGATTTACCTGATCCCCAAATCGTCCTGTATCAGTTGTTACACTTGCATTATTAATAGTATTAGTAACATTTCCATTATTACAATAAATAGAGTTAATAGCTTCATCGTTATCATTAAAATTAGCATTACAGCTGTTATTACTATTGTTCTTGCTATTAACTAGTCTTAACTGTAAATGTAAGCCACAATGCACATCAGAATACATAGGATCAAAATCTAACACTACAAATTCACAGACACTTTTCATTAACTGAGGTGAACCAATTACATAATCCAAAGTTGTATTAAATGTGGTTGTAACCTTTCCAATTCAAAAGTCTTTATCTAACCTTCCATTGAAAATAAGTACTTCATTATTTCTACATACTTCAATTAACTTTTTACCATAAGTACTTATATCCAGGGTTACATCTTGGTTAATTCTACATGGTTCAATATTCAACTCACTTAGGGCAGTTTCATGGCCGGATTGTTGGCGACTAAACCGGCTCCCCCTCCGGGTCCTCACTTGGAGGGTGGGTGGCTAGACACCCTGCAGGACTAAACGCAATACCTGTCAAAGGGCAGATGAACTATATATTAGTCAACGGCCACCTAGCAAACCTATGGTATTTTACCATGATGGATGTTTAGGATGCTGCCATAGCCTGCACCAAGGTCTTCCATTGTCCGTTTGCATCCATCCCTGCTGTTTGGTGCTATACAGCAACTTTCCTTCCTTTTCCTGCAATCTCCCGGGGTTTTTTCCCCACGGTGGTTAGCAGGCCAATGAGGAAGACTTTTCAGTCTGGTGGATTTTCATGAGATTTGGCATTCTTTTTCTGTTTCTTGTCTTTTCTAAAAAAATAAAATCCACCGCTACTGCTCTCCCCCTGGATATGGTGTCTTTGGGGCTTGTTTTATACCTTTCCCAGATGTGATGGCTCCGTCTGGGTCGACCTGTTTATATTCATCTCTATATATTTGTGTATGGATTGCTTTCAACTTTGTCTGTTTTTGTTTCTACTTTTGTCCGGTGATATAGAAGTTAATCCTGGTCCTCATAGACAACATGTTACAAGTTGTCGTGTATTTTATTCCAATGTTCGTGGTCTCTATAAGAACATCAAGGATCTTACATTGGCATCTGTTGATTATGATATTGTCTTTTGTTCTGAAACCCTTGTCTCTGGTTATAGAGATTATTCTGAACTTCTTATGCCTAACATCAGTCAACCAGTTCTTATTCGGCGTGATTCTATTCCTCGTGCTCGTGGAATGAGCATGTATATTAGATCAGGGTATAATGCTCAGCACTTAATTAAGCATATTTGTAAATGCCATGAGATGCAGTTAGTTAAAGTTTCCAGCAAGTATCACAATCATTACAGTTTTAGCCTGTACAGAAATCCTGATGTTAACAATGACATATATGACTGCCTCTTAACAGCCATGGCTTCAATACAGTCTGTAGATGTCAAATCATCCTTTATTTTTGTTGGTGATGTCAATGCGCATCATCAAGAGTGGTTGAACTCGGTCTCTTCAACTAATAGAAATGGTCTTGCTGCCTTGGATTTTGCAAACTTATCTGGTTGTGAACAGCTAATCCAAGGACCTACTCATATGTCTGGAAATTGTCTTGATCTAGTACTAACAGATATTCCTGGCGTTGTAGAAACCTCCGTTCTTGTACCTGTTGGCACTTCCGACCACAATGCCATCATGTGTAAAAATAATCTTGATTTTTCTGTTCCTGATATTACTCTCTCACGTTAAGTCTACCTTAAATCCCGGGTTAACTGGGACAACGTTTGTAATGATGTTTGTAATATTGAGTGGAATCACATACTAAGATCTCATGACCCGGTTTCAGCTCTCAACAATTCCCTTCTTGGTATTCTTCGCAAAAGAGTTCCATCCAAAACAATTAAGTCTCGTATCAGGGATAAAGCATGGTTTAATGATGACTGCAAAAGTGCATTTGATGACAAACAGGCTGCATATCGTCTATGGAGGCGTAATCGAACCCCCTTGCATTGGGAAAATTATGTTTTTAAAAGGGCAGCTGTGCAGAGAGTTTATGATGGTGCTGAGAGGGATTATAACTCCCATCTTCAGGATGTTCTGGCAGGAGCTACACGGCCTCGTAAATGGTGGTCCGCTTTGAAATCCTCTTTATTTGGAATAGATTCCTCCATGCCTCCTCTTTGTGATTCTCATGGCTCCATCTCTTTTGATCCATTATCGAAGGCCAATATTCTATTTAATATTTGTATTAATAAGCAGAGTAATCAGGAATTGTCTTTGCCATAGACATGTTTCCCTAGACCCAACCTCAATTCAATGGCATTCAAATCAGCTTAACTGAAAAGGTACTTGCTGGATCTTGATACCTATGGTGGCATAGACCCAGATGGGTTTTTCCCTCTCTTTTTTAAAAAGGTTGCAGTGGTCTTGGCACCTAAATTGGCCGTGGTGTTTAGGTTGCTTTTGAAATCAGGTAGTTTTCCTCTTTGCTGGCATAAGGCTAGTATCACTCCTATTCCAAAGGGAAATACTGCCTCATCATCTCCTAATGACTATCGCCCTATCTCCATTACGCCTATCATATCCAAGCTCTATGAGAGTCTTTTGTACAGACGCCTTTCCTCTTATTGTAATAGTCATAATTTTATACCAAACTCACAGTTTGGTTTTCGTAAGGGACTGGGTACATGTGATGCGCTTCTGACACTCACTCATGACTTGCAATCTTAATTGGACCAGGGACATGAGTCTCGTGTGTCGTGGCTATTGACTTTAGTTCTGCTTTTGACTTAGTCAACCATAAAGCACTTCTGTATAAGTTACAGCTCATCGGTATTGGTGGCAATTTTTTAAGGATCTTTGAAGATTTGTTGACGAAAAGATCTCAGTCTGTGGTCATTGATGGGTGTCATTCCCCTTCTATTCCTGTTGTTTCTGGCGTTCCACAAGGCAGTGTCCTTTGGCCTTTGCTTTTTACTATTTTTACTGCTGACCTGTGTTTCGAGCTTGAAAATAAACTAATCTCCTATGCCGATGATACAACTTTATATGCATCAATTCCATCACCAATAGATCGACACATAATTGATACTGCTCTGAATAGGGATTTAGCCAAAATTAAATGATGGTGTGAACTTTGGGGTATGAAACTTAATGCTAGTAAAACACTCCATTATCATCAGCAGATCTCGTACCTTGGATCCTCCCCCATCCTTATCTAAAAGTTTCTGGCGAGCAAATTGAGAATGTGGATACTCTGCGTTTGTTAGGAGTTACTCTGGATCCCAAACTTACTTTTGAAAAGCATATTCGTTCTTTCTCCTCTTCCATTTCCCCCAAAAATTGGTCTGCTTCGCAAGGTTTATAAAACATTTGCTTGTGACGCCACAGTTATCAAGTCTTGTTATGCTTTTATTTTGCCACAATTCGAGTACTGCTCACCTGTCTGGTTGTCAGCAGCTGACTGCCATCTCAAGTTGCTTGACAGGTCACTAAATTCTATTAGATTTATTGTACCTCATTTGTCTCTTGATCTGTGTCATCGACGTAAAGTTGGTGCCCTTAGTCTTTTATTTAAAGTTTTTAACAACCCTCAGCATCCCTAACATGGGGTTCTGCCTGGGCCCTATGTCCGGGGTCGTGCTACTAGATTCACAAGCAATCTTAGTGATCTTACCATGAGCCGTGTTAATTTTTCTACTACACAGTTTTCACGGTGTTTTCTGCCGGCCATGGTTGACTTGTGGAATAAGTTGCCAAATGAGCTAGTCAATTCAGCTCATATCTCCATTTTTAAGTCTAGAGTGAATGCTTTTTTGTAGCATTAATTGTAATTGTTAAACTTATTTTATTCTATTATATTGTTTTATATTTATACTTGATATCCTCCACTCCATATATATATTTTTTATTTTTTATTTTTTTTTTAAAGAGACAATGAACGGAGGAAGGAAAAACACAGATAAAACAAAAAGGTCCATGTGCCTAAAGGCATCCTCCATTCATAAAATTTTTTTAACAACTGGATTTAAACATTTGTAGATTGTAAGTTTGTGGAAATCAATTCGAGGGAAGTGAATTCCAAAGAGTAGTAGTTCTAGGGATAAATGAATTTTGATAAGCAGAAATTCTGCATTGTGGAGGAGAAAGTGTTAATTCATGGGCACTCTCAGCTGCCCTAGTTCTACGGGGAAAGATGTGGAGAGGCGGCACAATTGAAGCAAGTTCCTCGGAACAATTGCTGTGAAAATATCTGTAGAATAATGCAAGGGATGCAACGTTTCTTCGTATGGATAATGTAGGAAGGTCCTGTGTGATTGCAGGGTTATTGATTAATCTAATAGCTTTATTTTGAATTTTGTCCAACTGCCTCAATGCAACCACTCCACTTCCACTCCACAGAGGTGAACAGTAATCCATCTGAGAACGCACATGACTTTTATATATTATGGCCAACTGCTCGTCAGTGAAGAATTCTCGAACTCTGTACAGGAGTCCCAGTTTTTTAGAGGCATTCTTAGCAATGCTTCTAACATAATGTGTCCAGCTCAAGTTAGTAGTTAATATTACACCGAGAATGTCAATACTAGGGGAAGTGGGAATATATACATCATTAAAATATATATGGGAGTCAGTAAGATTCTGTCGGTTAGAAAATTGAATGTATTTGGTTTTCTGTGCATTAAAGGAAACTAGATTCTTTTGTCCCCATTCTTCAATTCTAGAAAGGTCCTGGTTCAGAGAAATTGCAGTGTTTATTTTTGAATTTATATGTCCATACTTAGTGTACTCAAACTAGTATGAACAGTCTCGATGTTACGTAATCTGGGTTGATGTAGCGTTACGTATCATTCCGTAGTCTTAAGTTGAACGCTTCCATAACCTTGGTCGAACGTTCCATGATTGGGTAGAATATATTATTCGATAGTAGTATATGGGAAAGTATTGTAGGATTATAATTCCCATATATATATATATTTGTATTATTTAAGATTGTTTATAAGTATCTCATTGTAAAGAAGATGGGATACATTTTCCATATGTTATGCGCGTGCGCAGTATGTCAAGACAGACACGAACATAACGCGCTCGCCACTCTCCAACCAACCTCCGTCCCAGCTACACACGCTAAGCCTTCTTTCTCCTAGTTATTTCACCAGGTGTTTTCGCTTCACTTTTCATCTCATAATCCATATAGTCATTACATCATCATCTTTGTTAGTTAGCACAAACTTAACGTAAATATCTAGCCTATCCTAGCCTATTGTAGCCTCTTTTCATACTTTGTTTACTATACTAACCACTTCCAGTTATCTAGCCTATTTTCCGCCATCCTCCAATCACCAGCTGAGTTCATCAAAGGGTAATTATATTTCTATATTGTTAATACTTCTTCATTATCAAATATACAGTCCACTTATCTAAATTAGCCATATAATTGGTCCTTAAACCTTTCACTAGTTAGCCTTCCCCCCCCCCCCCCCCCCCGGCCCATTTTTTTGGGTGTTATTCGGCGGTCGGTAGTTGCCTTGCTTGGAGTGGGGCTGGCCTATCCCTGTTTTTGTCATGTGTCCTACGTCCTCCAGGCCCCGGTCTTTTGGCCCCGTGGGGCTGTCGTTTTTTTTTTCGTCCGCTCTTTGCTCAGGCCGCCCCAGGTGCCTGACCAGTGGGACAGGATGTGGAAACTAGTGGATAGGGCAGGGCTGCGACGGGAGTTTTACCCAGAATGAAAAGTTGTAAATCTGATCCAGTACAGTAATAATTAGCCTACTTTATATGCTTTTTCGGGCTCATTAAATTATATTAAAACTACTTTAGCCCTAGAAAATATTGCACAATTGGCACGGCATTAAGATTAAATGCATCCATACTCTACTGTATTTTAAATTTAATCTAGATTTAATTTAAATCTAGATCAAAATTAGGCCTATACTGAAAAATAACTTCTTTAAAATTTAAAGGTTATTCATTCACACATTTTTCTAAATTCTACTCTCGTCGTGTGCCCTGGAGGCTGGGTAATATGATAGCTGATAGGCTAAGTGTGTGTTAATCCAACTCAAAACTTTTTTCCTTGTGACTTCTTGAGATGAACTTTTCTTGTGTACAATGTTCACATTTATTAATTTAATAATATAAAATTAGCGGTACCCATTGAGTTTAGCCTGTTTCAATTACCCTATAGGCTCACTCTCTCTTAAAATTCTTTAATTTATTATAACTTTAAACGGTACTTCTCTTTTTGACATCTGGAGACTTTTGGCCTATACTGTATTGTACTAAATTTCCCTCCCGGCTTTTCTTAACTTATGGTGTAATGCTTCTATAATTTCATAACTATTATGTAAGGAGTTAAATTGAAAAGCTCCAGATTGCTAGTCTACATTACGCACAATTCTTATTCCGCATTTCGTGAGGGTGTTTTATTTTCGGCTCGCGATTTATTTGATTTCTCGGAGTACTGTATTGTTGGCCGCAACTTATTCGGTCTGGCATTAATAGTTTGATTTAACGTAATTAGAATTCCTTCCTGTATAATCATGGCTAAAAGTGTACAAAAGCGTCGGGCTGGACTTAAGGGCTCTTTGACGGTCTTGACCTCTGGTATTGACGGATTCCTTGATTCGGCGTCTAGAGTGGAGGTGGAGGCCAGGTTGCTCAGTATTCAAAAGCAACTTGACAAGTATGAGGTCCCACAGGAGGACCTGGCCGACACTTGCGAGGACGCCGAGAATATCGAGGTGATCAGAGAGGATACCCTATATATGGAGGGCATACAAGTAATCGTTGCCACACTGAAGGGGATCCTGATTACAGAGGTCAAGAAGGAGGTCAGGAAAGAGCCAAAGAAATCCGCAGCCAAATTACCACATCTAACTCTCTCAAAATTTTAAGGTGATGCCACCATGTGGTCGGGATTTTGGGAGATGTTCAAGTGTACCATCCATGACAATCCCGACCTCACAGATATACAACGCTTCACCTATCTAAAGGGTCAGCTTCAGGGTGATGCACATAAGCTAGTCGAAGGATTCATAATCGAAAGTGCAAGCTATGCCCCAGCAATTGAGCTCCTGCAAGAGACATATGGGCATCCAGATCGAATCAAGGCAGCTTATGTTACCAAATTCAATCAATTAGTGTCACCCAAACACCAAACAGCTGACCTGAAGGACTTTTATGCCAATACAGAGAGTGTGATGAGGTCAATCATTAGCCATGGTATTTGTTTGGAGGAATTTTGTGTGGTGACTCTTGTCAATAAGTTACCATCACCACTAAAAGAAACCATAAAACGGGAAATGGGAGACTCAAGCCTGGATTATAAGAAATTCACTCATTGCCTCCAGGCTGAAGTGTACAATATGGCGGGTCAAGACAGAGTACGGGGTACACCCATGGCTACGGCAACATTTACCGCCCAGAGTGAGTACAGGAAATTCAACTGTGTTCTGTGTAGTGGCACCAATAATTTATGGTACAAGTGTATGAAGTATAAGACAGGGCCTCTTAAAGTTAAAAGAGCCCGTCAACTACGTCTCTGCACTGGGTGCTAGTCAAAAGACCATGGCCATTCGGGTTGTACTAATCCTAACGTAAGAAGCTGCAAGTTTTGTAAGGGCAAACACTTTCATTCCCTGTGTACACAAAAACAAGGGAAAGAAAGTAGACCAGCGGAGGATAACACCAAGAGAGAGCATACTGCTGCTACTTCAACTACAATGTCCGTTGCCACAGGTAAAAATACAGTAACCTTGCCCACCGTACAGCTGCCGGTAAAGGGTAAGGATAATAATTGTGTTAAAATCAGATTGCTACTTGACCAATGTTCTCAGAGGACCTTTGTGAAGTCTTCTGTTCTATCCTCCCTTTCCTACATTTCTAAAGGAACTGAGGAGTTATGTCTTCACGGATTTACCGGGAAACAGGCCTCTAGGGAATATAATGTTGTGGCACTGCAATACAAACACAGAGGTAAATTTCATCATCTAGACGCAATAGTGGTTGATGAATTGCCAGAACATAAAGGTGAACTTAACCTAAAGTCTAAACTGGTTAGTAAACTGCAAAGTAAAGGCATAAAATTAGCCGATCCTTACGCAACGGACACAGATCAGCTGGAGCTGCTCATCGGTGCGGATCACTACTACGATATAGTGCGACCTGGGTATAAAAGGTCAGGTAGTCTAATTCTGCTTCCTACCAAGTACGGGTACACCATCAGTGGTTCATATGTGACACAGCCTACAAGCTCCAGCACAGAAGTAATTACTGTATTGAAAGTAGCAGTAACACCAATGGACGAATACATGTCCACTGGTAATATTCCACCATGCAAAAATGACTTAAATGTTTTGTGGGAATTAGATCATACCGGGATAACCCCTAAGGAATACTCACTGGTTGAGCGTCAAGCACTATCGTCGTATGAGGATACCGTTACCTACGATCCCGACAGCCAACAGTATAAAGTGAGACTGCCCTGGAACAATTCCAAGGATCAGCTGCCATCTAACAAGGGTTTGGCCATAGGCCGTCTTCGGGGACTTCAGAAAAGATTCCTCAAGGAGCTTGACTTTTGCGAGGAATACTCAAAAGTCATAAAGGAACAGGTGTCCCGGGGTTTTATAGAAGAGGTGCCTTTTGATACATCAGATACCGGGCATTACTTGGCTCATCATGGTGTAATCAAGGAGAGCAAAACTACGCCAGTGCGTATTGTCTTCGACTGTTCCGCCAAGATGAGTGAACGTCATCCTAGTCTTAATGACTGCCTGTACACTGGACCCTCACTGGTGCCAGATTTAGCGCAGGTTTTGCTTCGGTTTCGACTCGGTAAGTATGCCTGGGTGTCTGATATTGAGAAGGCATTTCTAATGTTAAGACTCCATGAAGACGACCAGGACTATACGCGATTTATGTGGCCCAAGTATCCGAGGCAACTGGATTCCCCCCTAATTTGTTACCGGATACGGGCAGTTTTATTTGGAGCGACTTGTTCCCAATTCCTTTTAAACGCCACCATTTTAAAACATTTGTCTTATGTCAGTGCAGATCCGCAGATTATTCATCAGATTCGGTCAGGGTTGTACATAGACAATTTACTGGGTACAGGAAATGAAGAAGATTTCCTGGTTGATACCTATGCTGTAGTCCGAGAGATTATGAATGACGCCCATCTACATTTGCGTGAATGGGCGACTAATAATTCTGTTTTGCGGACTGTACTGCAACGGGATGGTGTGGCGGCTGTACAGCAGGAACATGTTAGAGTGCTAGGGTTGTTTTGGAAAACGGACACCGATACCCTCTCATTCGGCGTTCAGTACGCGCAATATTCGCAGATTACAAAACGAATTTGCTTGAGTATGACAGCTAAACTTTTTGACCCCTTGGGGATAGTTCTACCGGTGTCGATCAAATCGAGATTATTCCTTCAGCAATTATGGAGGATAAAATTAGGATGGGATGAAGTTTTGACTGGCGATCTGGTTCAGGAGTGGGATGACATTATTTCGGATCTTCGTCTCCGTAAGGGTTTTAATTTTCCTCGGAGAGTTGTCATGGACCATCCTGTTTCCATTCATGCCTTCTCAGACGCTAGCAAGGTCGCGTACGGCACCGCCATATACTTTGTTGACACAAGTGGCAGCCGTCTCGTCATAGCGAAGGCGAAAGTCGCCCTGATCAAATCCCTTTCCATCCCAAAATTAGAGCTGACTGCAGTTCTGTTGGCTGCTAGACTCGTTCACTTTGTAGAGGAAACTTTTAAAAATATTGGTAAATAATACTGGTAAGAAGCTACCAGTGTACGTCACCAACCGTGTCGACGAAATTCGTACCCTGCTCCCAACCGCACAGTTCCGGTATGTGTCTACCAAAGAGAATCCAAGTGATTGCATTACTCGTGGTGTCTCTGCTAAATTTCTCAAATCTTCTGCGTTGTGGTGGAATGGCCCATGCTGGCTTAATGATCCCAACGAATGGCCAGAGAATATAGATTTGAGCGAGCAACACACTGCTATTGTGGCACCGGTAATTGACTCGGTGCCTGACGAAGACACACGGTTATGGGACTGGGATAGATTCAGCAGCTATGAAAAGTTACAACGTGTTACAGCATGGGTGTTACGATTTGTACGAAATGTAAAAGCAAAAATTAAAGGCACACCGCCCACAGGTAGTGCTTATCTCAATGTGAAGGAGATCAGAATTGCAGATCAATTATTACATTAGCTCTGTCAACAAGAAATATATACGCAGGAATATAAATTACTGGTTAAGGGAACAAAATCTAGGAATAACCTGATCAACCAGTTGGGCTTACACTTGAAGGGGGACTTGATACATTGCGGAGGCAGATGACGATTGGCAGCCCTCTCTGAGGCAAGTAAGTATCCAATACTACTGCCCCCCAATCATCCCTTCACCCATCTTATCATCGATAGGTGTCACCGACTCTGTTGTCATTATGGGGTTGGTCATATAGTCACCTATGTAAGACAACGATGGTGGGTGCCTAGAATCAGGCAGGTGGTCAAGAAAGTCCTTCGCAAATGCTTAAAGTGTAGAAGAGTACAGGGAACACCTTATGATCCCGTCGGAATTCCTCCCTTACCAAACCTGCGAACTACCCCAGGTGACCCTTACAAAGTTACCGGGGTTGACTACAGTGGAGCAATCCCTGTGAAAGATTCACCCAATCTTAAGGTGTATATGATACTTTTCACTTGTGCTGTTACCAGGGCAATTCACCTGGAACTGGTCACCAACCTCACTTGTGATAGCTTCCTACATGCCTTCCGAAGATTCTGCAGTAGACAGGGATATCCACGTATCATGCTGAGTGACAATGCAAAGACTTTCATAGGGGCATCTACATATCTCAAAGAAGTGAGCAACAATCCTAAGATTCAGACCTGCCTAGCGGATGTAAATTGCGAATGGCGTTTCATTCCCGCCAGAGCGCCTTGGTTTGGCGCCATATGGGAGAGAGCCATAGGCATCGTGAATGCGGGTCTGAAGAAGGTGTTGGGTAGAGCTCTCATCTCGATTGAGGAACTCAACACCATACTCTTGGAGATTGAAGCCACTGTAAATGATCGCCCTCTATACTATGCTTCTGGTGATTTGGAAGACCTTACCCCAATCACACCCTCAGTACTGGTACGTGGATACAGACTGCGGGATCTTCCTGAAGAGCATGACGAGGATACTATGGAAGATGCAGACTACATAAGTAAGGAAGTGATATCGGCCCGCTACAAATACATTCGTAAATTATCGCGAGATATTTGGCATCGCTGGTCAACAGAATATCTGGTGACTTTAAGGGAAGCGCAAAGAAATAAACTAACACCATTAAAAGGTCATTGGCCTAGGGTAGGGGACGTGGTAACCATCCATGAGGAGGGCCCGCGCGCATTTTGGAAATTGGGTCGGATAGAGGAGTTATTACCAGGTCGTGACAGTGAGGTTCGGGTAGCAAAGGTTCGCACCAGGACTGGGGTAATCACACGGCCAACAGTCCGACTATATCCTCTTGAGGGTGACCTCGATCGCAAGGACACCCCCTCGGATCAGTTATCCATTGAAGTCCCCTCTCTGGCTTCTACTTCGGCGCAGCCTGTTGACGCGTCTGGCGAACGCCAACGTCGACAGGCAGCCCAGATATCCTCCCAAGCTTGGCGGGATAAGATTGCCTCCGGGCAAATCTAGTCATGTAAAGTTTGTATATTTTCTGTTGGTGGGAATATGTTCATACTTAGTGTACTCAAACTAGTATGAACAGTCTCGATGTTACGTAATCTGGGTTGATGTAGCGTTACGTATCATTCCGTAGTCTTAAGTTGAACGCTTCCATAACCTTGGTCGAACGTTCCATGATTGGGTAGAATATATTATTCTATAGTAGTATATGGGAAAGTATTGTAGGATTATAATTCCCATATATATATATATTTGTATTATTTAAGATTGTTTATAAGTATCTCATTGTAAAGAAGATGGGATACATTTTCCATATGTTATGCGCGTGCGCAGTATGTCACGACAGACACGAACATAACGCGCTCGCCACTCTCCAACCAACCTCCGTCCCAGCTACACACGCTAAGCCTTCTTTCTCCTAGTTATTTCACCAGGTGTTTTCGCTTCACTTTTCATCTCATATTCCATATAGTCATTACATCATCATCTTTGTTAGTTAGCACAAACTTAACGTAAATATCTAGCCTATCCTAGCCTATTGTAGCCTCTTTTCATACTTTGTTTACTATACTAACCACTTCCAGTTATCTAGCCTATTTTCCGCCATCCTCCAATCACCAGCTGAGTTCATCAAAGGGTAATTATATTTCTATATGGTTAATACTTCTTCATTATCAAATATACAGTCCACTTATCTAAATTAGCCATATTATAAGATCGGGTTGGGTGAAAGAATTGGTAAATGTGAAGGAACTGTGGAGTGTTGAGTCATCTGCGAAGGAATGTATTGGATTATGAGTGGTAGATATGAGATCATTGATATGAATGAGGAACAGAGTTGGGGCCAAAACTGATCCCTGCGGAACACCAGCATTTATTGAGTGAAATTGAGAATAAAGGCCATCTACCATTACACGTATTTTACTGTTATGAAGATAAGAAGAAATTAGTGGACTAATGATGCAAGGCCGTAGTTTGACATCTTCGACAATAAGGATTGATGCCAGACTCTATCAAATGCCTTTGATATAATTATCCAGTGCTATTGTATGTGTTTCACCATGTTGGTCTGTAGCTTGGTTGATTTGATGTGTAAGAAGGCAAAGAATAATCTGCAGTTGATCGACATCGTCTAAAACCATATTGCCTATCACTGATTAATTTATTATTATCAAGATGCTTAATTATGTGATTATTTATTATAATTTCAAAGACTTTACCAAGAGTGGAAGTTATAGCTATTGGTCTGTAGTTTGATGGATCTGAAGAGGCACCTTTTTTAGGAATTGGATGGATGTTTGCTTCTTTCCAGGGTACGGGGAAGCATGAGGTATGAGTACACAGACGGACTTGTTTTGCCAATACAGGAGCGAGCACCAAGGAGCAATTCTTAAGTACTATTGGAGGAATTTCATCTGGACCAGGAGCCTTATCTACTGAGAGATTCTGCAAAATAGTTTTGACATGTCTGGTGTGGATCTTAAGTGAGGGAATTTCAGGCGAATTAAAATTAAGTACAGGGACATCTTGATTTATTTCATCTAAGGTTGAGTTGGTGGAGAATATATCCGCAAGAAGGTTAGCTTTACCTCGTGGGTCACTTACAAGATTGCCAGTCGGAGATTTTAATGGTGGAATGGATGAAGCAGTTGTAAAGTTGGATTTGAATGAGTTAAGAGTAGACCAAAATATTTGGTATCATTTGGATTATTTAGAAGTTTATTTGCCTGCTTGTGGATATAATAATTGTATGTTATCTGTGCTCAATATATGTAAATATACAGTATCAGTATAGGTTTTTATTTTGTTTCCTAAGTTGCCGTAGTCTCTCTCCAGTGCCTCCCGGTGTTTTGTGTGGATTCATCTTGCTGGTGTTTCTGTACCCTAGTTGGAGACTTCGGCATCTCATATAATAATAATAATAATTAAAGTTGCAAGCAACGTTATCCGGGGTTCGAGCAGGGTTGCATGCAGGGTATTGTGTTGGATACAAGGGCTGTGTCACATATCAAAAGATCATGTATCTTATCGGGCATGGAGAAATTACAGAAAGAACAAATTGTAGCCATTTTGGCTGTGGCCACTTAGGCCATTAGCTCAATTATTGCGGGCAATCTTGTTTACATTAGCGCCTGGAAAGCATACAGTAAAACCCTGTTTACTCGGGATCTTTCTACTTGGAAGCCCATACTTTTTGGAATGGCATCTCATATCGGACGGTTCACCGTACATCTTGGCAAATATCCGAGTTGATCAGGTTTGCAGTGTTATAATCTACACCATTCACAACATAACAGTGAATGCTACTTCTTTCTTTTACCCAATTTCACACATATGTACTTAGACTAATACTATAGCCACTAACCACCAACAGCAACATACTCACCATTGAAGCTGTGTAGTGAAGTAATGCCACTTTCCAACTGATGCGATTTCTCACGATTGTCATCGCCGACACCAATAAATTGGCACATTCGTGACATGTTGCAACAAAATCTTAAACCCTCGCATGATAATCGTTTGACTCACAAGGCCTCGCAAGGGCCCTTGCAAATTTTCGGACTGTTCAAAATTTTGGACAAGGACTCACGAGAGTTCATAGCACTCGCAAGCATCGTCGAACATCACAGAGGGATCTGCGAGGCCCTCGGAGAACATCGGCGTTATCGGCGAGACACTTCGCACAAAAAAAAACTTTGCAACGCTGCACGGCGGATCGCCGATGCTCTCAGATGTTCTAAGAACATCGACGATGCACAATAGTCATCGGCGATTTCCTCGTCGATTAGTCGTCGACGTGCGCACGAGTACTCGCCGAGAGTATACCCGCCAGGGGTATGCTCCGCACGAGGCATGCGAAGGGCCTTGCGACGTCACGTAATGCTCAAGACACACCTGAGCACCAAAGAGCACCTTCGGCGAGGTGGGTAAAAAAAAAAAATATAGGCCTATAGTGAACCTGTCAACCCTTTTTTCTATGCACCTTTCATAGGGGGTTCACCTTTTTTTTTTTCTCTTTCTCTCCTTTTCTCTCTTTCTCTGGTTTGTATCCATTCAGCCAACTGTTTTAAGACGTTTATCCCCATCCAAGTAACGATATCTTCCTGGCAAGCGATAGCGAACCAGCATTATATGGAGAAATCCGGCTTCGCCGGAGAAATTTTTCTATCGAAAAATGTACAAATTTATCTTGCTCTCAAAACAAAAATATATATATGTTGGCTCGCTACCGCTCACCAGGAAAATATTGAAACCTGGATGGGGGTAAACGTCTTAAAACAGTAGGCTGAACAGGGCCGAACGGATACAAGGCAAAGAGAGAGGGAGAGAAATAGAAAACAAACAAAAAATGAGGAGAGAGGGAGAGAAAGAGAAAACAAAAAAAGGCGAGGTGGGCTCAATTTTTAAGCCGTAACGTGATACAGTCACTCCCTCTCTCGCTAACTACGCACGTAAAGGGATGAACAGCACAGACTCAAACCCAGACTTGTTATATAGTCTATATTTGAGCTACACTTGTCCAAACTAGCTCTATTAAGTTATGGCAGTGAGTTATGTGTAGGATGGAGTATGATTCAAAGCCTTAATCATAATTATTATGGGCATATAAGGTTTACGTCAGCATAAAGTTCGTAATAGCAGGGTCAAGGCAAGGAAAGGAGCATTAGGAAAGGATTGTCCACTTCAATAGGCTTAGTGTAATTTCCCGACACCCAGCGCCGCCAAGCAGCTCATAGGTATAAACAAAATCTGCCAGGCATTACCTGAATGGGGAGGAGGCGTTTTATTCTTTAGAATTCCTTATTGTTCGTACATTCACACACTGTATACATGCAAGTGGTCTTCAGAGTATCATCTAGTTTATATAACCAATATCAAGAGGGAAACAAATGGCTTGATCAACATGTTATCACCTATTGGCCTCTAGAGGCGCCACCGTCGCTGTAGAACAGATTTATTACATTGAGTGGGCTCTCCTCATTTACACGTACCGGATTCGTTGGTGAAGGCTGTCACACGGGCAATTGTCAAACTCTGAAGGTCCATATCATTGTTATTAATAAAAGCATTTGGCAAAGGGAGGAATTGTTAAAAACCTTAGCCAATACTCTGCTATTCACCAAAAATAAATTTGAATTATCATTATTATTTGGTAGGGTAGGTATGTATAGGTAGGTTGGCTAAATAATTGGTGGAATTCGAAGGGACTCAAACTATTTAGAGAGAGTTAAATTTAAAAACAAAAAATAGATCTGAATGATTAATCGATATCAACTTTCCCTTAACCCGATGAGTACCAGGGACGTATATATACGTCCAAGGGTGTGGTCACGCCCAGTGCCAGGGACGTATATATACGTCCACGCCGATTTTTTTTTTTAGCAGCGAAACGACTGCACCTATGGCATTCATATTTCTACCACATGTACCTTACCCTTCTGGCTTCTTGCCACCACCAACACAACGCCCTCCCCCCACCCACTCGCTGACTATCGGTCGCCTCACAAGGAAAAAAAAGGAAAATCTGTGGCGGCGAAACGACTGCACCAATTGGTTCCATATTTTTGTGACAAGTCCCTTACCCTTCTGCCTTCCCTCCACCATACCCTCAACCGCCTCCCACCACCCACTTCCAGCGTATCCGTACGAAGAAAAGGAAAAAAAGGAAAATCCGTGGTGGCGAAACTACCTCACCAATCCGCTTCATATTTGTAACAAGAGTTAATTACAGTCTCTACCTTCCCCCCACCATCCTCCAAACCACCCTCCCACCACCCTCCTACGTATACGTTCCGATACCATAAAAGTCAATGATTTACTCTGAAAATTTCAGCTACATTCGGGACCATCGGGACATGATTTCTGGCGAAAATGGACAAGGAGAGTGTTTTTTTTTACCATTATCCTTCCTTTCTCACCCAACTTGATAGATTTAGCCAAAACAATAAAAATAAAAAATCCTCTGGCACTGGCAGATGCATAGGGTCAGTAATTGTCTGGCACTCTGCGGGTTAATACCACATACATTTAATGATAATAATGACAGATTGTGTGGTGGTTGTCTACTTGTCAGGGTTATGTGAGTGTTTGCAGAGTCATGTGTTTCGGTTGGTGTAACTACATTTTCAAGAGGGTTATTATGTACACTGGTGTTATACAACTGTGTTCCTGCACATCCCTAGTCTGTAGCAGCAATAGGTGGTCTAGCTTCAAAAGTGTCCAGTCTGGTAGAGTTATGCCTACTTTATACAGATCATCAGGGGTATGAACTATAACATGTCGGTCCTTATGTGTGTGTATCTATGGATCAATGAGTACAAGCCTTATCCCGGAATATCTGAACAATACTTGGGAGAACAACAATGATACACTGACAAATTATTTTGAACAATTAACAGTCCCATAGAGAACATAATTTTTGTTTTATATTATCATTCAAAGTTCACAATCTTGTTTACAAAAGGTCTATTGCAAAAACATATGCCCTCGAATACAAATGTAAATATCATTGTGTGGGTATGTCTGAATGTCTGTGCATATAAGGAATAGGTGTATTCCCACTCAAGATACTATTATGGAGTTATTTGTCCTTGCAATTATAAGACTATTGTATTCAGATTAGGAAGTGTATACAATTATGGAAAATTACCAGTGTTGCTAAGGCAGCCTCCCAGAAGCTGGGTGTGCTCAACCGCCTTAGGGGGTTCTTTTCCCCTGCACAGCTTCTTGCTCTGTACAGGGGCATAGTGCGCCCTTGTATTGAGTATTGTTCACATGTGTGGGGAGGTTCCTCTCACACCACTCTCCTAGACAAGGTTGAAAGGAAGGCCTTTCGTATCATTAACTCCCGTCCACTCACCAACTCTCTGCAATCTCTCTCTCTCCGCCGCAATGTTGCATCTCTCTCGCTATTCTATCGCTACTATAATAATCAGTGTTCCTCAGAGCTTTCCCAGTGCATACCACCTCCTTTACGTAGGGCACGTGATACCCGTCTTGCAACTCAATCCCACCCCTACTCTGTGCAACTCTCCAACCCAAGAGTGAAACGTTACTCTCAAACTTTCTTCTACTCAACAGCTGAGCTCTGGAACTCTCTCCCAGAATCAGTCTTTCCCGCTTCCTATGACTTAAATTGCTTCAAACTCCGTGTGTCCAGGCATTTTGGCTCGAACGTCCCTTGATTTTGGCCGTCACTCTTTCAACTATGGGGGAGGCACTCGCTATAGGCAGTTATGCTTTTTGCCTCCCTCAATCACATAGAAAAAAAAATAAATAAAAAAATGGAGGTCAGAGAGTTAATTGAGATACTCTTTACCCGTCTAGTTCCACAGATCATTCCTAAGCTGGATAAAATCGTCTAAAGGTAGTCAGAATATACTGTCAATATGCGTCCTAATCTTCAAAGGGTTATGTAGAAGTAACTATTAAATTAACACTTTCACTATTATATTAGTTTGTTTCCTCTAATTCGAGTTATAATTTGTCGATTTAAGGGGAGATTTCCACTTGAAGGATTTTATTCTAAACCCCTTTCTCCGTCATGTTTAGCACCATTCCTTTGGACATGTTAAGACGTTCTCTCCCCCCCCTCCCCCCCCCCCCACCCCTGTTCCCTTAAATACAGCTTAGACTGGGCCTTTTGAAATAACTATGCCTCACATACACACTCGACATAGCCACACAACAATAACACACACAACACTTAGTTCGGTAATGATTCCGGTACACTGACTTTTAATTTCAACTTATCCTCGGGTTATATTATAAGTTTATTATGAAATATTATGAAGAATTAATTATTTTTTATTTTTTTATTTTTTTTAAAGAGACAATCAACGGAGGAAGGAAAAACACAGATAAAACAAAAAGGTCCATGTGCCTAAAGGCATCCTCCATTCATAAAATATTTGTAACAACTGGATTTAAACTTTTTGTAGATTGTAAGTTTGTGGAAAGCAACTCGAGGGAAGTGAATTCCAAAGAGTAGTAGTTCTAGGGATAAATACATTTTGATAAGCAGAAGTGCATTGTGGAGGAGAAAGTGTAAATTCATGGGCGCTCTCAGCTGCCCTAGTTCTACGGGGAAAGATGTGGAGAGGCGGCACAATTGAAGCAAGTTCCTCGGAATAATTGCTGTGAAAATATCTGTAGAATAATGCAAGGGATGCAACGTTTCTTCGTATGGATAATGTAGGAAGGTCCTGTGTGATTGCAGGGTTATTGATTAATCTAATAGCTTTATTTTGAATTTTGTCCAACTGCCTCAATGCAACCACTCCACTTCCACCCCACAGAGGTGAACAGTAATCCATCTGAGAACGCACATGACTTTTATATATTACGGCCAACTGCTCGTCAGTGAAGAAATTCTCG
This sequence comes from Paralithodes platypus, assembly GCA_032716605.1. Lineage (NCBI taxonomy): Eukaryota > Metazoa > Arthropoda > Malacostraca > Decapoda > Lithodidae > Paralithodes > Paralithodes platypus. The sequence goes on along the minus strand of CM064480.1, from coordinate 12,512,844 downwards.
AACTCTGTACAGGAGTCCCAGTTTTTTAGAGGCATTCTTAGCAATGCTTCTAACATAATGTGTCCAGCTCAAGTTAGTAGTTAATGTTACACCGAGAATGTCAATACTAGGGGAAGTGGGAATATTTACATCATTAAAAAATATATGGGAGTCAGTGAGATTCTATTGGTTAGAAAATTGAATGTACTTGGTTTTCTGTGCATTAAAGGAACTAGATTCTTTTGTCCCCATTCATTAATTCTAGAAAGGTCCTGGTTCAGAGAAATTGCAGTGTTTATTTTTGAATTTATAAGATCGGGTTGGGTGAAAGAATTGGTAAATGTGAAGGAACTGTGGAGTGTTGAGTCATCTGCGAAGGAATGTATTGGATTATGAGTGGTAGATATGAGATCATTGATATGAATGAGGAACAGAGTTGGGGCCAAAACTGATCCTTGGGGAACACCAGCATTTATTGAGTGAAATTGAGAATAAAGGCCATCTACCATTACACATATTTTTCTGTTATGAAGATAAGAAGAAATTAGTGGAACTAATGATGCAAGGCCGTAGTGTGACATCTTTGACAATAAGGATTGATGCCAGACTCTATCAAATGCCTTTGATATATCCAGTGCTATTGTATGTGTTTCACCATGTTGGTCTGTAGCTTGGTTGATTTGATACGTAAGAAGGCAAAGAATGTCTGCAGTTGATCGACATCGTCTAAAACCATATTGCCTATCACTGATTAATTTATTATTCTCAAGATGCTTAATTATGTGATTATTTAATATAATTTCAAAGACTTTACCAAGAGTGGAAGTTATAGCTATTGGTCTGTAGTTTGATGGATCTGAAGAGGCACCTTTTTAGGAACTGGATGGATGTTTGCTTCTTTCCAGGGTACTGGGAAGCATGAGGTATGAGTACACAGACGGAAATTGTTTGCCAATACAGGAGCGAGCACCAAGGAGCAATTCTTAAGTACTATTGGAGTAATTTCGTCTGGAACAGGAGCCTTATCTACTGAGAGATTCTGCAAAATAGTTTTGACATGTCTGGTGTGGATCTTAAGTGAGGGAATTTCAGGCGAATTAAAATTAAGTACAGGGAGGTAGTGTTTTTAATATCTAGGAGGAACGATGAGCAGAAGTGGAGGTGTGGAAGTGGAGGTAAAACAGAGAGTGTGTGAAGGAAGGAAGGTTTTCGGAGCAATGGGAAGTATGTGGAGGACGAGAAATCTCGGAGTGAAAGTAAAAAGTGCACTATATCAAGGAATTGTTGTGCCAACAGTGATGTATGGAGCTGAGACATGGGCTCTGAAGAAGAAGGAGAAAAGAGGGCTGGATGTGATGGAGATGAGCTGCTTGAGGAGTATGTGTGGGGTTACTCGTAGAGACAGATTGAGGAATGAAGAGATACGTAGGAGAGTGGGGCAGCAGGAACATTTGTCAGCCAGAGTGGACAGAAGGGTGCTGAGCTGGTATGGTCATGTTGAACGAATGGGAGATGAAAGGCTTACAAAGAGAATATGTGAGTCAGGTACAAGGGGAGATAGGAGGGCAGGATGACCCCCATTGAGATGGAGAGACTGTGTAAGAAAGGCTTTGGATGATAGAGGAATAACTATAGATCAGGCAGGGGAAGTGGTGGTGGACAGGAGTGAATGGAGAATGCTTGTGAATAGTTGAGTGAACACGTGGTCATTTGGAGTAAGGGGTCGGGCGCAAGTTGGACTAGATAATAGTCCATCAGGCGCCTGGCCCGGGGAGACGATTAATATGATGGGTGCGCCTGGAAGTGTGGTGGGAGGGCTTGTGGCTTTGGCTCCGCTGCATGTCTGCCTGCCGAGATCGGAACCTCTCCGGGTGGTCGGGGGCCGGGAGAGTGCTGGAGCGACCTTGGTGACCCTGGTCTCTGGGTCTTCTCCTGGGTGACCTGGATGTGTGTGAGTTTGTGCTTTTTATCTGTGTTTATTTGTTGTTTTATGTTGTTTTTTAGTTTTCCCTGTTCTTGCTCTGTCTTGAGTTGGCTACCCCCAAAATGGGGATTGGGCCTGAGCATATAGATAGATAGAATAGACAGGGAGGTAAGTATACATAACCTACTGTTATGTATACACTCTATTGTACTTATGATCAAATTATCGTCCAAGTTTATATAATTAGCACCACATTTCACTGCAAAATCTTCAAAATAACTGAGAAATCCTGATGGGAACTTTGCATTTTTTTTACCGTCAGTTGAAAAGAAACAAAGTATAGTGAGAGAAACATCAACAGTCACATATAAACCCACCTATCGCCTCAGCTCGCCACTCGAGCTACTGTCGTAGGGTTATCGCCCTATTCACTCAAAAAGTAGCGTGGCCAATTATTGGAATTTGCAAATTGGCGAATCAGGGCGAATCAGACGACAATGGTACGAATTGTGCATCTCTTGTGCGAGCCAAGGCGAATGCTGTGCGACAATAGGACAACATTCGCCAACATTTTGAATTTGCCACCGTTTTTTAAGCATGCTAAAGAATAACGGCATTTCTGGGTGAATATGGGCGAAGAGGGGCCAAGCTACGACGAATGCTGTGCGCTGTGAGGTCATGAAGCGATGATGAATTTCTTGGAGTTCGTGGACACCATCAAGGAAGAGCTCCTAGCCGCCCAGCGACCGGCCAGCTACTGTAGATACGTGGATGACATCTTCGTGCAAATTAAGGACCTCTATGAACTCCAAGAACTCCAGCATCGCTTCATGACCTCCTCCGTACTCAACTTCACCTTTGAAAAATCCAATTATGGACAACTCCCCTTCCTCGACACCCTCGTCACCCTGAACACACTTGGGTTCAAAACCACAGTTTACACTAAACCTACCAACACAGGACAATGCCTCAATGGTGACAGCGAATGCCCCCGTCGTTTTCTCCTATCCTCCATCTCCGCCTACGTCAGGAGAGCGCTCACACACTGCTCTACTTGGGCCGACACCCACCAGGAACTGGAAAGATTATCACAAGTCCTAGTAAATAATGGATATACCTACTCTGACGTCTCCAGCACCATCAACCACCACCTTGAAAAGTGGTACACCCAAAAGCCCCCCAACATTGACCCCCCTAATGAAATCAAAATATTCTACTATAATTACATGTCCTCCGACCACAAAACTGATGAGGCCATCATAAAAGAAATAGTAGCTAAACATGTCCTCCCCACCAACCCGGAAAACAAAATCAAATTAATCATATACTACAAAACCCCTAAGACCTCCAACCTTGTTCTCCGCAACAGACCTGCTCCCACAAAAACAAAAAGCCCGATGACCGATGATCACGTATTATACCAATTTACTTATAATTTTGAGGATTGTAGACCTCAATCATACATTGGTATGACGCGGACTCGTCTATCCCGACGGCTAACCCGTCACCTTCAGGCAGGAACCATAAAAGATCACTACCTGACACCCAACCACCCCCCTCCCTCACACGTAACAATTTAAATAAACTCACCACCATAATAGATAAAGAAAGTGACCACAGACGACTCCCAATACTAGAAGCCCTATACATACAAGCCCTGAACCCAGTATTAATAATCAAACTCTAGACCTACAGATACTCCCCTCTGCGAAGAGACACAACCCTGATGTGCTGCCCCTGGAGAGACGCCCCTCAGCACCGCCCCTCGAATCCGCACATCTCACGTCGCGCCACCCAGCTCCTAGCCAACCAGCGATGACATCGGCCCCCCCCCTTCTCTCCAACCCCCTACACCCCAGCCACGATTGACTCCAGCGCGCAACTCCTGACGTCATCACCTACTGGCCAATCACAGACCAGAAGTGCCCGCATACCAAAAATACCTTCCACCAATGACAGACGCTAGCCAGGCCTGCTTTTTCTTTGCCACCTCAGCCTTTCCAGCCCTATATAAGCTCATATTATTCACTATACCATTCATTACTTGAAAATGCTAATTGAATTAGCGAAACGTCGTATCCACTGTTCTCCATGTACCTGTATTCTGTATCCATATCATCATGAACTTCGCCAATCTACTATACCTCCTTACTGCCCATCAACGCAAAATTGTCAGCCCTAGAAAACTTGAACAATAAAATCTCTAATGCCGAAATTGCTGTTTCTTTTAACCTCGTATGCATCACAGAGAATATATATATATATATATATATATATATATATATATATGTATATATATATATATAATATATATTATATATATATATATATATATATCAGCTAGAGATCTTGAGCGTCGAAAGCGCAGACATATTAGGAATATAAACACCAGTGTAGGTAATCACATCTTGAATTTATTTGCTAACGTTTCGATACTATCCTCGTACCATCATCAGATAATAATACTTTTGCAGATGTGGATAATTTTGAGGGTATGAAACGGAAAGATTTCTCTGATCTATTAAATGTATCAGTAAATGACATGCTATTTATTTGCACTGGTGATTCATATACTCAAAGAGATAGTGTAGGTATGGGTTCGCCGGCTAATCCGAGTTTCGCAAACGCCTTCTTATGTCACTATGAAGTCAAATGGTTAATAGGCCAGTAAATATTGACATACCACCGGGGCATTTTGACCAATAACCATTTTTCAATTTTATTGTCTTCATATCATCGCCAGGATATCCCAAACAAAATTCAACCAAAATCAACCTAGGGGAAATATGTTTTGTCCACGAAAAATGGCGTCCATTACTGCAATTGTTATTTATTCCAATATCTTCAAAACCACTAATGCTAGACAAGAAAAAAGTGTCTACACCCATACTTTGATGGTCAACAATTACAATAAAGAAATTTTAAGAAATGTTTGATCATTACCATTAGCATTATTAGCCGATTTTGCCCCAAAATGTTAGCGATCTTTCCCTTTATAGCAATAACGATGTCGATGTCGTGGAGATGATATTCATGAACAATTGTGAAGGAATAAAACAAAAACATAAAGCTTGCAATATACAACACACTTTTTTTAAACACAGATCTATCTATCCAGTACAATTTCACATGAAATAACCCTGTGTCTGAAATGAAACATTACTTATCAGTTCGAAATACTCAATACACAGCTTTATACCGTTTCATTAATATAGACTAGAAATATATGCAATTTAAAAACAAAACTAATATATTGTAAACAGGCTCATACTAAAACTTACGAAAACAATTTAGCAGACAATAATGTCTAGCTAATACAAGCATAATATGAATTAAAAATAACAGCTTGTAACATACCAAATACCATATTGGTGATGGGCTGGTCTATCAGAGTGAGAACTGAGCGATCTCTGCCATACCCATAGCTTACTCTGACTGTTCCTTTTACTTATATGTTTTCTAGATCTCAAGTGACGGCGTCTTTTCCGTGGATTGACCTCCCAATCTACCAAAATTGGAAGCCAAAGCGTCACATTTTTCCCTTGCCCCTCAACTTTCTCTTCATAATTGCTGAGGGGCACAGGGTCCTGGATGGGGCTTTGGTTTCCCGGGCGTTTCCGCACCCTCCTCAGCTCCCCGCCATGGAGTGGCTTCGGTCACCCAGGCTTTATTGTGGTCGGCAGGGAGGGTTCTGTGGGGGCGCTCAGTTATGGCCTTGGCCTTGCTCGGGGCCTTGGGGCTGTTCGGCCAGGCAGCTTGGGGAACAACAACAAGAACAACATACCAAATAAGATGCATGTACTCTTGCACATGGTTTTACAACATTCATGTATTGGTGTGACTGTTTAATTTTTCAAACACTACACTTTTGCTAACTTAATATTGTTCATTATTGATGCACTGCATTTCACATTTGTAGTGTATACTGCATGGTACCCTGTGTTTTGAACAACTGCAAGATGAACACAGATTTTTGCTGCTCTTGCATGAACACCTGATATGCTGCAACAGTTCTGGTGGTGCAGACCGTTCAGCTGGTAGGTCTGTGATAACTGGTACTACTGTTGAACCCATAGTCCCCCTTCATAAGCACAGTTTTCAAGTGATGCCATGTGCTGACTTGGAAGTGTACCCGAAGAGAATGGTAGTAGCACACTCTGCTTATGGGAGGCATATGCTCAACACTGACAAACTTGGGTGAGATGGCATGGAGATAACGCAGTTGGTTGAGGTCAGGTGTACTAGATCCTCCACTGTATAACAGCTTCACAAATTGTTCTCCAGTGTCATATATATCCTGTGTTGCTGCTGATGTATTTCCAAAGACGAGGACATCTTATCGAATTTGCTGTGATGACTCCAGCAGCTTCATGTGTTTGATCTTTCCTATGCCATACAGGGATGACGTTGTGTCACACCATGACATGGCATGAGCATATGGCAGGCACATACAAAGCTCCCTTCCAAGGACAGCTTTTGTAGCTTTGATAGATATTGTTTTTTGCCTTGTTCGCATAAATACTTCTCCGGACGGTGGTGTATGGTACAACAAAAGAACCAAAACTTCTGTATCTTCACAAAATACATGCACATTGTTACCGTTGGATGACAAGAGATCCAACGCTTGCTGCACAAAAACTACATATGCATCGCCCTCGTCCCCTGCATGTCTTACATCTATTTCAGCTTGTGTCAGGTGTTGTCCCAAGATGATGATGAGCTTCTGCTTATTCTTTTTGTTAGCCAGAAACGCTTCTTTGTTTGATGGGACTGGTGATGTAATTGAAACATCTATATCAGGGCAAGGGTTTTGTAGGCAACGTCTTCGTTTCTGTTCAGGATATTTTGTAGTTACTGTGTCATAGCTGTCAAACACAACACACAGTGGTACAGAGGAATGATTTGATTTGTCTGAGATTGTGGATGTGAACGAATCACATATAGTCTGAACAGTTCCCACCTTTGGCCATGGTATGCAGTGCAAAATGGCACAACCATCATAAACAACTCCACTTGGCTTGTCAAGCTCATGTACCAGTGTACTGGGATCTTTCTGAAGTATGTAGCTGGCCAACTGAGATTTAGCAGATTTCCGCATTTTGTGCCATCATCTTGGAACAAGGCAGCTGACACGGGAGCAAGTGCATATGCAAAAGTTTCTGGGACTGCTGGTCCACTGACATAGGACATTGACAACAGGTGCTGGTACAGTTCACCAGAAGAAATGTGCAAATACTCACCACTTATTTTCACACTCTTGTGCATAATTGCAAATGTGACTGCTTGCTCTGATTTCTTCATGGTAAGGCTTCCAAATGGTTGGCCTGTTAGTATATCTTGAATTCTTGTTCCAATCAACTGAACTATCTACATTGACCCTGCTGTCTGCAATAACTCCAGTAGCAATGTTCTTGAGCTCATTTGACTCATCTTCTGTGAATGGGTTGTGCTCTTGTATGTAGCCAATGAACTTCTGAAGATCCAAAAGGTTGTGTTTGATGTTACTGGGATTAATTTCTCGATGTTGTTCTGAGTAGGTACCTGTGAAGGTGTTGGTCAATGTACGAAGAGCATCAGTATACTGTGCTACCACATGTGCTGACAGTAACCACTTGGTCTTTGCAGCTTCTTTGTGTGTTATGTTTATCAGTCCCCCTGTTACGAACTGGCACTCGGGTACACAAGGGCTCTCAATCAGGACTCGAATACGGCTCGCTGCCACAACGGAAACACACGATCCCAACCCCTGAGTACTGCCAGCCGAACAAAAAACACCAATACCCTCCAGAGTTCAATCTGCTATAACGGGGTATACAAAAACTCGGTACTTGTGTTCAACAACAGACTAATAAAGAGACAGGAATTCTCTAGTCTGGTCAACAATCAAACAAAGAAGTAAGAAACAACAACACCAAAGAATAGTGTTGGCCGAAGCCGAAGTAATCCACCCTTGACTAAGAACTTAAGAAGTCCTCCACCCTCTACTTCGGATCGGCACTATTACGTTACGTTAATTAATAGTCCTTAAGCATCGAGCAAGGAATCTTCAGAAAAAAGTTAGATGCTTCTCGGATGCTCGTAAGAAGTACGTATCGGATTTTGAACAGTAATTCAATAAGCAAAAACACTGGCAATTAAATACTATTAAAGGTTTAAGTTGGCATAAGAATAATTAAAAGAACATGCAATAGTAAATGGCAAACATTAAAAAGAAGTACTCCGCAAATGCAACGGCAATAGCCTACTCGGATTGTGCTCGTGGGCCACTAATCACTAAAGTAGCCAAGCGTGCAACACATGAAATCAATAGTGCATAAACAATATCATACATAAGGAAAGCTTCAATACTATTCTGTATCTACTAATCGAGTAAAGTCTAGCTGGGGTACTGTGAGCAAAAGGTAGCAGTGACTGAGCAAAAACGGCTCGTAGCCTAGCGAAGTCCTCACAACTGTTTAAAGTATTACGTTAAAACTAACAAGTGCACTTTGAGAAATCCAGATCCCTTGTATCTGGTTTTCTCCCGGCTCCTTGACAAAGTAAAAACAAACTGTTAATAAAATACAGGGTGGTTAGGCTCTTGCCCTCACGCACTGTAAATTATTAACTCAACACAGTCAGCCGCGAAGACAACCTAGGCTTCACTGAACCGAAACGAGTGTGCAGGTTTATCGCTTAACCACTGCATCAAACAACAACTCGTAACACAGAAAAGCCTTACCCCAGTCTAGCATTACCTAGACTAGCAGAAAACAGGAATAATAATAATAACACACAGGGAAATGCATATACAAGTGCAACAAACATAAATCAATCCTATTCTAAGTTAACCCTTCCAAAATAGGCTATCTAATAGGCAAGTATCTCGTGAGAACTCAAGCGATAATACGTTGGCTGACTAGCTCTGCACCAACGGGACCATGGAAGTTAAACAGGCAGGGAAAAGAGGAGATAAGAATGTAAGGTAGTAGAGAAAGTTCACATCAGTCAGAAGAATATATATAGTTAGCAAGGGAAATGAGAAGTCGCTCTGCCTAATGAGTTCTGATGAAAAAATGGCTAGACTTCCCTTTTTATACCCGGCCCTCTAGTGAGCCCAACGTGAACTACTAAGGACCGCCCACTGACAACCATTACGTAATTTCTCTCTCTCCTCTGGGATAGACAAAGGCTCCCCTAGCACTGAGGGGAGGGGAGGGGGGAGTGCTAGTGAGTTAGGCCCACCTCCCGCCTGGCGCACCCACTGACCCCCAACTGTGGCTGTTTCTCTTCCCATCATTACAAATAAGTTTTACACACAATACTTATAACTAATGATATAAAATAGAACTCGTTGACTCAGATGAAAACAAAATACATATTCGTAATACTTATAGTACAATGGCTCACATGAACTAAGTTAGGAAACTCTACATAGACTACAGCCAAAGTTCCTGCCCTGACGATCCTAGCGAGAGTGGGGCATGACTAGGCGTTCTGTACAGCATGCTCACACTGGACATGCGTCACACCTCCCCCAAGATTTTACTTGCTCAACCCTGAGCTAAAATCTGACAAACACAGAACCCCATCAAGCCCCTCACACCCAGCGACCGCATGGCACTAAAACAAAGCTGAGTTTATCACCAAAACACATCTTATTATTAAAAACAAATATTCACAATTTATAACTCCTCCCAACAATAGCAAAAAGACACAATATCATGCTCCCAGAGCGAGCTTACAGCAGCTCAGCCGTTTGATAGTTCGTGGACTACTCAAACTCTATAGGCTATGACAAACTTATACGATTACCTATATCAAAAGAAAGAGTTTTTTATATGATTTTTATATTTTAATATGTTTTTCCCAGCTGCACTATAAGGGCAGCCTATTTTCCTCCACTCAAACCCACACACCTGTGATAGCCTACGACTGATTATCCACCCTTGATAAACAATCCGCGATCACATTGTCACATCCAGCAATATGACGGATGTCCAGGTTATACTCCTGCAACATCAAAGACCACCTGGTCAGTCTCATATTGCGATTGTGAAATTGATTCAGGAATCTCAAAGGGTGATGATCAGTGTAGATAACCACGACTGGGCCATAGGCTGGAACATACACCTCGAAGTGCCTGAGCGACAGCACAATCGCCAGTAATTCCTTTTCTATTGTAGAATAGTTCTTTTGTGCAGCATTGAACTTCTTAGAAAAGAAACTTACTGGGTGTTCCACACCTTCATTGTCTGTCTGTAGCAAGACGGCACAAGCCCCTACACCACTAGCATCTGTTGCCAGCTGAAAAGGCCTGTTAAAGTCTGGGGCCCTGAGTATCGGGTGAGTACATAGCAAATGTTTCACCAAAGTGAAAGCCTTTTCACACTCAGGTGCCCACAAAAACTTTTTGTCTTTAGATAACAAATCTGTGAGAGGTGCCAACACCGTTGAGTAACCTTTTATGAAGCGTCTGTAGTAGCCTATCATACCCAAGAATCTCATAATCTGCTTCTTGGTTGTTGGGTGCGGAAATTTATTGATAGCCTGTACCTTGTTCTGAGGAGGGCACACCTGTCCCCTTCCTACTACAAACCCAAGGTACTGCACAGTGGCTTTTACGAAGTCACACTTTGCCAAATTTACTACCAGACCTGCTTCACTAAGTTTCCGGAACAAGGTCTCAAGGTGCTCACAATGGCTCTCAAAGTCGTCATCATAAATGATTACATCGTCCAAATATACGGTGCAATTTGGAATGTCCTTTACAATTTCATTCATCAGGTTCTGAAACGTTGCTGGTGCATTCTTAAGTCCGTAAGGCATAACATTGCACCGGTAGGTACTCCCGTCCACAACAAAACCACATACCTCTTTAGCACGCTCGGACAAAGGTACTTGCCAGTAACCTTTTACTAAATCTACTTTAGACAAAAAACGAGCATTACCAATTTTGTCAACACTATCATCAACCCGAGGAAGAGGATAGGGGTTAGTTGGAGTCAAACCGTTTAACCTACGGAAATCAATACAAAAGCGTACCTTGCCATCTGGCTTAGGCTGCAGTGTTACGGGGGAAGTCCACTTAACTGGGCCTTTCTCTATCAACCCTCTACCGAGCATATACTCCAACTCATCCCTCAGAGCTGGTAGTTTTATGGGGGGCACACGGTACGGGATTGACTTAAAGAGTAGATGGTCCCCCACGTCAACATCATGCATAGCCTGAGTAGTGAGTCCTGGGTGTTCAGCAAATACAGTGGGGTATGAGCCGAACAACTGATGGATAGCATCAAACTGCGGCTCAGGCAAATGAGCTATAGCCTCATCAGCCCTTAGGCTCGAGTTCCCCGCCCACTGATCCGCTGAAACATGTTGATCCCAGCTATCCTCCTCTGAAGCTTGACTGTCCCCCTCTCCTTCTCCACCACGGCCGTAACAAGCCAACACAGGGACAGTGAGAGGCTCAGAGGGGCGCCTCACATACTCTTTAATATGGTTCATGTGACATAACTGGTTCTTTTTCCTCCTGTCTGGAGTGGCAACAAGGTAATCTAAGTCTGAAATTTGTTCTACAATTTTATAAGGTCCAGTGTACTTCGCAGGGAGGGGGTTACCAACCAAAGGCAACAAAATTAATACCTCTTGTCCTACAGTGAACTTCCGGAGCCTCACTTTGCGATCATACCTGTCCTTCATCAAAGCTTGTGATTCTGTCAAATTTCTACCTGCCATCTCCAGACTCTTAAGCATGCGGTCACGGCTTTCAAGCACATACTTTAATAATGGACAAGGCTGCACAGTCCCCTCCCAAATTTCTTTCAGCATGTCAAGGGGGCCCCTGACACGGTGTCCAAAAATCAGCTCGTTTGGACTAAATCCCAGGCTCTCACCAGGTACCTCCCGAGCAGCAAACAGTAGGCTATCCCTGCACTCCCGTGGCACCACCAACTGGTCCACTACTCCGGACCCCTTTTGCCAACTACGTTTAGGGTCTTGAAAACGCCTATAGAGGATGCCTTCTAAATAAAAAAAATCTCCTGGCTGTGCATCGCCGTCCTCGTCGAGCTCTACAGCTCCATTAGCACACGTTTGGAGCTCAGGGTCCTCTAGTTGCAACCGACATATATCTGAGGGTGCCAAGCGATCTAACTGCTCCCGGAGCAATGCATGACCTTCCCCGATACTGGGCTGCTCCCTCTGTCTCTCTCGATGTACATAACGTTGCTGTCGTGGAGACTCGTCATGCCCAGCCTCGTCCCTCTCGATGACAGGCCCAGGGGCTACTCCAGAATTAAGTAATGGTGCTAATACTGAATCACCCAGGAGAGCCGCTGAGTCAAAACTCTTAAAACCAACTCCAGCTTTAGCCTCCTCCTGTTGATCGTTCCTCCGCTGGTCTGAAGACGGAGGACTAGGCTGTGACACTTTAGCTGCCCGAGCTCGGGTGACAACACACGCCATGGGTTGTGTCTGGCACCGCTCGACCCACTCTTGCTCTTCCCTACTCACGTCGGCCGGCCTCTCGGCAACGACTAAGGGTAGAACCTCAGAAGCGGGCATTGCAAAGTCGTTGCCGAGAAGAAGGTCGACGCCCTCCACTGGCAGTTTCTCCACAATCCCGACATCCAATTCACGTGTCACACCATCCACCTCCAACTCCAACCGCACCAGCGGGTATGACCGAGTTGCATTAATACCCTGCACCACTACCACCCGAGCCGCATTTATAGGGTAGCCAGTCAAGTTTTTCATCAGAGTCTGGGAAGCACCTGTATCACGCAAGACCTCTACTCCATGCTTGCGCCCTGCCCACATCACGCAACCCCACCCTCTATGGTCGCAAAAAACATCCTGAGCAGGGTTCGAGCCTCCCAGGTGCTTCTGCATTGGCTGTGCCTCAGCCTCTGACGAACTGCCCCGGGCAAACTCAGATGACTTCGGAGACACACCAATGTTGCAGGCCAAAGACACAGCTGCTGTAGGTGGTTTGCTAGGACAGACTCTTGCAAAGTGCCCCTTTTTATGACAATGATAACACTCCAACTCCCCTTTGGGCTTCCCTTGGTACTGGGAAGGGCCCGGCCCCTTCTTAAATGGGACGGTGCTAGTCTTGTGGTCAGTCTTGGTATCATGGCTCTTGTACTTGGTTGCATAAGGTATATCACTAACTCGGGGGGGGGGGGCGTCACGCCCCTTGTTACCTGCCTCGCTACGCTGGGCAGACCCGCACCCACGAATTAGTGATAGCCGGAGGTCAGCCATCTCAGCTGCCTCCTGTAGAGTTTTTGGGTTCTTTTCTTTAATAGTTAAAGTCATTTCTGCACCAGTACACTTATAAAACTGCTCGAGCAGAAACAGCTCAGTCAACTGTTCTGCCTTCTTAGCTTTCTCAGAACGTGTCCAGTTTTTAAGTGCATCTTTTAAGTCCCGGGCATGTTCAAGAAAGGTCGCCTCCCTAGTCTTTGTAACACCCCGAAACTTCAATCGATATGTTTCCGGTTGCAACTCGTATGCCCGTAGGACAGCTCTCTTCAATTCTGGGTAGTCAATGCAAGACTCTAAAGGCAGTGCATCATAAGCCTTCAGACCCTTACCCGTAAGTCTTGAGGAGACTAGAGCTGCCCACTTTTCTTCAGGCCAATTATGCTCCCTACACTTCTTCTCAAAACGATTAAAAAATTCTGTGACTTCAGTTTCACTAAATACCGGCACTAATTTGACTAAGTGGGCTAAGGACTGTTCTCTTACTTGGCCCTCACGGCCCATCCGAGTCCCTGTCGACTCTGCACGAGTCTTATCTAAATCTAATTTAGCACAATATTTCTCTGAGTCGTACCTAAGCTCAGCCTCATGCCTCCTGGTCTCATCCTCTTGCCTCCTGGTCTCATCCTCTTGCCTCCTAACCTCAATCTCATGCCTCCTAGTCTCATTCTCCTGCTTCCTAGCCTCAATCTTAGCAAGCTCAAGTCTAAATACCATATCTGGAGACAGGCAGGAAGAGGGAGCTGCCACTACTGAAGGAGGGGGGGCAAAAACTGGGGAACCACCATGTGCACCACCCGAGGGCACTCCAATCTGCCAATTCTCATCCCTCTGTAGGAGAGTGCTAACCTCCGGTAACTGAGTGGACGGCACTGTGGGAGTCGAGTGAGAGGGGATCTGGGGAGGAACCCCCCCAAACGCCCTCTCCTCCGAAACCCCATGTCGCCCACGCAACACCCAGGAAATCAGCTCCCCCTTGGACATCCCTACTACATTGGAAATGCCCAAAACCTTGGCTATCAGGTGCAAGCCACAAACATCCACCCCAGTCAGCCTCTCCTCCGTCACGTGGTACCGCTTACTCACAAAAACTCTAGCATCCTCCTCACTGGTTACTAACGGCCCACCTTCAAATGGCATCTCTCGCTCATCGTCAGTGCTAATGCACGACATACTGAAGTCCACAAAAAAAATCTCGAGACAAAAGTGTTAAACTTCCTATGCAAGCACTAATTACTAAATTAACTGGAGTCTCTTAAATGCTTTACTAATTGCCATACAAAAAAAATATTCTTCAATATGCACGCTAAAATACAAACAAACAAATGTTGTACAACTCTGCAAAAATTTATACTGTTCACAAAATCCTAAGCAAGGTCGCCATTTGTTACGAACTGGCACTCGGGTACACAAGGGCTCTCAATCAGGACTCGAATACGGCTCGCTGCCACAACGGAAACACACGATCCCAACCCCTGAGTACTGCCAGCCGAACAAAAAACACCAATACCCTCCAGAGTTCAATCTGCTATAACGGGGTATACAAGAACTCGGTACTAGTGTTCAACAACAGACTAATAAAGAGACAGGAATTCTCTAGTCTGGTCAACAATCAAACAAAGAAGTAAGAAACAACAACACCAAAGAATAGTGTTGGCCGAAGCCGAAGTAATCCACCCTTGACTAAGAACTTAAGAAGTCCTCCGCCCTCTACTTCGGATCGGCACTATTACGTTACGTTAATTAATAGTCCTTAAGCATCGAGCAAGGAATCTTCTGAAAAAAGTTAGATGCTTCTCGGATGCTCATAAGAAGTACGTATCGGATTTTGAACAGTAATTCAATAAGCAAAAACACTGGCAATTAAATACTATTAAAGGTTTAAGTTGGCATAAGAATAATTAAAAGAACATGCAATAGTAAATGGCAAACATTAAAAAGAAGTACTCCGCAAATGCAACGGCAATAGCCTACTCGGATTGTGCTCGTGGGCCACTAATCACTAAAGCAGCCAAGCGTGCAACACATGAAATCAATAGTGCATAAACAATATCATACATAAGGAAAGCTTCAATACTATTCTGTATCTACTAATCGAGTAAAGTCTAGCTGGGGTACTGTGGGCAAAAGGTAGCAGTGACTGAGCAAAAACGGCTCGTAGCCTAGCGAAGTCCTCACAACTGTTTAAAGTATTATGTTAAAACTAACAAGTGCACTTTGAGAAATCCAGATCCCTTGTATCTGGTTTTCTCCCGGCTCCTTGACAAAGTAAAAACAAACTGTTAATAAAATACAGGGTGGTTAGGCTCTTGCCCTCACGCACTGTAAATTATTAACTCAACACAGTCAGCCGCGAAGACAACCTAGGCTTCACTGAACCGAAACGAGTATGCAGGTTTATCGCTTAACCACTGCATCAAACAACAACTCGTAACACAGAAAAGCCTTACCCCAGTCTAGCATTACCTAGACTAGCAGAAAACAGGAATAATAATAATAACACACAGGGAAATGCATATACAAGTGCAACAATTCTATTCTAAGTTAACCCTTCCAAAATAGGCTATCTAATAGGCAAGTATCTCGTGAGAACTCAAGCGATAATACGTTGGCTGACTAGCTCTGCACCAACGGGACCATGGAAGTTAAACAGGCAGGGAAAAGAGGAGATAAGAATGTAAGGTAGTAGAGAAAGTTCACATCAGTCAGAAGAATATATATAGTTAGCAAGGGAAATGAGAAGTCGCTCTGCCTAATGAGTTCTGATGAAAAAATGGCTAGACTTCCCTTTTTATACCCGGCCCTCTAGTGAGCCCAACGTGAACTACTAAGGACCGCCCACTGACAACCATTACGTAATTTCTCTCTCTCCTCTGGGATAGACAAAGGCTCCCCTAGCACTGAGGGGAGGGGGGAGGGGGGAGTGCTAGTGAGTTAGGCCCACCTCCCGCCTGGCGTACCCACTGACCCCCAACTGTGGCTGTTTCTCTTCCCATCATTACAAATAAGTTTTACACACAATACTTTTAACTAATGATATAAAATAGAACTCGTTGACTCAGATGAATACAAAATACATATTCATAATACTTATAGTACAATGGCTCACATGAACTAAGTTAGGAAACTCTACATAGACTACAGCCAAAGTTCCTGCCCTGACGATCCTAGCGAGAGTGGGGCATGACTAGGCGTTCTGTACAGCATGCTCACACTGGACATGCGTCACACCCCTTGTGTCTTTCCTGCTCGCATCAGAGACTGCTCTATTGTCATATCTGTCCACGTTCCACTCCAGAAGAGCTTCTGATTCCTTCTCACAGTGAACAGTCCATCTTCCATGTTTAATGTTTGAGAAAAGCCGAATTAATAGAAATGGAGGTGGAGTTTTATTTTTTATCAAAGAAAGTCTTAACCCGACCCTCTTGTCAAAATCTCAAATTGTGAACGTCGACACATCGTTTGTGCTAATAAAGAATAATAAAGGAACAAAAATAATACTTGCACTAATATACAGCCCTCCAGCTCAATCAGTGCAAACTGACCAAGACATTTATGAGCAAATTGCAGACTTAAGTAACTCGCAAGATACCATAAATTTTGGCGACTTCAATTTACCTGTGACCAAGCGAGGAGATAGTATTACTTCACACTCTAGACTTTATTCGCCTAGCAGACACCCGATTAGGATTATAAGCTCTTATGTTATGTATGCAGCATTTTTATTCACGTTGATTGTAAGCCTTGGTTGTTGTTGAGTTGCACAACCCGAGCAGGCTTTTGCGTTGCCTGAGGAAGTACTTCTTTTGTTGTTGGAGATAATACTATTGTGCATTTATCGTTATTCCCGTGCCAGTTAACACTGTATGTCCCTACACTTGTCATATCTTGTTCCTGCTCTATATAACAGTTCAAACTCCGATTCGATCATCTTAAGCAGCATCAGACTTTCTTCAGAAGATTCCTGTTCGATGCTTTAGGACTTTCATTCACTTTCTTTAATATAGGAATGACAGTTTATTATTGTTTAGAGTAACTTTAATTATACCTTCTTCTTGTTTGCATTAAATCATTATAGTGATTTAATTAAGCTCTCTATCTTTTTCCTTGTATACATTATGAACGTAATTGTATGTTGTTGTGATCAGGCTGTATCAGAGATCATCAGCCTGTAGTAGTAGTGCATTTATACCGAGTTAGAGGATACCCCGCTATCGCAGATTTAACTCTGGAGGGTATAGGTGTTTTTGTGCGCCGGCATTATAAGTTCGAGGGTTGGATCTAGTGTTACCGTTGTGGCTGTGTGCCTTTCTAGTCCAATGATTAAGAGCCCTTGTTTTATACGAGTCCCGGTCGTAACAACAGACCAACTGAGAGGAGCAAGGGAGATATAACAATTGGTTTCCAGCAGCTTGCATAATAATATGACACAACGAAATCTGTAGCAATTACTTCTTTTGTTTAGCAGTCGGTTCTTGATTCATTTAACATACTTGTTATGAGCTGCCACAAGACGTTTGGCACACAGATTTCAAGCCTTGCAATGTCTATATCATGAGTTGAGGGATACACAGCTGGGTTTTGTTGGAGGCCTTTCAGGCATGTCTTGAGAGTTGGCCCACTCTCCTTTGACCAATTTAAAATGTTCATCATCTTCTTGAGAAAAAATGTAGTTATCATGAAGAATAGATGCAGCTTTCGCTTTTAAACTAAGAACATTATTTTTACCATCAATTTCAGCCACAGTAAGTCTCTCCCAAAAATATTCACACAACTTCCTCTTTACGTGTCCAGTACTGTATGCTGGCACATCTGATGGAAGATAAGTGGCTAATTGAGCTCGCAGATCATTCAATGTAAACTGACAGTCCTGTTGTTCATCCTCTTCAAGCCATTCACATAACTTCAGAAAACCTTTCTCATTCTGTGTCAAGATTCCTAATGTTTGCTGATTTTGATTGTGTAACACATTTTGTTTTCAAATTTTGTTGCATACATGCCTGATGATACTTTGCTTCAACTGCTCTGAGATCCCCAGCAAAGAACATGCGTGCTTTGATGTCAATTGCCAGACTGTCGATTCTTTTTTCACATTCAGCCAAAATGGTTTTCTGTATAACGCTTTCACGATAATCCTTTGAAACAACCTCAATGTTTGAAATATGTGAATAACGATCTGGATGTCGATGCACATTCTCAGGATCCAACTCTTCAGTGGATAATTATGACACAGTGTGTTGGATAATCATATGGAGTGCTACTTGAACGCAATTTGGGCAGTGAATCTGAAGAGTCAGTAGAACTCTTTTGTGCTCTTGCAACATTATTTTCTGCTGTGTAAGTCTTATAGCACTTCTCATGCACAAAATAGTTTTCCGTAGATAAATGGTTTTCGTGTATTTCGTATGCCCGAAGTTTCGAAACACTTTTGAGTTTGTCAAGTCCTTTTGGTCCAAGCTTTCTACAACTATTACTACCACCACCATCACCTTCACCACACACAACACAAACCACCATGCTTGCCATCTTCTTTAGTCATCAGCATTCCTCGCATCTAGTACCTGCAACATGAAAAAACACACTTCAATATACTGTACAGTAGAGAAGAGTCTGAAATAACATGTACAAATTAAGCTTAACCCTCCTGGCCCAGGCAGGCTCTCAAAATGACAGTGTGGGCTACCCGGGCGATCTGGCCGAAAAACGTCTAGGCCTAGGCTATCGTATTTTTGTTTAGTTTAACTGCTAGAAATTTCCCACGCATCTATAAATGTAGTGCGGTTTCCAATCTGTAGACTGGCATTGAGTAGAGCTCTCTATGTCAACTGGTTCAGTTGTGATGACGATTTCAGTGGAGAGCACTTGCAGGCGATGTTAGCAATATAACGATCTTTTCACTACTGAAACAATGACATACAGACATACAATAACAAACGAGTCTTCTCTTTCTTGTTTTCGGAGGTGCGGTGACTTAACGATCGGCTTTGTTTACATGCGTCGGACGCACGGCGTTCAGACCAAGCTGAATAGGCTTTCAAGCTTACAGATTTTAAAATGACACCCGGGCTCCTGCCCTTAATTCGTGGTGTCATTTTAAAATGACAACTGGGCCAGGAGGGTTAAACTTTCAAATAATGTTCTCAGTGTGTCCAGTGACCATGAAAATATGGGTGTGGACAGTTTATTTTTGTGTCTACCATGAATAGTTTGAAAGATATCGACAACAATTTCTATTTCGGTAATGGCAGCCTTTGACCCCCCAAAAAACAGGTTTCCCCATGGTTGATTTTAGTTGTAATTGTTTTGGGAGATCCTGACAATGATTTTGACATAATGAAGTGAAAAAATGGTTATTGGCTAAAATGTCCCGGTTGGCCATTTTTTCTGTCAATTTTTACTGGCCTATAAACGATTGCCCTGAACATTTAAGCCAATTTTTTATAGACGCTATGTCGACGACACATTTCTTCTCTTCAAGAATGCTGATCATGTACTTTTATTTTTAGACTACCTCAACTCAAAACATGTAAACATCAAATACACTTATGAAGTAGTATATAATAATTCACTCTCATTTCTGGACGTTAAGATTCAACTAGATAATAACATGTTCGAAACTTCAGTCTTCAGAAGTCTACATTCACGGGTTTGTCCACCAAGTTCACTTATTTTATCCCAATTAATATTAAACGTAATTAAGTAAAACCATTAACTTTTAGAGTGTATCACTATCATATTTGCTCCAACTACTTTAAATTTGATGAAGAACTTGCATTCATAAAGAAAATGCTATTTAATAATGGATTCCCCAGGAACTTTGTTGAACCTTACAGTATATTGGCAAAACTATTAATAAATTACTAAATAACCCTACCCAAGTTAATGAATCAGTTGCTAAAGTAATCATATATTTTCTTATAAGGAGAGTCTGCTGGTCCTGTGTCAGCGGGGTCAGTCAACTTAAAGTTCCTAGTTTCAATCTCGCTCCTTGGATTGGTTCCCGGCCTTCATGTGACTTAATTACTTTAGTAGGAGATTCATAATTAATTCTAGGTTCGTTAAAAGCCTCATTTTCTAGTATTATATATCTTGGTTCTTCCTCCTTACTACTTGGGATATCATTGAAATATCCATTAGTATTTGAAACTCCGGTCTCTTGGTCCATGGATTGATCGAGGTTAACCGATTCTCTGTTTTTTCTCTCCCAGTCTGTCACAATTGTCTTTGGTTTCTCCCGACTCTTCAAGTTCTGATTCCGATTCTAACTCGTCCTTTCTCCTACTACAGGACTGCCAAAGCAGGGAAGTTCCAGTATGACCATTCCTCAGGGACGAATCTTCAGTACCAGGAGGGGTCGAATAGTCTTTCCTATTCTCTGCCCAACATTCTGGGTCTCCCTCACTTTCTTCTTCACTACTCCATTCACTCATATCTGGGGGTAAGATTCCCTTGTGCCGTTTAGTATGGCGGATATGTGCGGCAGACACAATATCCCCATTATGTAAATACCAGACCTGTTTTTTTTTGTTTTTTTGTTTTTTTGTTTTTTTTATTCTATATTCCAACTTACTTCCTCTCGGGCATAGGCTGAGAGCCTTAACATTCACCGCTTTACAATGAACAGTGAAGCCCGTGAGGTCTTGTTCCAGTCTAGGGAGTGAGACATGTGAAGCACGTAGAGTACAACGAGCACCTGCCATCTTGCCTTCACATGAGGCACGGTGCTCACTCATGGCCCGAAACGACCCCATCTCTGAAGCCACCTCGTTCCCGTGCTTCACTGTCTCACCCCCTACACTCGGACTCTCACACTTACACACACACAACGCCACCTGTTGAGCAGATAACTCACCATTATGTATGTTCCATTAATCTCAAGAGCTCGGAAAGGACCCTTGTAATTCTTCTCTAATTTACCTGCCCAAGTAGGATCATGTCTCTTGGCCAGAATATACTCCTCTCAGTAATATGAATTCGTCAGAGAAGGTTTCTTGGGTGGTTGCCGTTGCGTTATCTGGATATGAACTCTTTCTCCTTGATTTTTGAGGTACTGTTCTGGTCGAAAATAGGTGGTGCGGTTGGTAGCATAAGGTAGGAGTCGTTCTTGGGGCAGTAAGATGGCGGGAGGATTGAAGGGGGTGAACGAAGCTCTCTCCCTGTGTATCATCCTTCTCAACATCCAGAGGGGCTGTGTCGATATACAGGTGCAGAGGGGACTGGCAGTGTACCAGGTCAACACTATAGACCAGTCAAAGTAGGGCTGGACTTAGAACAAATTGCAATAGAAGGTTTTTTGGCTTTAACTTGTTTATTAGGTCCCTCTGATGAACATATAAAAAGTCTCCAACTTTTGGACACCGGGAAAGTGGTTAATTTGCATAAATTCAAGATGGCCGCCGTCCAAAGCTTCAATTTACAGATAACTTTTTTCTGGTTGCTCCTAGACCCTATAAATGTATTACAAACAACGTTTTTTGGCTTTAACTTGTTTATTAGGTCCCTCTGATGAACATATAAAAAGTCTCCAACTTTTGGACACCTGGAAAGTGGTTAATTTACAGCCAAAAAACCTTACAGCCAAAAAACCTTCTATTGCAATTTGTTCTAGGTCAAGCCCTACCTTATCTGGACATACTGTGGAAAACGTCATGGTTGCTTCGACCAAAACGACCAGGCTGGTCCGGCTTAATGCAGAGTGTGTGCCATGGACCACACCCAGGGAAATCATCCGTCCATTTCTTGCCCATGATTGACATGGACCCTACGGACATGAGTTGTATTTACTCAACACTTCACTTCGTTGCTGCGGAAAGCCATCGCCTGGGAACGACGCCAATGCTGACATTCGACCAACCGCTTTATTGGAAAGCGAAGACGATCATTGTTCATGAGAAGGAAGGAAGCGAACTGAAACCCATTGTTTTGAACCTTGGTGGCTTTCACTCTGTGATGAGCTTTTTGGGATGCATGGGCCATGTTATGGAAGCATCTGGGCTTAAGGAGGTTTTGGAACTTATATACGCTGAAAATGTTGTGACCCAAATGCTGAGTGGGAAAGCCTATGCACGAGCAATCAGAGGCCACTTCTTGGTTGACACAGCCTTGAGTTCGATTGTGTTAGGCAGGGCATACGGTGTCAACCTCTCAATGGTAGATGAGGAAAGTGACGCATGCAAGGACTTCCAGGAGGCTGCAGATCTTTTGGATAAGCTGTTGCGTGAAGACGTTTCACCGGATGAAGTCTGCAGTAAAGACGTTTTCAACAGAATTTCTGAAAAACTTAAAGCTGAGAAGAGCTCCTTAGCAGAGCATAAGATGGGAAAGCTATGGATTCAATACATGGACATGATTGACCTGCTGCGTCGCTTCCTGAGGGCACTGAGAATGGGCGATTTCCTACTGTACCTCGGAACACTCCAGGAGATGTTGCCGTACTTTGCAGCGTGTGGTCATAACAATTATGCCAAGTCAGCCCATGTGTACATTCAAGACATGATTGAACTTGAGCAGCTCAACCCTTACATGTTCTGTCAATTGAACTCCGGTCTATTTGTGATCCGCCGAAGTGATCGGCTGTGGGCAGGACTGCCAAGCGACTTGGTTATAGAGCAGGTTTTGATGCGCTCTTTGAAAACGAATGGTGGATTGACACGTGGTAGGGGCATGGAGGAAACGCAACGCCTGCGCTGGTTACTTGCTATGCCAGCCTGCGCTGAGGTGAGTGAAGTTATGCAAGAACTGACAGGGAAGCATTTCCACACCTCTGAGCAGCACAAAGAAATGACTGAAGCAAGGCGTGAACGAGATAGGAAGGACACAGAGAAGGTTCTCGCATTCTTCAAGGATTATGATCCATTTCAAGAATCAAATGAACTCAGGAATATTGCCAACGGTGTGACAGGACCAGCCTCGGCCAATCCTCATTTACTGTATGAGGTTGGTATGAACATTGTGCAGAAGATGGAAGGTAGCAATGCTTTTGACTTTTCATTTAGGAAGAAAGATCAAGTTGAGTCGTTGGGTGCAAAGGTTACAATCAGTGCTGAAAAAGTACCAATCGACCCACAGCTCCTTTTCCAGAGGCTCCTCATCTTTGCTAATAACAGGGACTTAGGTGTTGAAGAGGTCTTTGCGTATGAGTTGTCTAGCTACCCTACTGCTCTGTTCGATAAGTGGGGGAGGCTCAGGGAAGCCAATAAACCACAGCTAGGAGATGAGATAGCTGCTGTTGTTCCCAAGTCGTCATTGGAATCATTTGAGGAAGAAAGGACTGTGACCCATGTTCTGGATGGTGGTTCCTTATTGCAAAGGATTCCATGGAAGAAGGGTGACACATTTGAGGACATTGCAAGCATGTACATGAAGCATGTTTCCAAAAACTTTCTCAACCCGGTGGTTGTATTCGACGGTTATAAATCAGGACCTACTACCAAGGACATGACACACAATCGACGATCAAAAGGAGTCTTTGGTCAAAAGGTGATGTTCACTCCAACCATGCCCCTTCGGTCAAAAAAGGAAAACTTCTTGTCAAACTCGGACAATAAGCAAAACTTCATTGACTTATTGTGTGAAACATTCAAGGCAAATGGAATTGACTGTGTCAATGCGCCAGCAGATGCAGATGTCATGATTGCGAAGAAGGGAATTGAGCATGCAAGGGAAACCGTGACATATGTGATAGGTGAGGACACAGACTTGTTGGTGCTGTTGTGTCATTATGCGGAACGAGGGATGAATGATTTGTACTTCAAGTCGAGCAAGGAAGGTGGGAAATGTTGGCATATTAACTCAGTAGCAGAAGCTCTCGGTGAAAGCATCTGTCGTGTCCTGCCAGTTGTCCATGCACTCTGTGGATGTGACACAACCTCACGACTGTATGGTATTGGTAAAGGGGCTGCCTTGAGGAAAGTGAGGGAAGACAACGGTTTCTTGAAATGTATAGAAGCATTCTGTTGCCAAAGTGGAAGTAAAGACGCGATATCATCAGCTGGTGAAAAGGCCTTGGTTTATTTGTACGGGGGAAAAGGAAATGACACCCTTGACGGACTGCGAAAGACAAAGTTTTGCAACAAGGTGGCAAAAAGTTCAACTACCGTTGAAGTTCACAGCCTTCCCCCAACAACCGATGCAGCCAAATACCACTCGTTCCGAGTTTATTGTCAGGTCCAGGAATGGATGGGGAACTGTGTGGACCCCGAGAAATGGGGCTGGTGTCTGCGGAAGGGACAGCTTGAACCGAAGACGATGGATTCGCCAGTGGCTCCTGATTCACTACTGAAATTGGTCAGATGTCAGTGTAAGGGCAACTGTGACACTCAACGCTGTAGTTGCAAACGGAATGAGCTTGAATGTTCCAGTGCATGTGGTCAATGTAAAGGACTCTGTCAAAATAGCAACTTTGATGCAAGCACCGATGATCCAAGTGAATACGAACTCCTATCATGAATTACATAATTGGCTCTGAATGACGTCATACTACGTCATGGTTTTTTTTTTTTTTTTATAAAAAAGAGGGACAACAGGTCAAAAAACCCATACAAGCACAAAGTGCCTGTGTCACCCCTTGTGAAAGAGACAGTTCAGCCTGTCTGTAAGGTTTTTCGGCTGTAAATTAACCACTTTCCAGGTGTCCAAAAGTTGGAGACTTTTTATATGTTCATCAGAGGGACCTAATAAACAAGTTAAAGCCAAAAAACGTTGTTTGTAATACATTTATAGGGTCTAGGAGCAACCAGAAAAAAGTTATCTGTAAATTGAAGCTTTGGACGGCGGCCATCTTGAATTTATGCAAATTAACCACTTTCCCAGTGTCCAAAAGTTGGAGACTTTTTATATGTTCATCAGAGGGACCTAATAAACAAGTTAAAGCCAAAGAACCTTCTATTGCAATTTGTTCTAGGTCCAGTTAAGTGATTGCTAGATTTACTGGACTACTAAGCAAGTATTGAGGGACCTCATCACACAAAAATCACACACAAATGAAATTTCTGTCACCATTCCTGCCTGGGCAGCTACATATATCGGGGAAACCGCAGCGTCTTAGCAAACATTCTGGCACAACCTCACTACATCACCTATGGTGCTACACTCTAATAAGCTGTGGAGATAAAGAGACCAATCCAGGCCCCATCTCAACATTGAAGAAACCTCACCACAAATCAAGTAAGGCAGACACCGACATTTCAACAGTCCCTAGCAGAAAAATTAATTATAACAAACTGGCACCAGAACCTCCCCTCTCGCTCACACACACAAGCCAGGCCGCCAGCCAGCCACCACCCTACCGACAAAACAGTACCCTCAACGGTACCATCACTACCACAGATATCGGCGACCCAAGTAGCTCAACATAACCAGAACAACTAAAAAAGCAGGTAACACTCGCAAACACATCACCAGTGAAGTAGCAACAACGGCCAAGGAAAACAACAACAGAAAACAACCACAACGGTGCCACCGCGGGGAGATACAGGTAGGGGTGGGGGAGTGTCAAGTACAAGGAGTAGACACAAGGAGCAACCTGTCCCCTGCCCTCGCTCACATGCCGGCACCACTCAGCTGATCGGCCTGGGCCAAACCACACCTCCTGACGTACGATAAACAGTAAGAGGAAATTATGTATAGTCTGTACTATTGGATTCAACAATAGGAGTACATTTTTACAATGTATTACAGTTGCAATGAAATTGTACATAGCCAATGTACTTACGTTAACAGTAGAAACGAAGTTGAATGTGTTAAATGTGGGACATTAGCTGTACGTAATCAGACAAACATTTGTGATATATGTGAATCACCCATAACACGACAACAGAGAATCCAAAACTGTGTTAAGTGTAAAACTGTAGCTCACATGAAGTGCATTTATAAGAAGACCGGCAGTAAAGAACATGACTTTTTAAGCAATAAGTGTGCATTGCATTTATTACTGAATGTTAATGTAAATGAACCAAATAACAACTCAGAATCCAGCCAGGACACATTCAAAGATAATATAGAGTTTTCACCAACAAAGGGCTCTATCTTATCCACATCAACGCCAGATCAATGTATCATAAATTGTCAGAAATAAACTTGTTAGCTAATAAGGCCAAAGCTTCAATAATTGCAATTACAGAAACCTGGCTGGACTCGCGAGTATAAACGATGGTGAAATAAACATTCAAGGTTTCAATATGGTTCGTAATGATCGTAATATACAAGGGGAATGAGTATGTCTGTATGTAAAAAACAACCTCACACACACAATTAGGAACGACCTCCATGTAGAAAACCACGAAGCTCTTTGGATTGACTTACACCTGCCTAGGACAAAACCCATCACAATTGGAGTGTGCTATAGGCCACCAGACGACACACAATGCTTAACAAAATTTGAACGAACTTTGTCATTACTAGACCCCCGTAATGAATCTATTATACTAGGGGATTTTAACTTGTGTTATTACAAACAACTAAATAATAGGCTTGTGCGAGAATATAGGCACATACTGACAATGCACAATCACTAACAACTCATCACAGCCCCCACACGTATCTCTGATAACACTGCTACAATATTAGACCATGTAAATTGTAACAGAGAGGACAAAATATCACAATCAGGGGTTATATAAACGGGGATTAGTGATCTCTTCGTCACATATTGTACATGTGAGGAGGTGTGGTGGAGTGGTCATGCCACTGGATTGGTAATCCAATGGACCCGGGTTCAAATACCGATATGTCAATGGGAAGATATTATTGGGATTGAATTTGTGCTGTACCTAGTATCAGTGCATTACCACAAAGCCCACCGAAATGCCAAAAAAATACCCTCGTTGTTCCCTGATAAATAACACTGTATGAATATTCCCATATTCAAAATATGTTACAGGGGGACAATGCCTAGTGAGTTCACTGCTCAATAGGTGGCGTTCTGAGAGTGAGGGTCTGAGTCTGGAGGGTGAGACGGTGAAGCACTTGAGCGAAGCAACCGGCCGCTTCAGAGATGGAGCTGCTTCGAGCCATGATGGATGCTTCACATGTCTCACTCCCCAGACTGGAACAAGACCTCACGGGCTTCACCGTGTTGGGCGGTGGAATGTACAGGCTCTCAGCCTATGCCCGAGAGGGAGTAGTTGGAATATAGAAAAAAAAAAAAAAAAAAAAACGTAAAACTCCAAAATATTTACCCTAGGCCTAGAGAATCACAAGGTCATTAGAACAAGGTCACTCAGAAACTACAACAAAGAAACTTTTTTGGAAATTTTATGGAATACAGATTGGTTTCCCGTGTTTGGAAATACAAACGTTAATGACACATGGGTTGGCTTCAGAACCATCATCACTAAAGACCGGAAGTTATGGCACTAAAAAACACTAAAATAGGCAGGCAAAAAGGCATTTATAAATGATAGAAAAGACAAAAAAAAGACATGTATTGATGAAAAAGGCATTAAAAAGGCATTTATTTTCTGTAATAATATATAGTGAAAATGCTAAAATCAAGCTGTAATAGGGTAAAAAGGGTAAAAATTACCAAAGTAACATTGACATTAATACACTTTCTACATTTTCCCTGATTGCACATAATTACAAGCATTTTTGTCATATTGTCAGGCACTAAATTGTGCCGTTTGTCGGAGAGAGGCCAACTTGGGCCAGGTTGCCATCTGGCAACAGCAACAAGCACCAATAGTTTACACTGAAAAATACAAAAAAAGGTAAACAAGGCATTATAGTGATGAAATCGACAAAAAAGGCACAAAAAGGCTCTGAAAACACAAAATAGGCATACTAGGCACTAAATCAGTAAAAAAGGCATTGCAGTGATGAATTCTCCAAAAAAGGCACAAAAAGGCACTTATGGCATTTATGGCAAAATCCGGTCTTTAATCATCACAAACATCCTAAACGAAATAGCTCCTCTGAAAAACATACAAATTAAAGCAAGATCAGACCCATGGATCAACAATGACATACTACGCCATCTGGAACATAGAAACAAACTGTTAAAAAGGCTAGTGAAACATAGACAGGATCAAGGTCTAAAACATGAGTTCAACAGGGCTAGGAATAAACTATGTAGGAAAATTAAATCAGCGGAATTTAATTATTTCCACAGTAAGGCAGAGGAATATCAGAGTAACCCCAAAACACTATGGAGGCTCTTAAAACAACGGGCTACAGCAACAAGGCAAGGGATTCATCTAACACTAATATTGCTCTCAAAATTAATGATCAGGTTTGCCATGATAAACTACAAATTTCAACCTACTTCAACTCCTTCTTCACCTCCATAGCAAACACACTAGCACAGAACCTACCGCAACCTCAATAAATACACCACAACAACTGCCACCTTTCAACATTTCTGCAGGGATAAAGGCATACACCCGAACACTTTTGGATTGCAAAATGTTAAACCAAAATACACATTTGAGGAGCTCTCTAACCTAAATGTACATAAAAGCACAGGACTAGATTAAATTCCTGCCAAATTTCTACGAGATGGAACCATTGGTATAGCAGGTCCCCTAACCCACATCATCTATCTATCTATCTATCTATTGCCTGACGCCGTGATCCCCGAAGGGGTGGCCACGAACGAACCGCCCCCATGCACCTCTGTCCCCAGTCAGTCGACGCCCCTCCCCCCAACCAGCACCGCCTTCGTTCATGTAGTTCCTCACTCCATCCTTCCACCTCATATTCGGTCTACCTCTCCCCCTCTGTCCCTCCACCTCGCTCTCGTACACCCTCTTAGTCATTCTCTCGCTTTCCATACGTTCCATATGGCCGAACCATCTCAAGTTGTTCCTTTTCACACTTTCCAGCACATCTACCTCCACACCACACCTCCTTCTTACTTCCTCATTAGTCTGTCTATCCCTCCATGTAACTCCGCACGCACTCCTTAAGTAATTCATTTCCACTGCTCTCACTCTTGGTCTGAGTCTCTCAACCAACGTCCATGCTTCGCTTCCGTAAGTCAGTGTCGGGATTACCACTCTGTCATGCAAGGACTTCTTCACTTCCATACTGACCACCCTATTTCTTGTTACTGCTTTTAGCGTTCCTACAACCCTCTTCCCCTGTTGTACCCTCTCCCGCACCTCTTCATCCATAGTCCCATCTTTACTCAACACACTGCCCAGATACTTAAAAGAGTTGACGATCTCCATAGCCTGACCGTTCAGCTTCACCTCACACTCTGTGACTTCACCCCTTTCGAAGACCATAACCTTGCTCTTCCCCGTATTTACCTTCAAATTCCGTTTTTCGCACACTGTTCCAAACTCATTTACCAGACCCTGCAACTCCCATTCATTATCACTCATCAGAACTGTATCATCCGCAAACAGCAGTATAGGTAGCTTCCACTCAATTCCCTCCCTTTTCAGCAATACACCAACATCCACTGCTCTTGATAGTATTTCTTTCATAACTCCATCCATATATACAGTAAACAACCATGGGGACATCACACACCCCTGTTTCAAACCAACATTCAGGTCAAAGAACTCGCTCTGCTCACTCTCCACACGTACTGCCGCCTTTGCACCCTCATCACCCACATCATCAACCTGTCAATTAACACCAACACTGTACCTGCTGAACTGAAGGAAGCTATTGTAACCCCTCTATTCAAGAAAGGAAATAAATTATTATGTATTGTATCAAAGATCCTTGAAAGAGCGGTATACACCCAAATTGAACACTACCTCAAAACAAATTATCTATTTTATAAGTTTCAATCAGGTTTCAGAGGCATGTACTCGACAGACTCCTGTCTCATCCACTTAACAGATCACATTCGTAAAGAAATATCTAAAGGTATCTACACCGGTATGGTTATTCTTGACCTACAAAAAGCGTTTGAGACAGTAGACCATAATATCCTATGTAATAAACTACAAACAATGGGCAATGGGTCAGTGAACTGGTTTAAATCTTATCCTAGTGGTAGAACACAAAGAGTCAACATCGATGATAATCTTTCTGATCCTATGCCAATTAACTGTGGGGTCCCGCAGGCAAGCATCCTTGGTCCCTTACTCTTTCTCTGTTATGTGAACGACATGGAACTGAGCGTATCGTGTAAATTATTACTGTATGCTGACGACAGTGTCCTTCTGGTTTCTGGAAAAGATCCAATAAGTATTGCCGCCTCACTTAACAAAGAACTAGAATCGTGTAGTGATTGGCTATTGGACAATAGACTATCTCTTCACCTGGGCAAGACAGAAACCATCTTATGAGGAACAAAAAACAATTTGAAAGACATTGAGGGCTTCTCGGTCAACTGTAATGATATTCCCGTAACAACAGTGTCACAGTGAAATATCTCGGACTAAAACTGGACTCGACTGTCAGGTGAAACAATCTTGGAATCGATACTGAGAAAATGTAGAGCCATATTAACCCTCTCCGACATATGACGCGATTTTGAGCCTATTGGGGATACTTATAGCCTTTGTCACCATCAGGGGTATTAAAAAACCTTTAGTTTAGTTACTTCAATCTCGCAGTTGTCTTTGAGTTAGCTGTGGGCAGAAAACTAATTTTGTAGAGGAAATTATAAGAGTGAGAGAACTCTATTTCTTAGTGCTAATCTGGCAACCTCTGTGTCATAAATGCGTGAAAGGGTTAAATACCTGTGTAGGTGGGATGCTTGCCAGCGGCGACCAAAAAGACCCTATGCCAAGCGCTTGTTCAATGTAATTTTGACTATTCTGTGTCAACCTGGTACTCTGCATCATCCAAGTCAGCAAAGCACAAGCTTCAGGTCACTCAAAATAAAATGGTTAGGTTCATGCTGAACCTAGGACCCAGATCGCATATTGGCCAGGAACAACTTGAGTCACTTGGTATGCTCAATGTCTCTGACAGGGCCAAACAAATCAGACTTAAAAATGCCTTCAAGATATGTTATGATAGGGCTCCAGAGTATTTAAAGAGTAATTTTGTTAAAGCAAATGAGAGGATTGGACACAATACAAGGAATAGGATGTATAATTTTACGGTCCCGAGAATCCAAGGACAGGGTAAGCTAACAGTCTTCTTCACTGCCATTAAAGACTGGAACGGTAACCTACCCCAGTCAATCCGTGAAAAGAGAACACTGTATTCCTTCAGACGTAGCTTGAAGGAGCACCTGAACCGGACAGCTGCGAGAAGGGAGCACCAAGCTTATGTCTACTACTAAATATGACATAAGAGGTAGGCAAAACAAACTGATATGATTAGTGGAATATTTTGACCAGTCCAACTATAGAATGTAAGGTATATTAATATGACCCCCTAGAAATACTTTCTCTAAAGTATCTACATTTTCTGGTTCCATGTCATATCGACCAGTAGACCATTTCAACCAGTAGCTCTCAACCAGTGCCAAATTAACCCAGACCAATCAAACCAGTGCGAAAATATAGTACTAACCTAACCTAACCTAACCAAACCGTATTGGTTGATTTGGTACTGGTTGAGAGCTACTGGTTGAAATGGTCTACTGGTTGAGTTGACCGGTCACCACATTTTCTATCCTCCCCTTTTTCCCCAGCTAACCTAATCCCACAAGGACCCCAATGGAAATACGCCTAACGGCCTTATTGGGCTATCCTTAGTTGGAATTATGCAAGGCTGGTACATGTCATATTTGTAACATATTATGTGGTACAGTCGTCATGATTACCATGTTTCATTTTCCCTGTTAGTAGCACTGCACGGTGGAGAGATATCCCTTCCACCTCCTCTCCTTTTTCCCATACCCCAACCTAAACCCTCCCATTTTCTCTCCGACCCCAGAACTACACCCACCCTCCCTTCTCTCGCTCTCACCCAGCTAGGAGCTACTTCTGGGACCTCACCGATTACATTTATTCTGAACACCTAATGAAGGAATGAAGTATTTCACACACATCTCCTGCACATTAAACATATGAACTAAACAAAACCTAACCTGAAGCTGATAATTACTACCGTTACTGGTATGGTTAACTGTATAATGATATAATATACCAGGTATGAGGGGTAGAAATACACACTTGTATAATTATATATAAGGTATAATGAGATTATTTGGTTATACACGAAACTGTTATACAGAGTGGTATTGTAGAAGAAGAATTATTGATCAGTTCAATATTATAACTTTTAGTTAATATGGTATTTAATAAATGGGCGTTATATAGTTATTTAGTAATTATTCTTAACAGGTGTGAATTCAAATGATCTTGAAAGTTATTTCAAGAGAATAAGCTTGAATAGGCATGAAGCTTTCAATAGTAGGTCAAATTGGATTTTCGGTCACGTATGTTTTTTTTTCAGGGGCGGATTTACATGTTATGGGGCCCTAGGCACTGGGGTTATACGGGCCCTTGTAAATGGGTGGGTGTTTGAGGGGGTGCTGTAAGCGCCCCCAAGAACATTTTGGAAAATTTAGTACTTTTAGGGGCATTTTGAGCCCTATGGAGTGAGTGGAATCCTGTAATTTATAGTGGTTTTAATATGACCATAGTACTTCTCACTCATGATAATCAAAGACCGATCATATATCTGAAGACATTTTGTTCTCACTAAATGAGGATGCTGGATGGCTTGTCAGAGCAGGTACTAGTATTCAGATAAGAATAACCTTGAAGTTTTATTTTTTAGGTTGCCAGAGACTGGCTTCTCATCTTAATTTCTGAGCAAATACCCTTTGGCAATTACAGACTAAACAAAACACATGATGCAGTGGTATTTCATATTAGTTTATTTTAAATATGTTTCCATTAGGATTTAAGTTACTATAATGTTGTTAGTAGATTGTAGAACGTTATTTGCTATAGTACTTCTTCTGGAATACTGCGTTCAATCCTGGTGCCCTTATTACCAAAAAGATATAAACAAGCTAGAACGAGTTCAACGTAGAGTTACCAAAATGATACCTAGCCTAAAGAACAAACCATACGAAGAGCGTCTTAGAGAATTAAATCTATTTCCTTTAACCCAGCGCAGATTAAGAGGTGACTTAATTCAAGTGTTCAAAATCATCAAAGGCATCGACAATATGAACTGTAGTAAGTACTTCACTATCGACCAATCTAATTACACGCGGGGAAACGGTTGCAAAATTATTGGTAAATCTTTTAACTCACACGAATCTAAGAATTTCTTCTTCAATCGAGTTGTCAACTTGTGGAATGGGCTTCCCCGAAACGTTATAGACTGCATCACCGTTGATTCATTTAAACTCCGCCTAGACAAATATCTCGCATCAAACCCGCGACTGACTGCGTTTGTAAATGAATAACTTTATTTTATCCCCCCCTCAGTTACTAACCCATCTGTCCCCTACTAACTTCCTAATCCTGC
Organism: Paralithodes platypus; assembly: GCA_032716605.1. Taxonomy (NCBI): domain Eukaryota; kingdom Metazoa; phylum Arthropoda; class Malacostraca; order Decapoda; family Lithodidae; genus Paralithodes; species Paralithodes platypus. The sequence goes on along the minus strand of CM064480.1, from coordinate 12,479,351 downwards.
CACGGACATTAGTTCCAGGGCAGTATTTCCCTTTCCAATGTTCCCTTACCCACTCTAAACCACTGTTTGGACACTTGATCCTCAGTGTTTTGGAGGACAAGCAACCTAGAAGGGTCACTAGATCTGTTGTTGCTTGATTTCCTTTGTACTACAGTATACAGTCTATATACAGTGTAACAGATATAAAACAAAACGCACATGGTAGGTTTTCATATTTTCTTTGAAAATATTTATATTTCAACTTTAGTGACATGGTATTATTTGTTTGTATTCCCCTATATTAGGCTACCTATGGGGTCGAAGTTTGGGGTAATGCAAGTGAATTAAAAATTAAACTTATATTTATTTAAAAAAATTGTTTAGGAATAATTTAATCGGCTCATTGGTGCAGAGAACATTCAGCACCATTATTTACATCCGTAAAGCTATTACCATTCAAAAATGTTTATGTTTCTTCAGTAGCTAATCCTATGTTTAACCCTTAAAGATCGGGGCCCGACTTAAGTCCGTATCGAAAAATTTGGACTATGTGGCGGGGCCCGACTTAAGTCCGAGTGCAATTTTGGCGCAATATTGGCTTTGAGAGAGACTGGAGGACCATGGGTTACCTCATGACCGCTCGCCACGGCCGCCGTGGACCTACTGAGATTTACTCCACTTACATCCACCCTCACTCCCTCGCTACATACGTAATTATATAAAGAAATTACCGTATTTTAGCGATTTTGCCCTTCGGTTGCACGATCGTTGCAAGACAACCAGTGATCATAGAAGGATAGTTCTGGTGTCATTGGAAAGGTCAATTTACGCCCTTTCAGGGATACATACTTGTATTACGCTCTGGGTCTTGTTTATGCATGAAAAAGAGCACGGAAACAACCCCATTTATGGTAAAAAAATAACGCTGAGCGGCACAGTGAAATATACTCCACCACCCGCTCGTAAGGTGTTAAGATGAAAGATCTCACTCCAAACTTAATTAACCCTTATTTAGCGGGCTAGGTGGTCTATTTGACCTTAGCGCCCAGCGTGGTGTTTTTACCCTAAATAGGGTTGTTTATGTGATCATTTTCATGCCTAAATAAGACCCAGAGCGTAAAACAAGTATCTATCTCTGAAAGGGCATAAACAGAGCTTTCCAATGACACCCCAACCATCCTTGTACGACCAATGGTTCTCTTGCAACGATCGCGCAACACGAGTGCAAAAACCATGTAATTAGGTACTTTCCCTACATAATTCCCTGTGTAGCGAGTGCGAGAGGGTAAAGGAGGGTGGGATTCATGTCAGTAGGTCCGCCGCGGTGGTCTGGAGCAGTCATACACTTGCTACGCTCCTCCCACCACTCATCTCTCTCTCTCAGCAACATTACGTGGTGAAAATGGCACAGGACATAAGTTGTGAACCGCCACTTAGTCCATATTTATTTCACACGACATAAGTTGCGCGCCGCCAATTAAGGGTTAAACATGTTTCCATCAAATGCAAACTGCAGTAAATCTACATCAACATTTAACCAGGCACTGCAGGCAGTCAGAAACTGCATATGCAGTCTAGAACAAATGTAATGAGAACATTTAGGCACAAGCAAGTTTTAATATGAAACAATATAATGGATAAAATCAATTCAGACTGTAGTTTTAAAATAAAATATTCAAACAGAGAACAAGGGAATATTTATTGAATAGGGAGATAAATATTTGTTAAAGATAGTTTTAAGTGTGAACATATAATTTTGGTGAAATCGTATATGATGGTATGAAGGTTTTGTTTATCTTGCACTAGTGCTGTTTGTACTGCCCAATTATATTAGAATTTTGAATTGTTAGGAGACCTGTATGCCGGATGGCATCAGTCCCCTATTGTCTCAAAGTAAATACTGTTTATGTGAAAAAGTAATATCAAGCACTTTGTGACAATAAACTTTGTTTTTAATTGAATTGAATTGAATGTAATCTTTGGAACCTTCATTGATTGATAAGTGCTGTTTTACTGTACATTCCACGGTTAGCTACTCATAAACAAATTACATAACTTCTTTCTACATCTATGAACGCCAAATAATATATTTGTTCTGTTAATAAACTACAAAGATAAATATCATATACTTTATACTTTATACATTGAAATGCAAGTTCTATACAAAAACACATTTATTTGATTATATTTGCTGCTTTGCCTAAAATCATAGAGGGTCCACAATTTGTTATAAGTGACTACTATGACTATGTCAGTCTGTATGTAGGCCTACACTTTACTTGAGTAGGATTATTTGGTTTATTTCTCAAAAGAATGGGTGTTTGCGTGCCTTTTGCCTTGAAAAGTCATTAATTGTATCTGTAAAATCAAGCTGTCTTAATTTATCATGTTCTATACTCAAAAGGGTGAGATAGGACGCTCACTCTCCTGTCCCATTGTATTTCTCAGATAGTTCTTTACAAGTTTCAGCTTTGAGAATGATCGCTCCCTGTGCAATTTGTAACAAACATGCAAAAATACAGAAGTAAGGCAATTTCAACATTGACAAGTGTATTCGCTAACAAAAATTAATAACCGAAAATGCAAACTGTGATTTATTTTTTTTATTTTTTTATTTTGTTTAAATTTCCAAGCCAAGGTGTGGGCCCCCTGGGGGCGCGGGGCCCTAGGCCATTGGCCTACTCGCCCCCCCCCCCCCCCCCTAAATCCGCCACGTTTTGTTTGGTATTATAATCCTTTTTCTCATCAGTTCCTTCATTAGTGTGTTTAAAGGTGTTTTTCCTTCTGCATATTCAGTTTTACCCATTATTTTGCAATATTAAAGCATGCCCCCTAAAGCCATATTTTGTCATTACCCTAACCTAACAACCTAACCTAACCTTCCGCAGGGTTAGCATTGATATAGAATATGACAAAATACTAAAAATACGGTAAAAAGTGAAAAATATTAGTTCTCAGCTGATCCAAGATGGCCACCATTTTTCCTTCCACAGTTATTTAACCCACAAAGTCTAAGGAAAAATAATTTAATATGCAGCGGTAAAGACATATATTGCGCTGACTAATACTCTATGACAAAGCTATAGTACATATTTAGACCATTATATCCCATACGTGACTGAAAATCCAATTTGTCCCAATAGTATTATGTAGAGTAGTGTACCCTACGTTTTGCCATTACTCAGGGAGTATTTAACGCAATTTGCTATGTTTCAACCCATATTGCTACATAGCCATAGTGAACTTGGTTACAAAACAAGATACCTGATCCAATAGAGTAACTTTATGGCAGGGTGTTAAGGGTAAGGTGACAATATGAATAATTAAGTCCTTCCCTAATGTATGGGTGAGCATAAGTGTTGAGGGCATGGGAACTTTAAAATAAACCCCGCCCTAATGGACAGATGAGCATAAGAGTAGCCGAGGGGTAGTTAATTAAAATAGGGCATATACTGTATATTGGTTATCAACCCTTCAGGATTATTAAGCCTGTTAATGTCAAGTAATATTTTCAAGCCTGGAGCCTCTTTTCGAAAGCCCCAGTACCGTACCCGAGGGTAGTTCGTGGCCCGTTTATATACAGTAGTTTTACATTATGGCCAATTAGGAAAACAATATGGCCTAATGATTGGGTAGATAGCTCCGTTAAGAAGATGAGTGTTGAGTTAGCGTAATGAAGTCACATGACCGACTCACTGGGCACATTCTCGGCAATAATTCATTGCATTTATTGGCAAATTGACTGTTTACACTTAATGAGTCCTGAACTGTCTGGAAGCAGAGATATGTGTAGTGAATATGATTAAGCAAATGTTTTGTTCTTGTATACGGTGCTAATAAGTAGTGATATTAGTATTTAATAGTTGTATTTAAAGAAATAATTCAAAATACTTGAATGGTTTACTTTGTGTGTTCATTGATGGGATAGACTCATGGTGGAATTGACACAGACGGTCCTCGTTGTCTCAAGCTTGTTACGTAGCCAAGACAGCCATTACAACGATGAAAATGAAATACAACTTCACGTGGGTTAGTTTGGCAGTTATATTAGAGTATAATACAGTACTTAACCATCAGTACATCAGTATGAACCTTTCAGGGGTCAATGGTAAATTTATCGGTATGAATCCCCCCCCCCCCCGCCGTCTCTCTCTCTCTCTCTCTCTCTCTCTCCCTCCCTCTTTGTTTCATTCTTTCAAATTTAGTAAAGCTACTACTTGACTCTGCCTATGATACATTGCATTCCTTCATTAGGTGTTCGGAATACATGCAATTGGTGAGGTCCAGAAGTAGCCCTTAACTGGGTGAGAGCGAGAGAAGGGTGGGTGTGTGTAGTTCTGGGGTTGGAGAGAAAATGGGAGGGTTTCAGTGGGGGTATGGTAACAAGGAGAGGAGGTGGAAGGATACCTCTCCACCGTGCAGTGCTACTAACGCCTGAGTCCAGGAAAACGAAACGATTTAATCCCGACGACTGTACCAACATTGTAAAATGCTAACTGAATAAATATTATTATTATTATTATTATTATACAGAATATTATCTCGTAAGGGAAATATCCGGTAAATATCCAAATTGTAGTATGATTCCCCAAATTATTTCTTGTAAGAGTTCCGTCCACTCTGGTTATCTCTTCCCCTTGCGAACTCAGACTAGCTCTTACACAATTCGCATATAGCCTATGGTTTCTCTCGCATACAATGTTCCCTTCTGGCCAGTTTGGGTAGGTATGCCGGATCTGGTTACTTCAAACATCACGTGAGAAGGCCCATGCACACCTATCTTCTGATCGATCAACTATTTCTGGTTAAGGCAGAAGGAATCTTGTTGCCTTCTATGATTTCAAAATCCAATTTATCTTTCTACCTGTCACAATCATCCATACGACTAGTAGTGGAGCAGATAAGTGCAAAAATAGTTCACTTAATCATGCAAGCATGACATTTGGCACAAATGTTCATTAGAGTCCACTCTTTCAAAAAAGGGCTTTAGCCACGCAGAAATCCAAGATGGCTACCATGTTTTCAAGATGGCCGCCGTCTACACTAAGAATTACTAATAATTACTTTGTAAGTTGTAACTACTTCAAGTAAAACAACTTATTTCAATTCAAAACCCTACTTTATATGTCATAGAGTCTGAAAGAGGTCTCCTATTTTTGTAAAATACATTGTTTAATGCTAAATCAAACCAAAATTGCACCCGCAAAACTAATATCATTCGTATCTTTGTGACTAATAAAGATTCCAGTATACATTTTTATGACAAAATGAATTTGTTTTTATTACAGAACCAAAAAATACATAAATCTAATGAAAGTTTTAGCAAAAGACAGTCGAAATTATACTTGAACTCACCACTGCACCCAGGATAACAGAGAAACTACACTTCACATTTGCAACTGCACAAGGCTGTGCATGTGAGACCAAGCCTGTAGCATTTGCACCTGCCACGGCAGCCAGACTTGCAGCCACACTTAGTGAGCAGTTCGCAACTCTTTGCAATGGGAGAGTTGGCTGTCCAGAAGACTTTCCATTCTTCGCCAATCTTCTCCCATCCCCAGTCAGCTGGACTCTCTGCTTCTGGCTGGTGCAGAATTGCCTGAGCCCACACACAGCCTGCCTGATATGCTTCACGATTAGTGTGTTGAATCAGAGCTGCTCTGGATGGAGGGATGGCTTCATAGGGTCTCTGCTTTCTGGCAAACAAGTCCAGTCTAGCCTCATCCACACCATCTGCAGTGCTGGACCTGTCATATATGAGAACCACAAACTTCTCTAGAATCTTCATGTCATCATCCTCAATGGTTGGTGGGTGCTGGCTCAGTTTGGAAAATACTGGAGTTGCCTCTGGGAAAATGTCCCATGTCTGCCAAGCTGTCTTCTTTCCTTTATTTCTAAAAGCTGAGACCACATCACAACCTGTAAAAGCATGGAAGAACAACATGCCTTTGGCCTTCTCTTGACCAACATAGTTGTGCAGGTTGTGAATGCCAATCCATCGAAGGCTCTGACCTTGGCCAAATATGAGCCACAGCTGCTGCAGACCCATGCTTTGCAGAGTTGGGAACATACTCAGGCCAATGACAAGGACATCTGTGTCATTGGCTTTGACTATGATAGATTTGCTCCCTTGTCCTGCAGCATATCTGGCATGGACAAAGCTGCGGCTGTCTGCCTCCTCATGAGAACATTCGTGCAGTTCAGTCAGACTCACTTTGTGTGTGCTAAGTACTTGGGTCCCTTGGTCACAATAACTAAGTTTGGTGCAGACATCTGGACAATCTTGTCTGCCAGGAAGTGAAAGAGCTCCGACTTATTGTCGTTGTGCCTCAGAAAGTTGTGCCAGTTTGAGGGAATGCTATTCTTTTCTGTCACCTTGCGTCTCCCCCCTTGTCCTCTTTTGGACCTTGTGTCTGCTTTCAGACTTGATGGACTGTACACATCAAAGACAACATGATTGTGTTGTCTTGTATGTATTGGCATAGGCACTAATCCTTGGCAGAAAGTCAAGGGCTGCATATTCCGCAAATGTCTTAGACCTTTTGGGTGGCAGTGCATGGATCAAAGCTGAACCATCAATGATGATGTCATCTGCCTCTGACTCTTGGTCTGGAAGTGTGATGTGTTTCTCAAGTATGGAGGTCAGTTGGGACTTCTGACAGCTATAAATCTTTCCACCATCACTTAGAGACGCAGGGAATGACTGATTTTCGTGCTGAAAGAACTCCTGCAGGTCGCACTCCCTGATCTGACAGGAGATGAACAGCTTTGAAAAAAGCTGACAGTCTTCTTTCAGCTGCTTCCGTGTTGATGCTTCTTTAACAGGCTTATCTTGACAGAAGAAGTTAAGTCTTTGCCTCCTGATGGGCTCATAGAATGATGTTGGATTATCTTCCAATCTTTTCACAAAGTCTTGGTATTGTGTCCTACCTTTCTGCAAGTGACTGTGAACAAGCTCAGCAGAGCTGGGATGAGCTACATCTTTGGTGTCAATTGAGAACAAATCTACACTGTCTTCCTGGAAAGGGTTTCCCAAGTCTTGCAGGACCTGAGAGAGTTTCTGGACCCTTTCTAGGAATGTCTTCTGGGCATGTGGTGTCTGCTCATGGTGAAGAGAGTGATCGCTGGCCTCTTTTGTTTGTGCCTCCATTTCATAGAGGGACACCAGATGGCTCACCTCAGGGCCAGAGACCATCCATCTCCTCAGGGCTGATGGATTTTCAGTAAGCCCAATGGCTCCACCAGTAAGCCTCAATGACATGTAATTAAGGCCGAGGGTTTATCCTTTTACCACCTTAATGAAAATAGGTAATAGCGCACATTCATGTATGGGATACAACTAGGTTCGGTTGCCCTACACCTAGCCCGATCATTCATCCAATGCCATTTAAGTCCTGTGTGATCTGTACACCATCCGGGTAAGTCCATGAACAAGTCATGTATAGGCCCCTTACCCTTGGCTCGGCTCTCCCGCTCTGGCACACCCTGTCAATTCAGGCGTGGCTGTCTAACTTTATCTACTAACTATTGTATACTAGCTAATTGATATGGGGCTATTAGACAGCATTTGGGACACTAATCTAAACTGCACTACACCTAATACTAGTCTACTACAATAAGTTAGTAAAGCTAGGTGCAGCATTAGTAAAGCTAGATCAGCTGACACTGAACCACATGCTAAGTTACACAGCAGTGAAGTCACCAGTGTGCCCTGGTTGTGCACTGACATTCACTCTATTAGTATACCAACACCTTGTAAATAATTTGTACATCCTTTGAGAAAAGTTTTAGATCAATTAGAATCTATGACCCCAAAAACTCTCTGTAGATAATAAAAGGCATTCATTGTGGCCAGTGACAGATGCTGAGATAAGATTAATACTACGTTTGGCCGCCATATTGGACGCCATCTCTTTGTTTTAGTACTTGGAATTGAAAGCGTGACAAAAATAACTTTAATAAAGAACAAATTGGTGATTGAATGGGATTATAAACCATGATAAATGCATCAGTAACACCCATATTCTCGAAGATGATGCAATTGGCCAATGAATGGCAGCCATCTTGGAAAAAGAGGCAGCCATCTTGGATTTTTTGTGTGGCTAACGCCCTTTTATGAAAGAGTGGTCCTTTGAGAATGTCTGTGCCAAATTTTATGCTTGCATGATTAAGTGAACTATTTTGGGGTATATTTGCATTTATCTGCTCCACTATAGCCTATACTCTTCAACAATACACAAATCATCTTCATCTTCTCTCAATATTCTCGGTGTTTGTTTTTCTTCTGAACTTTTCTGGAAAGATTGTCTTACCACTTTCGCTAAAACAGCTGCCCAGAAGTTAGGTGTGCTCAACTATCTCTGTGGGTTCTTCACCCCCGCACAGCTGCTTGCTCTGTACATGGGCTCAGTGCGCTCACGTATCAAATACTAATCGCATGTTTGGTGAGGTTCCACCCATGCCACATTTCTCGAAAGGGTAAAGCAAATAGCATTTCATCTCATCAGCTTGCCTCTCCTTACTAATTCACACAAACCTCTCTCTACACGCCACAATGTTGCGTCTCTCTCTTTCTTCTATGGCTATTACAATGTTCAGTGTTATTCAGATCTTTCACAGTGTATACCCAATCCCTTGCAGAGAGTGGGTGGCACCCACCTTTGAACAGATTCCCATTCGTATTCTTTCCAACAATCTAGCCCAAGAGTGAACTGCTTTTCCCAGTCTTTCTTCCATTCAACAAGTAATCTTTGGAACTCTCCACCTCAGTCTTACATTTAGCCTATGACATAGACTACTTAAACTTTCATGTCTCCAGACATGTTGACTCTAACATACCTTGAATTTGAAGCTCTAACATTCTTTCAACTTTAGGGGGAGTCTAAGCGCAAAAATATATGTCGTAAGGTATATTATATTTGTTTTTAAGTTGATGGTGTATTGAGTAAAAGCTGGGACCTGCAATTATGTAGCCCAGTTTTGATCCCAGGCTTAGGCACACAGTATTTAATGAACGATGTATCGGGTTCTCACGCAATTGTTTACAAGAAGATGAAGAAACGAGGCCAATACAACGATCATTATCATATACCGGGTAATTGTAATATGTTTGTCCATGAGCATTTGGTGTGTGTTTATCGGAGTTGTACAATATTGGGTAAGGGAACTTGACACAAATTGAAATAGGTAGATATAAACATTGTAAATAATTACCACCATAAGTGTTTTCTTTCTTTCATGTAAACTACATTCAACCATATGCTACCAGAGTTTACATATTTTAAAGCTATCCTTGAATACCTCCCACCACAACCACCTAGAATACTTTTTACCACAGCTTATGCCCAAAACCTAAATTTAATCATTCTATTATAGATTCTATATTATATTATATATATTCTATTAATATGACTCCCTGCCTAGACAAACTCTTCCATCACTGTCTCTCCTCTAACGTCTTTCCTTTTTGCTGGAAGTTTGCTCTCCTTCAACCTGTCCCAAAGAAGGGTGACCGGTCGCAACCCTCCAACTATCGTCCAATTGCTCTCATTTCTTGCATCTTTGAAGTGTTTAAAAGTATTCTTGCCTCAAAATTTCTTAAGCATTTATCTTCCGATAACCTACTCTCAGACCGCCAGTATGGCTTCCTTAACCCTTTTGCTGCGGCTATGTTTGGGCTATTTAGGGCATATTCAGGCACTCCTGAATGATAAATCAAGCATCTGCATTAAATGAAGTGTATTCTGCCGAAAACTAGGCGAAAATAGCTTCAAAATGAGACCAGCACGGGCCCCGTATGTGGTCTGGTTCACCCGCAGCGGTGCCAGTGAAACGCGGGAAACCCGCTATTTGGTAGCACTCGCTCGCTTGGCTACACTGCTGTGAGACACAGAGAGAGACCCACGTGAGACACAGTCAACCTCAGTGAGCCGCTCACTGCTCTGAGGGTCGGAGGTGGGCCCCTCACGCTCCCGCCCACTGACACTCGATTTTTACGTTTTTTACAGGCTTTTAAAGCCTGGAAATTGCTGTAACTTGCCAGGACGTTCCAGAACGTCACCCGCAACGAAAGGTTAAGGGCCGCTCTACTGTTGATCTTCTTTCTTATCTTACTAAGTCTTGGTCATCCTCCATTCGGGATTTCGGTGAGACGTTTTCTGTTACACTAGACATATCGAAGGCCATAGATAGAGTCTGGCACAAATCCTGAGTTTCCAAACTACCCTCTTACGGTATTTATCCCTCCATCTGTGCCTTTGTCTCTAATTTCCTTTCCGGCCTCTCCATAGCTGCAGTTGTGGATGGCCACCAAACACCTATCTTCTGATCTCTCTACTATCTATAATTGGGGCAGAGAAAACATTGTTACTTTCAATGCTTCCAAAACTCAATTTATCTTTCTGTCTACTCATCGCCCCCTTCCAAAAAACTATGGCCTATTCTTCAACAACATACAATTTAACCCTTCATCTTCTCTTAATATGTTTGGCGTCTCTTTTTCTTCTGATCTCTCTTGAAAAGATAATATTACCACTCTAGCTAAAACAGCTTCCCAGAAGTTGGGTGTGCTCAACCGCCTCCAGGGGTTCTTTACCCCTGCACATCTTCTTGCTTTGTACAGGGTCAGAGTGCGTCCATGTATTGAGTATTGTTCACACATGTGGGGAGGATCCTCTCATACAGCACTTCTAGACAAAGTAGAAAGGAAAGCCTTCCGTCTCATTAACTCACGTCCACTCGCCAATGCTCTGCAGTCTCTCTCTTTCTTCGCCGCAATGCTGCATCTCTCACTTTCCTATTCCTATTACAATAATTAGTGTTCCTCAAAGCTCTCTCAGTGTATACCACCTCCTCTTATTAGAGCACGTAGCACCCGTCTTGCAACACAATCCCACCCCTACTCTGTGCAACTCTCCAACCAAAGAGTGAAAAAAAATCTCGGTCGTTCTTCTATTCAACAGCCACTCTCGAACTCTCTCCATGAATCAGTCTTTCCCTCTTCCTTAGACTAAAATTGCGTCAAATTCCGTGTTTCCAGGCATTTTGGCTCTAACGTCCCTTGATTTTGGCCCTGTGACTCTTTCAGCTCTGGGGAAGGCACTTGCTGCACGCAGTTCTGCCTTTTGTCTCCCTCACTCACATAGAAAATAAAATAGAATATTAAAGGTAAATATTGCTCACCTGGGAACCTGGTGCTGATACCACACACGTAACAGACTAGCCTTCAACGGAACCCTCAATGGACTGATCTTATGCATTATGATGTATCGTTTTTCCTAATTCAAACATAGACAGATTGTTATACCACGGTTTTTACCAGGTTGGTATATTGGTTGTGGTGAGTTTTACTTGACTGGGGAATTCCAAGATCATACAATACATGCATAGAAGTCACCATCTCACTAATTAGGTATTAAGGAATCGTATTGGCCTTCTAATGTTTGTTTGTTGTCTTCCATAGCTGAGCTCAAATAGGCATTGGGAGGTCAATTACGCGAGTCTAATTTTTTTTTTAATTCGGAGTTTCGTTGGTTCATGTAGTTTCCTTTCTGACTACAATACTATTAATTCAGTATCCCATTTGGCTGTTCATATGTATTTATTTCAAGGTTCACTGTTTCATTGTGTTAATACCAAGTCAATCTTAGTTAGGTTGGTAATTTGTTTAGCAGTTCACTCCAGTCCTACGACAGGACAACATCAACTGTGCTTCTTATTCTTACCAAGTGTAACAAGTTGTAACTATAAGTGTTTATTTCTGTTTGATCTCTCGTCACAATCACCATTAATAGTCGCCGTGAACCTCGAGTATACATCATTCTCGCTTTCCAGTAACTATAACTTTTATATTTTGATTTGTTGTAAATAAGTTATATCTTCAGTTTTGTTTATTAAATTATAGAAATTTATATTTTCATGTTCACCTTGCTACCTTCTTATTTTTGTTTTCTTACGTGTCGGATTCAGTATTTCACTCTTATCCATATATCTGACATTCTAGAATATTAATGGTAAATATTATTCAACTGGGAACCTGGTGCTGATACCGACAAACTTAACAATGGTGCCGTGTGACCAGGATAATCAAGTTGTTTACTGAGACTACTTCTCATAACTACAGTGAGTGCGTGAAGTGAAACAATGAAACCAAGCCTTCCAATTGGAAACCGTTAGTTGTTTACTTACACTGCATTCGTTTCTCTAATCATCATTGTGAAAATTAGTGAACAGTGATAATATAACTACTTGTACTAATTATAAATTATTTTGAGAAATCATCATTCAAGTTGGTTATATATATATATATATATATATATATATATATATATATATATGTTAAGTGGTTGTATACAGCTTTTAATTCTCTCTCCTCACGTACAAAATATTTTACGAAACTCGCTAAATAAATTAGCTCAAATGAATTTATAAGGTTCATAGCAGTTCATATAACCTGCTTTTTTTTTACCATAAGAAGCACTTCTCTAAACATTTCGTACCGTTTCAAATAGCATAGTCTTTCATAGACTCATAACACATGTCACTATCATTCATGCATCAATTTCATTACCAGGAGTTAATTTAATTCGTCTTGGATACGCTTTTGGGAACATTCTACCTCGCTGGCAATCAAGGTATGTAATTTTCGCACATGTTTGGAATTTGTATTTTGTTCTACTTCTGTTTTTTTTATGATTAGCTACTATTGAACATTAGAGAAGATGGCTACTTTTGATGTGACGGACTTCATTGAAGATCCTACCATTGACAAAATCTTAAACAAAACGCCGAAGAAAGATGATTGGAAGACTATAGCACAACATTATAAAGTATAAATCTATGACAATATGAAAAAACAGGACCTTAAAACAGTAGTAATGCAAAGCCTGGTAGCCTCTCTTATACTTCCGGTAGGTGCAGTAGGAGACGGTAGCAAAGTATCAACACAGACTGAGGCAGACAAAGACCGAGAATTTCAGCTAAGAATATTTTAGTATTAAAAATTGTAAAGGAAGAACGAAGGCTAGAATCAGAAGAAAGCTAAGTTTAGAACTAGCTCGGTTGATGAATCCAAATTCCCCTACTCCTCCACCACATAATATTCCTCCAAATCCTATGTTTGAAGTCTCTAGAGCGAGTCGTATGGTCCCTTGTTTTGATGTGAAAGACCCTGAGACTTTCTTCAGACAGTTTGAAAAGACTGCTTCTACTCTGAGTGGCCAGAAGATTATTGGACTATACTTATGCAGACAGTTTTGAAAGGAAAAGCAGCTCTAGTATACCCAAATCTTTCAGTGGAGGAGTCGAAGGATTATAACTTTGTGAAACAGACTGGCTTGACTACCTACGAATTGACAATTGAAGGGTAGAGACAAGTAGTGGGGCAGATAACCGCAATTTTTCACAGACATTGTGCAAAATGTGATACAAGTACCAAATTTGGCATGGTGGTTCCCAAGGGTCTACTTAGCAAATCTGCCTGACGTGCCATTCAAAAATCCAAGATGGCGGCCATTTTTCAAGATGGACGCCGAATGCGTCTGCCGAAAATGGTTTTGCTCATACTTGATGGATTTGAATGATCTTGGTGTCGATTTCTCTGTTTCTTGTATGCTGAATATTTGTTTTACTTTCACTAGCATTTTTTTTTTAACTTCTCTAACCCACCAACAAAATATATATTTAGTCAAATAAATCAATGAAATTAAATCAATGTGGTCCTCGTGGGGAATCGAACCCTAGATACTGTAAATGGTAGAAAATTAACACTTTATATAAAATAACAACATAACACATTAAATAATACTCCTAATACTTTATGTACACAATATAAACATTAAATATACATATGTATATGTATCACTACAGCTGACATACACAGCTGCAGAGTGCAGTGCAGGCGAGCCCTGAACGAAAGCATTTGCATCTCCGGTTGCAGCCTTTCTTGCAGGAACGCTGGGTCAGTTCCCGACAGCTGGCTGCAATAGGTGGAAGCGTTGTCCAACAGATCTGCCATATGTCTCCCTTCCGATTCCATCCTCAGTCGGCAGGACTGACGACTTCTGGATTGGTTACTGTTGCTTGACCCCATATGATACCAGCCTGGTAAGCAGCACGTTTTGCGTATTCCATGAGGGCTGCACTGGTTGGTGGGATCGCATCATAGGACCTCTGCTTACGGGCAAAGAGATTCAGCCTTGCCTCGTCAACACCGGTGGCTGCACTTGATCTGTCATACATGAGGACAACAAAGTTCTCCAGCTTCTGCAGGTCATCCTCAGAAACCTCTGTTGGGCAGTTGCTGAGTTTTGTAAAGGTTTCAGAAACCTCATTATAGACTTCCCAAGTCAGCCATGCAGATTTCTTTCCCTTCCCATGGAAAGACGAGACCGCGTCACAGCCCGTGAATGCATGGAAATACAGGATCCCACTGGCTTTCTCAGGTCCTATTGCAGAAACTACCTCATGAACTGGTATCCATCGAGCATTGGATCCCTGCCCAAAAGCAATCCACATTTTTTTAAGACCAAGCCTCTGCAGGGATGGCAGCTTAGGCACTGCGATGACGAGCACGTCAGTGTCATTGGCTTTGATGACAAGTGACTTGCTACCCTCTGCAGTTGCATCTCTGCCATGTACAAATATACGGGTGTCAGCTTCTTCATGACAGCATGGGGCCACAGCATCGAGGGATTTGTTTTTTGTTGCTGATGACATCTTCTCCTTTTGTCACAATGACCATACTTGTGGTTTCAGCCTGACATATTTTCTCTGCGAGAATGTGGAAGAGCTCAGTTTTGTTGTTGTCATCCCGCAGAAAGATTCTCCAGTTTGTTGGGGTCTTGCTGGTTCCAGTCACTCTTCTTCTAATCCCCTGACCTCTTTTTGACCTGGTTTCAGATTTCAGACTAGACTTCTTGTACACATCAAAGATGACATCGACTCGCTTGAATTTGGTGCCAAAGGATTCCACTTTTGGAAGGATGTCTTCTTTTGCATAGTCATCGAAAGTCTTTGGGCTGCGTGGAGGCAGGGAATTGATGAGCGCTGATCCATCAATGATGATGGCGTCTCCCTCTGGTTCGCTGTCAGGTAATGTCACCAGTGCCTGAAGAATTTCAGTTAGCTGTGACTTCTGGCACATATGAAGCCTGCCATTGTCACTGAGAGATGCAGGTGCTGACTGGTTCTCATGCTTGAAGAATTCTTGCAAGTCACACTGTCTGTTTTGGCAGGAGATGAAGAGCCGGGAGAACAAGTGACCGTCATCTTTAAGCACTTTCTCCTTGGAGCTGCTGGCTGCCTGCTCGTGCTTGAAGAAAGAAGCCTTGTTCTTCTTGATTGGCTTATAGAATGTGCATTCTTCTTCATTCTCCAAGGCCTCCATAAATGACTGGAACTTCTCCTTGCCTCTCTCGTGATGACTACCAACCAGTTCATCTAGTGCTGGATCTGCAATGTTCTTTGTGTCCAGCACCAGCAAATCAGCGGACTCTTCTTGGAAAGGGTTGCCCATCTCTTTTATCACTCTGAACAGTGCCTCCACCCTCTCAAGGAAAGATGTCTGGGCACTTAAGGTCTGTTCATGGTGTTTGGTGCTGATGGTTGCGTCTTTTACACCAGAAATGGCCTCATATACAGATACTAGATGGCTCACTTCAGGTCCAGCCACCATCCATCTCCGAAGTACCCCTGGGTCCTCTGTTAGTCCAATGGCTCCTCCATTACCCTTGATGGCTGCGTTGTTCTGTTCATGGGCTTGGTCAATGGCTATGGCAGAGAAGTCTCTTCTGGACTTGTGGACAACAAAGTTTCCTTTGTGAAACTCTCTGGCTATGTCTTGATGCTGCTTCTCAAGAGACCTCATGTCTCTGAAGTGAACTGGAAGCCACCGAGCATAATTGACAATGTTATTCGCGAAGAAGTAGGGGATCAGTTCTGGGAGTTCTTCACGGTGCAGGTCGAAGTTTCCTTCCCTGAAGGAGCGTATCAACAGGAGCATGACCAGCTCCATGTCCAAAACCAGATCCCAGAACTGGAACTGTGGACTCTGAGGTCTCCGCTGATCACACCAGTCTTCAAAGGTCAGCGTTGGTCTGTCGGACTCCTCAGAGCAGTAGTCTTGGTAGGCTTCTTTCTTCAGTTTATACAGGCTGCATGCTGTGATCTGGTGGGCCAATCTTGTCCTGGTGATACTTGACACAGTCCGGAATGACTCTGATGTACCAGATGAGGCCACCCCTGCTTCAGCAATAGCACTGGTCCGGCCACTGTGTTCCAGTAGTGTTCCAAGGGAACCAAGCGCAGCCTTCTCTATGTGAAGTCTGTTACGAACTGGCACTCGGGTACACAAGGGCTCTCAATCAGGACTCTAATACGGCTCGCTGCCACAACGGAAACACACGATCCCAACCCTTGAGTACTGCCAGCCGAACAAAAAACACCAATACCCTCCAGAGTTCAATCTGCTATAACGGGGTATACAAGAACTCGGTACTAGTGTTCAACAACAGACTAATAAAGAGACAGGAATTCTCTAGTCTGGTCAACAATCAAACAAAGAAGTAAGAAACAACAACACCAAAGAATAGTGTTGGCCGAAGCCGAAGTAATCCACCCTTGACTAAGAACTTAAGAAGTCCTCCACCCTCTACTTCGGATCGGCACTATTACGTTACGTTAATTAATAGTCCTTAAGCATCGAGCAAGGAATCTTCTGAAAAAAGTTAGATGCTTCTCGGATGCTCGTAAGAAGTACGTATCGGATTTTGAACAGTAATTCAATAAGCAAAAACACTGGCAATTAAATACTATTAAAGGTTTAAATTGGCATAAGAATAATTAAAAGAATATGCAATAGTAAATGGCAAACATTAAAAAGAAGTACTCCGCAAATGCAACAGCAAGAGCCTACTCGGATTGTGCTCGTGGGCCACTAATCACTATAGTAGCCAAGCGTGCAACACATGAAATCAATAGTGCATAAACAATATCATACATAAGGAAAGCTTCAATACTATTCTGTATCTACTAATCGAGTAAAGTCTAGCTGGGGTACTGTGGGCAAAAGGTAGCAGTGACTGAGCAAAAACGGCTCGTAGCCTAGCGAAGTCCTCACAACTGTTTAAAAGTATTACGTTAAAACTAACAAGTGCACTTTGAGAAATCCAGATCCCTTGTATCTGGTTTTCTCCCGGCTCCTTGACAAAGTAAAAACAAACTGTTAATAAAATACAGGGTGGTTAGGCTCTTGCCCTCACGCACTGTAAATTATTAACTCAACACAGTCAGCCGCGAAGACAACCTAGGCTTCACTGAACCGAAACGAGTATGCAGGTTTATCGCTTAACCACTGCATCAAACAACAACTCGTAACACAGAAAAGCCTTACCCCAGTCTAGCATTACCTAGACTAGCAGAAAACAGGAATAATAATAATAACACACAGGGAAATGCATATACAAGTGCAACAAACTTAAATCAATCCTATTCTAAGTTAACCCTTCCAAAATAGGCTATCTAATAGGCAAGTATCTCGTGAGAACTCAAGCGATAATACGTTGGCTGACTAGCTCTGCACCAACGGGACCATGGAAGTTAAACAGGCAGGGAAAAGAGGAGATAAGAATGTAAGGTAGTAGAGAAAGTTCACATCAGTCAGAAGAATATATAGTTAGCAAGGGAAATGAGAAGTCGCTCTGCCTAATGAGTTCTGATGAAAAAATGGCTAGACTTCCCTTTTTATACCCGGCCCTCTAGTGAGCCCAACGTGAACTACTAAGGACCGCCCACTGACAACCATTACGTAATTTCTCTCTCTCCTCTGGGATAGACAAAGGCTCCCCTAGCACTGAGGGGGGGGGGGGGGGGGAGTGCTAGTGAGTTAGGCCCAACTCCCACCTGGCGCACCCACTGACCCCCAACGGTGGCTGTTTCTCTTCCCATCATTACAAATAAGTTTTACACACAATACTTATAACTAATGATATAAAATAGAACTCGTTGACTCAGATGAAAACAAAATACATATTCATAATACTTATAGTACAACGGCTCACATGAACTAAGTTAGGAAACTCTACATAGACTACAGCCAAAGTTCCTGCCCTGACGATCCTAGCGAGAGTGGGGCATGACTAGGCGTTCTGTACAGCATGCTCACACTGGACATGTGTCACACCTCCCCCAAGATTTTACTTGCTCAACCCTGAGCTAAAATCTGACTAACACAGAACCCCATCAAGCCCCTCACACCCAGCGACCGCATGGCACTAAAACAAAGCTGAGTTTATCACCAAAACACATCTTATTATTAAAACAAAAATTCACATTTTATAACTCCTCCCAACAATATCAAAAAGACACAATATCATGCTCCCAGAGCGAGCTTACAGCAGCTCAGCCGTTTGATAGTTCGTGGACTACTTAAACTCTATAGGCTATGACAAACTTATACGATTACCTATATCAAAAGAAATCGTTTTTATATGATTTTTATATTTTAATATGTTTTTCCCGGCTGCACTATAAGGGCAGCCTATTTTCCTCCACTCAAACCCACACACCTGTGATAGCCTACGACTGATCATCCACCCTTGATAAACAATCCGCGATCACATTGTCACATCCAGCAATATGACGGATGTCCAGGTTATACTCCTGCAACATCAAAGACCACCTGGTCAGTCTCATATTGCGATTGTGAAATTGATTCAGGAATCTCAAAGGGTGATGATCAGTGTAGATAACCACGACTGGGCCATAGGCTGGAACATACACCTCGAAGTGCCTGAGCGACAGCACAATCGCCAGTAATTCCTTTTCTATTGTAGAATAGTTCTTTTGTGCAGCATTGAACTTCTTAGAAAAGAAACTTACTGGGTGTTCCACACCTTCATTGTCTGTCTGTAGCAAGACGGCACCAGCCCCTACACCACTAGCATCTGTTGCCAGCTGAAAAGGCCTGTTAAAGTCTGGGGCCCTGAGTATCGGGTGAGTACATAGCAAATGTTTCACCAAAGTGAAAGCCTTTTCACACTCAGGTGCCCACAAACACTTTTTGTCTTTAGATAACAAATCTGTGAGAGGTGCCAACACCGTTGAGTAACCTTTTATGAAGCGTCTGTAGTAGCCTATCATACCCAAGAATCTCATAATCTGCTTCTTGGTTGTTGGGTGCGGAAATTTATTGATAGCCTGTACCTTGTTCTGAGGAGGGCACACCTGTCCCCTTCCCACTACAAACCCAAGGTACTGCACAGTGGCTTTTACGAAGTCACACTTTGCCAAATTTACTACCAGACCTGCTTCACTAAGTTTCCGGAACAAGGTCTCAAGGTGCTCACAATGGCTCTCAAAGTCGTCATCATAAATGATTACATCGTCCAAATATACTGTGCAATTTGGAATGCCCTTTACAATTTCATTCATCAGGTTCTGAAACGTTGCTGGTGCATTCTTAAGTCCGTAAGGCATACAATTGCACCGGTAGGTACTCCCGTCCACAACAAAACCACATACCTCTTTAGCACGCTCGGACAAAGGTACTTGCCAGTAACCTTTTACTAAATCTACTTTAGACAAAAAACGAGCATTACCAATTTTGTCAACACTATCATCAACCCGAGGAAGAGGATATGGTTTAGTTGGAGTCAAACCATTTAACCTACGGAAATCAATACAAAAGCGTACCTTGCCATCTGGCTTAGGCTGCAGTGTTACGGGGGAAGTCCACTTAACTGGGCCTTTCTCTATCAACCCTCTACCGAGCATATACTCCAACTCATCCCTCAGAGCTGGTAGTTTTATGGGGGGCACACGGTACGGGATTGACTTAAAGGGTAGATGGTCCCCCACGTCAACATCATGCATAGCCTGAGTAGTGAGGCCGGGGTGTTCAGCAAATACAGTGGGGTATGAACCGAACAACTGACGGATAGCATCAAACTGCGGCTCAGGCAAATGAGCTATAGTCTCGTCAGCCCTTAGGCTCGAGTTCCCCGCCCACTGATCCGCTGAAACATGTTGATCCCAGCTATCCTCCTCCTGAAGCTTGACTGTCCCCCTCTCCTTCTCCACCACGGCCGCAACAAGCCAACACAGGGACAGTGAGAGGCTCAGAGGGGTGCCTCACATACTCTTTAATAAGGTTCACATGACATAACTGGTTCTTTTTCCTCCTGTCTGGAGTGGCAACAAGGTAATCTAAGTCTGAAATTGTGTCTACAATTGTATAAGGTCCAGTGTACTTCGCAGAGAGGGGGTTACCAACCAAAGGCAACAAAATTAATACCTCTTGTCCTACAGTAAACTTCCGGAGCCTCACTTTGCGATCATACCTGTCCTTCATCAAAGCTTGTGAGTCTGTCAAATTTCTACCTGCCATCTCCAGACTCTTAAGCATGCGCTCACGGCTTTCAAGCACATACTTTAATAATGGACAAGGCTGCACAGTCCCCTCCCAAATTTCTTTCAGCATGTTAAGGGGGCCCCTGACACGGTGTCCAAAAATCAGCTCGTTTGGACTAAATCCCAGGCTCTCACCAGGTACCTCCCGAGCAGCAAACAGCACATAAGGCAATCCAAGATCCCGCTGAGGATGCCAATAATAAAAAAAATCTCCTGGCTGTGCATCGCCGTCCTCGTCGAGCTCTACAGCTCCATTAGCACACGTTTGGAGCTCAGGGTCCTCTAGTTGCAACCGACGTATATCTGAGGGTGCCAAGCGATCTAACTGCTCCCGGAGCAATGCATGACCTTCCCCGATACTGGGCTGCTCCCTCTGTCTCTCTCGATGAACATAACGTTGCTGTCGTGGAGACTCATCATGCCCAGCCTCGTCCCTCTCGATGACAGGCCCAGGGGCTACTCCAGAATTAAGTAATGGTGCTAATACTGAATCACCCAGGAGAGCTGCCAAGTCAAAACTCTTGAAACCAACTCCATCTTTAGCCTCCTCCTGTTGATCGTTCCTCCGCTGGTCTGAAGACGGAGGACTAGGCTGTGACACTTTAGCTGCCCGAGCTCGGGTGACAACACACGCCATGGGTTGTGTCTGGCACCGCTCGACCCACTCTTGCTCTTCCCTACTCACGTCGGCCGGCCTCTCGGCAACGACTAAGGGTAGAACCTCAGAAGCGGGCATTGCAAAGTCGTTGCCGAGAAGAAGGTCGACGCCCTCCACTGGCAGTTTCTCCACAATCCCGACATCCAATTCACGTGCCACACCATCCACCTCCAACTCCAACCGCACCAGCGGGTATGACCGAGTTGCATTAATACCCTGCACCACTACCACCCGAGCCGCGTTTATAGGGTAGCCAGTCAAGTTTTTCATCAGAGTCTGGGAAGCACCTGTATCACGCAAGACCTCTACTCCATGCTTGCGCCCCGCCCACATCACGCAACCCCGCCCTCTATGGTCGCAAAAAACATCCTGAGCAGGGTTCGAGCCTCCCAGGTGCTTCTGCATTGGCTGTGCCTCAGCCTCTGACGAACTGCCCCGGGCAAACTCAGATGACTTCGGAGACACACCAATGTTGCAGGCCAAAGACACAGCTGCTGTAGGTGGTTTGCTAGGACAGACTCTTGCAAAGTGCCCCTTTTTATGACAATGATAACACTCCAACTCCCCTTTGGGCTTCCCTTGGTACTGGGAAGGGCCCGGCCCCTTCTTAAACGGGACGGTGCTAGTCTTGTGGTCAGTCTTGGTATCATGGCTCTTGTACTTGTTTGCATAAGGTATACCACTAACTCGGGGGGGGTGGGGCATCACGCCCCTTGTTACCTGCCTCACTACGCTGGGCAGACCCGCACCCACGAATTAGTGATAGCCGGAGGTCAGCCATCTCAGCTGCCTCCTAGTCTCATTCTCCTGCTTCCTAGCCTCAATCTCCTGCTTCCTAGCCTCAATCTTAGCAAGCTCAAGTCTAAATAACATATCTGGAGACAGGCAGGAAGAGGGAGCTGCCACTACTGAAGGAGGGGGGGCAAAAACTGGGGAACCACCATGTGCACCACCCGAGGGCACTCCATTCTGCCAATTCTCATCCCTCTGTGGGAGAGTGCTAACCTCCGGTAACTGAGTGGACGGCACTGTGGGAGTCGAGTGAGAGGGGATCTGGGGAGGAACCCCCCCAAACGCCCTCTCCTCCGAAACCCCATGTCGCCCACGCAACACCCAGGAAATCAGCTCCCCCTTGGACATCCCTACTACATTGGAAATGCCCAAAACCTTGGCTATCAGGTGCAAGCCACAAACATCCACCCCAGTCAGCCTCTCCTCCGTCACGTGGTACCGCTTACTCACAAAACTCTAGCATCCTCCTCACTGGTTACTAACGGCACACCTTCAAATGACATCTCTCGCTCATCGTCAGTGCTAATGCACGACATACTGAAGTCCACAAAAAAATTCTCGAGACAAAAGTGTTAAACTTCCTATGCAAGCACTAATTACTAAATTAACTGGAGTCTCTTAAATGCTTTACTAATTGCCATACAAAAAAATATTCTTCAATATGCACGCTAAAATACAAACAAACAAATGTTGTACAACTCTGCAAAAATTTATACTGTTCACAAAATCCTAACCAAGGTCGCCATTTGTTACGAACTGGCACTCGGGTACACAAGGGCTCTCAATCAGGACTCTAATACGGCTCGCTGCCACAACGGAAACACACGATCCCAACCCTTGAGTACTGCCAGCCGAACAAAAAACACCAATACCCTCCAGAGTTCAATCTGCTATAACGGGGTATACAAGAACTCGGTACTAGTGTTCAACAACAGACTAATAAAGAGACAGGAATTCTCTAGTCTGGTCAACAATCAAACAAAGAAGTAAGAAACAACAACACCAAAGAATAGTGTTGGCCGAAGCCGAAGTAATCCACCCTTGACTAAGAACTTAAGAAGTCCTCCACCCTCTACTTCGGATCGGCACTATTACGTTATGTTAATTAATAGTCCTTAAGCATCGAGCAAGGAATCTTCTGAAAAAAGTTAGATGCTTCTCGGATGCTCGTAAGAAGTACGTATCGGATTTTGAACAGTAATTCAATAAGCAAAAACACTGGCAATTAAATACTATTAAAGGTTTAAATTGGCATAAGAATAATTAAAAGAATATGCAATAGTAAATGACAAACATTAAAAAGAAGTACTCCGCAAATGCAACGGCAATAGCCTACTCGGATTGTGCTCGTGGGCCACTAATCACTAAAGTAGCCAAGCGTGCAACACATGAAATCAATAGTGCATAAACAATATCATACATAAGGAAAGCTTCAATACTATTCTGTATCTACTAATCGAGTAAAGTCTAGCTGGGGTACTGTGGGCAAAAGGTAGCAGTGACTGAGCAAAAACGGCTCGTAGCCTAGCGAAGTCCTCACAACTGTTTAAAGTATTACGTTAAAACTAACAAGTGCACTTTGAGAAATCCAGATCCCTTGTATCTGGTTTTCTCCCGGCTCCTTGACAAAGTAAAAACAAACTGTTAATAAAATACAGGGTGGTTAGGCTCTTGCCCTCACGCACTGTAAATTATTAACTCAACAGAGTCAGCCGCGAAGACAACCTAGGCTTCACTGAACCGAAACGAGTATGCAGGTTTATCGCTTAACCACTGCATCAAACAACAACTCGTAACACAGAAAAGCCTTACCCCAGTCTAGCATTACCTAGACTAGCAGAAAACAGGAATAATAATAATAACACACAGGGAAATGCATATACAAGTGCAACAAACATAAATCAATCCTATTCTAAGTTAACCCTTCCAAAATAGGCTATCTAATAGGCAAGTATCTCGTGAGAACTCAAGCGATAATACGTTGGCTGGCTAGCTCTGCACCAACGGGACCATGGAAGTTAAACAGGCAGGGAAAAGAGGAGATAAGGATGTAAGGTAGTAGAGAAAGTTCACATCAGTCAGAAGAATATATATAGTTAGCAAGGGAAATGAGAAGTCGCTCTGTCTAATGAGTTCTGATGAAAAAATGGCTAGACTTCCCTTTTTATACCCGGCCCTCTAGTGAGCCCAACGTGAACTACTAAGGACCGCCCACTGACAACCATTACGTAATTTCTCTCTCTCCTCTGGGATAGACAAAGGCTCCCCTAGCACTGAGGGGGGGGAGTGCTAGTGAGTTAGGCCCACCTCCCGCCTGGCGCAACCACTGACCCCCAACGGTGGCTGTTTCTCTTCCTATCATTACAAATAAGTTTTACACACAATACTTATAACTAATGATATAAAATAGAACTCGTTGACTCAGATGAAAACAAAATACATATTCATAATACTTATAGTACAACGGCTCACATGAACTAAGTTAGGAAACTCTACATAGAGTACAGCCAAAGTTCCTGCCCTGACGATCCTAGCGAGAGTGGGGCATGACTAGGCGTTCTGTACAGCATGCTCACACTGGACATGCGTCACAAGTCCCCCAAACATGATAACAAATTTGTCCTCTCCATACTCAGGCCACTGCCACTGGATTTGTTTTGCTAGTGCAAACAGTGGTTGGTCAGCAGCTATGACCGGGGTCTGTCCTGGGTTGAGGAATGCCACTGTATCTCGTATCTTCCCCATGGCATGTTTGATGGTTGCAACAGAGTGAGCCTGGTCTCGTATCAAAGGCAACAATGATGTCATGCTCACTTCAAGGCTGGCTCCTCTTCTGTGCTGCATGGTGGGCTACCCATGTGATACTGAGAGTATCACCCACACTCTCAGTGACAGATACCTCTTCTAGCCACCTGCACTCTTCCTTCAGGTGTGACTGGATTAAGTGTAGTACTTGGTATAATTGGCTTGGCACAGCTGAAGGTTTGGGCTTCTTAGTAAGGTACGCTGGTTTAACATTGGTGAATGCTTCAGGAAGCTCAGGAACTTTCTTCACCCTGTTATCTCCACTGAGCTTCACCTGCTCTTGTTCCTCACCAGGATGTTCAGGGCTTGGGTGTTGGAACAGAGACATACTGGTACCATGGAAGGAAGTTTGAGCTGTAGTCGCTGTTGGGTTGTGGTCGATGTTGTCCACCGCGGACGTTGTGAACACCTGCTTCCTCAACACTGGTGGACAGACAACTCCATCATCCACGTACTGAGCTACAACAGCTTCTCCAAGCTGGGCTGAAATTTCTAAGACTAGGTGATGCTGAGCCCATTGTCATGGAGCATGTCTATGAGCTGCCTCTTCCTTGTATTGGCAAACACAGACATGCCCATGTACACAACAAATGGTGTCTCCCGGTCCTTGGAATGTCTGTGGACGTGAGATCCGGCCTTGTATTTGGCAAAACAGTTGTACTGTAAGAGCTGAGCCATAGCAAGGTCAGACTTTGAGGCTCCATGTCAGAGTTGTGACTTGATGTCTGCTCCATGCTCAATCATGCAAACAAACTGAAGCAGTGATGACTGTACAGCATCTTCTAGGCACCCATCATGGAATGTGCCATTCCACTGTGATTTGTGTTGAAGCATTTCACGTCTTATCATCCCAGCAGCCTTTGCAAGATGAACGGCTTCTCCATATTTGCTTGCTTGTGCAAGAATTGACTCTACATCCTTCTTAAAGGCCAGTAGGACATCATGTCCATGATGTTCAGCTTGTAGATCAGGGATGTGTTGAAGCAGCTGGTCCTTCAGTTGGGTAGCATGAACATCAGGACTGTCGATACCAAGCTGCTCCAGCCTCTTCCTGTAGAGCATACATAGGTCGGCAAGTCGGAAGACTGATGGAGCTGAACTCTCACTTGCAGATTTTGTCTCAATGATGTATGTTACCAGTTCAGAGAAGGCAATTGGATATGCTTCCCTCTTTCCTACCTCAGAGTTTTCTGCTTCCCTCAGCTCTTCAGCACGCAGGTGAGCTCGTTCTCGGTTGTAGAGACCAGCCAAGCATGCACTGTGGTACTTCAGATCCTGCGCCACCACATCTCCAGCACTCAGTTTGGCAAGCAGCTTTCCATCATTGAGAGTCTTTGCACACTTGTTGACTCTCTTGTTCAGTTTCATGGTCATAGCTTGTCTAAAGTCATCCAGATCTCCCTCCTCCTCACATATGAAACATTCTATCCGTTTGGGGTCTGACATTCTCCGTGGTATTTTTCTGCTGCCGCTGCTGCTGTTCTCATCTGTTGCAGGAGACGATCTCTTTTCTGCCCTTTGTAACTTAGTGTTGCTGAACAGAAGCCTGCAACTAGCATGGTACTGTGCTTGATTTTTCCTCAAGGTTGCCTCTATCCCACTGCCGTCATCAAGCCTTCGTGGGTCCATCTTGATCGGTAGCGCATTCACTGCATGAAATAGAGGAATATTCCTCACTATGAGGCTGTATCCATCCTCTACCCTTCTGGCAGGATTTGCAAGTGGAGATGTTAGGCATTCGCTCTTCTCTGTTTGACAGAGGCAACACTTGGTTCAGTTGGTCTGCCATGATGCAGTCTCACATTTGGTGTTTGAAGCCATTCTGATGACCAGGGCCGAGGGTTTATCCTTTTACCACCCTGTATCATGGGCACTTTCCTGTATGGGATACAACTAGGTTCATGCATGTCTGCCCTATACCTAGCCCGATCGTTCATCCAATGTCATTTAAGTCCCGTGCGATCTGTACACCATCTGTACACCATAACTTTGAAACCCCATTATCCTTGGCTTGGCTCTCCCGCGCTGGCACCTCCTGTCAATTCAGGTGCGGTTGCTTAATAGGTCCGTGGGGTAGGTTAAGCAACATTTGGGACACTAAGTATGAGATGCACTCCTCCTTAGCTGACATTGAACTGCATGCTGAGTTTCACAGCAGTAATTGTCACCAGTGTGCCATGGTAGTGCCGACAATCACTCCTTTAGAAAAATGGCTTCTTGGATCAATCAGGTCTGGTTTGTTGACTTCATGCACTTTGCATCTGGAGCATGGCATACTCCTTCACACACAGAGACCTTCTGCGTGTTACCCTCACCTAGTTTAGCCTGTGAGCCAACACGGTTTACCAGGGTGTGGCCGTTGCCGTGCACTAGCAACTTCTTGGAGCCATAGATGAGAGTTAGGTAAGCAGTGAGGATGCACTAAATAAAAATACTGCTCTATACATTTAGAATTTACCATGTCATGCACATAGTAAAAAAGAGCAAAACACTCATCAGGCAAGCGAAAATGCAGAAAAAGACTGATCTACAGTAAATAGCCAAAAAGTGTGAAGTTATTCACTTGAGTTTTTTTAAAGTAGAAAAATTACCCTTTAGTCTCTGGCATATCACACACTTCCTTACTACGCGTCGAGCTACTTGTCGAACTCTGGGTATCCACCATGTGAGACGCAAATTCGAGATGATGTGATAGACCCCGTAGTGTTTTGCTTCCTTATGTGCACGTATGACCAATAGATCAGTAACATGATGTCTTGCTGGCATAAGTGTAGGACGGTTTGTGCCGTCCGTTGCACCTGACCACTTCAGGCGACCCTCACAACTGATGAGGTCATTATCTAGGTACAACCTCAATTGACGCACTAAGTTAGGCATTATTAACTTATTAGAGCTGTGTAAAGATTCTAATACATTGGTAAAGGTTTCTGCTTGAACCCACTTGATCAAAGTTACTTCAGCTGCTGTATATTCATGAGCATTAATGTTGTGACCCTTATTGCAGAGTTGGCCCGTTACTTTAACCTCGATATTGGATATAAATCTCAATACCCAAGCTACAACTCTGACTAATTTATTATAGTCGCCGAATCTCGCCCCCTCTATTACTAGACCCAGTGGCTCATTTGGTTGGGCTGTAACTGCCACTGTTTCCAGTGGTAGAAGTCCCTCACCAATAGTTTGCCATATCGTCTATTCATTTTCATGGAGCAGCCAATTAGGACCATGCCACCACAACCATTATACCCCTAGTTATGAGATCACTAGGGTTGTCTTTAGTATTGACATAGTGATACGCAACGTCTGGCAATAGGGTCCTAATCTCATCTACCCTATTCCGCACGTAAACTGGCAGAGACTTCTTGCTATGTACCCAGTTGAGTGTGACTTGACTATCGCACCATATGTGAACGACTTCAATATTCAACTCGCTCTCGTATGCTGCGCGTACATGTTGCACCAGACGTGCTAATAGCAGCATGGCAGTCAATTCCATTTTAGGGATAGTTACCTTTTCGACCGGGGCTACCTTGGCCCGGGCGGTAACTAAATGCGCCCCAAATAAAGTAACAACATATATGGCTACCCCGTATGCCTTGGCGCTAGCATCACAAAACGTATGTAACTTAACGTCACCGAATGCCGCCACCCTACGAGGTAGCTGTTTAGTACATAGGATGTCATACTCTTTCAACAATAATGTCCCTTGATTACTTAAGTCCTCGGGCAAACTGTCATCCCATCCTACTTTGCGTCTCCAAACTTCTTGCAACAGAATCCTAGCTCTTATGGTAACGGGTAATGCTAGACCCAAAGGATCGAAAAACTGCGAAACTTTGCTCAACAGACTTCTCTTCGAGTGCGTTCCTGTCTGCTGAACAAAAGACTTGGTTTGAAAGGTTAGAATGTCTTGTTTTGGTTGCCAGATCATCCCCAAATTGCTGGTCTTTTCCTGGTTATGAGATGCCATACCATCCATCTGACTTAAATCATGAAGATCTTCACAATTAGTAACCCATTCGCGGAGAAATAAATTAGCTTCTGTAAACAATCTACGTGCTTGCCAGTAGGTATGTAAGAAATCATCCTGACTATCGCTAGAACCCTGCAAATTGCCTATATACAACCCGCAAGATAATTTACTTGTGTCCTCATGAGTATCTGACAGATGTTTCTTAATTGTGGCATTTAACAAAAACTGTGAGCATGAAGCCCCCAAAACGATAGATCACGACCGACTTTCAGACTCGCTGATGTCTTCGAACCAAAGAAAGCGAGTAACATCTCTATCTTCCTCCTGTAATTTGATCATCAAGAAGGCTTTCTCACGTTGCCCCAGCCTAAATCGCAATAGGTGTTGTGACAAACCCGACACCATGGACGGACCAGTCAGCAAGCAATCATTCAGGCTGGGTTGTTGACCTTGGTGGGCCGAACAGTCATACACCACCCGTATTGGTGTGGTGGCGCTGTCTTTCCTTACCCCATGATGGGCTAGATAGTGAACCCTTCCCTTCCTTATTGGTTCTTTTACATCGACTCTTTCAATGAATCCTCGGTCTAAGAAATTCCGGAATACGTCGTCATACGCCTGGCGCGTGCTCGGTTCATTTGATAGTTTCCGCTGTAATGAGCGCAAGCGACCCAATGCCAATCCCTAGTTTGTTGCCAGGCTCATCTCACTATTTTTTCAGGGCAAGCTAACCTTGTATTGCTTGTCTGAGGCACAATATCTCACAGACTCTTCAAACTTCTTCAGCGCAATTTCAGAGTCATAATCGGTCTCCATAGGATTAATGCCTATGTTATCTAATCTCCACAGTCGTTCCAGGTCGAACTCGGCAGTCATTTTAGGGTCACTAGGTTGGCAATCCTCCCTTCCCAACTCCTCTGCCGCGGTTACATTCACCCTTAATATCGAGACCGTGTCGACCAGAACATTTGACTGTGTAGTATGTACGGTTGGGGAACTAAAAAACGAGGCAGATGTTTATGGTGGTACCTGGCAATACGTGTTGGTAAACAGTATAGTAAAACATTCTTTATGAATGAACTAGAGGTGTTGCCTGCATTATGTAAGGAGAAAGTTGATTGGTTGGCAAGTTGTCAGTTGTCTTTTTGTGAAAAGTATCTATAGCTCTTATTTTTGTAACATTACATACCAAAGGTGCCTTCTTATTACAATAATACATTGTGATACAGTTGATTCGAATACAAATATTATTTAACACCTATGAACAACTTGATATAATTAAAGGACACAAGCTATGTGGGTAGCATGGCTTCTACAGGGTGAGGGAAGATCATAGCAACTGCACGGAACTGGTAGATATACAATTTCAGACATTGCATATATTTGTTTATAATATTGTATTTACAGTTAATAAAATGCTGATTTATTCTGATAGTGTAAAACGTATATTGTGTGTTAAATCTAAAACATGACAACCTTTTGGAGAATTCATAAAGGATCGGTTTGCGCAACTGTAGAATGCGTCCGAAACACACTGAAACTACCCCCCCCCCTCCTTCTTTCTCTCGCACACACAAACAAACAACCAACACCCAGGCTCCTCTTCACTTGCACAATGTGACTTGTCTTCATAAGCATATACAGTCTTCGAATTCAAGATGCAAGATATTTGGGTGTAGGACTAATATTGTTAAGCAAGAAGACATGCACGCGATTCAATTCTTGGTATCTCAGGCCAAGCCACCCAAGCCCTTCCAAACCCTCCTTCATTTTCCCTCGACCACCACGTCGTCCACCCCCTCACCCACCAACTACAGAAGATATTATACCCATCGGTAATAATCATATATCTGCTATCCTTTTGTTTATCAGGGCTCTGATTAGCGATTACCGCATTTAGATCAACAGAGCTTTAATAGGCATGCCAACTCCTTTGTTATTTCAAGTTGATCACGTTATAAAGTCTTTAATTCATACACACTCTTTCTTACCCCGAGTCTTTTAACACACACACTCACATTCATCAGGTCACCCCCCCCCCCTCTCTCTCTCTCTCTCTCTCTCTCTCTCTCTCTCTCTCTCTCTCTCTCTCTCTCTCTCTCTCTCTCTCTCTCCATGTCTCATATAGCAGTATGCTAAAAATAAAAATATGTAAATGTGGTATCCTCAATAATTATGGATTTGCCACCCTCCACAATGTGCCCATAAGCTTAGTCATGGTTGTGGTATGGAGTTTAGATTGATAAGCATGATGACCGATAATGGTAAGGGTGACACTTGAAACGCTGTTTATTAGCCCCTTCAATTAAGTGACGCCTTATATTTATCATATTTTTCAGTCACATCCATAGTGTCTGATTCACCTTTAGCACAGGTTTCTTGTAGTCGCAAGATTAATAACAGTGAGTCAGTTTGTTAACCCTTTGATTCCTCAAGGATCTTTCAAATCAATATAGAATCATATTGAGGTTGTAAGAATATAATGAAACGGGTGATATATGTCTGACTGGATTAAAACAAATAACTAAAATTACTTCCATAACATACCACATTTAATACTGTGATTTAAAATAATATGCATTATATTTTATATACAGTACAGTATTGTATATACAGCAAGTTGCATTACGTTTTGTCAGGTTGTACAGAAAATCTTATGCTCTTACTTACTGATTGAGCAAGCACAATTATATTATTTTCATAATTCCACTGGTAAATTATTTTTCTATTAGTAAACTACACACGAACACAAATTGATTTTTTACTTATATAGCCTAATAATCGAACTTGAGCCAGTGTTTCGGGCCTAATTTCTACTGCTACACCACTACCTTTCAAAAACCTATGCATCCCTTATGATACACTTAGGCCGAGGGCAACTAGGTAAAGGATTGTACTTAGTTCTTCTAACAAGCAAGTTCCATATCAGGTTAAATCCCAAATATATACATCAGAGAGGACATACCTTTTTATACATAACCTATCGGCTTACTAAGCCGTTGCTTGTAGTATGTCTGCATACAGTGTTCTGAGTATATGCTTGTGAGAACAATTAAATGACACACCTGTATCCAAATGCCCTTGGCTTAAGCTAAACATAAAAATCATTAGCTTTAAGGGAGGTTTATTTTCAGTAATGCCATAGCAAAAACATTGCTGCAAAGTCTCTGTATTTTTATTTCCGAATCAACTAGGAATGGTTCACCAAGTGACAGCATCATAATTATACCGTACACACATGAGGTTCTCAGTCGATATACTGTATATGTTACTTACTCAACATATAAACCTGCATGTCGTAGGGGTAGCGTGGATGATTCGCACGTGGGAGGACCCGGGATCGATCCCTGCTGTGTACAAGGATTATGGTCACATCCATGGCCTCCTAGCGCCTGTCTGCAATGGTGGACATCATAGGTGCCGTATACTAATGTTGCATGTATATGCTTGCACCTCATCAATGGTGGACATCATAGGTGCCGTATACTAATGTTGCATGTAAATGCTTGCACCTCATCAATGGTGGACATCATAGGTGCCGTATACTAATGTTGCATGTAAATGCTTGCACCTCATCAATGGTGGACATCATAGGTGCCGTATAATAATGTTGCATGTAAATGCTTGCACCTCATCAATGGTGGACATCATAGGTGCCGTATACTAATGTTGCATGTAAATGCTTGCACCTCATCGATGGTGGACATCATTGGTGCCGTATACTAATGTTGCATGTAAATGCTTGCACCTCATCAGCTTGACCGATGTGACTACATAAATATGCTTTGAGAGGTTAAGTAATTTCACAACAGTGTTTTTTAATGGCCTCAATGCGCCACTTTGCCACCTTCGTTTATATTTCAACCTCATGTGTTGGACAATATGTCCGCCTAGTGTGAAGACCTTTGTCGGGAAACATATTTTCCCTAACCCTCTTGCCACACCCATTTTTGTAAACCGTTCTGTATCATCCTGAGTTGGAGATGGTAACGAGCTACTAACCCCTTGGAAACTTAGTGTGAGCCTCTTAT
The DNA here is from genome assembly GCA_032716605.1 of Paralithodes platypus. Classification (NCBI taxonomy): domain Eukaryota; kingdom Metazoa; phylum Arthropoda; class Malacostraca; order Decapoda; family Lithodidae; genus Paralithodes; species Paralithodes platypus. The sequence goes on along the minus strand of CM064480.1, from coordinate 12,446,707 downwards.
TGTAATATACCTTTAATAGTTTTGCCTCAAAAGGTGGCATACAACCTTCCGTAGAGTATACCTACAATATTAACATGTCAGTTTCAGCTCAGTATCTCAACTTCGTATAAGTGATGTATGGACGTATAAGTGATGTATGGAAAAAGGTCAAATGTCTATGTTGTGGTAAATGACAACTGGACAGTATAGGCCTATTTAGTGGTTTGGCAATACAATATATAATTTCAATATGGAAACAGCATGCATCACAATATTATAATGCAGTGCTTAACTATTTGTAAACTCTCTCTCTCTCTCTCTCTCTCTCTCTCTCTCTCTCTCTCTCTCTCTCTCTCTCTCTTTCTGAAGAAGGCTATGTATCTAGTTTGCTTGAATCTCCAAGCTTACCAACATAATGAGTTTCTAGTGTAGTTTTGTAATTCTTGTCTTTAGTATTTCCAAGTGTCCTAATATTTATTATTAGCCTTATGTTTAGGGCAAGTTAATCAGAAATCATTGTATTGGTATTATAACTGAACAGTTTAGGTCATTATTGTTACCGGAATCTTATTGGCAGCCCTGAAGAGCTATGTTTGTGCATTTTGCTGCAGTGGAGAAGCTGACGTTAAAGGGGTCTTTATACAGAAATATTCAGATCTCAACCTAGTGTCATGGAGCAATAAGAGGCTAAAATCGTCTCTAAATATGCAGTGGGGGGAGAAGGGGGTGGGGTGGGGGGATGAAAGTGAGTAGTTTGCCAGGGGAAACAGGAATGTCGACTTTATATTACCATCAATAGATAGGAATATGGTATGACATTATATAACAATTGCCAGCTGCTTTAAATTCTGTACAATCAGTAGAATATAATTGACTTTACACTAACCTCAAATATAGAGACAATAAGCCATAGTTTTATCTATAACATCTGACATAATTAGCTTCACGTCCTTTATAGATATTAAAGTTAGGGGTGGGGTGGGAATGTTAACGATTGGAGAGAGAGAGAGAGAGAGAGAGAGAGAGAGAGAGAGAGGGGGAGCTTACTTCCAGTTAGTATCGGACGTATTCTACAGTTGCACAAACCGATCCTTTATGAATTCTCCAAAAAGGTTGTCATGTTTTACATTTAACACACAATCTACTTTTTACACTATCAGAATAAATCGGAATTTTATTAACTGTAAATATAATATTATACAAAATATATGCAATGTCTGAAATTGTATATCTACCATTTCCGTGCAGTTGCTATGATCTTCCCTCACCCTGTAGAAACCGTGCTACCCACATAGCTCGTGTCCTTTAATTACATAGAGTTATTCATAGGTGTTAAATAATATTTGTATTCGTATCAACTGTATGTGCGCAATGTATTATTGTAATAAGAAGGCACATTTGGTATGTAATGTTACGAAAATAAGAGCTATAGACACTTTTCACAAAAAGACAACTGACAACTTGCCAACCAATCAACTTTCTCCTTACATAAGGCAGGCAACACCTCTAGTTCATTCATAAAGAATGTTTGACTACACTGTTTACTAACACGTGTTGCCAGGTACCACCATAAACCTCTGCCTCGTTTTTTAGTTCCCCAACTGTACATTAGAATGATTTAGGCACCCTGAGTAGTCACCAAGCCCAAAACTACCAAAAATGCACTATACGCGATCCTCGGATTTCCACTGTAAGGTTCACATATTCAACGGATGATAACTACCACTAAGCTACCAGCCCGCAATGGTTATCATACCAAACTGTGAAGTAGAGATGTCTAGCAAGTCAAAAATCACAACTAGAATTTGCCCACCCAAATGATACCCGTGGGTCCATTTTCGGGTCTTGGCTCATGGACTAATGGGGTTAGGGAGGAGAGGTTGAGGGCCCGCCTAGGTCAAGGCCAGTCGTATGGTGTTTTGTGAGTGGTGGCAGTATGGAAGACAGTCATGGAGATGGTTTGAGTGATACTGGTTGAATCGAGGTTGGTGCGGATACGCAGATTGTTGATTTACATATTGGTTGGGGGGAGGGTTCGATTGCGTTTGGTTGCGAGCTCGCTAAGTCCGGATTGGACAATTATTTGAACAGGGAGGAAATTCATACAAGTTTATGGGAGATAAGCGGGGTGCATATTGGTCGTTCCTTGGGGCATACTGGGGAACTGATGGGGGTGATCGAGGGTCCATAAGAAATGGGGTTAGTAGGAGCAACATTGCATTGGTGGAAGGTGGGCGAAGCAGACGTAGGTGCGGAAGGCTGAGTTTGGTAGGTGACATTGTAGGTGTGAAGAGAGGGTGTCTCAGAAGTATGTGCGGAAGTCTGAGCTATGTGAGCCTGGGAGGTGGAATCATTTTTTACCTGTTGGGGGTGCGGCTGAGGGCAAAAATTTTACTGGGAGCCCCCTGGGAAATAGTCAAGAGCTTACGGAGGGTGGCAAAATCAGTAGCTGGGATGGTGGTTTTGCGGAGAGTGAAAATTATTGTTTGACATGACTTGGTTTGATTGTGATTTGATTATCGAACACAACTTTATTTATGCGTTTGGCGGATGCTGTGGGGTAGGCAGTATGTGTACATTTGGTGTAACTTATGCAAGGTGTCATCAAAGTCCCCTGTGAACGAAATGCTGTTAAGTTTATCTAGGGCTGGGACGTGGCTCATTGATGATTGCAAAGTGGTGATGATTAATTGTTTTAGGTCATCCCATGGTGTCTCGGTAGTCACGATCCCGGTTAAACGAGAATACATTCAGAATCCTATGTTAGAGAGCAAGACGGAGGTACGTTTAGCTTTGGAATAATTCAGGGTGATGGTAGGCATGACCATTTCTAGGTATGTCGCGATGTCCATAGTTTCTTACTTGACGGGGTATCTAGTGGTTTCCTAATTCGCATTACACGCTTCTTTACCTCTAGCCTCGCAGACACCGCTGCCACCAATAAGATATCAACCCTTGTTATAGATGTGGAGGAGTTAGGGCTGCGTAAACTACACTGTATGTATGGGTGTCTCAAACTGCTAAAGGGAGAGGCATTGGAGTGAGTAGTCGAATCAGGTTTTCACACATTTCTTTTATTTATTGTGAATGGAGATATAGGGCATAAGAGTCCCAACATGACATATAACAATAATATCAGGCAGTTTATTTACCTGGGGTTCACATTAAGGAGGTTACCCATAACAAGGTCAAATGGTAGCAATTAGGTATCAAATTTATTATAGATACCTTTAAGAATCAGAACTAGGGCAATAATAGATACATGACATATACAGAATTAGACATGGATGATATATGTTAAATAATCAAGAATAATGCTTGGGTGTGGTTGGAATGAACGGGGGTTTCTAGCTGGACTCGAAGAAAATACAAGGTAAAGCAGAGTTTAGCTATCTATGAGTAGGCAGTGGCCAGATGACTGAGTGGTCATTCCGACATGTGACAATCTACTCATAAGATAGCGATATAAATTCTGATAGCGTACTGAAGGTTTGACTTGGAATTACAACTAATCGAATGCAAGTTATGTTAAGAGAGGGCCTGATAGACAGACCACGGATAATTTCAGAAGTGCGGCTGACCGAGATACTTAAGTACTTTTATGTCCTACAAAGAATGGCAGTGAGACTGACCGAGGGACCAGGAGATATTGAATACTTCCTTGTTTCTACTACACTGAGACTTTGGGCTTTGAAGTACGTAGGGAGGTCATGGACACTCAGTTCAGGAGGAAGGTGAGATACCTTTCCTGACCTGGTCTAAGTATAATTATGTTCACTCCTTAGATCTTCCAAGGCCTGGGTTGGCTACATGGAAAAAGGGCGCCCTTGGCCTTCCCTAGCATTGACATAGGTCCTTGTCGTTACGGTGAGGGGGGGAGGGGGATAACAATGGTAGGGCCCTCAGTTTTTGTTTCCATATACTGTAGGTGTGTCAGGTTCTGGTATGGAGGTCGGCTGGGGGCGCCCTGGTATTTCCCGAGATCTTCGGGTGGCTGGTTATCGTGGGCGGCTTGATTTTCCCTCGGCATAACATATAGCATGCCCGCAGTCATTGATTTAAACATGTTTTTTTAAAGGTCTGCCAGTATAGCACCTTTAAAGGTTAAAGAAGCTATATGCGAAGTGATCCTCCTCATATGATGTGTTTATTCAAAATTTGGGTTATTTACCATATAGCACAACATTACTGTTCTATATGTGCATATTATAATTGTATAATGAACATGTGATCATTGAAGAACCAGGAAGAAGGTATAGTCATCTCTCTACTGCTCTCTTGAACTCTTCCCTGATATCTTCCTAATGCAACCTTTCCACCCTCTGCGCCGCTCCACCTTCCTCTCGCCTCCCTCCAGCTCTCCTCACCCACTTCTTTTGTATCTTAGTTTTATCTACTACTACATAGTGGTCAGACAGACCACCCCCCCTTCCACCCCTAATACCCCTATGCACCCTAGCATCCAGCACATAATTCTTCATTCGCTCATCCACACATATATATTATATTCAATCAGTGCCTTTCATTCTTCCACTGTCCCATTCTTCCTCCTCCACACACCTCCATATGTACCTGTGTATCATTCTGTGTCGGAAGAAGGTGTTGGCTATCCACAGCCTCCTCTCCACACATACGTCCACAAGTGCACTACCATTCACATTCACCTCTGACAATATACACCACCCTCCCACCACTCCATCAACTTTCTTATCACCCATCTTCCCATTCATATATAGATATAAATAAAACATATATAAAATATATATATATATATATATATATATATATATATATATATATATATATATACAGTATATATACCGGTATATATATATATATATATATATATATATATATATATATATATATATACAGTGCGCGCGGTTGCAATAAGAGCGGGCACTCTCTACCCTCGCGCACCTCTCCCGCACCAACATTCATTCATCAAAATTGGACAAAAAAACAAAATTGACTTATATTTACTTTATTCTAGTACTTGATAGAGTATCCTTTGCTCTTCCTGACTAAGCTCAGACGTTTAGGAAGAGAATTGGCGATGGCTTGAATATATGCAGGCTTCAAACCGTCCTACAACTGCTGAATAGCGATCTTCAGCTTCGGCACGGAAGATGTGTCGTAGTCCTGCAGGCCGCTTTTCATCTTGCCCCACAGGTTCTCAATGGGGTTGAGGTCTGGTGAGTTACCAGGCCAAGGGTTGAAGTGCCTAATACCACCGAAGTCCATGGCCTGTACCACTGTCTTAGCGGTATGGCAGGGTGCGCCGTCCTGCATAAAATAATTCGCTTGGCACTTTGTCATAGATGGCTCCAAGTAATCAATTAGTAGGTCAAGGTAATTATGTTGATTCATCCGAATGTTCTTTGGTAGAAAAACTAAATCACCAGTGCCGTGGAACGAAAAAGCACCCCATACCATCACTGAATCTGGGTGTTTTATGGTGTGCCGGGTATAGCGGGGGTCCAGAGGGTTGCTACCGCGGCGGCGGTAAACATAGTTCCTAGTGCCGTCAGTAACTGTGAATGACGATTCATCGGACCATAGTACTTTCTGCCATTGGGCAAGGGTCCAATGTCGATATTGCCTGGCAAATTTCACCCTATTCCGTCTATGCACGCGAGTTACCCAGGGCTTAGGAATGCAGCGGCATCGTCTGTAGTGTAGCACTTTGTGAAGGTAATCTTGTAGCGTTCGGATGGCAACACCACCAAGCAGGTTTGGATTTTGTTCTTTAATTTTCCTGGCAGTAAGGCTGGGATCAGTCTCTACCTGCCTCTTAAGCATATTCAGGGTCCTCTGTGATAATTTACGCTTCTTACCGGGCCTTTTCTTCTGGGTAGGTAACGGCCCCGGCCCTGAATCGCGGATTTTCTTTGTCCAATTTTGAACTGATCGCACTGTAACTCCTGTGTTTGAACTAATTTCCTTGTTTGTTTTACCCTCCTTCATCAGTGCACTTATGGCCGCAATTTTGAGCCAGAGTTATTTGTTTTTGCTTTGGCATGACGGGCGTGGGTGGTCCCAAAGGGTAGGCGTCACACGGAAAACAATGGAGCCAACTCGGCCCTATCACTCGCGTATATCCTCCCTGTACCAGAGCCGTAGGCACACTGAAGGGTTCTAGCTACGTTCCCGCACTAAGACTGAGCTGGCTGAGTTGCCAGATGTCGCAGTTGCCATATCTCGCCAGATTTTGGGGGTAAAAGAGGAGTTTTATCAATTACGTGGTTGCAATAAGTGCGTGCCTTCTCGCTCTTATTGCAACCGCGCGCACTGTATATATATATATATATATATTGTGACATCTGGAAGATAACCAAGATGTGAAGTGTGACCAGACCAACCTGTTGAACGCGACTTTACACCTACAACTGCAAGAAACGATCCCTCTTTCTTTCCTACGTGACGAGAGAGAGAGAGAAAGCAGCCTAGCTAGTGTGGACGTGACATTCCACACGTCCTTCACATTCCTCAAGTTCCCGCCAAAGCGAGCGAGAGGGGCGGGGCACCTGTGATGTGGTGAGGAGCCCCCCTTTCCACCACCAACTTCTAACACCTGGTTGGCTCCCGCACACCTGTTCTCGTCGGTAACTGGCTCTCACACCCTGCCTGCATCGGATTGGATTAGGCACGTGTATCCTGACTTCTGATTGGATTGGCTTGGTCCGGGGAACGATATATAAGCCTGAAATTTGATAAATCAAACTAGACATATTCGAAGTTGGGAAGCGTATACAGCTGCATGGAGAACAGGCTTGTATAATTATTGTATAGGGTTTATCTTTATTTGTAGGGCGTAACTTGTCACCTCTACCCGGTAGGAAACCTGTGACTATTAATTAACCCGAGGCATGTCGAAAACATACACTCCTTTGATTTAGGATTTTGTGATTGGAGAATCATATATGTTTAATTGGAGAAATATATATTTTTAATTACTGTTTACTTTTGGTGATTAGAATTAATGTTTGATTCAGAGATGATTTGTGATTGAATATTGACTACTTTGCCTGTTAACAATTAACTAACTTGATGTGGAGCTATTGTCATTCATAATTAATGATTAAGCATTGTAGAAGTTTAATATTTATCTGACTTTATGTAAAGCTATTATTCGGAATAGGCATTGTAAAAAAGTCCTATAAATTATATTGTCTACTTAAGCCTACTAAACTTTAATTTGTACTTTAGTGAAATCAGAACGTACGCAAAACGATCCTGAAATATATCATAACTTTCATTGCTTATTATTTTGATTAATTGTAAAATATCTTATTTACATTAATAAATACAATTCCATTTTATATGTGGCTTTCTAATATTTCCTTACCATTTTTATTTAGTCAAATATCTTTCAGTAATGAGAATAAATAAGATAAAATACTAAAGGGAGAATAATAATAAACTAAGAATAAATAGATAATATAAAGAGTAAAACAATCTTTAAACGGTTAACAAACTTAAATTAATTATATAAAAAGATCTTAATACTTTGCTGATAATCAAGATTAATTGAGATATTCTAGTGTCTTAAAACCTTGCTTACATACCAAACTTTTGTATTCATAATTAATAGCCTCTTTCATATTAAAACATTCAATGTAACTTTAAATAGTTTACTGATTAAATATAATTGAAGTGTATCAGAGTATAAAGGATAACTGCCCCAACAACTAAAGAAAAGCAAGTAACAACAGAACAAACTTTAATATTGTTGTTGTTGTTGTTGTTGTTGTTCCCCAAGCTGCCTGGCCGAACAGCCCCAAGGCCCCGTTGAAGGCCAAGGCCATAACCGAGCGCCCCCACAGAACCCTCCCTGCCGACCACAATAAAGCCTGGGTTACCGAAGCCACTCCATGGCTGGGAGCTAAGGAGGGTGCGGAAACGCCCGGGAAACCAAAGACCCACCCAGGGCCCTGTGCCCCTCAGCAATTATGAAGAGAAAGTTGAGGGGCAAAGGAAAAATGTGATGCTTTGGCTTCCAATCTTGGTAGATTGGGAGGTCAATCCACGGAAGAGGCGCCGTCACTTGAGATCTAGAAAATATATAAGTAAAAGGAACAGTCAGAGTAAGCTATGGGCATGGCAGAGATCGCTCAGTTCTCACTCTGATAGACCAGCCCATCACCAACTTTAATATTGTACGTTCTATTAGCCTTCAGCTGTTTGCTACACTCTCATATTAACTGTTCTATCTTTATTTATTTAGTTAACCACTTCTAAATCAAGATACGTAACAATATATATATATATATATATGAAGTGACATGGTTGAACAGAATGAGGTTGAGTAACACCTGTAGGATTGCTAGCCTACAGGTGAGTAGGAAGGAAAAAAGAAGAAACAAGCAACAGAGACGCAATTCCATACCAGTTTCTCATGATGCAGAGGAACGAGAAACAGAGGAGTCCCCCCATATTACCAGGTCATTCCCGTTTTCTTACTACCAGGAAGACGGGTCACCTAGGTCAGTCACCCCTACAAAAGAATGGGAGTTTGAGACAATCACCATCCAGGTTTCAAACCCTCTCCACCAATCACCAGCCTTCATTGCACCAGCTTCATTGCACTCGCTCGCTTGGCTACACTGTTGTGAGAGAGAGACCCGCGCGAGAGACAGTCTACCTCAGTGAGCCGCTCGCTGCTCTGAGAGACGGAAGTGGGCCCCTCACGCTCCCGCCCACTGACACTTGATTTTTACGTTTTTTACAGGCTTTTAAAGCCTGGAAATTGCTGTAACTTGCCAGGACGATCCAGAACGTCACCCGCAGCGAAAGGGTTAAGCTAAGTATTTACTTCACTATTAATGTCACAATGATTCACTATATCACTTTAACATTGAATCCCTATAAGTTAAAGCTAAGAAAATATTTGAACACGTACTCAACGAAATTTTTGAGAAAGCAAGTACTTCCATCTCGGTAATGTTCTTAAGTCTGAAAAGTCCGGAGCATCTAACTAAAAGTGGTAACTGCCTTCCCTTCCTCCTCGACACTACAACGAGCCCTGTTGTGTCCCTCTGACGTCTGGACGTGGGATTCTTGACGGTGAGAAGCAGCTCCGGAGCCCCTGAAGTCTAGTCCAGGCGAACCTACACTCTACGTCGGTCAGACTTGCTCTCGAACCTCAACCCCCCCCAAACTCACCCTAAGTGTCTCTGAGTGTCTTACGTTGTGATTATTATTGTGAAGGTAAGGTAAAATATGTGAATATTCATTGCTAATTCCTTTGTAGATCTGTGCCCAAGATCATTTATTGTTGCGTATGCATTAATCCTTCAGAAACCATATTAAACCTTGTGTAGATCTGTGTCCAAGATCTAGTGTTAAATTCTCTTCTAAGTTCATATAAAACATTCTACGCATACGTCACATACTTCTGCAAATTAATAATCTAGCCGAAAACCCACAGATGTTCCTTGTGTAATGTCCATTCTATTTATGTATGTACCAAGTTGAAGCTGAAGTGTATACTGTGAATTTACTCCCTTCTAAAGCCTCACTTTTACCTAGAACCTACGCCCAATTTCATATCTAATTCAACTCGGCTCCTCATCCTTTACAAGAATTGTATTGTTGATTATCATAATCTGAATATATTTTCTTCAAGAGAAACTCCTGTTACGCCTTATTTTGTCGTGCGTTAACTGTATAATTTGTGAATAACGTATTGGTTTATTCTATTATGAAATAGATAATTTCGATCCAGCTCGTCTAGGAATTCTAGTTTCGTGTAGATCTACTGTCTAATTATTTCACCAACTCGAATATAACGCCAATTTGTTCTGTATTCCATATAGGAATTTGTTAACCAGTTCAGATATCCTTCATACCTTATCAAGTATTTCCAGCTAAGTGCAACTTCGTCGTGTACGCCATATTTAACTTGTAGTATTATTATAACTACTCGTTACACTATTTTATTGATGCGTTCTCTAATCTGCTGTAATCAATTTATTTGCCTGACTCAGTTAGGTTATATTCACCTTTTGAGTAATCTTCAGTAGATATAAATCACTTAATCTGAATTCCTCGACCCGTGAGATTATCATTGGATATAAGAATTAATTAATTGTATGTTCATGATATGAATGTTCTTATAATAATCTAAGTACATAATTAATTGTAAACAATAATTTAACCCCCTCCCCTATGAATTTCAACATATTCCTCCCCTTATTCAAAATAATATCGCACTAACCATAAATACTATTTTGATCATCGCAGTAAAACGAATGACCTGAGTGACCTACCTGGCCAGAATTGTCTGCGCGCGATATCCCTTTAATTTATCCATACGCTTCTCGCCACCCTTGAGCGAGCGTTCACCCCAGAGCTTTTCGTACGCTTCCCCCTTTGTTCCACCCCAGACTATGTATGCGTACTTAGAGATTTCGTTCAACCTGTCAGAAACTTATTCAGAATAATTCACAGTAGATACTCAACTCTCATATATATTATTATCAAGGGGTGTATCTATGTGTATGTTTGTCTCTGATTATTATTGCATACTTCCATTATAATATTATCCCTTGATTCACGCTCATTGTATGTTATTAATAGACCTTGGTGTGTGACAAATGTTACTAATTGTTTACTTGCTATTCTTTATAGTAGCTAAGTAAATATCTACCCACACTTTAGGCCTATTTGTATGCGTGAATTGCCTATCATTTGTTTATGTCAAAGTATACATACTCACTTACTATTCTCCAATAATAGTTAAGGAGTATACTGATTTATCTATATGCCATTAAATAAATAAGAGTGTAGAATCACATGTGTGTATTTATTGTGTTCATCTTAACCTGATTGAGTACCCTGATTAACTTGTAAATAAGAACGTGTTCGACGTGTCCCTGTTGAGAATATATTGAGTCTACAAGTTTATAGTTGGATTTGAGTAAAGACCAAAACTAAGCTAAGTGGTATTACAACCCGCCATAACAATATATATATATATATATACCGTATATACAGTATATAAATATATGTGTAAATATCTACATCGACTAAACTATTATTAATGCTGAAACACATGTTCCTCTAGGTCCTAGTCGGTCATTGTGCAGTAATAGCTAAGTTCAAAATTATTTTAGCCAAGATGGAAAGAATAAATTAGAGTGTTTAATCCTTTCCGTATGTGATGACGTATTTTTTATTTCATTCCGTCTTTCATTAGATGAATATGCTCATATGGAATAACTTTGGCAGTCAGGGCTAATTGAAATATATTTCACCCTTCGATTCCAACAGTGCCTTCTTAAATTAACCATAATCGTTAAATAATGGCAGGCATAAAGAGACAAATGTATCCTCGCTTGCTCAATACAAAGGGATAAACTGTGTAACAGAGGTACCAAATTAGTGTTCAAGTATTCCTTCCACTCCCTCTAATTGTATCATTGGCATTCATAATATGTTTTGGCCATTGACAATAAATGTGTGTGCACCATATATATATATATATATATTTATTTATTTTGCAACGCCTGTTTGTAATATCTGAGAGGTAAAGGTGGGGCCGTATTTCCTTCACATAAATCACGACTTACGACCAACACGTGAGGGACGGACCTCACTGCTCACACCAACCCACACAACAATACTGTATATTCGTCTATATTTATTTGTAACCGACTTTGCTTCACTTATACAGTATACTAGTAAATTACTATTGAGAAAAATATTGACACTTGTTTTATATAATTATTTATTGTTATTATTTGCATTTATATAATTGTTGAGAGGATAGCAGTGAGGACTGCAGACCATAGTATCGTGGGTTCTAGTCCAAGCCTGGAATTCAAAGTTGTCTGTAGTTCTACAAAACACTGGCTATGCCAACACATAATAGCTAAACACTGTTGTCTGACTAATTGCCACCAAAAGTCCGGCCACATTTCAACATACTGTGATAACGGTATAGCAACATTCACCAAGTATTATGTGACATATATAAATAATATAATGTCATCCAACGTGGCCAAAAAGAAGCAACCGTGGTATAGAAGCTTTCTTCAATAATCTTGAGGCATCGATAATTATATTACAGGATTTTTGAGAACATTTAATGTTATGGTCGAGGTATAAAACAAACATAAAACATGCCCTTTTGATATTTCCATCAGTCTAAGTCGCCCTAACCCTTGTTTTTTTACACATTATCCCCATTTTCTCATTTGTGATATTCTCTTTGGTCTCTCCTTTCCTCCCCATCTGTCCTTTCACTTCATGTCGTCTCCTTCTATATATCTGTCTTCCTTTACCTTCCTATCAATTCTTCCCATATGTACTTCATGTCGTCCCCTTCTATATATCTGTCTTACTTTACCTTCCTATCAATTCTTCCCATATGTACTTCATGTCGTCTCCTTCTATATATGTGTCTTCCTTTACCTTCCTATCAATTCTTCCCATATGTACTTCATGTCGTCCCCTTCTATATATCTGTCTTCCTTTACCTTCCTATCAATTCTTCCCATCTGTACTTCATGTCGTCTCCTTCTATATATCTGTCTTACTTTACCTTCCTATCAATTCTTCCCATATGTACTTCATGTCGTCCCCTTCTATATATCTGTCTTACTTTACCTTCCTATCAATTCTTCCCATCTGTACTTTCTCATTTGTCTATACTCCCTAATCTTCTATACCTCTCTCTTCTTACTGTTCTTACCTTTCCCTGTCTGTCTGTCTTCATTTTTCACCTAAAATTTTGCTTTTAATGTTTTCGTATATATCTCATCTCTCCTATGACTTTTTTTGTTCAATCATATCAATCCTTGCCCACTATTTTATATTCCTATGCTCTCCTTTATTAACGTTTCTCACCATGTGTCTTTTACTTTCTTGAGTTTCCCTGGAGGTACTCCCGCTGGTGATACAATAAGTCTCCTCAACAGAGTCATCACCAAGACAAACACAATCCTGGATGTAACCTACTTTACCAGTCTCACAAGGATTCTTACGTCACTACCTCTTGTTTTACTGCAAGCCTATTTTTAACACGGCATGTGTTGATAAGTAATGTATATAATATATATTATATTTAAATCCATCAACATAATAACGTTATTTTCATTATAGTCTCGCAAAAATCATGCCATAATATTCAGCTTAGGAGGGATCTCTTTCAACCAAAGAGGTTAGTCCTAAGCTTTATAAGGATCCAGTTGTTTTATTATATATAATTGTTAAATAATACACTGTTTACTAACATTTCTTTAGCCTCTTCAAATTCATGAACACTTCTGGTAGGGACCAGATGGTTGCAAACAAACATTAAAGGCAAAGCTGAAACTTGTATAATGAAAAATAAACACGACTGTACATAACATACTGTACATAACACGATTAAAACTCACTTATGGCTAAGGAATACGGAGCGTCACACAGTCAAACATCCATTAGCCTGAGTGGCATTAAGGGTGGACTCAATAAATCATGGTGGTGGCCAGAACAAAGATGACTTAATAGTCTTTAGGGAGGAACCCGAAGGACCATGTTTCTTATACTTTCTCTTGCAGCTCTAGACTAAGTGTTATGTGTTATTGAACCGCTGTATGTATGTCCACTGTATTTCAATCAAAAAGATCTATCAGCGATCATCTCTCGTGTTTCTATTAACCCACTGAGCCCCAGCAACGCAAACAGTGCGTCGGCAATGTATGTAACGCTAAACCCCAGCGACGCAGACGTCTGCGTCAGTGTCACTCCGGTCCCAATTACTCCGGTCCTATGGCACGTAGAGGGCTCAGATTTGTATGGGAACTGTGTAAGTATCCCACGCACCCATGCCGATGGTTGAAAACTCTCAAAGTCCAACCGCGTGCGTGTGAGCGTGCAAAAACATGTGTCGGGAATTTAGATAAAGAGGTTAAATTACATATCACTGGTACATGAAATATCCCAACAAATAGTTATATTATAATTACCAACGACGTAGTCGTTGATGGGTGTAATCCAGTCCCCCACACGCGGCTAGTTCAATTGCATGACATGTAGGAATGTTCACATAATACAATATCGATACAATGAACTTAGCTTAGAGGACTGGTGATGTAGGACTGTAGTTAATATTGTTATAGATTAATATTTGTAGCACATGGTGAACTGTGGGTTGAGTCAGAGCCGGGGGAGGAGATGTTGGCTGTACGGTGTTGATTGAGAGACTAAAGGGCCGGCGTCCGATCGCTTCGCGAAATTACATATGGCTGCCGGCTCATAATAATTATAACCCATAACTTGGTTTCATAATACATCTAGAGCTGATGTAGATATTTATACATTACAGTTAATATTTAACCTAACTTAAGAATAAACTACAATACACAAAGAACCAGCCGAAATCGTACATGCGATACGATACCGCCAAATTCAAATGTCCTATTGGACCAAAACCTGTCGGGATCATTACCCTATTCCCGACATATTGCCCGCCACCAAAAATGATATACAGGAGCTATATACAGAGAATTAAAAAAAGGACATCGAAGTCAAAGATCACCTTGTTTGATCTTTGATCTCCAAAGATCCACGGAACTCATAGCCGTCCTCCTTTTGGGACGAGCGCCACCGGAAGCCTGAGGAGGATCATCCTTCTCATCATCAGCTGCCCCACCTTGAGGAGCACTGTCACCAGCACTCTCCCGCGGAGGGGTATCAGTAGAGACGCCAGGATCATCCGGCAGTTCTACATCCTGCTCCAAGGGATATAACCTTACGACTGGGCGAGTAGTAACCCCAGTCGAAGTTCGTATTTTAGCAACCCTTATAAGACCATCAATGCCCTGGAACAAATCGATAATCCTCCCAAGCTTCCAAAATAACCTAGGACGCTCATCATGAATCAGGACGATATCCCCGATACGAGGCCATCGTTGATTCGTCCCTTTGATCTTATGAGAGTGACGCTCGCGAAGAGACAGCAAATATTCTTGGGTCCACCGTTTCCATAGATCGTCGGACACCTTGTTTACATACTGGAAGCGACGACGTGTGGCGTCAGCATTGCCGAACGTAGGGTCATGCAGATCTTCGTCATTGACGGACGATCTAGGAAAGGTATTAAGGGTTCGTCCACGTGTTAGCATAGAAGGCGAAATGGGTAAGAGGTCATCAACATCTGCCGAGGTATAGGTCAAGGGCCTGTCGTTGACTGACATCTCAATTTCTATTAAGATGGTTTGCAACTCCCGTCTGGTCACCAGTGCCCTTCCTAATACCTTCTTCATGGCAGATTTGACGATACCGATAGTTCTCCCAAATCGCCCCGAACCATGGTGCACGTGCTGGTATAAATCTCCACTGACAACCCTTTCTAGTGAGGGTAGCCACAACCTGCGGGTCATCCATTAAACTCTGGAGATATTTTGAGGCCCCGACAAAACAAGTCGCATTATCGCTCATAATAATTTGAGGGAAACCATTGCGGCCTGCAAAGCGTCTTAGAGTATGCTAAAACCCCTCACTGGATAGGTCGTCAATCAATTCAATATGAATCGCTCTGGTTACCGCACATGTGAATAGGACGGCATATACCTTTATGATATTACCGGGCGATTCTTTAACATGAATCGCTCCGGTGTAGTCTACCCCGGTTACCTGAAATGGTTCAGTCCTTTGTACCCTTGAACTCAGGCAAGGGAGGTAGATCAACTGGGGAGTAAGGCTTACCCTGTAATCTTTTACAAATGGTACAGCTATTGTGGATCCCTTTAATTGCTTGTCGCATCTTAGGGATCCACCAACGTTGTCGCATATACGCCAGAACATAATTTACGCCAAAATGTAGGCAGGTCCTATGGCATTGGCGAATCAACAGTTTGGTAATCAAATGAGAGGCGCTAAGGAGGAGAGGATATTTCGCAGAATCAATAATGTCCGCCTTTTGTATCCTGCCTCTACACTTAATTATGCCTCCTTCCATATATAATCCTAGCTGCCTCATTAAGTTGGAGGGTTTGGCCTTTGACTCCTTGCTCAGGATTTGATGTTCAGTAGGATAAGATTCCCTTTGTACTAAACATATTAGTTTTGCTTCTGCTGATCTCAATTCATGGAGTCTGATATGCTTCGAATCTTCACTAAGGAAAGACCCGTGAGCCCGACTTCTCATTTTGTTAATGAAGCGGTATATCCATGCAAATACCCGTATTACTTGATCATAGCTGCCGTAACGTTCCCACTCTACCAACTTGTTATCCTGATGTGTAGTACTCACATTCGAACTACTTAACACATCATCTTGGGGCCGACTTGAAGGATCAGAAATGTATTCCCTGAAATCCTGAGGCCATTCAGTTGGAGATGTAAGCCATGGAGGTCCATGCCACCAAATAGAGGACGACATAAACTGTTGCGCCGAGATCCCCCGGGAAATCCTGTCACTGGGGTTATCCCTGGTGCTCACATAGCGAAATTTAGCTGTAGGAACTAAGTCATGTATCTCATCAGTGCGATTAGAAACATAAACAGGTAACACTTTCTGGCTGTGTACCCATGAAAGCGCTATTTGACTGTCGCTCCAGACATAGACGTTATTAATCTGTAGTATGTCTGCATAGGCATCCAGTGTAAACTTTATTAGACGAGCAGACAGAAGCAATGCAGAAAGTTCCAATTTAGGAACTGTAATCTTCTTTATAGGGGCTACTTTGGCCTTCGCTATAGCCAGCGTCGCTTCACTACCATTACATATGTATATGGCAGTACTGTACGCACTATTACTAGCATCAGAAAAGGCATGTAGATCCACTTGTTGACCACTAATAACCTGACGATGAAGTTGGACCTTGCAACATGGGGAAAGGTCCGACCGAATCAACCGCCAAGTATCTTGTAACTCAGTCGGGAGGGGCGTGTCCCAATCTAGTTTTTGCCGCCACAGTTGCTGTAAAAACATACGAGCACGGATTGTTACAGGCAGCAAAAAACCTAGGGGATCAAACAACCTCGCTGACAAGCTTAAGCAGTTTCGCTTGGTCATAAGCTCACTGCCGCATGGGGTGTGACAGAAGGATATACAATCTGTGGTAGTGTCCCATTTGTGGCCTAAAAACTTCACCTCACTATTCTCAGTAGCTACACCGTCAGAAGCAAATTGACCTTTCAAAAGATCACTATTAGTGGCCCATTCTCTTAAGTATAAATGAGCCTTGGCAAATATATCACGGATCTCCCAGCATCTCTTGAGCAATAAATCTTCATTGTCTCCGGTGCCTTGAAGATTGTCCACATAGATCCCATTCTTGATCTCATTCTTGAAGTCAGGATCTAGTCCAGCCTCCTCAAGATGACGCAAGATAGTAGCGTTGAGAAGGAACTGGGAACAGGTCGCCCCGAATAAGACGACTCTGAACCTGTAGACCAGATACTCTGAATCTAGATCCATTGGGTCCCGCGGCCATAAAAATGTTGTCGAGTCCCTGTCTTCACGATGGAGTTGAAGTATAAGGAAGGCCTTCTCAATATCGGCGACCCATGCAAACTTATGACATCTGAAGCGCAACATAATTTGCGCTAGATCAGAGA
The DNA here is from genome assembly GCA_032716605.1 of Paralithodes platypus. NCBI lineage: Eukaryota > Metazoa > Arthropoda > Malacostraca > Decapoda > Lithodidae > Paralithodes > Paralithodes platypus. The sequence goes on along the minus strand of CM064480.1, from coordinate 12,429,175 downwards.
CCAGGGACGGACCCGTGTACAGACAATCATTCAGGCTATAGGAGCGATCACTGGATTTAGCAGAGCAGTCATACACAATACGAACAGGAGTGGTGGAACTGTCCTTTTTAATCCCATGGTGAGCAAGGTAATGGATGTTATCCCCATACTCATTGAGATCTACTCTCTCCACAAATCCACGTTGTACCTGCTCGGCTAAAACTGCCGCATAAGTCTCGCAATAACATGGATCCTTGACAAACTGCTTCTGAAGGCCACGTAACCTACCAAGTGCTAGATGGAAATTAGTAGGTAATTTACTGTTGTTATCATTCCAAGGGAGCCTTACCACATACTGACCTCTGCCAGAGTCATACGTTACAGTCTCTTCATACGAGCTTAACGCTAGCTTGGACTCACGATCAAGTTCATGTGGGTCAATTCCAATATTGTCCAAGTCCCATAGCTTATCTATATCAGTACATGTATTATCAGGCACCTTTGGCCTAATATATTTATCTATGGGGCTTACTGCTACCTTGAGGACCGTAACCACCTCCACCTGTGTGTCTTGAGAGGAAGTGGCATAGGATCCAGAAATGGCATAACCTTGGATCGTGGGGAGCATTATTAGCTTATCTACCCGCCGATATCCAGGGTGAACCAGGTCGTAGTAATAATCAGCTCCGACCAGTAGCATAATACCATTGTTAGCAGAGAGTTGATCATCAGCCAGTTTATACCCCTTGCTTCTGAGATATTTCAAATGTGGTTGAATCTCTGATGCTATATAGAAACTGGGTAGTGTGTCGACCACAACAGCCTTGATGGGACATACCCTTTATCTATAAACATAGGAAATCTCCACTATATCATAGTCACTGGTATCTATTTCACCAGTGAAACCATGGAGACGCAAATTCTCTTGACCCTTGCTGGTACACTTGAGCTGGGGTAATGATGACCGCAGAACGAATGACCTCTGTGAGCACTGGTCAAGTAAGGTGCGCGTCATTATAGTATTATTATTACTCCCCACTACTGGCAGCATCATATTAGGAAGCAATTGACATTCTCGAGAAGCAATGGACATGGCAGATACTTTATCACCCTCGCTCTTACTTTTCTCATGTGACTCTTTGGGGGTTCTCCCCTTTTCTTTGCCGTCGTGCCGATCAGACTGGGTGCAAAGGGAAAACCAATGTTTCCCCTTGCAATACTTACAAGGTTTGATGTAGGAATTGGTGCAGGTACTGTTGAAGTGGTCTCTTGCCAGACAGCTGGTACATAACTTAAGCGATTTAGCCTGACCAATCTTCTGTGTAGCCTTAGGATACTTAGGACACTGATACCACAGATGACCGTGGACACTGCACAACTTACAACCTAATGATATTGGCCTTTTCTGTTTAGGAGAAGTCTGTACCGGGAAAGCTGCAGTAGATGGCGACATCTCCACTTGTCGGTAGTGTCTAGTACTCTCCATATTGAAGACTTCAGTCTGGTACACCTGCACCAACGCTTCCAAGTTTAGTGGAGAGTCGCTTAGTTGTCGTCTTAAGATTTCCCTTAGGGGAGAGGGTATGTTATTCAAGATATTCACACTAAATATCTCCTCCTTGGTGACGGCCATTGTCTCCATAGATCGGAGGAGGCTCTCAAAGGAGGCGTAGTACTCCTTTAGGGCCGTCACATCATAGGATGGAGGATCTAGCGTGAAGAACTTAGTAATTAACGCGGTCTTGATGACTTCCACTCTCCCGTAAGTTCTCTTCAGCAACTCCACTGGAGACTCGTAGCTGGTAGCTTCTAGCTTGTACCCATCGACTAACTTCAATGCCTCCCCTTTCAATTGACCACGGAGATATGTGAACCTTTGGATGGATGTGAGTGTTTTATTATGATGGACGGAACACTCAAAAATATCCCCAAATCCAGTCCAGGTAGCCGAATCCCCGGAAAAGGTAGGCAAAGTAAGCTTCGGCAGGTTAAAACCAGTCTCCTCTACCGGTATCCTTAACAGAGGTTGATTCTTGGGTGGAAGATAGTCTGGCTAAGGCTGTATTAACATCCTCAAAGTACTCAAGATCTGCCGACATTTCTTCTTTCACATCGTCAGTAACTGTCAATAAACCATATACCTGCTGAGCATAACTATCATAAGTAGCTAGCAATTTAGTAACAGTAGCGAATTTACCTTTTATTTGATCAGCCGTAGCACTTATTAAAAATTCATCAAGATCTCTTAAACATCTATTTAAACTTCCCTTCATCCCTCCCTTAAGAATCTTAAGTTTCTTTAAATCTGTCATCGTTAAGGTCTAATTTTAAGCAACTTGAACTACAATGAGGTCAGACTACAAACCGTTAATCGCTTAGGAATCAACAGCGGTAAACCCCCATTATTTAAGAAATTTACTCAAAAAGAATTACATAATACTTACATCCCCCTTAATATAAACTATCGAAAGGAAATTATCTAACTAGACAAAAGAATTAAATACTAAATCCATTAAAAGAAAGGGTAAGGTGAAGCACTAATTATTGTAAGCCCTTTATAGGTAAGCCTAGTTGGTTAAGCTACAATCATGAGGTCTGACTATTAACTGTCAATCGCTTAGGAATTAACAAAGACCGACACTCATGACCGCCACTTTAAGCAACTAGGCCTAGGCTATTATGAAATTTAAATATAAAAGGTCACATGAGAACCCTCCCCACCAGCAAAATTAATAATGAGTCCCACAATGACAAGACACAATGAACACCACAGGCACACCACCAAAGCGAAATGAACAGCCACCACAGACACCTGCAGGCCTAGACTGCCTAGCCTAGCCTAAGAGCGCGAAACGGTGCCCGACGAAATTACCCCTACCCCAAACCCCAGCCCAGCTAACCCACCAAAAAACGCCAAGGATCACACGCCCAAAAAAACCTGGAAACTAGTCCCAAAAAAGATAGAGACGGCGCCTAAATGGTAAAAAACCCGAGGGAAGAAGCTGGGTGTAAACTAGGGAACGGCAGTCGGCCAACAACGCGCGAGGCGGCAGCCATTTTTAAGCCCACAAGCGTCAAGGAAGCAAACAAAACGGTACTACGGTACGGAAGCTTTAGGGCACGAAGGACCATTATTTGTCGGGAATTTAGATAAAGAGGTTAAATTACATATCACTGGTACATGAAATATCCCAACAAATAGTTATATTATAATTACCAACGACGTAGTCGTTGATGGGTGTAATCCAGTCCCCCACACGCGGCTAGTTCAATTGCATGACATGTAGGAATGTTCACATAATACAATATCGATACAATGAACTTAGCTTAGAGGACTGGTGATGTAGGACTGTAGTTAATATTGTTATAGATTAATATTTGTAGCACATGGTGAACTGTGGGTTGAGTCAGAGCCGGGGGAGGAGATGTTGGCTGTACGGTGTTGATTGAGAGACTAAAGGGCCGGCGTCCGATCGCTTCGCGAAATTACATATGGCTGCCGGCTCATAATAATTATAACCCATAACTTGGTTTCATAATACATCTAGAGCTGATGTAGATATTTATACATTACAGTTAATATTTAACCTAACTTAAGAATAAACTACAATACACAAAGAACCAGCCGAAATCGTACATGCGATACGATACCGCCAAATTCAAATGTCCTATTGGACCAAAACCTGTCGGGATCATTACCCTATTCCCGACAACATGTTTTTTGAGGGAAATTGTCTTCAATTTTATACTCTTGTAAAATCCGTTTTCGGGGGCTCCGTAGGACCAGTTTGTTGAGCTTTTTGATCGGTTTTTTGTGGTTTTCCCTTCATTCCTAACCCATTTTCGCTATTGTTTCTGGGAAAAAAAAATCAGAATCAGCCGGTCCTGGGTGGTACATTTATAAATATTTAGCGGGTACTCAGCGGGTTAATAGTGTTCTTCTCGTTAGCATGTATTTCGTGGACAAATGTGTTAGAGAGAGAGAGAGAGAGAGAGAGTTATAGATTAACGGAAATTATGTTTCTTGCCCTATTGCATTATGGCCCACTAATGAACCGAAACTGTTTACAAAAATGTTGTATGTCTCCTTTTCATTTACCCTAACACAATACTGTGTTATGCAGCTTAGAACTTCGTGAGTCAGAGAGGTCATGGGAAAATGTAATACCCTGTTGATTACTCGAGGTCATTCCTGAACATAGAAAATAATAGTGAACTGTCATTCTGTATAACAGGACAGTTTTTACAACTTACTAAAAGTAAGTACTATAAACATAAACACCAGACCAGATGGCTGGAGTAAAATAGGAAAGAAGAGTAATTGGACAGAGGAAGAACAAGCTGAGAAGTCAGAAGTACAGTAGAAGACTGACAGTTCTCGGGTTCAACCAACTTGCTTCATTGTATAAACATGCACAACCAAGGTATATAAAATACTCTGCGTGCTGCGTACCTAGCGAGACAATTAAAGTGTCCTGTGATTAGGCTCATTGGAGCCTGGCATGGCGGGTGTGTGGACCGAGGGATGTATTCAGTGTTTAGTGTCCTTGCCATACAAGTGGTGGTACTGGGGCACTGAGAAGACAACACGTGAAGGAGAAGACAATAATATATAGGCTACTACTTAATGGGAAGACATGGCACTAGGAATGCTTATAATGTAGACATATTTGACAAAAAATAACCCTTTCAGTACCATGATGCCTTCGAATGACTTCATATTAATCTGTTTTTCGTGTAGTCTAATCAACTATAAATGTTATTACTAGTTTGGGTAGCTCCTATCGTAGTTAGAGGGACAAATCAGAAAAAACTTTAATCTATTGATTAGCACATCAAAAAGCCTACAATTGATATACAGCATAGCATGCATATTGATAAGAAATTATGCTATTTGTGTAAGTATTTCATATATTTATATCAATATTAGTATTGATTATAAACGTTCCTGATATGTTTTAAATATAAACATTGTCACAAATGAATCTTATCATATTGTTATAAAAACAAACGTATCGGTATACAATGTGTGCTGAAAATTAGTAATGGTTCAGAATAAAAAGTATCTAATAGCAATATATTACTGATTTCTTTACCCGCCCAACAGCCTCTCTCTCTCTCTCTCTATCTCTCTTTCTCTTTTTTTCTCTCTCTCTTGTGCCTGTAGGTGGTTGGGTTGAGCGGGAAGTTATTAGGAACAATTTGATGAGGGAGAGGGAGAGGGAGAGGGAGAGGGCTGGGCACGTCAATATAAGTGATTTACAGCACTTATGGTGACAATCGAAACCTATTTTCTTGAGAGTAAGCGATGGTTCAGTGATAACGGTGGTATTAAGAACATAGATACAACTACCTCTCCGTTGTAATTACCATATATTAATAGGATTTTCCCTCCAACGTCATCGTAATTCAGAGATATTTATCAGTAAGTACCTCACTCATGTTGCTGTAATGAAATTGTTTTCGTTATGGGTTAGGGGTTAAAGATGTTTCAATAAGTATGGAGGGATGACGGTGGGCAGGGTGATGAGTCGATTTGGTGGACAGTGTCTGTCATCCCAACTTTGTAAGAGAATAAGAGACAGAAATAATGTACAGGAAGACAATAAAGTTTCAATTAACATATAACAGTGATGACAAAGTAAACATCCAATGCAGAGAAACAGTCATATCAGAACCTACCGGTAGATATATTTCACAATGAGATTGTAAATGTTGTAAGAGAGAGAGGGAGAAAGAGAGAGTGAGAGTGAGTGTATGGGGGAGCCAGGTGTAGACATCACAATAGCAGTAATCGGACATTATCCTCTAGATACCACTATGGAGGAACAACGTTCCTGCCATTTTGTTATTAGATAAAACAAATTTAAATTGTGAAATCATGAAAATAATTCATATACTCTACATTCACTATAGTGGGGCAGCCAAGTGAGAGAACTTGCCATAAACCAGATAGAACAAAGCAGGTGAGGCACCTTTGATTTCAGTGAGGAGAAAATCTGTATGACAACTTCCCATGGTTGATAAGGATATGGAGATAAACAAAGGCGAGGCCATTTTCCTCAATGGCAGGGAGCCCATGTCTGTTTCTTATACTCTCGTTTGCTGATAAATGTCTGCTTTGGAAAACAAACAAATGATTAACGAAATGTGTGAAGGACAAAATATTATGCAGTTTGTCTGCGTTCAAAATCTATATGTTTATTCAAGATGGAGGAACATGATATATGAAAGGATTCCATTTTGTGTTTTGCTTTTTTAACACTTACACTCCGGGCACATTTCTGATATTTTCGTCATATTAGGGGTCAGTCAGACACTTCTGATTGATTAAGCAAGCGTCTGAATGAAATTAAAAGTATTCAACCAAAAACTAGAAGAAAATAGCTTCAAAATGACACCAAAACGACCTTCGTAGCTCGCGGCCTTCACCCGCAGCACTACCATAGACAATAATTAGACATTCCCTAAAATTAGCAATTATCGCTAATATCGTGCTACATTTGCGTTTGGCAGAGCTGTATATCTAGCGAGAGTATGGCTCATACTCCTCAGTACACCGGCCGGCTGGCTGGAGGAAGGACAGGTGGGATGTCGCGCTCCCTCTCCCTCGCACTCTATTCTACAAGCTTTAAGAGGCTTTAAAAGCCTGTAAATTGCTGTAAATTGACATGGCGTTCCGGAACGTCTCTCGCAGTCAATGTGTTAAACACAGTATATGAAACAACACGCTATATTAATTATTTCATACGCTAGTGTACGATACCATAGAAGGATTTTTAAGTTAATTAACCGATTGGCTGCGGGAAATGTTCCAGAACATCATGGCAATTTATAGCCATTTACAGGCTTTTAAAGCCTAAAGATTCTATAGAGACAAGTCCGAGTGAGCGGGAGTGCGGCAGGCCCCGTCCGCTCTCCAGCCAGGCGCCGCAGCACTGAGGTATATGAGCCATGTCCCGCTAGACATATGAGGACCCTGGAGGACAAGGGGCGAATGCGCCAATACCTTACTTTCGAGTTATGAGTGTGTAAAGTCTGGAATAGGGCATACAATTATATACCATTAGAATCCTCTGGAAGAGACAAATTGATAGAAAAAAAAAAATAAATAAAAAAAAAAAAAAAAAAAAAAAAACACACAATAGAAATTGATTTTTTTTTCCTCATATGCAGCGCTGCCAAAGGCAAATGTAGTGCGACATTAGCGATATTCGCTCAATATTAGCGAATGCAGATGAATCCTGTGCGTGGAAGGAGGGGATGTGAAGAGGTGAGGGTAATAACAACATTGGCAAAGAGTTGAACCAAATTCTCTCTCTCTCTGTGAATGGTCCAACAATACAATGAACACTCTTTTTAAGCCGAATTTAATCTCATTTGCTTTTTCACAGAAAGAAAGAGTCGCTTTCTCTCTGTCTGCCATGCACCAACGATCAGACAAGTTACTCCGGATTAATCTGTCCCTTTCTGCCACTGTTATCTTACGGTCATATAGGTGGACAAAAGACGTCTTTCACATTCTTCCTTCCAACAAATTAAATGTAAACCTTAGGGATTGTTTCGGAGTAGTTATCTGAATGGTCGCTGGTTCTCCAACATGTTCCTGTAAAACATATTAAGTAATTACAGACCCACTTTGAGCTACCCGACGAAAGTGCCAACATTGTTTTCCAGCAGTCAGACCAGGCAGAGATCCTCTACAATACCCATATGAACAAACACATAATTAATGACACTATTAATGAAGCTAGTGAAATAATACAAATGAAAGTGACCATTAACTAAAGGTCGTGACGGAACTCAGTGGTAAAAACAGACGAAAGGATGAATGACGTCGAATTCAAGCTCACCCGACCATTGAGTGAAACATTGTATAAAGGTTGGTCACAGAGTATGGTCACACGCTAACGATCAAATGTTGACATAACTATTCGGGATTTAAGGATAATTCCAAGAGTTGGCTGTGGTGACCTAAGAGAATTAAAGAGAACATGTATGATGTTTTTTCTTTCTATATCCGTGAAAGTAATAATTGGCATTATATATATAGAAATGTTAAATACAAGTTCGTAAGAATGTCGATGTCGTAATGCTTAACAATTCAAAATATCCCAATGCTCTGTTCGCTAGCCAACGGGAAGGAAGGAAGGAAGGAGGTAGTTCTGAATGACATTAACAATTACATTACCAGCCACAACTCTCACAAATCCCGTGTTTAGAAAAGGTTAAGTAACACTTTTAGGAAGGAACCATTGAGTAAATATGGTTGAAAATTCAAATTAAAGTAAAGTAACTATTTCAGAATAAATACAATCTTAATATTTTAATTTCATGGAGAATGATAATGTGACACGAACGAAAGTAAAAACTGCAAACAGATTTGCCAATAATCAATAAGCGTATACAAAACTTGCATACAGTATTGGAAAGTATATAATCATACGGATAGAATAATATGGGACATCAAATAACAAATTGGAATGTAAAATGTGTGGAATAAAGGAGCAAGAATATTATGTTGTGTTGACAAAATGAGTCGAACGAGACATAGACGTTGAGTACCAGTTAAATCAAATCGTGTTCCAATCGATACAAATAACTGAATACGAAAAAACTAAATCAAATTAATTATAATGCCCTACATAAAGGAGTAAAAGTAAGTCCAACTCAAGAAGTAAACAGTACAACTATGGAAATATTGATAACATGGGAATTGGAAGACAGGCTAGTAAAACAGGTAGGCCTACTACTCAGAGTCAGTAGTTATATGAAGCTAAAGTGAGATGAGTGTATCAGAAGGCCAATATCTACAGTAGTTGCAATATCAAATTATTATATATCATGGCCTATACTGTAGGAATGCTCAAATACTCTTTCGTCTTCACAATTATAATTAGCAAAATTAAAAAGAAAATAGAAAAAACACACTGACGCATACACATATAACACCCAGAATAATGTATAAATGACGCCATTATTCAGATTTAATCCCGTGCTGTATTAATGTTCAACCTTCAAGTTCTTATATGCCTGACATCTGTCTTAATCCCCCCCCACCCACCTCTCTCTCTCTCTCTCTCTCTCTCTCTCTCTCTCTCTCTCTCTCTCTCTCTCTCCTTTTGTTGTAGCCTTTTCATTCACGGCTCGTTATCTTGGTGTTACCTATAATATTAGGTCCAGCCCACCTCGGTTGGATCGCAAGGTCTGTGTGGTTATCTGTGAATGTAAATCTACGCAAATGGTCCAGACTGTGGGTGTTTACTTGAGTATGACAAGTATCTCTTCATCCTCCAGTGTTGGGTGTTGCTGATGCTGTGACTGTGTATGTGTGGCTATATTTGGTTTCGGAGTGTGTGTGTATGTGTGTATTTGTGTGTGTGTGTGTTGGTATGTGTGTGTGTGTGTATGTGTGTGATAATGCCGGCACAGATTGCATAATATTATAATGTGTCCCAGCTGTGTCAGTCCTCTCCACCAGCCTAACACTTCACACACACACATTGTACACACGTCACCAAAATGACTCAGTATTTAACCCTTTGAATACCAGCAACGTGTGTATTATTGCATTGTATCTATAATTAGACGATATTATGCAGCATAGGAAGGGTCTGTGGTAGTTGAAAAGGTTGGAGATCATTTGAAGCTATATTATTGCTAGAGGTCCTTCCTAAGCTGAATAAAATTGTCCAATAGTTGCCAGAATATGATAACAAGGACGTCCCTGGTACTGAATGGGTTAACACAGTGCTGCCAACCTGGATGGAAGCGGTGTCTGGTAATTACATTTATGTGAACACGTGATTCAATAAGGATATTGCGGTTGATGTTGTGCTCTCATCATTATCCAGCGTCCCCTCCGTCAGTCTGTAATTGTTTATGTTGTACCTCAGCCTGGACACTTGTCGGCAGATGGGCTTATTTATTGGTTATTTATGTTTTAGTTTTGATTTAGTTTTATTTTCCTCCTTAGACCTCTATCAAGCTTAAACAAATGCCTGCCCAAGATCCTCCTTCAAGATAAATGAGTACATTGTTCAATAGAAAAATATCCTGGCCAAAGACCGGTTCTTATTTAATTACAGGCACGCTATCGCTCGCCATGAAAAATTCGACATCTAAATGACACGAAGTCTTAAAATTGACACAGAAATGGGCCGAACGTCTTCAAATCTAAAAAATAATGGCGCTAAACACGAGGAAGAAGGGGGACCAGAAAAACGACCCATCTCCCCTTAAGTTAAATCAAACCAAATTATAATTAAATAAGACCTACAATAAAGAATCATACCAATTAAGCCGGACATAACTGTAGACTAATAGTGCTATACAGATACACAGAGGGCTTTGGAGTCTAGTGGACCCTAGGTTTGAGTGGTCAATCCTTTAAGTCTTTAAATAAACTGGCACGGTTTGTCCTTCTCACAGAAAACAGGCCCACTTGGAGGCATTTTGTGCAAGGTCACCCTCATAAAGGGGAATATGGCGTCTGGCAATATATAGAAAGCTAGTATTGCACTGTGTTAGCTTATTAATGATTAAAACATTGGTTGCAAAGCATAACTATGCAGCTTTAAAATGATGGGGGTTAGGAATGTGATGAAGTGCTACATATTATGCTATATACATGGCTATCATCTAAAATATTATACTTAAATAATATTTCAATATATCAAAATCCCGAGGTATAATTTGACAATACAAAATTACTTTCTCCACAATCATGGTTGTCTTAAAAATATCATCATTTAAGAACAATTTTATCGCCCCAATATTATCCCACACAGATTAATTTATTCCACTTTGTCTTGAACATGTCATTACATTTCTGTCGGCAAGTTAAGTGGCAGGGAGGAAGACCAGCAGGATATAGACCTGTAAGAACCATTTTAATATGACATATTTGAATCACTCACTAACTTTCTCAAAACACTCTATCAACAATCCGTAGATGGTGAATCTCCAGTTGCTTGATATGGATACATTAATTATTAATTTAATATATAATGTATAGATAATGGTCCCACTTGAAACCGTATATAATTGTTCACAATACATGAACATTTATACATGAACATTTATATTTATAATTATAGAGAACAATAAACATTATGACCATGTAATAAGTACGGTACATTGTGTAGTATTTTGTAATAAATGTTACCAGAAATTTAAGATTCGTTATACTTTTACTTTAATTGAATTTTGAAAATATATTGCGACCATAGTTAATACATAGTAGGATCTTGTTTATATATTTTAATTTAGCTGTTAATTTTGATTAATATTATTATTATTATTTGTTTATTTTGTTGATAAATTCAGTATGACATGATCGTGAAGACGGCGAGACAGCTGATTGGCGTCAGGAAGCAACAGAAGCAAACCATACCTTGGTTTAATTGTTAAGACAATGATAACACTATATTGGTTTGTCTTAACATGTTTCATATTTTCTCTCTGAATTAACATAAAGAACATCAATTGTTACTAAATACTGTGTTCCTTCATCGCAAATGTTAGGGTTGCTTAATGTTTATTATGTATTTTGGTTTGAAACGTATATCAAATTGTATTGATACATTTGTATTACTGTGGACATTCGTCCAAAACCGTGGAGTATTTTCCCATGTATCCACAGCTACCGGTAAAATTGCCCTACTTAAGCCTATGTGTGATTCGTTTGAGTTTGGCATTAATTTTCATCAGGCGATTGTGCATTAAGTAACCTAATCTAACTTACTAAAACTTCAAACTGGATTAATATAGTGGTGTACCGCAAGGCACAGTTTTTGGTCCAATTATATTTCTTATAGACTTGCAACAAGTTGTCAAACTGAGTTCAGTAATGGCAGATTGCAATATAAATAAATGCAAAATGCTTCACATTGGCAGACAAAATGAAAGACCACACTATGTGATTGATGAAATTTAACTCATGATCGTAAATAAAGATACTGATCTTGGGGTAACTATAAGTCATTTAAAACCTGCCCAACAATGCGCCAAAATTGTTAAATTAGCAAATGAAATAATTGGCTACATTGGGAGATCTTTTGAATGTATATCCCAAAACGTTATACACATTTTATTTTGGGTTCGTCGGCATGTGGAATATTGTTTCAAGTTTTGATTGCTACGCTATAAATAAGGACAAACTAGAGAGAGTACAACGCAAAGTAACTAAAATGTTTCCCTGAATAAGAAATAGACCATATGAGGAATGACTAGAAGAAAAAAACTAAAAAAAGAGAGGACCTATCAAAGTTTATAAAATTATCAAAAGCCATAACAACATAAACACAAATAAGTACTTCACACTAGATAGCTCAAATTAAACAAGACGTAATGGTTACAACATTGTGGGAAACTCGTTTCATTCACAAGAACATCAACACTGGTAAATATGTTTACATGATTAGAAACTTTCAAATTATGTGTAAAACAAATCCAAACACATTATATATTGCATTGCACATCATTATAGGATTGCAGAGCAGTAGGATTAAAACAAATATATTTTTTAATTATAATAATAATAGTAAACTAATACAAAATATAAAGGTAATTTTGAACGTAAACTATATTATTGGTAGAATAAAAGTGGCAAATAACCTTTACAATGGTAAGCCTATATCAAGTTTAACAATAACGCTTAACAGACGTGTTCAATTTCTATGATTTAACTTTAATGTTCTTTATTAAGAGAGCCAATACTTCAAATAATGCATGAATATGAACTCTCTGTTTGCTCAGTCTGATTTGTTATATAATTGTTATTGGAGGCAAAATAAGTTTGAATTTGTAGAGACAAACAACGACTTCTGACATTGACTATACATCCACTCTGATAATGTGAGGGTTTCTCAGCAGCCACGGTGTCCTGAAGGCTGCAGGATATCCGATAATTACAAGCGGGTAATAATCCGATAATGGTGTGTGAATAATCCAATATTCAGTTGTGTGATCGAGAGTTTTTAACATCATCGGAAGAAAACGGTCGATTATATGGGGGCAGATTTCCTGACTGAACTTTCGTTTCAATAATTACAATTACTATTATAGAATGTTGAGTGGTACTTGAAAATTGGACAGAATGGATAAAAAACACCATCTGAGGAAGAGTACTTTATTGACAACGTTGCACAGATAGTGACATGATGAAGCTATCTGCGAAACGTTGTCAATAAAGTGCTCTTCCTCAGATGGTGTTTTTTATCTACTATTATAAAACTAGGCATTTCTTAGTCTTTGCAATCATAAAACCAGGGATTTCTTTGTTTTAGCATATATAAAACCAGGAATTTATGTGTCTGAATATATACCTGATGTTTCTTTCACGTAACGAACATAAAACCTGGCATTTTATTATTTGTGGGAATATACAACTAGGCATTTCTTTGCCTTAGGAAAGTTAAATGTCACAGGTTATGGAATTGTTATAATAATATATATGGCTACCGCTCTTGTTTTGTATACAGTAACCACATAATAACTGGCTAACAATAGCCTTATATTGCACTAGGACTATAACCACCTACACTCTGAGAGAACAGATGGACGTTCAAATGATAAACAACATAAAATCTGATTCATGAAGATAGAATCATCTATTCTTCAGTGTCGGGGAAACAGTGTTAACCAACTCCAGTATCAACCATAGTCTACGTAGGGTGAGCCTTACCAAATTCTGGTTAATTTAGTCACGCTTTTTTAATTAACTCTGATAAAACAAATAACTGGCTAAACATAATTGGATCATTGTTACAGGGTCATTGTCGAATAGAATAATCATTGGATGCTGAAAGTGCTGAGATTAGGAGCAAGTAAGCTGTTTGTAAACAAGTTAAACAGTGATCATAATATTTTTAAAGGCTGGCCTACTTTCTTGTATTTGACGTTTTACAATTTAAAAGGACATAGCCCAAAAATAGCCCTTGGGTATCTTAAAGGCCGCGTCGTACAGAAGTCGAACGTTGGCTGACTGCCGCCCGAAGTCGATGACTTGCATATTTCAACCAAATTACCCGAAAGTCACTCGGAGTCGAATATAACCCGACACTGACCCGAATGAATTTCGAATATAACCCGATGGACCTGAATGAAACTCGATGATGAGTCGATGAATCCCCGAACGCAACTCGAAGGAAACCCGATGTGGAACGAAGACTCGATCATGCGTCGAATATAACTCGAATATGACCCGAAGACGGGGAAATAACCAGAATTATTACCGAAGCTCAGTCGATCAACAACCGAAATCTATCTATCTATCTATCTATATACTCAGGCCCAATCCCCATTTTGGGGGTAGCCGACTCAAGACTGTGCAAGAACAGGGAAAACACAAAAACAACATAAAACAACCAAAAAACACAGATAAAAAGCACAAACTCACACACATCCAGGTCACCCAGGAGAAGACCCAGAGACCAGGGTCACCAAGGTCGCTCCAGCACTCCCCCGGCCCCCGACCACCCGGAGAGGTTCCGATCTCGGCAGGCAGACATGCAGCGGAGCCAAAGCCACAAGCCCTCCCACCACACTTCCAGGCGCACCCTTCATATTAATCGTCTCCCCGGGCCAGGCGCCTGATGGACTATTATCTAGTCCAACTTGCGCCCGACCCCTTACTCCAAATAACCGAAATAGAAGAAGTTAAGTCGAACGTCAGTCGAAGATCAGTCGATGATGCAAACCAGCTGCCAGACGTACCTGATATTATATAAAAGTAGGGGTGGGGTCACAGCCACACCATTACCAACTCGTTGCTCAACACGGCAACATGGCACACAGTCTCGACTTCCCGGACACCTCACTTCCACAAGCGGTATATCAAGATGAATTGAAGAAGGCAATCGAGTTCCAGGAGATTGTTGATGCCAACCTCAAGCATCGGCTTATGTGCGGCACCCTCATCGAGCAAGAACGTGAATGCCAAAAACGACCCAGGAAACAACGGAGTTGCAGCGTCAAGCCTTGGGTCGCACAGAGATCAACCTACGGACACTACCACCAGTTGATGAAGAAGTTTATGGAAATGGATAGGGTCACCTATAAGTACTATCTCCGTATGAACGAGGAGCTAGTCAATGAGATTGTAACCCGTGTCACACCCCGGATCAAGAAGGAGACAACCAACTGGAAGAAGCCCCTGGAGCCCGGATTACGAGTTGCCATGACACTACGTTTCTTGGCCACTGGTGAGGCATATAAGAGCATGGCATTGAACTTCCGTGTTGGTGCCAACACGATATCTCTGGCAGTACGGGAGACGTGTGAGACCATAATACAAGAGTACATGCAGGAGGTCATTGTCTGCCCATCAACACCTGAAGGCAGGAAGGAGGTCGCCAAGGGCTTCAACGACAGGTGGAACTTCAGGCACACCATTGGGGCAATTGATGGAAAGCAAATTGCCATACAGCCTTCAGGAAACTGCGGATCTATGTACTATAACTACAAACACTACCACTCCATTGTGCTCCTGGCAGTGGTTGATCACCTGGGAAAGTTTATGTACGTTGACGTGGGAGCGAACGGGTCAGTATCTGATGGTGGCATTTTCCAGGTGACCGACATCCGGAAGGCGCTGGAGGATGGTGCGGCCGGCTTGCCGGCACCAGAGCCATTCCCCGGGGAGGATCATCCAGTGCCCTACTTCCTTGTTGGGGATGACGCATTCCCCATAAGGGAGTGGTTGCAGAAGCTCCACCCACACCGAGGACTCGACGATGACAAGAGAAACTTCAACTACCAACTGTCCCTGGCCAGGAGGCAGGTAGAGAATGCCTTCGGTATGCTGGCAAACCGCTTCAAGTTCCTCCTGACTACTATGAACATACACCCCAGCACCGTGGAGAAGGTAGTCCTGGCTATCTGTATACTTCACAATATGCTCATCGACCGACGGCCTGCACAACTACCCACACCGCGTCATGATAACCAATATTCTGATTGGATAAGGGACCCCTTGGATGGACGGAGCCAATGCAGCACCAGAGGGGACCAGCCGCTGCCAAACTTGTGAGGGAATACCTGACAGAGTACTACCACCGGCCCCAACAGCGCCTTGCCTGGCAGGAACCAGACAACTAAAGAGGTAAGTTTCCAGTCAATTCATGTCCAAAGTATTCCATCGCCCACATCATATAACCAAATCAGGAATAGTAATCCTTCGTTAAATAACATTTATTTTCATGACTTCACACACAATTTGACCCCCATTTTATAATTGTTTAAACCAATTTAAGTTCTCTGTTCATTATAATTGCAATGACATATAACACACACAATTTGAGCCCCATTTCATAAGTGTGTTTAATTTTTTGTTAGTTCTCTGTTCAATATAATTGCAATGACATATACCACACTCAATTTGAGCCCTATTTCATAAGTGTGTTTTATTTCTTTTGTTAGTTCTCTGTTCAATATAATTGCAATGACATATACCACACTCAATTTGAGCCCCATTTCATAAGTGTGTTTTATTTCTTTTGTTAGTTCTCATTTCAATATAATTGCAATTACATATACCGTACTCAATTTGAGCCCCCTTTTTTAAGTGTGTTGACACAACATTATTTTAAGTTCTCTGTTCAATACATTTGCAAGAACATATACCAATGTCATGCATTATTAGTTTTTCAAGTTAAGTCTTTTTACATTTGTCATAACCAGTTATAAAAAAAGTAAAATGTATATGAATGTTATCTTCGTTTAAATATGTATTAGTTCATTTTATCTATATATGTCCCCCTTTTCATCCGTGCTACTGATGGGACGTTAAAAATTAAGAACATGTTATGACACTATACATTGGGGTATCTTTTATCATACATTCCAACAACAATCAGATATGTTTAGGAGAAAGTACAACACAATTACACATAGAAAACAACATTTATTTTATTTATAATTTATAATACATATTAGGTAAAAAAGAAATATTGCGGAGAGATAGTAGACAGATATTAGGTTATTAGAGGTAGACTAAATTACAAAAAGTGTCGACCATTCTCGACGAAGCCAGGGGAAATATCTAGGGGGTTGGTGGGCCTTCCATGTTTCACGGGTGTGGCCTCAGGACGCCCTACCGAGGGTGGATAGCTCCTCTAACCTCGCGGTGTGTTGGGGGCTGCTGACTGTTGCTTTCCACCATGGTAGAATGATGGTCCCGCAACATTCAGATTTTCGTAATGTGGGCTGTATGGGTTTGGCGTCTGTGCCGGACGAGGCGGTTGAGGGTTGGGTGCCTCCTGAAGCGAGCCAAAATGTGGGAGGGGTCCATACCCCCGGCTGTGGGCCCGCATAGCATTGGTGAACCGCATCACCTCAATCTCGTAGTGATCCACAAGGTCTGTTGGAAGCTCCGACAGGTTGTTCTGCACGATGTGGTGGAAGAGCTTGAGGGAAGCGGTGGATGGGCTGTCAATGTTTCTGCTTCGGTCCCACTTCTTGTACGGGTCGTCCAGGTGTTGCTCCCCCTGTCGTAGCTGTGTGTAAAACATATTTGCATTGTAACATGACCAATACAATAATATATATTACATAAGCATTGATGCTGTGTACCTTATTGATAACGAATATGTGTAAGAGCAAATGTTTAAAACTAAAATTTCAGAATATATTAAGGAATCGGTAAAATTGCAAATCTCTAATAAAGCAAAGTTATGAATATACTTAACTAATAGGTTCAAGTGTAAATGTATAGTAAAAATCAAAGTTATAATCTGTCAAAGTACACATTTTCAAAAGTAAAAGTTCTGAATATACAAACAATTCTGTCAAATTGCAAATATCTGATAAAGGAAAGTTCTGAATATACTTAATAATCGGGCAAAGTGCATATCTATTATAAATAACAATCTAAATATAATAACAATTCTATCAAAGTTGAAATCTACAATAAAACAATGTTCTGAATATTATCAATGAATTAAAAACGTAAGGATGAAGTTATAATCAAAGTTATAATCTGTCAAAGTACACATTTTCAAAAGTAAAAGTTCTGAATATACAAACAATTCTGTCAAATTGCAAATATCTGATAAAGGAAAGTTCTGAATATACTTAATAATCGGGCAAAGTGCATATCTATTATAAATAACAATCTAAATATAATAACAATTCTATCAAAGTTGAAATCTACAATAAAACAATGTTCTGAATATTATCAATGAATTAAAAACGTAAGGATGAAGGCATGTTAACATCGGATAACTAATATTAATATTTACCTTGTCATACAGGTCGGAATTGGTCCCTTCCGGCCCGGTGTTGCTGGTGGTGGCTGTACGGCGACGCGTCATGGCAGAGGAGGACCCCGTGCGTTCCTGGGTGGTGGGAGTAGGACCTGCAGGCACAGTGGGCTGTCCACCTCGTCTGGTTGTGTGCCCGGGTCGTCGGCCACCTCCTCTTCAACCTCCATAGCTGTTCTGGTGGCTGTCTGAGGCTGCTTGTAGACCTGTGAAATATATAGGGGGGTTAGTGAAATTAGGACAATATTGAACATCTATTTCTAAAGCAGTTCAAACAATGATTTAAACCTGATGATATGGGGAATGAGGTAATACGTTTGAGAGTGTCATATATTGTTTATGAAATGCAATGCTCAAGCAAACAATTGAAATTGTGTTTTAAGATAACGTTAAGTATTAATATTAATTGACTATACCTCTATACTTTAGTGGTCTATTAATACATAAATAAATATATATGTATGTCATAAACATGAATAGTATGTTGGTGGACATGTGAGACTTTATCAACCATTATTTCCGTGACTTTACCGGTACATTTACATTTATGTCTGCGTGTGAATACTCCTTAAATACATGTCAATCAATAAATGCATAATAACATATTAAAATTATGTAATCCATTTATAATATGCCCAATTTTTGTAGAGAAATCTATATAGGCCTACCTTTGATTAATGTATATTAAAAATTATATCTTGATGAACACCCACTGATTTCTTTTTTCCTTTATATTGATTGTCCTTTTGGAGAAACATTTAGTTATATTGTATAAACGTACCTTGCTCTTCCTGGTGGGAAACTTAACCAAAGATTGGTTTGAGGAACGCAAAGGCCTCCTTGATCCAGGCGTCCCTCTCGGTGAGCTGAGATGCACCGGAACCTGACGGGATCTTGTCCAGTTTCCCGAACCGTGTACGCATGCCCTTCATCCACTTGGCTAGGACCTTCACTGCAAAATCATAATTTATAAACATAAGCAGTGTATAGGTGGTGTTTTATTCAAAATAATAATGAGACACGGAAACTAAGAACATAAAAAATTGGGAGTCTACAACAATGTGGCAGATTCACCTGGCCAGGTGAACCACACAGTACACCGAAATGTAACGGAAATACAATGCAGGACTTCACACGACACTTAATAATGATTCATTAATAAATACATGTCTTTGTTATTTCACTTAACATAATATTATTTATACATAACAAACAAATGCACTCAACCAACCTGACACATTCTCCTCCGTGGCCTTCTTTGACATGGTTTTCTCCCTCATGTCCCTGTCCCTGTGCGCCCGGAGTTTGCGGTTGTACAGGAACTCGTGGTCCCTGTACCACTCTGCCACACTAACTTCCTGCTTGTCCGGCAGGATGGTGTAGGACCTCTTCCGTGTTGGCACTGCTGCTGACTTGTCCGAAGGTTTTTTGATGGGCGGCGTTGTCTTGTGCGGCATCGGCGTTGGCTTGGGTGGCGAGGGCGTGGACGGGGTGGCTGTTGCCGGGGCGTCTGACTGGGTGGAATACTGCATGTAGTCAGGTTGCTGGGAGGGACTCTCACCTAACACAGGCATCTCTTGGGTGGCAATGAGTTTATGCCTGGGGGGAAGAGGTTGCCGTTGCTTCACAAGAGCCATCACCTTCTCTGACTCGTCGGTGGTGTTGCCCGCATCGAGGTCGGAGTTGACCTGTTGCCCTGAAGCATCATCCTCGGTGTCTGAGCTCGTGTCGTCGACGATCAACAACCCCTCATCATGTTCTGGTGGTGTTGCCATGGCTTCATGTGATGGGGCGAAGAGGTCCACCGATTCCGCCTGTTCGGGAGCCTGCTTCTTGGGACGCCCCAACTTCGCCCCCTTTGAACCTCTGCGCATCTTAGGGAGTGGTGGAGTGTCATACGAGAGAGAGAGGAGTGGTGTGGCGTTGTCGGATGGGGAGTGAGGCAGCATGTCTCTGCCGGCAGCTATATAAGGAGCCCCGTGCGTGCCTGCCAATGTACGATTCATCGGGTCGCGTCTGGTGGTGCCGTGTGCATTCCCCCCTTGTTCTGCCCTAATATGCTGGTCCGTGTGCAAATCTGGTAGCATGAGGTGTCCCACGTGGGGCCGCACCTAGCAAAACGACGCATCGGGTGATATTCCGCTGTTATTCTAGTGAGCATCGACTTTCAATCGACTGTTATTCTGCTAATTCTAGTCATGGTTGGGTCTATATCGAGTGTAAACTCGATACATCGGGTCGATATCTGGTATTCATCCTTGTATTCGGGTTGTATTGGACTCTCGTTTGAGTTACATTCGATTTTATGAGAGATTCATCCAGCTTTCATCGAGTCTCCTTCGGGGTAATGTCGACTATCATCCGGTTACATTCGACCCATGTACGAGTAATTCGAGTCATCATCGGCAATTCAAAATACAATCGAACACGACCCGAATAGGTCGAATGTAACCCAAATATATCCGAATGAGACTGGAACGTAACTCGATCATGACTCGATAGAATTTTAAAGTTTTTTGACCCAATTCATCGCCAAAAGATAACGCGTGAATTAACTTTTGGCCGATTCACCGGATGATTCGAGTCAAGATCCGAACATCCCAAGAACTTCCCGAAGATAACCGAAGATCACCCGAAGCGATACCAGAATCGACTGGAACTGGCTGAAATTTGAATTTTTGAATCGATTCGGCCGGGTACGGGTGGGTTCGACATGTGTATGACGCGCGCTTAAGATGTAAGTGAACTAGTTAATGTTTTTGTGGTCGACAAACAGAAACAATCCCAACACATTTCGAGTCCATCAACATTGTTAGTGTTGTCACGCCCTCTATACTATATATTATATTTTTCAACTTAGGAATGAATGATAATAATACGGTAAACACAATTTTTAATTAGTCGTATAGATTCCTTCTAGACTTAATAAGATCGTCTGGTAATAGCCTAAGTACACTCAAACTATTCACCATAATGCCGAAATGCCAAACAAAAAAATACCCTCATTGTTCCCTGATTAAATAGCACTGTATGAATATTCCCATATTCAAAATATGCTACACGGGGGCAATGCCTAGTGAGTAAATTGCTCAATAGGTGGCATTCTGAGAGTGAGGGTCCGAGTCTGAGGGATGAGACTGTGAAGCACAGAGGCGAAGCGGCTTCAGAGATGGAGTTACTTCGAGCCGTGAATAGGTGTTTCGCATGTCTCACTCCCTAGACTGGAACAAGACCTCACGGGCCTCACCGTGTTCAGCGGTAGAGTGTGCAGGCTCTCAGCCTATGCCCGAGAGGGAGTAGTTGGAATATAGAAAACAAATATATATATATACTGTATATGAGATATACTGTATATGAGATGAGCTGCTTGAGGAGTATGTGTGGAGTTACTCGTAGAGACGGATTGAGGAATGATGAGATACGTAGGAGAGTGGGGCAGCAGGAACATTTGTCAGCCAGAGTGGACAGAAGGGTGTTGAGCTGGTATGGTCATGTTGAACGAATGGGAGATGAAAGGCTTACAAAGAGAATATGTGAGTCAGGTACAAGGGGAGATAGAAGGGCAGGAAGACCCCCAATGAGATGGAGAGACTGTGTAAGAAAAACTTAGGATGATAGAGGAATGACTATAGATCAGGCAGGGGAAGTGGTGGTGGACAGGAGTGAATGGAGAATGCTTGTGAATAGTTGATTGAACACGTGGTCATTTGGAGTAAGGGCTCGGGCGCAAGTTGGACTAGATAATAGTCCATCAGGCGCCTGGCCCGGGGAGACGATTAATATGAAGGGTGCGCCTGGAAGTGTGGTGGGAGGGCTTGTGGCTTTGGCTCCGCTGCATGTCTGCCTGCCGAGATCGGAACCTCTCCGGGTGGTCAGGGGCCGGGGGAGTGCTGGAGCGACCTTGGTGACCCTGGTCTCTGGGTCTTCTCCTGGGTGACCTGGATGTGTGTGAATTTGTGTTTTTTTTATCTGTGGTTATGTTGTTGTTTGATGTTGTTTGTGTGTTTTCCCTGTTCTTGCTCTGTCTTGAGTCGGCTACCCCCAAAATGGGGATTGGGCCTGAGCATATAGATAGATAGATAGATAGTATATGGGTGATTTGCTTACGTTCCCTTTTCAGTAAATTTGACTAAATCAAGTAAATAAAGACTCAACATGTAGTTTACTTAAAACCAGGTATATAAACATGACTTGGGGTAAACAAAGCGGACAACAACAACATCCAGATATTGGTCTCCTTTGGTCATATTCTCAAACAATAGGAAGGTGAACACCTAAGGACTGATTAACGAACTAAGTACACATACATTAAAATATTAGGTGCATTCAAATGTTCTTATTATTATTAATCAACGCCCGTACTTAGTGTACAGCATGTTCGATCGAGGGCACACCACAGTGTCCCATCATACTTAACCCCTTGTGTACCCCGCGATGTCTTCTTATTATTATTGTTGCTACATTTAGGCAATTGTGGGCAGCTTAAGAAGGATCTGAGGCAGTGAATAGGGTTAAGGGAGGTAGTTTGGAGCCTGTTAATTAATAGAACCCATTTAAACGTCTAATAGAAGTTAGATTAATGTTAAATGGACGGCACCGGTACTGCAAGGGTTAGTAAGTACTTTCATACCAACATCATAAATAATGTAGTGTTTTTTAACACTCAATGCATTTTATCAGGTCAGTTATGCAATTGGGTGTTTTATGATGCAGATTGGCTTTGGTAGCTTAGGTTTGAGTGGATGGATTAACGCGAATTGTTAGCATACACTTTTTGATATAACCAATAGTGTTGCTGTCAATACCTTTATGTTGAGAAGACACTTTATACTGTAGTCATTTGTTATTAGATAAGTAAGCGATGACCTTATTGAATACACTCATTGTCCTTTATGATTATATTACCTCTCCTATAACAGTTTCTATGATTCCACACAATTATGAACTACTATTAAATTTGTGCTTTGAATAACCTTCACAAAGTTCATGTCTTGGGTATGTGTATGTGTGGGTGTGTGTGTGTGTGTGTGTGTGTGTGTAGAGCAACATTGTAAGTGAAGAAGATACATGCGGCCACTTTAAAAAAGAAAGTTACCACAAACGATAAATTGAGAAAGAAAATATATACGGGCACAGTTTTAGATGGAAATGATAATACAATTTGACACTGAAAATAACAATGGAGTTGATTACGAAGAAGGATACAAGGAAGGAACTCAAGTCTGTATATAGAGAAATGCAAATACATAATAAGTCAATATAAATTATTTAGTAATGTGTGCATACTTATACATTTATGAAATTGCTTTAGGATTAGGAAACAAATATTGATTGTACTTCATATTGTATAATAATTATATATTTACTTCTCCAAACTCACCCTAACAATCGTAGTGTTTCTTTTGCATTCAATCTCTCTCACTCTCACGCTCTCTCTCTCTCTTTTCACCAGTTTCTTAGTCCACTACCTCTCTCACTACGTATATAAATACCAACAACGCACAGTGCCTCTCTCCTATCACAACACTACTCCATAATCAACAATAATGTTATTCCTGGTGGTATATCACTTATGTTCTCCTCTCTCACCTTTACCAGAAACAAATATCATCCATCATTGTCATTCCCTGTCCTGGGTTTTTACATTTATGTTCCCAGCCAGTGATATATTTCCACTCTTCGTACTTCCGAGATAAATATAACCATCAATCAAAAGTTTTCGAGGAAGTCAGTGGTAAAGACAGATGGAAGGATGAAGGACATAATCAATTATGGCCTGGCCATTAAGGGGAAGTTAGTATATAAGAAAATTCATGGTCACAGCAACTCACATGTTAACTATACAATATGCAATATGGTGGAATCAGTGATACATTTCAGTGTTGCCTATTAAGACTTTATCCTTATCTGGAAAAGGAAACGAGACTAACAGGACTGCAACAAGTACCATGGTGTTATACCGTGTGTGTGTCAGGTAGGTTTATTGGTGGGGGGATCAAGGAACATAAAGGAATTCTTGGTTATCTGCTAAAATACCGAATATTTGACAATATGTTTCAATCTCAAGAAGTCAGCAATTGACAGCATTCTAGTGTTTCAGAGCATTGTGGAATATTGGTTTGAGATTCGAGAGAACCTGCTTGCAGCTTATATTCATCTCGAAACGGCTTTTGACTCGATGCATCACGAGACACTGTGGGAGACAATTGATCTGGTGTCTGGACTTTACACAGTAACATAGATTGCTGTCAAATATAATGGGCAGGCCTCTATCTTTGTCTCTGTGCCCTCAGGAGTGAGGTATTCCACATATTTATTGGTTCTCGGTCCGGGTCAAAATAAGTTCAAACTAGAAGAGGTTGAATAATATTATCTATGATTGATTTAACGCTACTTCGGTTTCAAGTCGCAATATCTATGAACTAAAAAGGTAAACTTTGCATTGGATAATGTACGTTATTATTCCTTCATTAATATATATCACACGCAATCGATAGCATGCTTCAACGAGGTTATATCTATAACATAATTTAATAATGCATTTTACTATGAAACCGAATAGTTTCCAAATGGGCAAGTCTATATACCTTTCTCCAACTATTGCCCAAGCTAAGTTAGTCTAAACACAAACCTGTTTACAAACCTGCATATATTGCGGGTTTCTTTACTGTCCTGCCCTAATTCTTTACTCTGAGTCAGATTTATATGCTCTTTGAAATACCTAGTCTATTTCAACAGTTATATACCTAAGTTAAACTCTCAAACAGTCTTAGGAATTCAATATACACAGTTAACTACTGCTTATCTGGCTAACAGACCCTAACACTAGTACTAACTAATAACGTTTTGCTAACCAATTGAAAGCTAATTTTCAAATCAGCATATATTTTATTTCATCATTTCAGTTGTCTTCATCTATAATAAGTTTGTTATTATCTCTTGACCAATAAGGCACATCAATTATATAAGAGGTGACCAGGTACTCTTAGTCAAACATCTTGTCTTCTCAGTAAAAACCTGTGAGCCCAGTTGGGCCCCTTAAAACAAATGTTTCTTCTTGTCTCGTCTCTCTCTTGTTCTTCTTCGCTTTTCATCATTAATGCTTAAAACATTAGTAAATTGCACTGCATATCAAATACTTTGGTGTTGTCTTACCATACTGGCTCTTATCACCAACTCTATTACTGCTGGCTTTCAATAAGTTCACAATGTTTCTATTAACCATTAATGCCATGTAAACCATATCTAATGAGACTAAATGCAGTCGGAAAGAGAAAATGTGATGTACATTTGAATGGAAACCTACTGTACATAAATTAACATCTTTATATGAACATAATTATGAAGAAAAGAAAAATAGATCCTGTGTCTATTCAAATATAGATAAGGACAATTTATGAATGAATAATTATTAGTTGTTGTTGTTGTTGTTGTTCCCTAAGCTGCCTGGCCGAACAGCCCCGAGTCCCTGAGGAAGGCCATGGCCATGGTCGGGCTTTCCCACAGAGCTCTCATTGAGTGTAGATTGTGTTGTTGGCGTAAGTGGTTGTGTGAAATGCAGTCTTCTATGATGTGTTTAATGGTATGGGGTGCTGTGTTACATCCCGGGCAGGCGTCGACAACGGAGTCATCCAGTCTCTTCTGATAGCTCAGGAGAGCTGGATGGTGTCCGCATCTCAGCCTGGTCAGGTGGACTCTGTCCTCGCGAGGAAGGGAGGATTCGGAAGGATGGATTTCGGGAGGTCGTGCTTGCAGCTGCGTGTTGTCTGTGAGTGAGTGGATGGATCGGCGAGAGATATGAGTATGGATGTGCTTCTGGAAGTTGGTTCGGGGTGGGCAGGGAGGGAGAGAGGACAGTAATTGTGTGTGATACCGTGTGCTGGGTGTTGTTTTGATATTTCTTGGTGTCTGTGGGTGTGTTGCCATGTAGTTTAGTGGGTGGTCTTGGTTCGTGGAGGCTGCTGGCAGGAATTGAGTGCCTCTCATGTCCAGATGGTCTTTGACTTTGAGGATTTTGGTTTCTTGATGTAGGTGATCTGTGGGTGCAGGAGCTGTGCAGACTGTAATGATCTTCAGGGCTTTGTTTTGAATAGTCTGTAAGGTCTTATGATGTGTTTCAGCTAGGTTAGAAGCCCAGGCTGGGCTTGCGTATTCCATCACTGATCTTATGTATTTTTTATATACTGTGGTGGTAGTTTCTTTGTTGTGTCCAAATTTTGTGTGAGCAAGTGACCTGAGGGCGTTAAGTCTGGGTGTCAGTTTCTTTTTAGTGTTTGTGGTGTGCTGTTTGAATGTCATATGAGTATCATATGTTACTCCTAGGATTTTGGGTGTGTGTGTATGTGTTAGGGGTGTGTTGTTTATGGTGAGTTGAGGGATGTATTCGTGTTCTCCTGTCCAGCTTGTGAGCAGGGTTGCGGTGGATTTGGCTGGGGCTAGATTGAGTATGTTTGTAGTGCACCAGCCATGTAGTGTGTTGAGATAGGGTTGAAGGAGATCTGTTGCTCTATTTGGGTCATGGTGTGTGCATGTGAGTGTTATGTCATCTGCATAGGAGGCTAAGTTTATTTGGGGCGTATTGGGTGTAGTTATATCGTGCATGTACAGATTGAAGAGTGCGGGCGATAGGACGGATCCTTGTGGGACTCCGTTTGGAAAGTTTATGATTTTAGATGACTGACCGGCAAAAGATACGTGTGCACATCTGCCTGCTAGGAAGTTGGCCAGCCACCTTTTTGTGTTGTTGTGCATGTTTGTGTTGTAGATTTTGTTTGTTAGGTTGTGGCGGGGGATGGCATCGAAGGCTTTACTAATGTCGAGTGTGGCTAATAGTGATCTGTGTGGTGGTCTAGCTGAGTTGATGCCGTCAAAAGTTCTTTGTGTAAGGTCTGTGAGAAGAGTGTTTGTGGAGTGCAGTGGCCTAAAGCCATGTTGTGTTGGAGCTAGGGGTAGGTCGGGTGTAATTAATTGTAATACTAGGCGTTCCATGACTTTGGAGGGGGAGCAAAGGAGTGTGATGGGGCGGTGCGAGGAGGGTAGCGTGGGGTCTTTGTTGGGTTTAGGGAATGTGGTGATGATACCATGCTTCCAAATGTCTGGTATTGTGTTGTGTGAATAACTGTAGTTTGATATGTTAGTGAGTGCTTGTATGCCTTGTGGTCCCAGGTGTCTGAGGTGTATGTTGCTTATGTTGTCTAGGCCACAAGCGGGTGAGTGCTTGAGATTGTTGATGATATGCTTTGTCTGGTGATTGGTGAAGGGTGTATAGTCAGGGTCTGTGGGGAATTGTCTCTTACGTCGGATGACACGTCGGTCGTCTTTGTGAGGTTTTAGGTGGCTGACATGTGAGAAGTGATTGATGAGAGTGTTTGCTTGTTGTTTACATCGGAGTAGAGTCTGTTGTTGTGATTGCAGCATGTGATTGTGTTGTGTTGCTGTTGGAAAGTGTGATGCTGTTTAGTGTTTTGTAGAGTTTTTTGGGGTTTGTTTTGTGATCAAGTGTTTGTAGGAAGTTATTCCAATTTAGTTTTTGTTGTTCTTGTATTTTGTTGTTAGTTTGGGTGTTGAGTGCTTGGATTTGTTGTGTGATGTCTTGTGTGTGGAGTGCTGGGGAGTGTTTCAGTATGTCGCATTGTCTGATGAGGTTTTGAATTTCTGGTGTGAAGTTGGGGTTGTGTCTTTTTTGGTTACCTCTTGGAATGTGTTTCTTGTCAGCGTTTTGGATAGTTTTATTGAGTATGTGTACAGCATTGTTGATGTTAGTGATGGGTGTACTGTTTAGAGTTGTGAAGTGTTGTTCTGTCTCATTTGTGAATGCTTCCCAGTTAGCTCTTTTATAATTGGTGTATGTGTGTTTGTGGCTAGCTGGGGTGAGTCTGGTTTTGGTGGTGATAATGATCGGGAGGTGGTCAGAGCCTAAGGTTCTGACCACCCTTCATGATGTTGTGGGGGCGAGTTCTGGGGAGCAAAAGGTGATGTCTGGAGATGATGGGTTATAGAGGGCTTGGTGAGGAATATGGGTATGTTGATGGATGTCGTTAAGGATGATGAGGTTATCAGTTTGGTTTTGTAGTACCAGCCCTCTGTCTGTGTCGGGGTTGTCGACAAACCAAGCCGACGTCTTGGCGTTGAAGTCACCACCCAGGATGATGTGTGGGGTGTTTGTGATGTGTTGTAAGTGTGGTCTGTATTCATTTGATACTGTAGGGGATGTTTGGGGAGGGATGTATGTGTTTATGATGGTTATGTTGGATTTGTTGCCAGTGCGTATTTTAATTGATTGTATTTCTGTTGTGTTATCATTTGGGGGGAGGAGGGATTTGGTTTGTACACTGCTAACTATGTATGATATTTCTTTGTGTACCAGGGTGATGAGTCCACCGCCCCCGCCGACAGCCCGGTTTTGTCTGATGGTGGTGAAATCATGAAATGTGGGTGTTTTTTGTGTTGTGCAGAGTTTTGTTTCTTGTAAGATGGCAATGTGTATGTTGTGTTGTTTGATGAAGTGTGAGAGTTCGTGTTTCTTTGTGTTGATGCCATCTATGTTCAATTGGAGAATGTTAATGTTATGTGCACGATGTATGTTAGGTGCTGCTGCACGAGGATGGGGTGGGGATGAGGGAGGGGGTGGGGGTGGGGGTGAGGGAGGGGGTGGGGGTGGGGGTGAGGGAGGGGCTGGGGGTTGGGATGGGTGAGGTGGGGGTGGGGATTGGGGAGCAGGAGATGGGGGTTGGAATGGATTAGGATGGGGTGTGGTGTGTTGAGTTGAGGATGTGGATGGTATGGGAAGGTTAGGTGGGTTAGGAAGGAGAGGTGGACGGGTTTTAGGGGGGGGAGTGGATGATATGGGAAGGTTAGGTGGGTTGGGGAGGAGAGGTGGACGGGTTTTAGGCGAGGGATTTGACTGGGAGAGGGCGGGGCATGAGGAACAGGTCCAGGTGTTCGTGTAGTGTTTCTTGGAGGCAAGTGTTGTGCAGGTGAAGTGGGTCCAGTTCCTGCATGAATTGCAGAGAACTGAACCCTTAGTGTGGCGACTCGAAATGATGGGTTTTGAGCAAGTTGGACATATGTATGTGTAGGTGGGTCCTGGGTTACTCTCAATGTCTCCAGCTAGAAGAAGTCTTCGAGAAATGACAGCTGGAGAGTCATTTCTCGGTGTAGGAAAAACTGCGTGGTGTGAGAGGTATGGAAATTCCCGGCGCGACCGAAGCCGCTCCAAGGACCCGTGCCCCCAGGGAGGGAGCAGGGGATGGTTGTGACGGTTTGGCTCCCAAAACTGCTCCCCCCGGCCGGCATCCGGTTGTCCTCCACTGGTCTTTGATCTTGTCTCCGGGCCGTGGAGGGTCGGCAGCCATCCGCGGTTGGCAGCTCCGGGAGGTGGCCCCACGGCGTAGACGGCGCCACATCAGGCTTAGGTTATATGAGGTTATGTTATGTTAGGTTAAAGGAGGCTACCGTGAACAACGGAGTCAAGGAAAGTAGGCTGTAGCGCGAGTATAAAGGTTACCAGAAAATTCATGAATATGGAGCCCAGAAACCATCACATACAAAAAACGTAGAGGTTGCGTGTAATGAAAACAGACGTGAACCAGATAGAGCAGAGTAGCGAAAGACACTTTCATCTTGGTGAATATAAATCTAGTTTAACAACGTTCCCCAACTGATGAGGGTTTGTAGGTAAACAAAAGTGAGGCCTTGATATACGACACTTATGTTTTATTGATATATTATTTTTGTATGCTATTTTATCTTATGTATTATTTATTTTTGGGCGGTGTGGGGTTTACAGAAGAACGCGTTTGTTAGTAGCGTAAGTACTGTACATTAATAACATTAGATTGGAGTGACATACACAGTCTATATTATTATCTGATGCTACATGTCTTCAAGCACCAACTGATTCTTAATCAGAGCTAAATACAACATACCAATATCATAATATAGACACACCAAAGTATGGCTAATTATGTATTGGGTGGAGTATGCGGCACCATTTGAATACATTATTGAGGTTTTATGTAGCATAACTTGCATACGTTAATATAGCTCAATAATTTAAAATACACGCTCTACATTCCAACGGAAAATATAAATCAGAACATAGACACAATTACTTAAACAATAAGTAATCGAATGTTTACAATAACTAAATAATAATATATAATGCAATTATAACGATATAGTAAAGGAAGAACTAACACGGAAACAAAGATCCTATAGCATCCAGGAACAATGTCATAAAATTAATACTATAGTCTATTTATTAAATATAATTAGGCAAAAATATGTATCAATATAACCTGTTGACCTCAAGAACAACTACAGTAATAGAACTAATATTTTACCATGTTGGAAGTGTGTGTGTGTGTGTGTGTGTGTGTGCGCGCGTGTGCGTGTGTGTGTGAATCAGAGAGGTATACGTAATAACCATATAAGCGAATATCATGGTTTTATGAGGTCAAACAAAACAAACAAATTGTCAAGGGGTTCCGAACCATGAATGTCTTGGGACTCTCCGTTACAAAACAGATCAAAATAATCACATAGGAGATTTCATTGGTTCTGGCCACCTGAGACAAAGTGTTAATGAGAATTTGACGAGGATGTTAATGAACATAATCGTTGTCGTTCTGGAAACAATTTAGTAAATATAAATTTCATGATTAGTGTTGTCAATAAGTAATCACAAATATTCATAATTATTTGCTTGCTACAGGATGGTCTTTAAATTTAGGCTTGGCATGTATAGTCTATTTTTTTCCAGCTGAGGGTAAATTGTCATGTTTCTATCTTTGTTACTAAGCTATAGGGTAGATTTTGTAGCGAAATATGACGTTAATTATGAAAACTTGGCTTTAATAAGACACACAGCCATAGTAGTTTCATATATTTCCATTAAGTATCGAGAAATCAGCTACTAAGGGACTCAATTTACCATCAACTGGAAAACAATAGAGTATAGTCTAAGGTTGGTTGGTTATCATTAATAGAGTATAGTCTAAGGTTGGTTGGTTATCATTAATAGAGTATAGTCTAAGGTTGGTTGGTTATCATTAATAGAGTATAGTCTAAGGTTGGTTGGTTATCATTAATAGAGTATAGTCTAAGGTTGGTTGGTTATCATTAATAGAGTATAGTCTAAGGTTGGTTGGTTATCATTAATAGAGTATAGTCTAAGGTTGGTTGGTTATCATTAATAGAGTATAGTCTAAGGTTGGTTGGTTATCATTAATAGAGTATAGTCTAAGGTTGGTTGGTTATCATTAATAGAGTATAGTCTAAGGTTGGTTGGTTATCATTAATAGAGTATAGTCTAAGGTTGGTTGGTTATCATTAATAGAGTATAGTCTAAGGTTGGTTGGTTATCATTAATAGAGTATAGTCTAAGGTTGGTTGGTTATCATTAATAGAGTATAGTCTAAGGTTGGTTGGTTATCATTAATAGAGTATAGTCTAAGGTTGGTTGGTTATCATTAATAGAGTATAGTCTAAGGTTGGTTGGTTATCATTAATAGAGTATAGTCTAAGGTTGGTTATCATTAATAGAGTATAGTCTAAGGTTGGTTGGTTATCATTAATAGAGTATAGTCTAAGGTTGGTTGGTTATCATTAATAGAGTATAGTCTAAGGTTGGTTGGTTATCATTAATAGAGTATAGTCTAAGGTTGGTTGGTTATCATTAATAGAGTATAGTCTAAGGTTGGTTGGTTATCATTAATAGAGTATAGTCTAAGGTTGGTTGGTTATCATTAATAGAGTATAGTCTAAGGTTGGTTGGTTATCATTAATAGAGTATAGTCTAAGGTTGGTTGGTTATCATTAATAGAGTATAGTCTAAGGTTGGTTGGTTATCATTAATAGAGTATAGTCTAAGGTTGGTTGGTTATCATTAATAGAGTATAGTCTAAGGTTGGTTGGTTATCATTAATAGAGTATAGTCTAAGGTTGGTTGGTTATCATTAATAGAGTATAGTCTAAGGTTGGTTGGTTATCATTAATAGAGTATAGTCTAAGGTTGGTTGGTTATCATTAATAGAGTATAGTCTAAGGTTGGTTGGTTATCATTAATAGAGTATAGTCTAAGGTTGGTTGGTTATCATTAATAGAGTATAGTCTAAGGTTGGTTGGTTATCATTAATAGAGTATAGTCTAAGGTTGGTTGGTTATCATTAATAGAGTATAGTCTAAGGTTGGTTGGTTATCATTAATAGAGTATAGTCTAAGGTTGGTTGGTTATCATTAATAGAGTATAGTCTAAGGTTGGTTGGTTATCATTAATAGAGTATAGTCTAAGGTTGGTTGGTTATCATTAATAGAGTATAGTCTAAGGTTGGTTGGTTATCATTAATAGAGTATAGTCTAAGGTTGGTTGGTTATCATTAATAGAGTATAGTCTAAGGTTGGTTGGTTATCATTAATAGAGTATAGTCTAAGGTTGGTTGGTTATCATTAATAGAGTATAGTCTAAGGTTGGTTGGTTA
This sequence comes from Paralithodes platypus, assembly GCA_032716605.1. Lineage (NCBI taxonomy): Eukaryota > Metazoa > Arthropoda > Malacostraca > Decapoda > Lithodidae > Paralithodes > Paralithodes platypus. The sequence goes on along the minus strand of CM064480.1, from coordinate 12,396,453 downwards.
TCATTAATAGAGTATAGTCTAAGGTTGGTTGGTTATCATTAATAGAGTATAGTCTAAGGTTGGTTGGTTATCATTAATAGAGTATAGTCTAAGGTTGGTTGGTTATCATTAATAGAGTATAGTCTAAGGTTGGTTGGTTATCATTAATAGAGTATAGTCTAAGGTTGGTTGGTTATCATTAATAGAGTATAGTCTAAGGTTGGTTGGTTATCATTAATAGAGTATAGTCTAAGGTTGGTTGGTTATCATTAATAGAGTATAGTCTAAGGTTGGTTGGTTATCATTAATAGAGTATAGTCTAAGGTTGGTTGGTTATCATTAATAGAGTATAGTCTAAGGTTGGTTGGTTATCATTAATAGAGTATAGTCTAAGGTTGGTTGGTTATCATTAATAGAGTATAGTCTAAGGTTGGTTGGTTATCATTAATAGAGTATAGTCTAAGGTTGGTTGGTTATCATTAATAGAGTATAGTCTAAGGTTGGTTGGTTATCATTAATAGAGTATAGTCTAAGGTTGGTTGGTTATCATTAATAGAGTATAGTCTAAGGTTGGTTGGTTATCATTAATAGAGTATAGTCTAAGGTTGGTTGGTTATCATTAATAGAGTATAGTCTAAGGTTGGTTGGTTATCATTAATAGAGTATAGTCTAAGGTTGGTTGGTTATCATTAATAGAGTATAGTCTAAGGTTGGTTGGTTATCATTAATAGAGTATAGTCTAAGGTTGGTTGGTTATCATTAATAGAGTATAGTCTAAGGTTGGTTGGTTATCATTAATAGAGTATAGTCTAAGGTTGGTTGGTTATCATTAATAGAGTATAGTCTAAGGTTGGTTGGTTATCATTAATAGAGTATAGTCTAAGGTTGGTTGGTTATCATTAATAGAGTATAGTCTAAGGTTGGTTGGTTATCATTAATTAAAAGAGTATAGTCTAAGGTTGGTTGGTTATCATTAATAGAGTATAGTCTAAGGTTGGTTGGTTATCATTAATAGAGTATAGTCTAAGGTTGGGTTGGTATCATTAATAGAGTATAGTCTAAGGTTGGTTGGTTATCATTAATAGAGTATAGTCTAAGGTTGGTTGGTTATCATTAATAGAGTATAGTCTAAGGTTGGTTGGTTATCATTAATAGAGTATAGTCTAAGGTTGGTTGGTTATCATTAATAGAGTATAGTCTAAGGTTGGTTGGTTATCATTAATAGAGTATAGTCTAAGGTTGGTTGGTTATCATTAATAGAGTATAGTCTAAGGTTGGTTGGTTATCATTAAGAGTATAGTCTAAGGTTGGTTGGTTATCATTAATAGAGTATAGTCTAAGGTTGGTTGGTTATCATTAATAGAGTATAGTCTAAGGTTGGTTGGTTATCATTAATAGAGTATAGTCTAAGGTTGGTTGGTTATCATTAATAGAGTATAGTCTAAGGTTGGTTGGTTATCATTAATAGAGTATAGTCTAAGGTTGGTTGGTTATCATTAATAGAGTATAGTCTAAGGTTGGTTGGTTATCATTAATAGAGTATAGTCTAAGGTTGGTTGGTTATCATTAATAGAGTATAGTCTAAGGTTGGTTGGTTATCATTAATAGAGTATAGTCTAAGGTTGGTTGGTTATCATTAATAGAGTATAGTCTAAGGTTGGTTGGTTATCATTAATAGAGTATAGTCTAAGGTTGGTTGGTTATCATTAATAGAGTATAGTCTAAGGTTGGTTGGTTATCATTAATAGAGTATAGTCTAAGGTTGGTTGGTTATCATTAATAGAGTATAGTCTAAGGTTGGTTGGTTATCATTAATAGAGTATAGTCTAAGGTTGGTTGGTTATCATTAATAGAGTATAGTCTAAGGTTGGTTGGTTATCATTAATAGAGTATAGTCTAAGGTTGGTTGGTTATCATTAATAGAGTATAGTCTAAGGTTGGTTGGTTATCATTAATAGAGTATAGTCTAAGGTTGGTTGGTTATCATTAATAGAGTATAGTCTAAGGTTGGTTGGTTATCATTAATAGAGTATAGTCTAAGGTTGGTTGGTTATCATTAATAGAGTATAGTCTAAGGTTGGTTGGTTATCATTAATAGAGTATAGTCTAAGGTTGGTTGGTTATCATTAATAGAGTATAGTCTAAGGTTGGTTGGTTATCATTAATAGAGTATAGTCTAAGGTTGGTTGGTTATCATTAATAGAGTATAGTCTAAGGTTGGTTGGTTATCATTAATAGAGTATAGTCTAAGGTTGGTTGGTTATCATTAATAGAGTATAGTCTAAGGTTGGTTGGTTATCATTAATAGAGTATAGTCTAAGGTTGGTTGGTTATCATTAATAGAGTATAGTCTAAGGTTGGTTGGTTATCATTAATAGAGTATAGTCTAAGGTTGGTTGGTTATCATTAATAGAGTATAGTCTAAGGTTGGTTGGTTATCATTAATAGAGTATAGTCTAAGGTTGGTTGGTTATCATTAATAGAGTATAGTCTAAGGTTGGTTGGTTATCATTAATAGAGTATAGTCTAAGGTTGGTTGGTTATCATTAATAGAGTATAGTCTAAGGTTGGTTGGTTATCATTAATAGAGTATAGTCTAAGGTTGGTTGGTTATCATTAATAGAGTATAGTCTAAGGTTGGTTGGTTATCATTAATAGAGTATAGTCTAAGGTTGGTTGGTTATCATTAATAGAGTATAGTCTAAGGTTGGTTGGTTATCATTAATAGAGTATAGTCTAAGGTTGGTTGGTTATCATTAATAGAGTATAGTCTAAGGTTGGTTGGTTATCATTAATAGAGTATAGTCTAAGGTTGGTTGGTTATCATTAATAGAGTATAGTCTAAGGTTGGTTGGTTATCATTAATAGAGTATAGTCTAAGGTTGGTTGGTTATCATTAATAGAGTATAGTCTAAGGTTGGTTGGTTATCATTAATAGAGTATAGTCTAAGGTTGGTTGGTTATCATTAATAGAGTATAGTCTAAGGTTGGTTGGTTATCATTAATAGAGTATAGTCTAAGGTTGGTTGGTTATCATTAATAGAGTATAGTCTAAGGTTGGTTGGTTATCATTAATAGAGTATAGTCTAAGGTTGGTTGGTTATCATTAATAGAGTATAGTCTAAGGTTGGTTGGTTATCATTAATAGAGTATAGTCTAAGGTTGGTTGGTTATCATTAATAGAGTATAGTCTAAGGTTGGTTGGTTATCATTAATAGAGTATAGTCTAAGGTTGGTTGGTTATCATTAATAGAGTATAGTCTAAGGTTGGTTGGTTATCATTAATAGAGTATAGTCTAAGGTTGGTTGGTTATCATTAATAGAGTATAGTCTAAGGTTGGTTGGTTATCATTAATAGAGTATAGTCTAAGGTTGGTTGGTTATCATTAATAGAGTATAGTCTAAGGTTGGTTGGTTATCATTAATAGAGTATAGTCTAAGGTTGGTTGGTTATCATTAATAGAGTATAGTCTAAGGTTGGTTGGTTATCATTAATAGAGTATAGTCTAAGGTTGGTTGGTTATCATTAATAGAGTATAGTCTAAGGTTGGTTGGTTATCATTAATAGAGTATAGTCTAAGGTTGGTTGGTTATCATTAATAGAGTATAGTCTAAGGTTGGTTGGTTATCATTAATAGAGTATAGTCTAAGGTTGGTTGGTTATCATTAATAGAGTATAGTCTAAGGTTGGTTGGTTATCATTAATAGAGTATAGTCTAAGGTTGGTTGGTTATCATTAATAGAGTATAGTCTAAGGTTGGTTGGTTATCATTAATAGAGTATAGTCTAAGGTTGGTTGGTTATCATTAATAGAGTATAGTCTAAGGTTGGTTGGTTTATCATTAATAGAGTATAGTCTAAGGTTGGTTGGTTATCATTAATAGAGTATAGTCTAAGGTTGGTTGGTTATCATTAATAGAGTCTAAGGTTGTTGGTTTCATTAATAGAGTATAGTCTAAGGTTGGTTGGTTATCATTAATAGAGTATAGTCTAAGGTTGGTTGGTTATCATTAATAGAGTATAGTCTAAGGTTGGTTGGTTATCATTAATAGAGTATAGTCTAAGGTTGGTTGGTTATCATTAATAGAGTATAGTCTAAGGTTGGTTGGTTATCATTAATAGAGTATAGTCAAGGTTGGTTGGTTATCATTAATAGAGTATAGTCTAAGGTTGGTTGGTTATCATTAATAGAGTATAGTCTAAGGTTGGTTGGTTATCATTAATAGAGTATAGTCTAAGGTTGGTTGGTTATCATTAATAGAGTATAGTCTAAGGTTGGTTGGTTATCATTAATAGAGTATAGTCTAAGGTTGGTTGGTTATCATTAATAGAGTATAGTCTAAGGTGGTTGGTTATCATTAATAGAGTATAGTCTAAGGTTGGTTGGTTATCATTAATAGAGTATAGTCTAAGGTTGGTTGGTTATCATTAATAGAGTATAGTCTAAGGTTGGTTGGTTATCATTAATAGAGTATAGTCTAAGGTTCTAAGGTTGGTTGGTTATCATTAATAGAGTATAGTCTAAGGTTGGTTGGTTATCATTAATAGAGTATAGTCTAAGGTTGGTTGGTTACCATTAATAGAGTATAGTCTAAGGTTGGTTGGTTATCATTAATAGAGTATAGTCTAAGGTTGGTTGGTTATCATTATAAGAGTATAGTCTAAGGTTGGTTGGTTATCATTTATAGAGTATAGTCTAAGGTTGGTTGGATACCATTTATAGAGTATAGTCTAAGGTTGGTTGGTTATCATTAATAGAGTATAGTCTAAGGTTGGTTGGTTATCATTAATAGAGTATAGTCTAAGGTTGGTTGGTTATCATTAATAGAGTATAGTCTAAGGTTGGTTGGTTATCATTAATAGAGTATAGTCTAAGGTTGGTTGGTTATCATTAATAGAGTATAGTCTAAGGTTGGTTGGTTATCATTAAGGTTTAGCCCAACATATGTTAATTAATGGAACTATATATCATGTATGGTAATAGGTTCCCCGGATATTTGAGTATAATGTATCTGGACTAGTAATGACATCTTGTTTATCATGTGTTTTGGTCAAAACTACCCATAACAGTTGTGTATGTGCAGCCTAGAACACAACAACATCATTAACCCTTTCTGTACCGGCGACGTTTTTTGTATTATATTCTAGCTATACTTAAACGAATGTGTTCTGTTTAAATAGGATCTGTGGTAATACAAACGGTAATGTGAGATAGTTCGAAACCTGTTCATTGATGGAGGTCCTTTTTAAACTGAATATAATCGTCTTAGAGTAGCCAGCATAAAGTCAAATGGACGGCAGCGGTACTGAAACGGTTAAGGGCAGGTTTTTAGTTTGCGCTCTAGATCTCCATCAAGCTTATAAAAACACCCCCAAGGCCCCCCTTCGATATTTATGAATACATTGCTCGGTATAAAAAATATCCTGGCCAAAGGCCGTTTCTTCCGTACAGGCTTGCTATCGCTGGCCAGGAAAAGATCGACAGCTAAATGGCACGAAAGGTCTTACAGTTGACAGAAAGTAATGGGGCGAATGTTTTAAAATGTCAAAACTAATAGGGTTAATCATGAGGGAGAAGGGGGTCCACAAAAGAACTCCTTCAGTGAACATATCCTCTTAATGTGCTCCGGGGATGTAATACACAGTAAACCACTTGCTGGGTCTGGCTACTGGCATTCCCTTATTTCTAAATAGAAGGGGGTCCACAACAGAACTCCTTCAGTGAAAATCTCCTCTTAATGTGCTCCGGGGATGTAATACACAGTAAACCACTTGCTGGGTCTGGCTACTGGCATTCCCTTGTTTCTAAATATAAACAGTTGTGGTGATTGCGTATATCACAATATTTGGTGTCTGTGGTTTACCTGTCAACTGTTATTATACACAACCATATATTCTGCATGTGTTTAATGAATACCTGCAGTTGTGGTGATTTTTTTTTTTTTTTGTTTTTCTATATTCCAACTACTCCCTCTCGGGCATAGGCTGAGAGCCTGTACATTCCACCGCTCAACACGGTGAAGCCTGTGAGGTCTTGTTCCAGTCTGGGGAGTGAGACATGTGAAGCATCCATCATGGCTCGAAGCAGCTCCATCTCTGAAGCGGCTGGTTGCTTCGCTCAAGTGCTTCACCGTCTCACCCTCCAGACTCAGACCCTCACTCTCAGAACGCCACCTATTGAGCAGTGAACTCACTAGGCATTGTCCCCCTGTAACATATTTTGAATATGGGAATATTCATACAGTGTTATTTAATCAGGGAACAATGAGGGTATTTGTTTGGCATTTCGGTGGGCTTTGTGGTAATGCACTGATACTAGGTACAGCACAAATTCAATCCCAATAATATCTTCCCATTGACATATCGGGATTTGAACCCGGGTCCATTGGATTACCAATCCAGTGGCATGACCACTCCACCACACCTCCCCTGTGGTGCGTGGTGCGTGGTGGTGCGTATATCTCAATATTTGGTGTCTGTGGTTTACCTGCCGACTGTTATTATACACAACCATATATTCTGCATGTGTTTAATGAATACCTGCAGTTGTGGTGATTGCGTATATCTCAATATTTGGTGTCTGTGGTTTACCTGCCGACTGTTATACACAACCATATATTCTGCATGTGTTTAATGAATACCTGCAGTTGTGGTGATTGCGTATATCTCAATATTTGGTGTCTGTGGTTTACCTGCCGACTGTTATTATACACTACCATATATTCTGCATGTGTTTAATGAATACCTGCAGTTGTGGTGATTGCGTATATCTCAATATTTGGTGTCTGTGGTTTACCTGCCGACTGTTATTATACAACCATATATTCTGCATGTGTTTAATGATTACCTGCAGTTGTGGTGATTGCGTATATCTCAATATTTGGTGTCTGTGGTTTACCTGCCGACTGTTATTATACACAACCATATATTCTGCATGTGTTTAATGAATACCTGCAGTAGTGGTGATTGCGTATATCTCAATATTTGGTGTCTGTGGTTTACCTGTCAACTGTTATTATACACAACCATATATTCTGCATGTGTTTAATGATCACCTGCAGTTGTGGTGATTGCGTATATCTCAATATTTGGTGTCTATGGTTTACCTGCCGACTGTTGTTATACACAACCATATATTCTGCATGTGTTTAATGATTACCTGCAGTTGTGGTGATTGCGTATATCTCAATATTTGGTGTCTATGGTTTACCTGCTGTTACGTCCTGGGATATATAAACACTGGGCTCTTTCTATTGGACTAGGTATGTGGCAACAAGCAACAACGGAAAACGCTAGATCCAACCCTTATCTATAAACCCAGGCAACAAACCACCCTAAACCGTCAAGAGTCCTGCCTGGACAACGAGGTATCCTATGACTCGGTTACAGGGTGCACGCACTATAGACTGCTGATAGTCAAGCAGGCTATATAAAAGATCACACAATTAAGTTGACTTAAAGCTTCAAGGAAAAGATAGATAACGGAAATAAATTGCAGAAACAATATAATAAACTAGAAGAAAGTACATTTAACGTTACGTTAATTAATACAACTAATCACCCCTGCGTGAAAGAAGGTGAAAGCAAACAGTCCTCAAAACATCGTACAGGTAGACAAGATGCGGGTTTCTAAACTGCATGTGGCTACTGTAGGATCTGATGCTTAGCAAAGAAAGTACGTTATGGATTTAGAGAACTCTTAACTCATAAGCAGGAATAAATACTAGTGATAGGCCATACAGTGCATAATGGCATAGGTATAATTAAATAAAGGCAGCAACTCGCAACATAACCACATACAGGTGTGCTTCTCACTCTTAGTCAGGCAAGCCTGCTCGGACAGAGTCTCTAAGCCACACCCTGACTCACAATGCTCACAAAAACGGTAAACTGTGGCACAATAACAAGCATACAGAAATAATAAACCCCTAGCTGTTAATCTGCCACGTGGCAGTGGTCTAGCTGGAAGGATATAGGCTTCGGATATCCGGGCTGAGCCACCTGCTCTAGCCTAGGGACGTTCCCAAGTCTGTGCGCCAAATTACTCTAATTGAAAGGGTGCTCTCTTGAGAGACTCAGATCGCAAGTATCTGACTCTCTCCTGGCGACCCTAAAACAAAAGCAAGACGTGCTAGCGCAGTGCTGAGTGGACTAGGCAAGGGCCCTCACACAACACAACACTAGACACACAGGGACACAGACAAGAAAATGCCCCCAGACTCCCACGGGTATCCTAGTAAAGTCGTGCGGGTCCACGGGATTCGCACCAGCAGACTTTCCTTAAAGGATCGCAAAAAGCCTCCCCTCCGGTCTAGCCCCTGCTAACCTGACACAAGAACACACTAGCAAGCATGAAACCACCAAATATGAGACAACAAAAAAAGCTTCCTAGGTCTCATTAACAATTAAATCTCTGCATAAGGCCCAAAATCCTATCTAGTTATCTGAGAGCTCCTCCTTAATATAATAATAGATATAAGGTCTATCAAGGGGATGGGATAATTAAATAGATTGGTGAAGTAGTGGAAGGAAGGTATACAAAGTAAGAGAGAAAGTTTCTAAGTGGGGTTGAGAGGGATAGATATCAAGGGGGTCCGAAGGGTACGACAGTGAGGTGAGCTCTGAGTCTTGAATCTGTCTGGACCCCCCACTAGGCATGCAAAATACATCCCAGGCTTGGCAACACTCAAGACAGTTGCCGGATCAAAATCCTCTACCCCGTGCGTGAGTCGAAACTAAGCCTAACGTTGCAATCAAATGTATGTGGCAACATGAGGCTCGTCCCAAGCTGGCAAGCGAAGCAACGTCCCAAGCCAGTCTCTCTCTCCCGCTCGTCTCCTCCCGCCCTCACTAGACTTACATCTTATATATTATAATGAAATAATCAACTATCGAGAATAAAATATACTAAGATGCGTTGGTTAAGAGCAAGGGCAGCTACAAGCTGTGAAACAACATAAGAATGTCCCAGACATTAGTTACGTTGTCGTAGGATATATACTAAGGAAAGGCCGGCCGGCCGGCTGCCACCAGCCGGTTTCTAAACGGCTGGGCAGCCGACGTGAGCGCATGCCCGCACGTGGCTACAATGCAGAAGCGTCACACCTCCCCCAAGATATAAGACCGTTGACTAAGTTCTTCATATCTAACAGAAAGCTTCTCATAGTACCACACACTGTTGCGACACAAGGCACTATATATAAAAAAAATAAAGACTGTTGTGCTCCACCGAGCAAGTTCAACTAGCTTAGCGACAATAAGCGAAAACATTCAACTTAGATACTGCTACAACATCTTATACAAAATTCTACACGTTATAAAAATAAAGAGTTTTTATAAGGTTTTTGCTTTTTTAATTTGTTTTTTTCGGCTGAACTACAGTGACAGCCTATTTTCCTCCACACTCAACCCTCAATCCTTGTGGCAGTCTACCCAACATCATCCACCCTTGATAGGCAATCCGCTATCACGTTATCAGAACCGGCAATATGGCGTATGTCCAGATTATACTCCTGAAGCATGAGTGACCACCTGGTCAGCCTCATATTCCAGTTATGAAACTGATTCAAGAATTTCAGAGGGTGATGATCGGTATAAACCACTACGACTGGTCCGAAAGCAGGAACATATACATCGAAGTGCCTGAGCGCCAGCACTATCACCAGGAGTTCTTTTTCAATTACAGAGTAATTCCTTTGTGCACTATTGAATTTTTTACTGTAAAAACTCACTGGATGTTCGATACCTTCATCATCTGTCTGTAACAAGACAGCCCCAGCCCCTACGCCACTGGCATCAGTCGCCAGCTGAAAAGGTCTGCTGAAGTCCGGGGCCCTGAGTATGGGGTGGGTACATAACAGGTGTTTCACCAAGGAAAATGCCTCTGCACACTCAGGAGACCACCGGAACTTCTTGTCCTTAGATAATAAGTTAGTTAAAGGTGCAAGTACAGTCGAATAGCCTTTGATGAAGCGACGATAATAGCCTATCATACCTAGAAACCGCATGATTTGTTTCTTAGTCGTAGGCTGGGGAAACTGATCGATGGCTTTGATCTTTGTCTGTGGAGGGCACACCTGACCCATCCCCACCTCGAACCCCAGGTACAAAACTGTGGCTTTGACAAAATCGCACTTACCCAGGTTTACCACAAAACATGCTTCATTCAGTTTATTAAAAAGCTGTCCGATGTGAGCACAGTGACTGTTAAAATCCTCGTCGTATATTATGACATCATCTAGGTACACCGTACAGTTGGGAATGTCGGCTACAATGTCGTTCATTAATTTCTGAAACGTTGCAGGGGCATTTTTCAGCCCGTATGGCATAACATGGCAACGATATGTGGCACCGTCCACCACAAACCCACACACCTCTCGCACTCGCTCAGACAAGGGCACTTGCCAATAACCCTTAACAAGGTCTATCTTAGTGAGGAACTTGGCTTTTCCTATCTTATCCACACTGTCGTCCACGCGAGGGAGAGGGTAGGCATTTGTGGGGGTTAAACCATTCAACCTGTGAAAATCTATACAAAAACGCACCTTGCCATCTGGTTTGGGCTGCAGTGTGACTGGGGAAGTCCACCTTACTGCACCCTCAGAAATCAGCCCACGTTTCAGCATATAATCCAGCTCTTCCCTAAGTGCTGGTAATTTAATAGGGGGAACACGGTATGGCACTGATTTAAAGGGCGGGTGGTCCCCAACATCGATATCGTGCACCGCTTGAGTAGTGAGGCCAGGATGCTCCGCGAAAACAGCTACACGCTGTTGCTCAAGCAGAAGCAATATCAACTCGTGAGCCACTTGTCTAGAATTCCCCGCCCACTGATCCGCGGAAACATGACAATCCCAATTATCCTCCCCCGCAGCTTGACTGTCCCTTCCTCCTTCTCCACCACGATCGCTGCAGATCAACACCGGGACAGTGAGAGGCTCGGAGGGGCGCCTCACATACTCTTTCATCAGATTTACATGGCAAAGTTGGTTCTTTTTCTTACGATCAGGAGTAGCTACTAAATAGTCGAGATCAGAAACCTTCCTTACAACCCGATACGGACCAGAATACTTGGCAGACAAGGGGTGTCCCACCAGAGGCAGTAGTATCAGTACCTCCTGATCTACTTCAAACTCCCTCAGCTTCACCTTCTGGTCGTATCTGTCCTTCATCTGAGCTTGTGAACTCTTAAGGTTCCGACCTGCTACCTCCAAGCTCTTTAGCATTCTCTCACGGCTTTCAACTACATACTTTAGAAGCGAGCATGGCTTTGTGACTCCCTCCCAGATCTCCTTGACTATGTGGAGGGGCCCCCTGACCCTGTGTCCAAAAACCAACTCGTTCGGGCTAAATCCCAAGCTCTCCCCAGGTACTTCTCTCGCAGCAAATAAAACGTATGGGAGACCTAGATCCCAGTCCTTCCCATTTTCCATGCAATAACACTGCAACATACTCTTGAGAGTCGAGTGCCACCTTTCCAAAACTCCCTGACTCTCGGGATGGTAGGCAGATGACACCACAGACACTATCCCATATTGCTGCATGGTCTGCTTAAACAGAGCAGAAGTAAAATTGGATTCCTGATCAGACTGGATCTCCTGAGGGTAGCCATAACGAGAGAAATAGACAAGTAGGTTTTTGACAACAGTCTTAGCCATCCCGTTGCGCATGGGGTAAGCATCTGGATACCGTGTTGCTACATCCATTACAGTTAGTACAAATTTATTGCCGGCACTAGTGGGGGGCAATGGGCCAACCATATCGATAACAACTTTGCTGAAGGGCGGCCCAATGACAGGGATCGGTTGTAACGGGGCTCTCGGGATGACCTGATTGGGTTTCCCAACAACTTGACAAGTGTGACACTGTGACACCCATGACACAACACTCGCCTTTAACCCAGGCCACCAGAAAAGCTTGCTCAGAGCTGCCTCCGTCTTACGTGCCCCCAGGTGCCCTGCCACAGGCACATCATGAGCTAATCTCAATAAGCTCTCACGGCACACCCTCGGTACTACTAACTGGTCCACTAATCCTGACCCGCCATCCCACTTTTTCTTGGGATCCTGATGTCTCCGATACAAGATCCCCTCGGACAAGAAAAAATCACCAGGCTGCACATCCCCATCGCTCTCCAGTTCGATAGCACCATTACCACACGCCCTGACTTCAGGATCTTCCAGCTGCAAGGAACATATATAAGCAGGTGCGAGATTATCCAAGTTCATCTTAAATAATTTATTTCCACCTCCAATGTCCCGCTGAGCCATCCTTTCCTCACGCTGCGCATAACGATGCTGTCGCAGAGTCTCTTCCTGCCCTGCACCTGCACTAGCGGTGACAGGCCCCGGGGCCTCTCCAGACTCTAACATAGGTGCCAATAATGTGTCACCAAGAAACACTGCCGGCTCAAAACTCTCCAATTGACCAACACTTCCCGTTTTCTTGAGACCTTTCCTCCGCGGTTTGATAGACTGAGGTGGTGGCTGCAAGGCTCCGGATGTCTGAGAACGCGTCACAACACACGCCATGGTTTGTACGCTACACTTCTCAACCCACTCCTGTTCCTCCCTACTAACGTCGGCCGCCTTCTCGGCAACGACCAAGGGTGAAACCTTAGAAGCAGGCACCGCAAAGTCGTTGCCGAGGAGGAGGTCGACGCCCCCAACGGGCAAATTCTCTACAATTCCTACATCCAGCTCCTTCGCCATACCACCCACCTCCAGCTCCATCCGCACCAGCGGGTAGGACTTCGTAGCATTGATCCCCTGAACTACCACCACCCGAGCAACGTTAATCGGCCTACCAGTAAAGTTCTTTAACATGGTCTGAGAAGCCCCCGTATCACGCAATAGCTTAACTCCTCGCCTTTCGCCAGCCCACCTCACAAAACCATGCCCTCTATGACCCCCAAAGACGTCGCGGACAGGGTTCGAGCCTTCCGGACTCACGAACACAGGCTGTGTCCCAACCTCTGACGAACTACCCTTGGCAAACTCAGAAGATATAGGCGACACCCCTATGCTGCGGGCCAATGACACAACCTTGTTTGGTGGCTTGTTCGGACAAGCATTTGCAACGTGACCCTCCTTGTGACATGCAAAGCACTCTTTACTCTTTGGTTTCCCTTGGGAGTGGGAGGTACCATTAGACTTCTTATACGGGACGGTATTTGGTTTATGTTCAGTTTTATTGTCAGTGCTAGATGGTTTTGTGTATTTATGTGTATCAAAATTCTTGGGAGGGGGAGGGGTACGATCCTTTGCACCCGACTCACTCCTAGCTGCTGCTCCGCACCCTCGAATTAATGACAGTCGGAGGTCAGCCATTTCTGCTGCCTCCTGGAGAGTTCTAGGATTTTTTTCCTTTATATTTAATGTTAAGTCCCCGCCTGTGCACTTAAAGAACTGCTCCAAGAGAACCAGCTCACTCAACTCCTCAAAAGTAGCTGCCCTCTCAGAATGCAGCCAATGTCGTAGTGCATCAGACAAGTCCCGGGCGTGTTCTAGGAAGGTACTATCCTTGCCCTTAGTAACACCCCGAAACTTCAAGCGGTAAGTTTCTGGTTGTAACTCATATGCCCGTAGCACAGCCTTCTTTAGCTCATCATAAACTACACAGGACTCTAAAGGTAGTGCATCATACGCTTTTAGCCCCTTTCCTAGGAGTCTTGATGAAACTAATGCTGCCCACTTTTCCTGAGGCCACTGGTGTTCCTGACACTTCTTCTCAAATCGCATACAAAACTCAGTCACACATAATTCATCGAACACAGGAACTAGTTTAAGCAGGTGCTACAATGATTGGTCCCGATGTCTGTTACCTCCCCCAATATTTCGCCCTGTTACCTCCACTCGAGATCTCTCCAGCTCCCTGTCAGCCCGATACCTAGTAGACTCTGCCTGCAGTTCAGCCTCTCGTATAGCTGTTCTCTCTGCAGCCTCAGCCTGCACACTTATCTGTCTTTCGGTAGCCTCAACCTGAGCTCTAGCAACCTCAGCCTGCACACTAGCCTGTCTCTCGGCAGACTCAACCTGAGCTTTAGCAGCCTCAACCTTGGCCATCTCAAGCCGAAACAACAAATCTGGAGTCAATCCTTGAGGAGGGGAAGGTGCATTTAATGGAGGGACCCACCCTGTGATTGAATTCCACGCTGCCATTGACCATCAACTTGGGGGTATGTACTAAATTCAGGCACCCTGACGTTTGATATGGGGGTAGAGTGGAGGGGGGGCTGGGGACCGGGGCCCCCAGTCGCCTCTCCACCCAGGTCTCTCCCTTCTAAACCCAATATCAAATCCTCAGCTGATCTTTCCCCATGCCACTTAAACCCTGGTGACCCTGAAGACCTGCCACACACTTTAAGCCATACTTATTCAGCTTCAACACCCTGGCAGCGGTAAGGGGCACCTCTAAAAATCTTCTAGCACCCTCCTCGCTATAGACTAGCCACTCCACAGGTCTTTCTCCCTCCGAGCCCGTATCGTGACCTGACCCATCACTGTGTTCTGATGTATTAGACATGTTTGTGTACTGCAGTAATTATCACGGTTATAGAATGTGCCTTATCTCCAATGCAAGTATGTATATACTAATGTTATTTAAAGTCTTTAATGTGTTATATTGGTTGCTCCAAAAAAAAAAAATCTATGTCCACTGTATTCCTCTAATCATAAGGAATCTCAAAACAAATGACCACTTTATTGCTCTGTTCAGTAAATCCTATGCAAGGTCGCCATTTGTTACGTCCTGGGATATATAAACACTGGACTCTTTCTATTGGACTAGGTATGCGGCAACAAGCAACAACGGAAAACGCTAGATCCAACCCTTATCTATAAACCCAGGCAACAAACCACCCTAAACCGTCAAGAGTCCTGCCTGGACAACGAGGTATCCTATGACTCGGTTACAGGGTGCACGCACTATAGACTGCTGATAGTCAAGCAGGCTATATAAAAGATCACACAATTAAGTTGACTTAAAGCTTCAAGGAAAAGATAGATAACGGAATTAACTTGCAGAAACAATTTAATAACAAACTAGAAGAAAGTACATTTAACGTTACGTTAATTAATACAACTAATCACCCCTGCGTGAAAGAAGGTGAAAGCAAACAGTCCTCAAAACATCGTACAGGTAGACAAGATGCGGGTTTCTAAACTGCATGTGGCTACTGTAGGATCTGATGCTTAGCAGAGAAAGTACGATACGGATTTAGAGAACTCTTAACTCATAAGCAGGAATAAATACTAGTGATAGGCCATACAGTGTATAATGGCATAGGTATAATTAAATAAAGGCAGCAACTCGCAACATAACCACATACAGGTGTGCTTCTCACTCTTAGTCAGGCAAGCCTGCTCGGACAGAGTCTCTAAACCACACCCTGACTCACAATGCTCACAAAAACGGTAAACTATGGCACAATAACAAGCATACAGAAATAATAAACCCCTAGCTGTTAATCTGCCAGGTGGCAGAGGTCTAGCTGGAAGGATATAGGCTTCGGATACCCGGGCTGAGCCACCTGCTCTAGCCTAGGGACGTTCCCAAGTCTGTGCGCCAAATTACTCTAATTGAAAGGGTGTGCTCTCTCAGAGAGACTATCTGACTCTCTCCTGGCGACCCTAAAACAAAAGCAAGACGTGCTAGCGCAGTACTGAGTGGACTAGGCAAGGGCCCTCACACAACACAACACTAGACACACAGGGACACAGACAAGAAAATGCCCCCAGACTCCCACGGGTATCCTAGTAAAGTCGTGCGGGTCCATGGGACTCGCACCAGCCGACTTTACTTAAAGGATCGCAAAAAGGTTTCTTTATTGATATTCCCTGGACCTCTTTCTTTTCTAATGATGCACACTCCACCTTGAGCCACATACAAGATTTTGTAAAAAATTGGAATGGAAACTTTTATTCCTCATCAAAAGTACAGTAAAAGATCTAATTCACCTAAATGGTTTGACCATAATTGTGCTAGAGTAACTGAACAAAAAGCAATAGCCTACAATGCATACACAAGATCAAAAACACATGAAGCCTTTAATTACTTTAGAAACATCAGAAATCATGCCAAAACTGTATTAAACCTAACTAAATCAAACTTTCTCCATAAGCAGGCAAATAAACTTCTAAATAATCCAAATGATAACAAAATATTTTGGTCTACTCTTAAGTCATTCAAATCCAACTTCACTACTGCTTCATCCATTCCACCATTAAAATCTCCGACTGGCAATCTTGTAAGTGACCCACGAGGTAAAGCTAACCTTCTTGCAGATATTTTCTCCACCAACTCAACCTTAGATGAAATAAATCAAGATGTCCCTGTACTTAATTTTAATTCACCTGAAATTCCCTCACTTAAGATCCACACCAGACATGTCAAAACTATTTTGCAATCTCTAGATAGGCTCCTGGTCCAGATGAAATTCTCCAATAGTACCAGAATACTTAAGGTGCTCGCTCCTGTATTGGCAAAATGTTTCCGTCTGTGTACTCATACCTCATGCTTCCCAGTACCCTGGAAAGAAGCAAACATCCATCCAGTTCCTAAAAAAGGTGCCTCTTCAGATCCATCAAACTACAGACCAATAGCTATAAATTCCACTCTTGGCAAAGTTTTTGAAATTATATTAAATAATCACATAATTAACCCGGGAGCTGCGGGTAGACTCTTAAGAGTTCCCCCGGCGCACTGCGGGTAGACTCTTAAGAGCAGAGACTTTGAACACGTACCAAAACCGCGCGTTTATAGCCAGGCGGCTGAAAATTGGTGTGGGTATTGTACTACATGTCAACTCTCGATACCACCCCGCCAAACGCTCGCCCCGCACTCGTGCAAGCACCACCGCGCCAGTAACCACCCCCTAGTCATGGAGCCTACACCTCCCCCACGCTCGCCCCCTGATGACACAACCAGCCCCCCTTCTGGTGGTGTTAGCCGCCGTGGAAGGCAGAGGGTGGCTGCCAAAGACCCTAGCTACCAGTACGACACGCCCTACAGCTCAGAGGACGAATCACCAGCACCAAACACGTAAAACACGTGCAAGCAGGGCAATGGCACAGAGGTCATTGGTCTTTCGGGACACTGCCACCACGACCCAGGCCACTGCAACAACCACTACCACCACCACTGCCACCACTGCCACCCCTGCCACCCTGCCACCGGTACCAGCGACGCAGGAGGCCGCCCTAGGGCTGCATTACCTGCGGGGGCAGGAAAAATTAAAGGCACGGGCGTAGGGAAGAGAACCCGTACGCCAGCCACAGTGCCCCTACCACCACCACCACCACCAGCCGCCCTGGCCCAGCTGCCCCTGCCGCCCCTGCCGCCCCTGCCGCCCCTGCCGCCCCTGCTGCCCCTGCCGCCCCTGCCGCCCTGCCAAGGAACAGGGAAGGGGAAGGGGAAAGGGAGAGGGAAAGTGACTGGGAAAGCGACTGCTGGCCCTGGTGTCCCTGCCGGCCCTGCTGCCCCTGCCGCCCCTGCTGCCCCTGCCGCCCCTGCCGCCCCTGCCCAAGGAACAGGGAAGGGGAAGGGGAAAGGGAGAGGGAAAGCGACTGGGAAAGCGACTGCTGGCCCTGGTGTCCCTGCCGGCCCTGCTGCCCCTGCCGCCCCTGCCGCCCCTGCCCCTGCCGCCCTGCCGCCCTGCCCAAGGAACAGAGAGAAGGGCGACAGGCACCACCATCATCTTGCCATCAAGGCCACGCACCACTGCTGCCCTGCCGCCGCCGCCCCTGCCGCCGCCGCCGCCCCTGCCGCCGCCCCTGCCACCACCTCTGCTGTCCCTGTCCATAAGACTCCCGCACGTGCCAAAGTGACCCGGAAAAATCTTACACCATCTAAGTATGCCGCCCTGCTGTTTGATGGTGATTCGCAGGACATTGGCAGCCCGGGTTTCGACGACGAAGCCCTAGCACGGGACCAAGGGTGGGGGGATTTGGGAGTGGACAGTGGGAGTGAGTCCGACGTCGGTGACGAAAACGAGGAAGGGCATCGTCTGTCGAGTGAAGAGGAGGGTAATGATGATGAAGTGCTGTATCGCGACCATGGAAGCGATATTTCAGACGCAGAAGAAGACGCAGACGACATTCCGATCCCTGGCATGCCTTCGTTCGATTGGTCTGACGGGGTCAATTTTGTACCTGACGTGCCCCAGTTCAATCCTGGGACGTCAGGAACAACTGACAACTGGCCCTGTGATGATCAAGCGAACGAAAGCGACTTCTTCCTCGCTTTTTTCGACATGGAGGTAATGACGTACATCGTTGCCCAAACAAACGCCTACTACAGGTGGGTGTTTGGCAGATTGGACGTCCTTTCTCCAAAAGCGAGAATACGAGGCTGGGTGGATACGACTGTGGCAGAATTTCTGACGTTCTTTGCCTTGTTGTTCCTCATGCCTCTGATCAAGAAGCATGTGTTGCAACACTACTGGAAGCACGACCCTCTCATCGCCACCCCAACTTTCAATAAGTTCATGACTCGTGACAGATTTTTGTTGCTGCTAAGATTTATGCACTTTGCAGACAACGAAAATCCTAACAGGATTGACAGGATATGGAAAGTTCGGGAGGTGTTCACCATGTTGTTGGAGAGGTATAGGAAATACTTTTACCCCTTCCTCAATTTGGTGATTGATGAGTCGCTCGTGCTCTTCAAAGGACGTCTTGTTTTCAAGCAGTATATCCCCTTGAAGAGGCATAGGTTCGGAATCAAGCTCTTCGTGTTGTGCGACTGTGAAACTGGAATAGTGCTTGACATGATCGTGTATACAGGCACTGACATTGACATACCGAAAGCCGCTGCCAATGACCCCATGGGCATGTCAGGTGCCATCGTCAGGAAAATGTTGGCACCTTACCTGGGCAAAGGCCACATCATCTACACTGACAACTGGTATACTTCCTGCTCTCTGCCAGTTTCTTTATGACAACCAAACGGGGTCATGTGGGACTGTCAGAAAGACAAGAAAGTTTATGCCAAAGTTCACAGGTGATGTCATTCCTCTCACAGATGCCTCCTCCAGTGACACACCTTCAGAAGACGACCTGGCCAAGGAACACCGCGAGAGGCATGTGCGAAGAAGGCGACGAAAGGGGCAGAAATACAAGCAGCTCGAGAAGTGTGGGAAACTGATAGCCCTGAAGTGGAAGGATAAGCGAGACGTCCACCTGCTTTCCACCGTCCACACAGGTGCCCAGGTGGATTCTGGCAAAATCCACTACCGAACCAGGAAGACAATCTACAAGCCCGACATGGTAGTGGACTACACCAAAAACATGCGCCTGGTGGACAAGTCTGACTGTCAGCTGTCAGGTGTTGAGTGTCTGAGGAAGACTGTGAAGTGGTATCACAAGCTCTTCCTCCACCTAGTTGACATAACGATGCTGAACGCCTACAACTTGTGGTTGGTGAAGAAGGATATGGCCCCAAACCAGAAGCTGAAATTCCGGGAGTTCGTGTACAACGTCTCCTACCAACTCCTGGAGAAGTATGCCACCACCACTCACAGACGTACGGCATGGCGTGGGGATCACGTTCCTGACCGCATCCAGCTGGGTGTCGAAAGACACTACACAACCAACACCGAGCTGATTGGCACTCGTCACAGGCAGGTGCAGTGCACCGTCTGCAGCTCCAGTGTGAGGAAACCCCATGTGACCAAAAGAGTCACCTCAATGTGCGCCGAGTGCAAAGTTGCACTCTGCCTGGGTGACTGCTTCAGGGACTACCACACCTTCAAGAACTACTGAGTGTCGGCCCCTGCCCTGCCCTGCCCTGCCCTGGACTCGCCCCGTGCCCTGCCCTGGACTCGCCTCCTGCCCTGCCCTGCCCTGGACTCGCGCCCTACCTTACCTGACCTGACCTAATTGATCACGCTACCTCATAATGTAACATATATATTATATAATGTATAAGTTCCAAAGATGTCCCTGTGATATAGCTTTTACATTATATAATTGTATGTTTCATTATTTAGTTTATAAGTTTCAAAGATTTACATGTAATATGCCTTATTTTTTTAGTATATCAATATATATGTTTGTTATTAGCCTAAGTAATGTGTATATAATTATTTTCTTACCTCAAATGAATTGTACAAAAATAAATATGTTTCAATAAATCATGTCAAACCTACTATGATAATAAAATAAAACAATAAAAAAGAAAAAAAGAAAACAAGGTCATGTCATTGTATTCTTACAATATGATATATTCTATGAATATTTCATATTGTTTGAATACAATGGCATGATCTTGTAAAAAAAAAAATTTATAAAATTTGTTCTAGACAATATAAAACCTTCCCCATAACCCCCTCCTGGATTCGATCCCACTACCCTACGACACTTTGAGTTTTCCAGTCCGCGACCTTACCAACCATGCCACAGGAGCTCATACCAAATATCACTCAAAACTTCGTGTGTACAATCGAAATGACAATATACAAAAAAAAATGAATTATCCACCAATTTACGTTTGTAAATTGATGGGATTATCAATTATATCATGCCAAGGTTTATAATAGTTTGTCTCTGTCAAGAATTAGTAATTATATAACTTTATTCTGTCAAAAATTGCCCAAACACTCAGCAAAATTGCCCCTCTCAGTGTGACTCCACTCATTTTCACACGGTCAGGCGGTCACGAGGTGACCCTTGCCGCTCCTTGATTCTCCAGCTACAGCAGCTCTGTCTGGGAACAAAATTGGTATAAATACAATAATGGATAAAATACTCTTCACAAATACATTTGTATTGTATAATATTGTAAATAAAAATGAATAATAACTGTGTGGGTGTCGAAAATTGCTCAACCAGCTTTCTTATGTCTCGCCTACGCGCGTATATTGGATTATACATAGTCATGACTGTCATACAAATAATTGCAGTAGGTCTCGAATATACATTTAGATTGCATATTACTTCGAAATAAATAAGTAAACGTTTCTCTGGTGGCAATCTACCCTTTCGCAGGTGTAAGGAGACACCAGTCTATATTTAGCCCTCTATCACAACAGGCAATCTGCCTGTGTTGACTCAGCACCGTCGCTGGTGGTCTATAAATATAGTACTTTATTTACAGTCAATGGCCTACATGTTTCTGTGGTACTTCACATGTGTCTAAAATGCAATGTCTGCTTGCATAAAAATGCAATTCTGAAGTCCATTTATATGTACGACATACGCATGTCTCAGTTTCTCTCTCTCTCTCTCTCTCTCTCTCTCTCTCTCTCTCTCTCTCTCTCTCTCTCCATTCCTGACTCATGTTATTGTAGACCTGTTGATGGCAACGAACACCAGCCATCTGGTAGACATAAGGGTCAAAATACCAAACATCAATACGCCTGGGGCGCCTCCACAATTATCACTAAGCTGGTTATCTATCTAGAGATCTGCCTGACTTCCATCTCTCCACGACTCACTCACTCACTGCACCCCTGCATGCCTCCCTCCCACCCACCACCCACCCCCAACCCCCCCTTTCAGGCTTCCGTCTGCTAGAAACACATTCACAATTTGCGTAAATATCGCATCAATTGGGCTATATGCGGTATATTCCTTGTTATATGGGACGCCTACATATGTACACGTCTTTATTATAGCATGAGAGTGCTCTAAATACAAGATTGACGTGATATTTATGGCGTAACACACCCTCTCCCCCTTACATTCCCACCACGACGCACTCCTGCCTTGGTTCGCGCCTAGAAACTCATTGATAATGTGCGTAAATATCGCATGAATTGGTTTATATGCGGTATATATTTTGATATATGGCACGTATACATACGTACAAGTCTGTATTATAGCGTGACAGTGCTCTACGTACAAGATATACGTGATATGTATGGCGTAAACCACACTCTCAGCTCATAAATTGCCGCCAAACCTCCAACACATCTTCATTCCCGCCTAAATATTCTCTTATAATTCCCTTATATATTGCAATTTTTGGTCACTATGAGGCATATTCATTGTTATATGGGTGCCCTACACATGTATACATACTCTAAATAGCCTAAAAGGGCTCGAAAAAGGAGATATACGTGATAATACGCGGTAACCCACCCCCTCCTCCCTCTCCTTCTATCCCCTGCGCGCGTAAATATTCGGCAGGGAAATCTCGCCGCTCGATGACAATCTAGCCGCGCGGTGCCATTCGCTCCACATTTTTCAACTACGGACCGTTCCCCTACCCCCCCCAGACATTTTTTGGGGGGTCAAATATATATGGGCCGATGCACGCAAACATTCCCTACACGATGATGTACTTTTTATCGAAATTGGCAATAGGTCCCAAAATCATCATAGGTGCGCACAGTCTTACCCTGTAGAAAACCCCCTGTGCGCCGCGGAGAGGTTAAGCATCTGGAGAATAATAAATTAATCAGTGATAGGCAATATGGTTTTAGACGATGTCGATCAACTGCAGACATTCTTTGCCTTCTTACGCATCAAATCAACCAAGCTACAGACCAACATGGTGAAACACATACAATAGCACTGGATATATCAAAGGCATTTGATAGAGTCTGGCATCAATCCTTATTGTCGAAGATGTCACACTACGGCCTTGCATCATTAGTTCCACTAATTTCTTCTTATCTTCATAACAGAAAAATACGTGTAATGGTAGATGGCCTTTATTCTCAATTTCACTCAATAAATGCTGGTGTTCCCCAGGGATCAGTTTTGGCCCCAACTCTGTTCCTCATTCATATCAATGATCTCATATCTACCACTCATAATCCAATACATTCCTACGCAGATGACTCAACACTCCACAGTTCCTTCACATTTACCAATTCTTTCACCCAACCCGATCTTATAAATTCAAAAATAAACACTGCAATTTCTCTGAACCGGGACCTTTCTAGAATTAATGAATGGGGACAAGAGAATCTAGTTTCCTTTAATGCACAGAAAACCAAGTACATTCAATTTTCTAACCGACAGAATCTCACTGACTCCCATATATTTTTTAATGATGTAAATATTCCCACTTCCCCTAGTATTGACATTCTCGGTGTAACATTAACTACTAACTTGAGCTGGACACATTATGTTAGAAGCATTGCTAAGAATGCCTCTAAAAAACTGGGACTCCTGTACAGAGTTCGAGAATTCTTCACTGACGAGCAGTTGGCCGTATATATAAAAGTCATGTGCGCTCTCAGATGGATTACTGTTCACCTCTGTGGGGTGGAAGTGGAGTGGTTGCATTGAGGCAGTTGGACAAAATTCAAAATAAAGCTATTAGATTAATCAATAACCCTGCAATCACACAGGACCTTCCTACATTAGCCATACGAAGAAACGTTGCATCCCTTGCATTATTCTACAGATATTTTCACAGCAATTGTTCCGAGGAACTTGCTTCAATTGTGCCGCCTCTCCACATCTTTCCCCGTAGAACTAGGGCAGCTGAGAGCGCCCATGAATTGACACTTTCTCCTCCACAATGCAGAACTTCTGCTTATCAGAATTCATTTATCCCCAGAGCTACTACTCTTCCCTCGAATTGCTTTCCACAAACTTACAATCAACAAATGTTTAAATCCAGTTGTTACAAACATTTTATGAATGGAGGATGCCTTTAGGCACATGGACCTTTTTGTTTTATCTGTGTTTTTCCTTCCTCCGTTCATTGTCTCTTAAAAAAAAAAAAAAAAAAAAAAAGCCTCCCCTCCGGTCTAGCCCCTGCTAACCTGACACAAGAACACACTAGCAAGCATGAAACCACCAAATATGAGACAACAAAAAAAGCTTCCTAGGTCTCATTAACAATTAAATCTCTGCATAAGGCCCAAAATCCTATCTAATTAACTGAGAGCTCGTCGTTAATACAATAATAGATACAAGGTCTATCAAGGGGATGGGATAATTAAATAGATTGGTGAAGTAGTGGAAGGAAGGTATACAAAGTAAGAGAGAAAGTTTCTCAGTGGGGTTGAGAGGGATATATATCAAGGGGGTCCGAAGGGTACGACAGTGAGGTGAGCTCTGAGTCTTGAATCTGTCTGGACCCCCCACTAGGCATGCAAAATACATCCCAGGCTTGGCAACACTCAACACAGTTGCCGGGTCAAAATCCTCTACCCCGTGCGTGAGTCGAAACTAAGCCTAACGTTGCAATCAAATGTATGTGGCAACATGAGGCTCGTCCCAAGCTGGCAAGCGAAGCAACGTCCCAAGCCGGTCTCTCTCTCCCGCTCGTCTCCTCCCGCCCTCACTAGACTTACATCTTATATATTATAATGAAATAATCAACTATCGAGAATAAAATATACTATGATGCGTTGGTTAAGAAAAAGGGCAGCTACAAGCTGTGAAACAACATAAGAATATCCCAGACATTAGTTACATTGTCGTAGGATATATACTAAGGAAAAGCCGGCCGGCCGGCTGCCACCAGCTGGTTTCTAAACGGATGGGCAGCCGACACTCGCGCATGCCCGCACGTGGCTACTATGCAGAAGCGTCACACTGCCGACTGTTGTTATACACAATCATATATTCTGCTTGTGTTTAATGATTACCTGCAATTGTGGTGATTGCGTATATCTCAATATTTGGTGTCTGTGGTTTACCTGCCGACTGTTATTATACACAACAATATATTCTGTATGTGTTTAATGAATACCTGCATTTGTGGTATATTTTATGTTTTTCATAAATGCTATGCCCCTTTAATGTTCTGCATATGTATATGTATTTATATAATAATACTAACGTGGACAATATTCATTAGCTGTTCATCAACTTTGTTCATGCTGTATGTTCATTAATTTAAAATACTCTATATGATATATTGTAATACATGTTATAGTATGAACATCAGCTAAGAACAAGTCAAAGCGTGATGAATAATACTGGTGAATTTCGTCAAAAGTTAATAATGTTTATGAAAGTAGTTGCGTTAATAAAAAGGGTAAGTAGTGAGACTAATTGTTACAAGTCACATATGTGATATTTGTGGATTATTTTTATTAGTATCGTACATATCGTAAAATATCGTTATAAAACCACTAGCGGCGTGCCCCAGGGATCAATGTTTGGACCTGTTTTTGGTTTTGATTTATATCAGTAATATCGATGAAGGTCTCTCATGTACAATTTGCAGGCGACACCAAACTTGAACACATGTTAGTGTCTTCCATGCATGTTCATCAGATATACAATGATTTAGATAAATTATCAAACTGGGTTCAACTGAGTTTCAATACCGACAAAAGTAAAATACTACGTATATTATACAAGAACGAACAGGGGTCACACTATCGAACAATTTCAAACCCAACCAAAAATGTACTGAAGTAAAAACAAATATAATTATCGGTTTCATTTGTATATTATTCGAATACAAATCCGAAGACGTTTTCTCACCTTATACAATTAATTATTATCATATTATACAATTTATTGGTTCACCCCCATCTAGAATACTGCGTTCAATTTCGTGGCCATATTAGCAACAGAACATAGACAAACTGGGGAGGATACAGAGGAAAGTAACTAAAATGTAATGATCCCTAGATTTATCAATAAGTTATATAAAGAACGTTTAAATGAGTTAAAACAAAATAATTTAACACACCACAGGCTGAGAGGGGGATATTTTCAAGTACATACATTTGTTATAGGTCTTGACATTACGGATGTCAACAAGTACTTCATTAGTCATTTGACTAATAAAAATACACTACACGAAATGGCTGTAAGATCATTGGATAGCCTTTTCACTCCCATGAGGCAAAACATTTCTCTTTCATTCGAGTGTTGCACTGTCCAAATCATTCAAGAACCGACTTGGTATATATCACGCTCTTAGCCCCAATTATCTGCTTTTACAAATACATAGCAAACCAACAAGTATTTAATGATCACATTGACTAGGTAGGGTACATGCTAGCAGCCTCGTAAGGATCAATATATTTGTTGTTGCTTGTTCTACTTTGTACTCCTCTGTACTGTATATACTGCAAATAGTGAACTAGACAGCTGTACGATTCAGAATACAAAATTGATAGGATACTGGAGATTATGCAGATAGGCTAAGTGTCGATTCTCGATAGCAGATTTCGAAACAGATTGGTCAAATAGACTTTCGTGACTAAAAAAATCATAATTAAGATTAGTATTACCATAACCGATCAAACATGGTAACATATTAAGTGATTTAAGTAGCATACATTAGGTTAAAAACAAATTATATAGCCTTATAACTGGTCACTACGGTATTTAATGGTTGTACACATGCTGTAATAGACTTTGTTCACGATAGATGGTGTCCCTGGAGGAACAGTGACCTAAATGATCCTGGTCACGAACACTATAACTCACATTCACATGCGCCCCCCCCCCCCCCCCCCCCCAAACACACACACACAATCTCTCTCTCTCATTGTATTTAGCTTTTGAGTAATCTTAATAGTAAGTCATTCTGCTGGCTGACGCACCTACAGTAAATATACACAACCAGACTCTTACACCTTAATCTTATCTTTACTGTACATCATCATATTGATATCATACTTATATGTAGGTAGCATTTTGCGATATTTCTGCTTTTAGAAGGAAAATTAATACACCCAATGCTTAAATCACATTATGGAATGAGCTTTCACATACAATTGTTGTCGAAAACAAAACAATTATCTTGTCTAATAACATTAAATATTATTGTGACATGACCCATCCAGGGCTCGAACCCTGGGCAATAGAGCAGCACTCCTACACCTTAACCACCCGCTCGGACTCGGGGTCACGTAGCTTGATGCCATACATACATGCACCTCACATACAAACACTAGCAACTATGTACTATGTCATCTGAAGCACAATAAAGAAAAAGACAATGAAACAAGAGGGCTCAGTAGAGAATCTATATTTGTTCTGTTGTGCAAACAAAAGCATGTATCGTCTTATCTCGCACAGTTAGATTAATTAAATTATTGCGGGCTACCTTGTTTACATCACTGTAGTGCCAGGCGGGCATAATTGCCCAAAATATCTTCATTCCATGCTTTTTTCATTCAGAAGCAAGAGCCAGAGCGTAATAGAATTACATATCCGAGGAAGTACAATGATAGAGCTTTCCAATGTCACCTGAATCATCCATGTACGCCATCTGGTTATCTTGCAACTATCGCGCAACCGAAGGCCAAAATCAGTGAGATAGGGGCAATTTTGGCTGTTTTTGCTGTGTGAAACACTGCACATGAGTGAGGAAGCCGTATCTCGCCCTCGGTTTGTGCCCGCTGGCTGTGACGGGCGGTTGGAGCCCTTCTATGCTCCCTCCAATGCCTGGCCTCTCTCTCATCGCTCATAATTGCCTCAAAATGGCACTCATCATACGACGGGCACCACAGTATAGGCCTATTTTTTTCTCTACCGTCATATGACGGTCGCCGCGAATTAAGGGTTAAGCACTGGAATATGGGTGAGTGGTGGAACTGATTTGTACCGTCAAATTTGAATAATTGGTTGAATTGAGGTGGCGAGTGGAAAGGAGGTGGGAGGGAGAGGTGGAGTAGCGAAGGCCCTGATTGATTATATATGTATTGATGATAGAATGAGGAAATCAGTGTTAAATGCAAGGGTATACAGAGGCATAAGAGGGGTTCTCGCTAATAATTGTGTTGTACTTTAGTTGATAGCGTCCCTGTTTCCCATCCTGCAGACTCACGTTCAATACCCGCTCAAGGTTGAAAGTTTTTCAGGGATATAGCCGGCACATACCGTCTCTGCTTCAACTAGAGATTTGGGTAACGGTCTCTGGTTGATAAAAGGTCAAGTGCTTGTGAATCCTCGAAGGAGATACGGGTGCTATATAAGGAACCGGATGATTTTTATTATTATCCTTATTGTTATCATTATAATTATTAGTAGTATTAACAACAATAGAAATGCAGAATAAATGTATGAGGAGAGGTAGAGTAAGGCAAGAGGGAGGAGGAGCAATGATGAGGGTGGTAATGTTTCAGGAGGAGGGAATATAAGAGAGGAGTATAAGAGAGTAGTAGAAAGACAACTAGGTGGTGTTCAACGAAGATATATGTGCAGCATGTTAGAAGGTATGTGAGGTTACGAGAAGGGGAAGAGGAATGACAGAAACAACATGGCGGACCGAGGTGTTGAAACACGCTAACGATACCAACAGATATATACTGTATACGCCTGGCGAGAGAGTAAGGGATAATGTGTAATGTTTAAGTACATTTACTACAAGAAGGGATTCTGAAAGACAGAAACAACCTTTCCCAAAGTACCTTTGACTAGTTATTTAAATATTTCCATGGGGTCACAGGTAAAGGAGTTGCAGGCTTTATTAACTTCACAGGTGGGCTGGGGTGGCTCCGGGTGCAGACACATATGTTTCTCGCCCAAGACTGTGGTTGCAGGGCCATATGTCTCTTTGCCTTTTGTTTGTTCTGTGTCGGTGTTGATCTGGCTATACAAGTCACTTTGCCTGAGTATTTACATATAGGTTCCTCAACAGTCCATAAAGCAGTGTCCAGTGAGTTACAGAATTTGACAGAGTGCCTTGTTTTTAGTGTGAGCTTTGATTGGCTTGCCAGTGTTAGTGGACGAGTGTCCTTGATATTGGCAAGATTGACTGAGCCTTGGAACAGCACAAGTTTGACTGAGGGTCAGCTTGCTCTTAGTGTGAACATTGAGCGTTTTGCCAGTGTTAGTGGACAACTGTATTGGAGATTTACATTTATATATTGAGGCTTGGAGAAGCGAAACAAGTTTGAATGACTGCTGTTAAGCAGGTATGACCGAACCCTTGACCTGGCCTGGAAGGGAAGATGTCAAAGGCAACCTGAGTCTGCTTCTTGCTCTTCATGTTGGCGGTGTGGCTGGGAGTCAGAAGCGCTTTGGAGTCTAGGTGTTAGCTACCTTTATGTCCTATTTTCATTGGCATGGTAGGTAAGGTGGAAATCCAGGGCAATATCTCAGGTATTTGTACTTGGCCCTCATCTTGAGGGCTCCCTAGGGATGGGGGTAGAGTAAGGGTCGGGGTTCTGAGGTCATTATCTGATCTATCCCGTTTTCTGGTGGGGTAGTGTGTCGCAGAGGGTGTTGAGCTTAGGTGATAAACTTGCTTATTTGCCCTGTGTTGTATCCTGATCCTGGCCACATTTACTGGGGTTTCAGGCATCTTGGTGATGTTTTATGGAGCCTTTACCGTATAAGATTAGGGCATGGGGGCAGGGGCTTCAGGTGTCTTGATGGTTCCTCGACAGTACAAGATATTGGAAATATATGGAGTAGATGGCAAGTTGCTGGAAGCTGTACAGACCATTTATGAAGGTACAAGGGCAACAATGCAGATAGGAGACTAACAGAGCAAGTTATTTGATTTAAATGTTGGATTAAAGCAGGCAGTACGTGTGGAGAGTGAGCAGAGCGAGTTCTTTGACCTGAATGTTGGTATGAAACAGGGGTGTGTGATGTCCCCGTGGTTGTTTACTGTATATATGGATGGAGTCATGAAAGAAATACTATCAAGAGCAGTGGATGTTGGTGTATCGCTGAAAAGGGAGGGAATTGAGTGGAAGCTACCTATACTGCTGTTTGCGGATGATACAGTTCTGATGAGTGATAATGAATGGGAGTTGCAGGGTCTGGTAAATGAGTTTGGAACAGTGTGCGAAAAACGGAATTTGAAGGTAAATGCAGGGAAGAGCAAGGTTATGGTCTTCGAAAGGGGTGAAGTCACAGAGTGTGAGGTGAAGCTGAACGGTCAGGCTATGGAGATCGTCAACTCTTTTAAGTATCTGGGCAGTGTGTTGAGTAAAGATGGGACTATGGATGAAGAAGTGCGGGAGAGGGTACAACAGGGGAAGAGGGTTGTAGGAATGCTAAAAGCAGTAACAAGAAATAGGGTGGTCAGTATGGAAGTGAAGAAGTCCTTGCATGACAGTGTGGTAATCCCGACACTGACTTACGGAGGCGAAGCATGGACGTTGGTTGAGAGACTCAGACCATGAGTGAGAGCAGTGGAAATGAATTATTTAAGGAGTGCGTGCGGAGTTACATGGAGGGATAGACAGACTAATGAGGAAATAAGAAGGAGCTGTGGTGTGGAGGTAGATGTGCTGGAAAGTGTGAAAAGGAACAACTTGAGATGGTTCGGCCATATGGAAAGTATGGAAAGCGAGAGAATGACTAAGAGGGTGTACGAGAGCGAGGTGGAGGGACAGAGAGGGAGAGGTAGACCGAATGAGAGGTGGAAGGATGGAGTGAGGAAGTACATGAACGAAGGCGGTGCTGGTTGGGGGGAGGGGCGTCGACTGACTGGGGACAGAGGTGCATGGGGGCGGTTCGTTCGTGGCCACACCTTCGGGGATCACGGCGTCAGGCAATAGATAGATAGATAGATTAAAGCAGGGATGTGTAATGTCCCCATGGTTGTTCAATTCATACTATTTTATTAGAAATTGGTGTTCGGACATTTATATGCTACTGAGCACACCCTTATATATTCCTCCCTTTTCCACCCTGTCACCATTGTCCCAGTTCTTTTATTATATATGACAAATTGCAAACATATATGGAAATTAGCATTCAGATAATTCCGGATCATTTATATGCTACTGAGCGCTTCCTTATAAATTCCTTCCTTTTCCAACAGGTCACCATTGTCTCAGTTCTTTGACTATATATGACAAATTGCGTACATATATGTAAATTAGTGTTCAGATTTAATTGCTCACTTCCCCTCTCCCCTCCTACCTTTCCTTCTCTATCTATATTATGCGCTAGTTCTTTGTTCAACCCGTCCCCCTCTTTCCTCCTCTTCCCCCTTCCCTTCTCCCCTTCATTCCCTCAGTTATTGAACACGTGAGTGGATCGAAAAAACAAGGGAAAGAAAGTAGACCAGCGGAGGATAACACCAAGAGAAAGCATACTGCTGCTACTTCAACTACAATGTCCGTTGCCACAGGTAATCTTGCCCACCGTACAGCTGCCGGTAAAGGGTAAGGATAATAATTGTGTTAAAATTAGATCGCTACTTGACCAATGTTCTCAGAGGACCTTTGTGAAGTCTTCTGTTCTATCCTCCCTTTCCTACATTTCTAAAGGAACTGAGGAGTTATGTCTTCACGGATTTACCGGAAAACAAGCCTCTAGGGAATATAATGTAGTGGCACTGCAATACAAACACAGAGGTAAATTTCATCATCTAGACGCAATAGTGGTTGATGAATTGCCAGAACATAAAGGTGAACTTAACCTAAAGTCTAAACTGGTTAGTTTACAAAGTAAAGGCATAAAGTTAGCCGATCCTCACGCAACGGACACAGATCAGCTGGAGCTGCTCATCGGTGCGGATCACTACTACAATATAGTGCGACCTGGGTTAAAAGGTCAGGTAGCCTAATTCTGCTTCCTACCAAGTACGGGTATGCCATAAGTGGTTCGTATGTGACACAGCCTACCAGCTCCAGCACAGAAGTAATTACTGTATTGAAAGTAGCAGTAACCCCAATGGACGAATACATGTCCAATGGTAATATTCCACCATGCAAAAATGACTTAAACGTTTTGTGGGAATTAGATCACATCGGGATAAGCCCTAAGGAATACTCACAGGTTGAGCGTCAAGCACTATCGTCGTATGAGGATACCGTTACCTACGATCCCGACAGCCAACAGTATAAAGTGAGACTGCCCTGGAACAATTACAAGGATCAGCTGCCAACTAACAAGGGTTTGGCCATAAGCCGTCTCTGGGGTCTTCAGAGAAGATTCATCAAAGAGCCTGACTTTTGCGAGGAATACTCAAAAGTCATAAAGGAGCAGGTGTCCCGGGGCTTTCTAGAAGAGGTGCCTTTTGATAAATCAGATACCGGACATTACTTGGCTCATCATGGAGTAGTCAAGGAGAGCAAAACTACGCCAGTGCGTATCGTCTTCAACTGTTCCGCCAGGATGAGTGATCGTCAGCCTAGTCTTAATGACTGCCTGTATACTGACCCTTCACTGGTGCCAGACTTAGCGCAGGTTTTGCTCCGGTTTAGACTTGATCAGTATGCCTGGGTGTCTGATATTGAGAAGGCATTTCTGATGTTAAGACTCCATGAAGACGACCAGGACTATACGCGGTTTATGTGGCCTAAGTTTCCAAGGCAGCTAGATTCCCCCCTCATTTGTTACCCGTTCTGGGCAATTTTATTTGGCGCGACGTGTTCCCAATTTCTTTTAAACGGCACCATTTTAAAACATTTGTCGAATGTCAGTGCAGATCCGCAGGTTATTCATCAGATTCGGTCAGGGCTATACATCGACAATTTACTGGGTACAGGTAATGATGAAGATTTCCTGATTGATACCTATGGTGTAGTCCGAGAAATTATGAATGACGCCCATCTACATTTGCGTGAATGGGCAACAAATAATTCTGTTTTGCAGACTGTACTGCAATGGGATGGTGTGGCGGCTGTAGAGCAGGAACATGTTAGAGTGCTAGGGTTGTTTTGGGAAACGGACACCGATACCCTCTCATTCGGCGTTCAGTACGCGCAATATTCGCAGATTACAAAACGGATTTGCTTGAGTATGACAGCTAAACTTTTTGACCCCTTGGGGATAGTTCTACCGGTGTCGATCAAATCAAGATTATTCCTTCAGCAATTATGGAGGATAAAATTAGGTTGGGATGAGGTTTTGACTGGCGATCTGGTTCAGGAGTGGGGAAGACATTATTTCGGATCTTCGTCTCTGTAAGGGTTTTAATTTTCCTCGGAGAGTTGTCATGGACCATCCTGTTTCCATTCATGCCTTCTCAGACGCTAGCAAGGTCGCGTATGGCACCGCCATATACTTTGTTGACACAAGTGGCAGCCGTCTAGTCATGGCGAAGGCGAAAGTCGCCCCGATCAAATCCCTTTCCATCCCAAAATTAGAGCTGACTGCAGTTCTGTTGGCTGCTAGACTCGTTCACTTTATAGAGTAAACTATTAAAAATTTGCTAAATATCTTGGAGACAGTTATATGGAGTGACAGCCAAATTTCGCTCTACTCCACATAGCCGAAAGAAGCTACCAGTGTACGTCACCAACCGTGTCGACGAAATTCATACCCTGCTCCCAACCGCACAGTTCCGGTATGTGTCTACCAAAGAGAATCCAAGTGACTGCATTACTCGTGGTGTCTCTGCTAAATTTCTCAAATCTTCTGCGTTGTGGTGGAATGGCCCATGCTGGCTTAATAATCCCAACGAATGGCCAGAGAATATAGATTTGAGCGAGCAACACACTGCTATTGTGGCACCGGTAATTGACTCGGTGCCTGACGAAGACACACGGTTATGGGACTGGGATAGATTCAGCAGCTATGAGAAGTTACAACGTGTTACAGCATGGGTGATACGATTTGTAGAAAATGTAAAAGCAAAAATCAAAGGCACACCGCCCACAGGTAGTGCTTACCTCAATGTGAAGGAGACCGGAATTGCAGATAAATTATTACATAAGCTCTGTCAACAAGAAATATATATGCAGGAATATAAATGACTGGTTAAGGGAACAAAGTCCAGAAATAACCTGATCAACCAGTTGGGCTTACACTTGAAGGGGGACTTGGTACATTGCGGAGGCATCTTACGATTGGCAGCCCTCTCTGAGGCAAGTAAGTATCCAATACTACTGCCCCCCAATCATCCCATCACCCATCTTATCATCGATAGGTGTCACCGACTCTGTTGTCATTATGGGGTTGGTCATATAGTCACCTACAGTATGTAAGACAACGATGGTGGGTGCCTAGAATCTGGCAGGTGGTCATGAAAGTCCTACACAAATGCTTAAAGTGTAGAAGAGTACAGGGACCACATTATGATCCCGTTGGAATTCCTCCCTTACCAAACCTGTGAACCACCCCAGGTGACCCTTACAAAGTTACCGGGGTTGACTACAGTGGAGCAATCCCTGTGAAAGATTCACCCAATCTTAAGGTGTATATGATATTTTTCACCTGTGCCGTTACCAGGTCAATTCACCTGGAACTGGTCACCAACCTCACTTGTGATAGCTTCCTACATGCCTTCCGAAGATTCTGCAGTAGACAGGGATATCCACGTATCAAGCTGAGTGACAATGCAAAGACTTTCATAGGGACATCTACATATCTCAAAGAAGTGAGCAACAATCCTAAGATTCAGACCTGCCTAGCGGATGTAAATTGCGAATGGCGTTTCATTCCCGCCAGAGCGCCTTGGTTTGGCGCCATATGGGAGAGAGCAATTGGCATCGTGGAGGCGGGTCTGAAGAAGGTGTTGGGTAGAGCTCTCATCTCGATTGAGGAACTCAACACCATACTCTTGGATATTGAAGCCACCATAAATGATTGCCCTCTATACTATGTTTCTGGTGATTTGGAAGACCTTATCCCAATCACACCCTCAGTACTGGTACGTGGATACAGACTGTGGGATCTTCCTGAAGAACATGATGAGGATACTATGGAAGATCCAGACTACACAAGTAAGGAAGTGATATCGGCCCGCTACAAATATATTCGTAAATTATCGAGAGATATTTGGCATCGCTGGTCGACTGATTATCTGGTGACTTTGAGAGAAGCGCAAAAAGGTAACCTAACGCCATTAAAAGGTCATTGGCCTAGGGTAGAGGACGTGGTAACCATCCATGAAGAGGGCCCGCGCGCTTTCTGGAAATTGGGTCGGATAGAGGAGTTGTTACCAGGTCGTGATGGTGAGGTTCGGGTAGCGAAGGTTCGCACCAGGACTGGAGTAATCACACGGCCAACAGTATGACTATATCCTCTTGAGGGTGACCTCGATCGCAAGGACACCCTCAAGGACACCGCAAGGACATCAGTTATCCATTGATGTCCCCTCCCTGGCTTCTACCTCGGCGCAGCCTGTTGACGAGTCCGGCGGACGCCCAAGTCGACAGGCAGCCCAGATATCCTCCCAAGCTTGGCGGGATAAGATTGCCTCCGGGAAAATCTAATCATGTAAATTTTGTATATTTTCTGCTGGTGGGAATATGTCCATACTTAGTATACTGTAACTAGTATGAACAGTCTCGATGTTACGTAATCTGGGTTGATGTAGCGTTACGTATCTTTCCGTAGTCTTAAGTTGAACGCTTCCATAACCATGGTCGAACGTTCCATGATTGGGTAGAATATATTATTCTTTAGTTGTATATGGGAAAGTATTGTAGGATGATAATTCCCATATATATATATATTTGTATTATTTAAGATTGTTCATAAGTATCTCATTGTAAAAAAGATGGGATACATTTTCCATATGTTATGCGCGTGCACGGTAGGTCACGACAGAGACAAACACAACGCGCTGGCACTCACTCTCCAACCAACCTCCATCCCAGCTACACATGCTAAGCCTTCTTCCTATAGTACCACGTATCAGGTGTTTTCGCTTCACTTTCATCTCATATTTCATATAGTCACTACATCATCATCTTTGTTAGTTATCACAAAAGTAACGTAAATATCTAGCCTATCCTAGCCTATTGTAGCCTCTTTCCATACGCTTGTTTACCTTAGTAACCACTTCAAGTCAACTAGCCTATTTTCCGCCATCCTCCAATCACCAGCTGAGTTCATCTAACGGGTAATTATTCTATATGGTTAATGCTTCTTCCAAATTAATAATATACAGTCCACTTTATCTAGATTAACCATAGTGGCCACCCCCTCGGGGATGTAGGTATCTTGAAATAAGTAGATAGATGGTACATTTAAGGCAAATATCGGAATGTTGGCAAGCTAGTGAATGGATAATTTGAAAGTGTTATTGAATTTGGCACAGAGGTCTAATTGGCTAACACAATATATTCGCTTGCCAAGGGCAAAGGTTTAAATATTCATGGAGGACAACACTGAGATTAATGTGGCAATGTATTTGATTCCCCCTGTGGCCTGACTAGAACGCGACATAGTGTAAGTGGGTTGGTGTGTGTGTGCATGAAAGAGCGAGAGAAAGAGCGTGTGTGGGTAAGTCATCTGAATTATAATTTTTTTTTACACATGTATTGACACAAAATATATACAATACGCAGAATAATACCGACAGTGTTTTTCTCTCGGCATTGCTCAGTTTCTTACACAATGGTTACTGTTTCATCCATAACGTAAAATGATTCTTCCAAATGCTTACTGTTTCCTTTACACAGTTTACGGTTTCATCTAAAACGTTTACTGTTTCATCCATAACGTATAATGATTCCCACACATGTTTACAGTTTCCTCTACAACGTTTATGTTTAATTCAAAACGTTTACTGTTTCCTCAAAAACATTTACTGGTTCCTCAACAACGATTAGTGTTTCTTCCACAATGTTTACTGTTTCATCCACAACGTTTATTGTTCCTCCACAATGTTTACAGTTTCGTTTACAACGTCCAAATAATTTACGGTTTCATTCACAGCGTGTATTGTTTCCTCCAGCAACGAGTCCTGTTTCAGCCACATAGTCATATTTTTCCACTCCCATCTCATTTATTTTTGGTAGAAAAATATTGCCTGTATTATTTCAGTATGTATTATCATTTTCTTCCCTATAATTCCGTTACTACAATATATTAGTAAATATTTACGGAATCATTTGATAATTACATCCAAGTATTTATATAATTACTAAGGACATAATTTGATACATGAACTAACAGACTGAATTTATATTAGACCATACAAATGCACTACTTACTTACACAGTGGACATCTTCTAAACACACCAGGAAGCACGTTTATAAAAGGACACAAAAAGATAATACTTATGAATTAGAAAAAATTAAAAAAATAATATGAGCACATTAACAGGCAAGCCGCTGGCCAAACTGAGAGTCTCTTCTCCCCTTCCATAACTACACACATTTATCCATCACCAGACACTAACTAAAAACATATCTGATTTTACGCTCCCGGCAAATTCAACGACAGAGAGAAACTTTCAACCAATCTGGGTAAAGTTTATGTTGCAAGAGTTTGGTACATCTGTGATCGTGAACCACAGCCAAAATAAAAAAAATTGAAGTTGAGAGAGAGAGAGAGAGACTGTACCAAATTTGATGCACATCAATAGTGAACAGTGTGTAATGATTATTTTGCGTAAACAATCGACAATATACCAAATCATGTTATACTTTAAGGATGAATGTGAACAATGTGACCCGAATTGATGACTGAGTCATTGTATAAATGTATATATTTTGTTGTTTTATATCTTTAGGATATTAGTAGACATAGGGGAGGTGTGGTAGAGTGGTCATGCCACTGGACTGGTAATCCAATGGTCCCAGGTTCGAATCCCGATATATTACTGGGAAGACATTATTGGGATGGAATTTGTGCTGTACCTAGTATCAGTGCATTACCACAAAGCCCACCGAAACGCCAAAAAAATATCCTCATTCTTTCCTGATTAAATAGCATTGTATGAATATTCCCATATTCAAAATATGCTACAGGGGGGCAATTGCCTAATGAGTTCATTGCTCAATATGTGGCGTTCTGAGAGTGAGGGTCCGAGTTTAGGTGGTGAGACAGTGAAGCACTGGAGCGAAGCAGCTTCAGAGATGTGGTTGCTTCGAGCCGTGGGTGGGTTTGGCTGAGGGGAGGTGTGGCGGAGTGGTCTTGACACTGGACTGGTCATCCAATGGACCCGGGTTCGAATCACAATATGTCAATGGGAAGATATTATTGGGATGGAATTTGTGTCGTACCTAGTATCAGTGCATTACCACAGCACACCAAAATGCCAAAAAAATACCCTCATTGTTCCCCGATTAAAATAGCATTGTATGAATATTCCCATATTCAAAAATATGCTACAGGGGGGCAATGACTAGTGAGTTAATTGCTCAATAGGTGGCGTTCTGAGAGTGAGGGTCCGAGCCTGGGGGTTGAGACTGTGAAGCGCAGAGGCGAGGCGGCTTCAGAGATGGAGTTGCTTCGAGTCATGAAGCTTCGCATGTCTCACTCCCTAGACTGGAGCAAGACCTCACGGGCCTCACCGTGTTCAGTGGTAGAGTGTAAAGGCTATCAGCCTATGCCCGAGAGGGAGTAATTGGAATATAGAAGAAAAAAAAAATGAAGAAAAAAAAAAAAAAAATTGCATCTTGAGAAGGCAAGATATCGGGGCTGGTTTTATCCCAAAGTGCTTCACATGTCTCACTCCCTAGACTGGAACGAGACCACACGGGCTTCGCCGTTCAATGCATGGTTGAATGTACAGGCTCTCAACCTATGCCCGAGAGGGAGTAGTTGGAATATATATAAAAAAATGCATTATTATGAACACCTATATATAACACCTAACTAACAATGTAGTTAGTTATCTTTCAGCGAGATTGCCAATTGGGTTCCCTTTATTAGTAAATTACGTGTTATTTTATTTTATATCAAGGCGCGTATTGAATATGTACAGTATGCCTTTATGATATTGTGTATGTGTGTGTGTTTGAATAAATGCACTATTTACATGATTTTCTTTCGCACAATAAAGTCTCAGATTACCTTGCATATTTTTAACTTAAAAAGGGCAATATCCGACATTTAGTAATATAATGTGGTATGTTGTTGTGCATAAACTGTGTGTATGCATTTAGGTGAATGCTTTGCATAAAATTAAGAAAATCAGTTAATGATTCAAGCACTCGGATCGTTTCTTCCATTACGTGTTCTCATCCTCTGAAGACAGGAACGTAATTCTTATGGGCGTTGTAGGAAATTGAAAATGAATTACATAGAGAAACAAACCCGGAAATAGTGAGAGGTAGAACAAGTGAGTAAATTGATTGAGGATGCACATAAGACAATTAATAGGAGAAGAGAGATGGTGTACTTACTCTAGTTGTATTGCGGGAGTGAGCATGCTCGTTATTTCCCGCCTCCTATATGTGTAGGTGTTATATGTATCGTTGGAATGGCTGTGGATGTGTGTGTAGTCTGTATTTTTAGCCAATTGGCGACATCGGAAATGAAGGCTTAGGGTGAATCTGTATGGTACCATTCTCACTATAGACGGTACCGTCTCGCCCGAAGGCTTAGGTAGCCATCAGCTTAGGTGAACCATAATTGATACCCATCTCGCCTTGTACCATTTTTGCCATCCCCAGATGGGACGTCACAACGTCGTCCACTTATTCCAGGTACCTATTTACAGCTAGGTGAACTGAGGCTAACACATGAAAGGAGACAAGCCCAATTTGTCTCCGCCCGGCCGGGGATTGAACCCCCGACCCCTCGTGTGTGAGACGAGAGCTCTACCTACTAGGCTACGGGCTGTGTGTGGTTATGTGTATGTGGTTATGTGTGTGCGTGTGATTTATCAGTGCCCGTGCCTCACAACACGGAGGTAAACATAGTAACTTTATAACAGTGTTACCTCTGGTCCCGACACACCTTGACCACGGTAACTGCAACAATATCACAATCACAACACAACATCACCACCACAATTAATAAGGGAGTTTGGCGGTAGACAATAACCAATACATTATTAACGAAATAGATAAACACATTTTCCTTTTCTTCACATTTCACTTAAATATTATTATATTTGGATTACTTTTAATTTTAATAAATCATGCAACACATAGAAAGAGACAAACTTGTTTTCACTTTAACGCAAGCCTTCTGTATATTGCACCCTTGCTAATATGTACAGTATATTACACCCTTGTTAATATGTACAGTATATTACGCCCTTGCTAATATGTACAGTATGTTACACCCTTGTTAATATGTACAGTATATTACACCCTTGATAATATGTACAGTATATTACACCCTTGATAATATGTACAGTATATTACACCCTTGTTAATATGTACAGTATATTACACCCTTGATAATATGTACAGTATATTGCACCCTTGCTAATATGTACAGTATATTACACCCTTGTTAATATGTACAGTATATTACACCCTTTTTAATATGTACAGTATATTACGCCCTTGCTAATATGTACAGTATGTTACACCCTTGTTAATATGTACAGTATATTACACCCTTGCTAATATGTATAGTATATTACACCCTTGTTAATATGTACAGTATATTACACCCTTGTTAAACTGTACAGTATATTACACCCTTGTTAATATGTACAGTATATTACACCCTTGTTAATATGTACAGTATATTACACCCTTGTTAATATGTACAGTATATTACACCCTTGTTAATATGTATAGTATATTACACCCTTGTTAATATGTACAGTATATTACACCCTTGTTAAACTATTCAGTATATTACACCCTTGTTAATATGTACAGTATATTACACCCTTGTTAATCTGTACAGTATATTACACCCTTGTTAATATGTATAGTATATTACACCCTTGTTAATATGTACAGTATATTACACCCTTGATAATATGTACAGTATATTACACCCTTGATAATATGTACAGTATATTACACCCTTGTTAATATGTACAGTATATTACACCCTTGATAATATGTACAGTATATTACACCCTTGTTAATATGTATAGTATATTACACCCTTGTTAATATGTACAGTATATTACACCCTTGTTAAACTATTCAGTATAGTACACCCTTGATATGTACAGTATATTACACCCTTGATAATATGTACAGTATATTACACCCTTGATAATATGTACAGTATATTACACCCTTGTTAATATGTACAGTATATTACACCCTTGTTAATATGTACAGTATATTACACCCTTGTTAATATGTACAGTATATTACACCCTTGATAATATGTACAGTATATTACACCCTTGTTAATATGTACAGTATATTACACCCTTGATAATATGTACAGTATATTACACCCTTGTTATATGTACAGTATATTACACCCTTGATAATATGTACAGTATATTACACCCTTCATAATATGTACAGTATATTACACCCTTTGATAATATGTACAGTATATTACACCCTTGATAATATGTACAGTATATTACACCCTTGATAATATGTACAGTATATTACACCCTTGTTAATATGTACAGTATATTACACCCTTGTTAATATGTACAGTATATTACACCCTTGATAATATGTACAGTATATTACACCCTTGATAATATGTACAGTATATTACACCCTTGATAATATGTACAGTATATTACACCCTTGATAATATGTACAGTATATTACAAGCAGCACCAGTATTTGTCTTTCAACTGTCAGTTATAATGTTTATATAGACAACTTCAACGTTTTTTTGGTCAACAGCAGCTTAAAGCTGTATATGATTTTTTTTTTTTTTTTTTCTCTTTTTTTTTTTTTTGGTCTATGTGAATGAGGGAGATAAAAGGTAGAACTGCCTGCAGCGAGAGCCTCCCCCAGAGTTGAAAGAGTGACTGGGCCAAAATCAAGGGACGGTCGAGCCAAAATACCAGGACAAACAGAGTTTGAAGCAATTTAAGTTATAGAAAGAGGGAAAGACTGATTATGGGAGAGAGTTCCAGAGCTCAGCTGTTGAATAGAAGAAAGAGTGAGAATAACTTTTCACTCGGGTTGGATAGCTGCACAACTTCTGATACAATATATGTAAAAAGTGGAGTTCCTCAATGTTCGATCCTTGGACCTCTATTTTTGTTAATATACATAAATTATATAGTTAATATTTCTTTGCTATTTTCCAATTCTTTTTGCTGATGATGCCAATGTATTTATTAGTGGTAATAATATAGAAGAAGTAATCCGTTTAATGAATGGTGAATTAAACATACTTATAGTTTGGATCTATGCAAAGTTGTCACTTAACACTTTAAAAACTCACCAAATGATATTCAAATCTAGAGGTAAATCAATAAAAAAAAAAAAAAAAAAAACATTTGCATAGGCAACACAAAATTATCATGAGTAGAAAGTACCAATTTTCTTGGTGAAATAATTGACACTAACCTGCCATGGAGCAATCACATTATGCACGTAAAAGTAAAATAGCAAACATTATTGAAATTCTGTGTAAAGCAAATCAAATTCTACTCACTCCAACATTAATTACATTATATAACTCTTTCATATATCCATATCTTACTTATGGCATAGACGTCTGGGGATCTGCCAATAGCTGTTATATTCAACGTCTTGCAAAACAGCAAAAGAGAGCCATAAGGATTGTTACAAATTTCAATGTTAGAGCATATAATGACCCATTGTTTAAGTCGTTAAGAATGTTGTCATGTTCTGAACTCATTCAATATCGTACAGTAAAAACTATGTATAAATTCAAGAAAATTTAATACCTAAAGACCTGAATATGTATAACACACATGAGGATGTCCATTCTTAAAATACAACACAGATAAGTAATTTACATGTTACCAGAGGCAGAACGGCCATGGTATAGAGAACTTGTATGTATAATATGAGTGTGCACTTATGGAATGATTGGTCACAACAAATTGATAACCTATGTGCATATTCTTCCTACAAGAGTAAATTAAAGAATTATCTTCTTGACCATTAAATTAATTATGTACTGTGATGGACATTAGGTGATGGCATAGCTTAATGTGTAATTATTTGTCGTTTTTCTTTTTACTAACACTTTCCCGTTGTCATAAATATATTGATGTAAATTACCCTGAGGACATATAATTATATACCAACAGGTATCCTGCCCTCTTTGTCATCAACTGCATTTATTTGTTTATATGTATTGCCTATTTTGTAAGCTGAACGTTCATGAAAATATAATATTTTCAATCGAATTAAATGTGTATGCTGTTGAAGAGCAGGTCATAATAATTTTCTGGAAGGGGGCGAAGAGTAGACAGATGGAGACATTGAGTTTTGGCAGCATTGAAAGTACCACGGTGTTCTCTGCCCCAGTTAGAGATAGAAGAGAGATAACCAAAAAATAGGTGTTTTGTGGCCTCCTTACGTGAGTTTTGGTGTTCCTGCTATGAACGGTTTTGAGGGGGGCTAGTTGAATAGTGTAATGTAGAATCATCAGCATATGAGTGCATGAGGCTGGAGGTGCCGTTGAGAAGGTCGTTAATGAATAATGGGAAGGACATTGGAGATAGGACAGAACCCTGATTGTCACCGGAGTTGATAGGTAGAGGAAGTGAACTATGGCCGTCCACAACCGCAGCTATGGAGCGGCCGGAAAGGAAATTAGAGACAAAGGCACAAATGGAGAGATAGAAACCGTAGGAGGGTAGTTTGGAAATAAGGGATTGGTGCCAGACTCTATCGAAGGCCTTCGATATGTCTATCACAACACAAAAAGTCTCACCAAAGTCCCGAATGGAGGATGACCAAGAGTTAGTAAGAAAAGAAAGAAGATAACCAGTAGAGCGGCCCCTAACCCCTACTTTACCAGAGGGTATTACTACAAATGTAACCTCCAGTACTAAGCATTGTGGCCAAAATGGCTTCAAAGTCGAGAGAGAGCATCCTCTCACCCAAAAAGCTGGACGAGCACTGAGCCAGCTCGCCTGTGGGACCTAAGATACACTCTGAGAAGTGTTGCCAAGGTCTCAAAGCAGTGTTTACAAGTCATGGTGCCAGGTACCACCCAGTACAAGGACCGATTATTATGGACGGATGTCGAACAGCGCTAGTCCTAGCGAGTGACTTTTTTTTTACTGTCGGCCAACGTACATCGCTGGTACAGTAAGGGTTAATGAAGCCATACTGGCAGGCTAAGAGCAGGTTATGGGAAGATAAATGCTCAAGACATTTTGAGGTAAGAATAGTTTAAAAAACTTTAGAGATGCAAGAAATGAGAGCAATTGGACGATAGGTGGAGGGTTGAGAGTGGTCACCCTTCTTTGGGACAGGTTGAATGAGAGCGAAATTCCAGCAAGAAGGAAAGACATTAGAGGAGAGACAGAGACGGAAGAGTTTGCCTAGGCAGGGATTCAGCACGGAAGCACAGTTTGTGAGTACAACAGGAGGAACACCGTCCGGTCAGAGCGCCTTCTTAGTATTAACACAAAAACGGCGACCTTCATCAATAGAGTTTTTTATGATGCACTGCGACCATCCTCAATAGATCCAGAGCATAAAAAAAAAATAGAAAACACCCCAGTGGCACTCAAAACAAAGCAATTTGTGATTAGGTGAGATAATTCCCCTCCATTACTTTCTACCACTCCTACATATGTGTCCCAACCTCCCCCTTCGCCCCCTTTTCCCCCCTCCTCAATGATCAGCTATTTTTCCTCTTATTCCCCCTTTTATCAGGTAATTTTTGGCGCGATATTCCCCCCTCCCGGTCTCTTTAACATGGGTGAGGCAGCTAGAGATCCAAGCAACACAAGAGACTTCTACTGAGACTCATCAGTATCGATCGAGAGCTTGTAGAGGGAACATATACGTCCCCCCTGCTCTTGCCTCATGAAACGACCTTGCGGCAATAATATGTCTTTTTCACACCCCAAATGCTATTCTCACTTCTTTTATTGCTCATAAATGTTTATATGTTCATTTTAAAAGCAAAATAGGCGCATATACAGTAGATAAGTAATAATTATATTTCTGTTACATATGACGATTTTCGTCAGAATATAACAAAATATCTTCGCATAGCGGGAGGGTTTTAACTACCATGGCTTCGCAGTTTATGAGTTAAGCCCAGAGAGGGTGGAAAGTACATCCTTGGAAAATATTATGATATTAGGCATACAGTAAGTA
Organism: Paralithodes platypus; assembly: GCA_032716605.1. NCBI lineage: Eukaryota > Metazoa > Arthropoda > Malacostraca > Decapoda > Lithodidae > Paralithodes > Paralithodes platypus. The sequence continues at coordinate 12,351,799 of CM064480.1, read as the reverse complement.
GGAGAGAGGGGGGTGGAGAGAGAGGAACAACACCAGAATTATCCAAAGTGAGTTTTTAGCGAAAGTTGTAGCGAACAGTTCAGCTTTGTCAGAGGAAGAAGTGACAGTGGTGCCATCAGAGTGGAAAAGAGGAGGGAAACACAGAGAAGTAAAACTGTTGGAGAGGTGTTTGGCTAGATACCAGAAGGCTTGGGAAGATCTAGAGTTGGATAGTTCAGTGCATTTATTATTGATGAAAGAATGTTTGGCGAGTCGAAGAACAGATTTGGCTTGATCCCGGGCAGAAACATAGGAAGTATACGATTCTTGAGTTTGAAGGCGACGATACTGTTTGAATGCTTCCTCGTTATTGATGACAGCAGTAGAACAAGCGTGAGTAAACCAAGATTTGTTTTGCATTAGTCTGAGAGAAAGAAAATCAAATGTATGCTTCCATGCCTGAGAGGATTACTTCGGTAATGCGTTCAGCACTCTCCTAGGGTCCCTGACCACGGAAGCAAAAGTCAGGGCACCAGGATTGAACGCAATATTCTAGGAGAGGGCAGACTAAGGAACTGTAAAGAGATAGGATTAAATCTTTGGATATATGCTCAAAGGACCTGCCTATAAAGCCAATTACTTTGTTTGCCTTCTTAACCCACTGGATCCCAGCGAACCACGTTGTGCGTCGCCTATGTATGTAACGCACAGCCTCAGGGACGCAACGGTTGCGCCTGCTTTAATTACGCTTGTCGGTACTTAGAGGGTTCAGATTTGTATGGAAACTATTTTTGGATCCCATGGAACAATACCGATGGTTAGCAACTCTCCAAGTCCAGCCGCATGCGTGTGGGCGTGAGCGGGAGTGATTTCTCAGTATTTTTCCTACCCACCACCCCTTGTTAATTGTGACTTTCCGCCACCCCCCAGGACCCCTAAATGACCTAAGTGAGTTTTTTGTTTTTTTTCCTTCATTACTAACTCATCCCATGTATTTTCAGGAAAACAAAAATGACAAGTGGCCGGTCCTGGAGTGTACATTTATATTAAATCACCTGGTTTCCAGTGGGTTAACAACTGTTGAACATTGTTGACTCGGTTTTAGGTTACTCGATATTGTTACTCCCAGATCGGTTTCTATGTCTACAATCTTAAGCTGAGCGCCATTCATCGAATAGTTTACTTTCTCATTTCGGTATCCGATATGTAGTACTTTACATTTATCCGCATTGAAACTCATTTGCCAAATTTGAGCCCAACGTGACAACTTATCTAGATTATGTTAAATTTCGTCAACTTGTTCTTTTGAGAGTAGGCCTACGCTATTTGCAATTTTTGTATCGTCAGCAAACTTTGAGATTGTACGGGTGAGACCCTCATCTATGTCTTTGATATAAATAATATTAGAAAGATAATTGGTCCTATTCCCTATCCCTGGGGTACCCCCCTAATTACATCGGTCCATTTGGATGCCTTGCCATTTATGACTACTCTTTGCTTTCTGTCGCCGAGCCAATTTTCTATTAATTTCAACACACCGTCTTATATTCCATATGCTGTTATTTTTAGCAGTAAACATTTGTGGGGAACTTTGTCAAAGGCTTTTTGAAAATCAAGGTATATAATATCTACAGCATTAGTCTCATCAGAGAGGTTGAGGATATCGTGGAAGAAGTCTAAGAGGTCTGTTAAGCAGGAACGTTTGTTACGGAAAGCCGTGTTGAGTATCTTTAACCCGGGAACGGCGAGAACACTCTTAAGAGGTTTTGGTGGGCAAGGGCGAGGAACCTCTTAGGAGGTAAGGCCTAAAAAAAAACTTTTAAAACGCCTTAAGTAGCACTTAAAACAAATGAAATGGTGATTAAGTGATATAATTCCCCTCCATACCTCCTATCACTCCTCCACATCTGTCAAAATCCCCTCCTTGCCCCCTTCAATTATCACCTATTTTCCCTGTTATTCCCTTATTCATTGGTATATTTTCGTGTCAACATCTCCAAGCCGGTTCTATGGTGGTGTCATGTGACTAGCGAGTGTGTTGCGTAAGGAAGAGTGTGTGAGTAAGTCAGTCAGGCTTCAGGCCTCGCGAGGGGAGGATCTGCCTCGCTGTGCTCCACAATTCATGAATGGACCGGCTCGCAATAATTCGCTATTTTGACCATCCAAACACTATTCCCACTTGTTTTATTATTGTTACATGTTACTATCTTCATATTAAACATAAAATAGGCGCATATGAATAGGTAATAACGATATTTATCGTAAAATTACGTTTTTAGGTGGGAATGGGGCCTAATATTGTCGCCTGGCGGTAGGGTGTGCACTACCAATAGCTCGCGCTTAACGGGTTAAGTATGTTGTTTTCCTCTAAGTTATTTACGAGTCTGTCTCTTATGAGTGATTCTAGCATTGTACATACAACTGAGGTTAAGCTAATTGGACGATAGTTACTAGGTAGGGATTTGCTGCATTTTTTTAATATCAGTGTTACGTTGCCTAGCTTGCACTGATCAGGAATAGTTCCAGACTGCAAGGATTTATTGAATAGCAATGTCAGTGGTTTGGAGAGTTCATCCTTAGCTTCCTTTAGAACTCTAGGTGAGATTGTATCAGGTCCAGGCGTTTTATTTACCCTGAGTTTATCTAAACATTTCAATATTTCTCTCTCTGTAATGGCGATATTGCTTAGAACATCAGAATTATCAATTTGAATCGGAGATGCTGTAGGGATATCACTGAGGTCTTCTGTTGTAAAAACTGATGCAAAAAAGGTATTGAGGGCATTACTCATTTGTACTTCGTCTTTGGTGTATTCTCCATTTTCATCGACTAACGGTCCAACAGTTGAAGTAACTACTTTTTTATTTCTGATATAACTATATAATTCTTTCGGGTTTGTTTTACTTTTATTCACAACATGTAACTCCAGGGTCTTTTTACTTTGCTTAATTAACTTTTTGGCTTTGCATCGTAGTTCTACAAATGTCACCCATTCCATCATTTTGTGAGGATTTTAACCTATCATTAGAAATCGTTTTAGCAAGCAAACAGTCTGAAATATCTTTATTCCACGATTTAGGCTTATCATTATGGCCTGTACGCCGTATTTTTGATGGTATGCAGTCTTGCACTGCTTTTTAGGTAAGTACTTGCAAATAATTGCCAGGATGTATTTATGTCGTTATTGTTATTTAGAAAGCTCCAGTCAGTTTCTTTAAACATAGCTCTAAGTTTACCGAAGTTTGCTTTCTTGAAATTAGGGACTTTCTCGATGCCGCTATTTGGTTCATTACTGGTAAATTTTAAACTAAAAGTAATCGTACGATGGTCGCTATTACTGAATTCATCACCAACATTCAAATTCTCTATTAATTCTTCTTTTGCTGCAAGTACAAGGTCAAGAATGTTATTACCACGGGTTGGCGAACGAACAAATAGATAGAGCGAACACTCTTGCAAATTCGCATACAAGTCATGTTCGGAATGTGAAGTAAGAGTATTGCCACACTGCATAGGTAAATTAAAGTCGCCAGAAATTACGGTATCTTATGAGTTACTTACATCTGCAATTTGTTCGTAAATTTCTCGGTCAGTTTGCACTGATTGAGCTGGAGGTCTGTATATTAATGTAAGTATTATTTTGTTACCTTTATTCTTCTTTATTAGCACAAAGGATGTGTCGATGCTCACTGTTTGAGGTTTTGACAAAAGGGTTGAGTTAAGACTTTCTTTGATATAAAGTAAAACGCCACCTCCATTTTTATTTATTCGGCGTTTCTCAAACATTACATAACCGGGAAGTGAAGACTCTGCTTAAAAGTCTGTCTTCTGTATTCAGCCAAGATTCTGTTATGCCAATTACGTCATAATTTTCTTTGACCACTAGTTCCTCTAAATATGAAAATTGTTTGCGTATGCTACAAGCGTTAGCATAGCAAACCTTTAACGTTGTGGTTTTAGAACTCACGGAACGCTCTTTAATCAAATCTTCGGTTCTGGTCGGATTTACATTTACGTTCATGGCTTTCCTCGGTCCTCATCCCTGGCAGTCCTCTGTTGACTCTGTTTCTTTTCCAAAAATCCTTTACTGGATCGTTTAGCAAGCTCCCACCTGGTTCAGATGTACTCCGTCCTTCGAAAACAGATGATCTTCGTGGTAGAAGGCATCCCAGGTATTGACGAATCCGATGTCTCCTCCTTGCACAGGTTAGCAAGCCGACGATTAATGCTGGTGGCTATATTGAAGAACCGGCTCTCTACTCCGATCCTTGGGACAATTCCTGATATAAAGATCTTGCAAGACTTTTCCTTATAAGACTTTATCAGCTTCCGGTACTTGAGCATAAGGTTTTCTGATCAGGTCTGCTGCGCGTCATTGGATCCAACGTGGATGATGTATGCTGTGGTTGGCGGGGCTAGTCTGAACACTTCGTTGATTGCAGCAACACCATCACCCGGGATACAGATGCGCTTCCTGGTTTCAGGTGCCCTGGCGCAGAATTCTGTGAGTTGGCCACGAACTATTGAGTCTCCAATCAGCCAAATTTCTTCCATTTCCTCTAAGTCGTCTGAGTCCTCTAAATCTTGAAACGGTTGTGGCACGCGGTGATGGGGATGATCTTCCTCGGAGTGGATCGAATGTTGTTCCTCACGACACGGAAGTTGTCCTGAGGCCAAGTTGCTAGTTGCTCCCTCCTGAACTGAGTTGTTATTCGATTCTTCCGCAACCGGTGGTTCCACTGGGGTCGGTATTGCAGGCTGTTGGAAGTTTGTGTCGAAGTGCTGATTTCAGCAGTTGTTGACACTCCTACGTTTAGAGCTATGAAATCCTGGAGAGATTCAATCCTCCAGATTTGCTGACAAATCTTTATGGAGCTGGCAGAATCTGCAGATTTGAAGGTCAGCAACAGCGAACATGCCAGCACCAAACCTACTGGCGCAGTTCGTACAGGTACGAGGCATGGTGACGGTTACTCACTTCAGATCACTTGATTCATTTTAAAAACTTCACTCACTTTAAAACACTTCACTCGCTTCAGGTCGCTTCACTTATTTTAATAGGCCACCAGAAGTGATAGCCTAACCAAAAAAAAAAAAAAAATGATATACGCAGAAATAGGTTATCAGGGGTGATAGCCTAACCGAAAACAAGGAAAAAGAAATACGCAGCAATAGGCTACCAGGGGAGATAGCCTAACCGAAAATAATATATTATATTTTATTTGTACAGTATTTATTTTTAAATACGCAGTGATAGCCTAACCGAAAACATTTGTTTTGGAAATACGCAGAAATAAGCCACCAAGAGGTGACAGCCTAAACTATAATAAACAAATTGAAATACGCAGAAATAGGCTACCAGGGGTGATAACCTAACCTTAACAAAAATATATATAACAGAATATGTAACTAAATAATTATACAATTCACCAAAGAGATTATATCAATATAAAGTGTAACTGCACACAAGGATACGTAATTATACTGTATCAACAGATGGCCCTGGTGTCGCTGTAGCCTAGTAAAGCAGTACTCTTTTTAGATAAACAAAGTGTATCAGTCAAAGGTTACTACAAGATCATGCAAGCAACTACTAAAATTATATATATATTGTCACAAGGGGAGCCGGGGCAACCAGATGCTCTAATAGCCTAGCCCACAGCACCGTACTACCCTGCAACAGACACGCTCTTAATATCTGACTCAAACACCAAGACACGCAGGTTCTCTAGGAAAAATGGTTATCTTCCTCTGTGCTCTAGTAAAGCAGTAACATGGAGACACAAAAATATCTATTGTCCCCGAGTCTAGTCCACAGTACGTCTAGTATGCAAGAGAACTTCCAAGGTTATTCTAAACTGCCCAAATATTACCTAACCATACCACTACTGGACTCCCAGAACACTCTATATCATACCCAATCACTTAGGCATTGAGAACAATACAGAACAAAAACCGATGGAAAGTCCAGTTAAATAAACCTCTGTGCCAAGCCTATCATCCCTAGCCTATGTCCTAATAATACACCGAGTGGCTCTCTTCAGCATAGCACGGCGGTTGTGATGTAAGGGGTAAACAACTTTAATGACTTAACCCTTACATCATCTGGGGTTAGCTCAATACAAACGAGTGCAATGGGGACAACCTCACCTAGTAACAGGCTCCACCCCTAGTCCCTGACTGCACCGAATGTATTGCTGCTAAAAACTGAATAAGGCACAAGGGTTGATATCCTGGGGAAGTTGGAGGCTGGCTGCCACCCAATAAAGGGTTGGAAAAGACCCGAGTCAAAGGATGCTGTGTGGTGGAAAAAGGTTTAGCCTACCATATCACACACCCAGCAACCTCAGTACTCAAAGGCCGGACAAAAACAGAGATAATCAGTCCAGCCACCCAATCCCCCCAGTGATATCAACCATGAATAATATGCATATCTAATAATGGTAAAACAATGCAGCAGAATAATGGAAAAGAACATGGAAGAACAGTGTGAAGCTTATAATCTATATTTGCCAGAGGAAGGAATGCAGTGTAAACGAAATAAACTGTAGTAATTAAACTACTAAGATTAACCCTTGTTTAGCAGGACCTGACTTAAGTCGGCCTAGAGAACCAAGGACTAAGTGGCGGGGCCCGACTTAAGTCTGTGTGCAATTTTTGAGCAATAATGGCTCTGAGAGAGAGACGAGCGATGGGAGGAGCGTCGGTCGGCTCATGACCGCTCGGCACGGGTCCCGAGTGACTACTGACGTTCCCTCCACACACATCCACACTCACTGCCTCGCTACACAGGGAATTATGTTAGGATATTATCGTATTTTAGGGATTTTGTACGATCGTTGCAAGAGAACGCCTGGTCGTAGTAGGATGGTTCTGGTGTCATTGGAATGCTCAATTATCGCCCTTTCAGAGATACATAATTGTATTACGCTCTGGCTCTTGTTTATGCATGAAAAAGAGCACGGAAACAAGGTCGTTTAGGGTAAAACCACCCGCTTGGCGGGTAGTAGAAGTTACCGACCTAGCCGCTCGTGGAGTGTTAAAACAAAAACAATATGCTTAATATGACTCCAGCCCTGCTTTGCTTCGATCTACCTAGAAACAAAATGGATAAATGCGGTATTTAAGGGAAACAAAAGGAAGCAAGCTTAACAACACCAGACAGTGATGTTGTCATAGCGAGGGTCAGAACTGAAGTGAGCTCTCGCGGCCACGAGTTCCCACAGCCAAGCGAGGGAGAGAAAAATGGGAGCGCCAGGCACCGCCAGAACATACAATTAACTAGGCAGCCTGGGCTCTCATTAATACAAAGTAATCAAGTAAAACATAAGACAACATTGTGTAAACTTATGATAAACGAAATCAATTGCCCAAAGGCTAAACAAAAGAGATAATTACACTCGAGGCAACAAAGGCAATGTGTTGCACAGAAAAGCGCCAACTTGACAAGGAGGCTCACGTGGGAATAAGAAAGAAAGAAAGCAAACTAGCCTCTCACAGGGCTAGGTGAATTATTATAACACACATACAACTGAGCTGAGGTTTTATAAGTTCAGGGGAATGTGACAATATACTATATATATATATATATATATATATATATATATATATATATATATATATATATATATATATATATATATATATATATAGCTTCAGTAGGATTCTGAACACAATGACTACTAGAGTTAGCCCTCTCCGACATATGACGCAATTTTGAGCCTATTAGGGATACTTTAAAGCCTTTATTACCATCAGGGTTTTTTACAAACCTTTATTTTAGTTACTTCAACCTCTGCAGTTGTCTTTGAGTTAGATGTGGGCAGAAAACTAATTTTGGAGAGGTATTTATAAGAGTGAGAGAACTCTATTTCTTATTGCTAATCTGGCAACCTCTGCGTCATATATGTCTGAAGGAGCTAATAAGAAAATACAAAGGTTGATAAGAGGTGCGCGTCGTCTGCTACACTCACAAACTAGGATAAAAAAGTAAACAACAATGTTTATATCGGAAATTATCAGTCATAAAAAAACAATAAAATTACATGCACGGCAACTACTGAACTATGTGGAGGTTTAACAATCACTTAACTACTGGCCATGCAATAAATAAAGGGAATAGGGTTATAAAATACTCAAATTATGATAGAGTTTTCTCAGTGGCGATGCAGGGCTGTGCTGACACTGCTAGAGCCGGCGGAGAGAGAGAGAGAGAGACTAATAATTATATATAACCAGCCAAAACTCTCACATGGAAAAGATAATCTACTTCCATAATATTAATATTAGGAGATTATCAGCACTTTATTTGTGTACTAACGAATTTCTTTGGATACACAATTATAAAATAATGTATTTTGTACGTTAATATATCCATATGTCCATGCATTGTGTATTGTTCACAGGTGTGGGGAGGATCCTTTTACATAATACTTCTATACAAAATATGTCCACTCACCGATTCTCTGCAATCTCTCTCTTTCTTCGCCGCAATGTTGCATTGCTCTCGTTATTCTACCGCTATTACAATAATCAGTGTTCCTCAGAGCTCTCTCAGTGTATACCACCTCTATGCAGAGCACATACGTAATATCCGACTTGCAACACAATCCCACCCCTATTCTGTGCAACTCTCCAACCCAAGAGTGAAACGATACTCCCAATTTTTTTTTCTGTTCAACAGTTGAGCTCTGAAACTCTCTCCCTGAATTCATCTTTCCCTCTTCGTACGACTTAAATTGCTTCAAACTCCGTGTGTCCAGACATTTTGGCTCGAACATTCCTTGATTTTGGCCCTTTCACTCTTTCAACTCTGGGGTAGGCACTCGTCACAGGCATTTTTGCCTTTTTGTCTCTCTCATCCACATAGAAGAAATATATATACCTAGGCCTAATCAGGTGTCTAATAATGGTTATTTATAATTAGGCTTACAACGTCCAAAAGAGGCTGCCATCCAAAACAAACATGCCTGTTTCTTTCATATTCACGAAAGACTGTATAACAGATAGGAATACTGAAATAAGGAGGTGCTTATAGTGAGGGACAGACAGATACCTAAAATATGCGTAAATGATAGCCAGAAAGAGTGACACATAGTAAATAGTTTTTAAGGGGGAGGTAGTTGATTTATCTGGACCCCATTCTCTCTTATGTTTAGCAGCATTATTATTTAGAAGTTATGACCTTCGCCCCATTAGTTTGTCGATATTAAGACTTCGTACCTTTTCTTTATTAATATCAAGACCTTTCGTGCCATTTAGGTGTAGGAATCGGTCTTCGGCCGGGACATTAATTGTATCTGCCAAATAATGAACACATTTATCTCGAAGAGGGATCTTCAGGATAATATATCAACTTGAGGGAGGAAACTATCACAATATTAAATAAATACATAATTATACATATACATAAATATGCATATACATAAACCCTACCCCCTTAAAGACGGAAGTGTAAAACATTATTGCTAGCTTGATAAATATACATACATATGGGCATTACTGAGAACACATATAATGTCGTTTAGATAGATAGAAAACTACCTGCAGCATCCCAACAATGCTCTCTCTCCCTCTCTCTCTCTCTCATATATTCTCCTTGTCCTACATAAATCAGCCTCCCCGTGCTATATATCACTTGTGTTCTCCCTCGGTTATTGCGTTCACATTCCTCATATGAAGAACACTCATACCTCTGATGGCCCTAACCTGCTGACTGTAGTATTATTGCGTTGGGAATTAAGAATTGCTGAGTTTCATACATAATGTTAAAAGTCGACCCTTTTTTATGAAAATATATAATAATTAAATTGACCTTTCCATGTAAGGGTAAACTAAGTCTTAGTAATAATTTCAAGTAAATTATAATAAAGTATGCATATATTTGTACAATAGTTAGGTGGGTTACGACTGGGTGAATTGCTTGTTTTTTTTATTGAGTATAATTATTATGATCAATCTAATATGTTAAGCTCCGCTTATGCCGCACTATCCTTGGTATATGTATCATTACGTTCTCATGATGCCAGAAATATTTCATTGTTATGTTTCCATCAACCCACCACAACACATTTTGATTCCAAAGGGAGACATATAATGATCGGAGGATGTACATACATATGAAATGTAAGAACACATGATCAGACGAAAAGAGACTTGCTTCAATGCACATTGTACTGTTCGAGATATCCACAATATTTTGTATGTGTTATTATTGAGCTAATATTCCTACTTTGATATTGTTCTGTCGTTTATGTCTATGACCGTAGCTTTTAATTTATTTCATAAACCATTACCTTGCTACAAACACTGGTGTTGTTGTCCATCTCCCCTCACTTAGATTGTTAGTTAATATATCTCGTTCAGTACCAGTTCCGTCCTTTTCATTTTATAGTGGCGAATTCTGGGGGAAGGCTTCAGCGGGTAGTCGAAGAGTTTGGTGTGGTTTGTGGCGGGAGGAAACTGAAGGTGAACGTCAATAAAAGTAAAGTAATGGCCGGTGTCTAATAGGGGTGATCGTGGGGTGAATCTAAATGTGAGGCTGGATGGGGAAATAGTAGAACAAGTAGAGTGTTTTAAATATATAGGAGGATCGCTAGGCACGAGTATAGGTATGGAAATGGAGGTAAAACACAGAGTGTCTGAGTGAGGGGGGGGGGGGGGGGGGGGGTCGGAGCAATGGGAAGTGTGTAGAGGACGAGAAATTGCGGAATGAAAGTAAAAAGTGCAATGTATCAAGGAATTGTTGTGCCAACAGTGATGTGTGGGGCTGAGACATGGGCTCTGAAGGAGGGGGAGAGAAGAGGGCTGGATGCGATGGAGATTAGCTGCTTGAGGAGTATGTGTGGATTTACTGGTAGAGAGAGATTGAGGAATGAAGAGATACGTAGGCGAGTGGGCCAGCAGGAACATTTGTCGGCCAGAGTGGACAGAGGGGTGCTGAGTTAGTATGGGCATGTTGAATGAATGGAAGATGAAAGGCTTACAAAGAGAATATGTGAGTCAGATACAAGGGGAGATAGAAGGGCAGGAAGACCCCCATTGAGATGGAGATACTGTGTAAGACAAGATTTGGATGATAGAGGAATGACTATGGATCAGGCGGGGGAAGTGGTAATAAACAGGAATGAATGGAGAATGCTTGTGAACAGATGAGTGTGAACGCGGTCGTTTGGGAGAGAGGGTCATGCGCCAGTTGGACTAGATAGTAGTCCATCAGGCGTCTGGCCCGGGGAGCCGGTGGTAATGAAGGGTGCGCCTGGAAGCATGGTGGGCGGGCTTGTGGTGGTGAAGCTTCGCTGCGGGTCTGCCTGCGGAAATCGTCGCCTCTCCGGGGAATCTGGAACCTGGGAATCTTTTGCTGGGGACCCCAAATGGGCCTGGGTCTCTGAGTATTTCTCCTGGGCGACCTAGTCGGCTAGATGTGTGTGAGATTTGTTTGTTATGTATTGTTTGTTTTTCTGATGTGTTGTGATGTCTCTGTTCGGGCTCTGTCTCGAGTCGGCCATCCCCATAAAAAAAAAAAAAAAAAAAGGAAAACTGGGGAAGGTGCCAGAGTACAATGTCATACATACATACATTTTAAAGGACGATCTTATTTAGTTCAGGTATGTCTTATGACTACCTAACTAAACCCTTCTTACTTCCACAGATCACTCTTAAGCTGCACAAAATCGTCTAAATATAGCTAGACTCAAATATAACACGTCGCTGGTACTCAAAGGGTTAAGCAAAAATTCTCATCACAAAGATGATAACAAATGTCTGCCCCCTTGTCAATTTCCATTAATTAATATTGTCTCGTTACATGCATTACCACTTTCTCTATTACAGTAATGTTTAACTTCCAAATTTGCTGTGTATTATATTATTTCACCGTTTTCATATTATCTTGCATTTATTTTATTCGACGCTACACCATATCGACTGTACTATTGTTTGCATATGCCTTTACGTGTTCCCGTATTCCCTTTTTAGTTGCACATTCTATCTTTTCCCAATGTTAATTACTAATGTATTATCCATAACTTAACTGTATCATTATCGAAATCATTATGCTCTACTCAGCCTCCTGCTTCATATCCTCCATACTTCACTAATCCGTGGCATTTACTTAATATCACATTCCCTTCATCAACATTTATTTTTTATTTACATGATGCTTATTATATTCCATGGAATAACGTGCCCCGGTCCTCCATTTTCCCCACTGTGAACCAAACCGCTGACTCCTCTAATGGTGTCTCCACCATCCTCAACCTTCACCAGAGTACAATGGCATCTCGTATGTCGCAACCTTAGGAAAATAGTAAAATATTTCAAGTTAGATTATATAACTTTATCAGAATAAAGACACATACGATTGGATTATCAATGCTAGGAAGCAAACAAACAAAGGGCAGAGACGAAAATTAAAGAAACTTTGCACAATGACATAATTCACTGTATGAATAGAAATGCAATTTAAGATGGCACATTCAGACAAAAATGTAATACAAAATATATAGTATTAAATTTTGTTTTGTTTTTATAATTTTTTTTCAGCATAAACTTCGGAGAATAGCCGACTAACACATTCCTTTGTAGTAGAAAATATAACAAACAGGAGATGACAATGAAACGTTTGATTGGAAAATTGTAACGGAATGTGGAAATTAAATGAAAGGGAAAGATAAATGGAGATGACTAATAAGCTAAGAGATCTTATAGGAAAAAAGAAAGGAATATATAGAAAAATAAAGAAAGGCGAAAATCATCTACATATATACTATCAGACTCTATCAAGACAGGTCAAAAAGGAAATCAGGAAAGCAAAAAGAAATTATGAAATAAGGATAGCCAGTGACTCAAAAAATAACCCTAAAGTTTTTACCAACTATATAAATCTAAAGTTAGAGATGTAATAGGCCCCCTAAAAACTTCAATAGGAGAAATAACAGAAAATTATTTAGAAATGTGCAGTACATTAAATAGTCAGTTTCTTTCCTTTTTCACTAATGAAAATTTGGCACAGATTCCAGAAGTCAATATGGTATATAGTGATAGTATAGAAAATATGTTAAGTACAGTTAGTATAAGTTGAAATGATGTGCTTAAGGAAATTGACAGACTGAAACCTCAAAAATCGCCTGGTCCTGACGAGGTATATGCTAGAGTATTAAAAGAATGCAGAGATGAGTTAAGTAGCCCATTAGCATTTTTATTTAACATGTCATTAGAAACAGGTTTAGTTCCAGAAGCTTGGAAGCTTGCAAATGTAGTTCCGATCTTCAAAAAAGGTGATACATCGATAGCATCCAATTACCGTCCCATTAGTCTCACATCAATCATAGGAAAGTTGCTAGAGTCTATTATTGCTAGGAAAATTAGAAGCCACTTAGAAAATTTAACTTAATAAATTCTTCTCAGCATGGATTCACTCAGGGACGTTCTTGCCTTACTAATTTGCTTAGCTTTTTCTCAGAGGTATATGAAGCAGTAGATAGTGACAAGTCATATGATATTATTTATTTAGATTTCAGTAAAGCTTTCGACAGAGTCCCTCATGAGAGATTGATGAGAAAGGTTGAGGCACATGGAATAGGAGGATCGTTGTTGGGATGGATTAGGTCATGGCTAATTGGTAGGAAACAGAGAGTCAGCATAAATGGTACCAAGTCAGAGTGGGGAGCAGTCAAAAGTGGTGTCTCCCAGGGATCGGTATTAGGTCCCCTGTTGTTTCTTATATACATAAATGACCTAGATTTAGGTATAACTAGTAGGATAAGTAAATTCGCAGACGATACTAAAATGGGGAGATCAATTGATTCAGATAGCGATATAGTGTGCCTCCAAAGGGATCTAGATACCTTACATGAATGGTCAGTAAATTGGCAGATGAAGTTTAACATTGACAAATGCAAGGTATTAAAGATAGGGAAGATGCAAACAAATGTTAAATATAAACTAGCTAATTTAGAATTAGAAAATTCAGACTGCGAGAAAGATCTAGGTGTGTTTTTTAGCAATGATTTGAAGCCTAGAAAACAGTGTATAAGCGTTCGTAATAAGGCAAACAGGATTCTCGGGTTCATCTCTAGGAGTGTGAGTAACAGAACTGCTGATGTTATCTTAAAACTTTACTTGTCATTAGTGAGACCCCATATGGATTATGCTGTCCAATTTTGTTGTCCTTATTTCAGAATGGACATAGATTCATTGGAGAGAGTACAGCGTAGAATGACAAAAATGATCCATAATATAAGAAATCTTCCGTATGAAGAAAGGTTGAAGAAATTAGGTTTACATTCGTTAGAGAGACGCAGAGTTAGAGGGGATATGATAGAGGTGTTCAAGTGGGTTAGTGGGATTAACAAAGGGGACATGACAAATGTACTAAAGCTCAGTGATAGCGAAAGAACTCGTACCAATGGTTTCAAATTAGATAAATTTCGTTTCAGAAAAGATATAGGCAAATATTGGTTTGGTAACAGAGTTGTAGACGGGTGTAATGGACTACCAAGTGCTATAGTGGGATCTAAAACGGTAGGGTGCTTTAAGATAAAATTGGATAAGCATATGGACGAGAAGGGTTGGGTGTGAAGGGGGATCAGCTGGGTTGGGCCAATCAGCGCTCTGCAGACCCCCATAATCCTGCGTTAATCTCTAACCGTTTTGGTAGGATGATCCTCAGGGTATTAGAGTGTTGAGCCTATAATTGGGCTTTGTAATTGATTTGGGGTTGTGTGGGACAGGGATCTGCCTTGCTTAGGCCAATCGGCTTTCTGCAGACTCCCATTTTCTTATGTTCTTATGTTCTTATGAGATTATGCAATTTGGGTGACGACGGTATTCCTGTGTCAGAAAAATAGTTGACCTTCCAACACACACACACACACGTGCACACTCACACCTTATAACCGAATTGACGATTATTAGGAGTTACATGGACAGTATATATTTCTCCGAGTTGCAGAGGCCCCCTTTCCCCTAGGAAACTTATTTACTGCTAAAAAGATGTATATTAGGAAAAATGCAACTTACCTCTACTTTGTTATTCTGCACAATATCTAGTGTCTTGCGGCAAAACACAAACCAATTAAAGATTAATTTAATCTGAGGTTATCCACTACAGTAAAACCTCTCTAACTCGGACCCTTTTTACTCGGAACCCCGCACTTCTCAGAATGGCATCGGCATCTCGGACAGGTCGCCGTACATATCGGCAAAATTCTGAGTTTCACGAGTACAAATCCGAGGGACCACCGTGGCTTGTCGGACAGGTGTCCATATATCTCGGAAATTTCGTTTGAGTACTTTGGGTACAACTCCAAGAGCCCACGTGGCTGTTGGACAGGTACCCGCACAACTCAGAAAAATTGGTATATATCCAAGGTATCCGTGGTGTCATGCCAAAGCCGCGGATACCCCACACAGTTTCCATAGCAACCACTCCCCCCGCATGCACCCCCCACTCCGTATGCTTCGCCACACCTTTGTTTTCCCTAACTCACCCTCATCTCCTACCCAATAGGCTTCAGTCCAGCCATTGTTGTCATGCGCATCAAAACTCATATTCCGATATAATGCCTCCCAAGGGTAAAGAGAAGCATAAGGTGACGTCTGTGACACGCTGTGGAGAAGTTTGCACAACATCTTAACCACCCCAATTTCAAGTGTAGCGAAGGTTGGCTTTGGTGATTCAGGAAGCGGCATGGCCTTTCAAATCGCAGTGTGTGTTGGGAAATCTTGAGTGCCGATACAGAAACAATCGTCCTTTACACTGGAGATTAAGAAGAGGAAAACTTGCAGTTATTTCAGCTCTATACTGAAGATGAAACAAGACTGTACTGTTGATCTCTTCCCACATGCACTTAGACCTACCACGAGTTGACTTCCATGCCAGGACTCAAGACTGTCAAAGATTGTATATCTGTCCTGGTTGTTGTTGTTGTTGTTGTTCCCCATGCTGCCTGGCCGAACAGCCCCAAGGCCCCGAGTACGGCCAAGGCCATAACCGAGAGCCCCCACAGAACCCTCCCTGCCGACCACAATAAAGCCTGGGTGACCGAAGCCACTCCATGGCGGGGAGCTGAGGAGGGTGCTGAAACGCCCGGGAAACCAAAGCCCCACCCAGGGCCCTATGCCCCTCAGCAATTTTGAAGAGAAAGTTGAGGGTCAAGGGAAAAATGTGACGCTTTGGCTTCCAATCTTGGTAGATTGGGAGGTCAATCCACGGAAGAGACGCCATCACTCGAGATCTAGAAGATATATAAGTAAAAGGAGCAGTCAGAGTAAGCTATGGGTATGGCAGAGATCGCTCAGTTCTCACTCTGATAGACCAGCCCATCACCTGGTTTGTGCCAATGCCTAGGCAAGGGAACGCCTCACCCCAACTGTTGTGGGAAAAGTACAGAAGCCAAGAATCCTGAAGGATTTGATAAAAACAAACCAGCTGCTTGTTGACTACTATGGGGCGAAGAGTGCTTGGTTTAACCTAGCGATCACCGAAGGAGTCTTCCATGGGCGTTTTTTTCCGGCTGTACGATCTTTTCAGCATCGAATATATGGAATCCTACTTGATGAAGCGATTGCTATCCTGCTGCTAGACAACGCACCTGCCCTGCACACCCTTGTACCTCAAAGTTGGAGATCACGAATGGGAAAGTAAAAAGCATGAATTTGATTTGCCCCCAAACACAACCAGCGTCATACAACCCATGGATCAGGGTATCATTGAGAGTTACAAGAGGAAGTTTCTAGAACAGTGTCATGTCATTGTTGAGGACGGAATGCTAGAGGAGGTCTATGTGGTTGAACGAGGCAAGTAAACTCTGCAAAAATTTAAAGAAGTACACCTTCTGTGATTGTACCTACAACTGGGCCGAAACCTGGAAAGAAGTTTCATTCAACACACTCAAGAATGGCTGGTGTAAGCTGCTTGGAATGCCCAAAGTCAATGATAATGTGTTCTTGAGGTTCGAGGCCACTGAATTTCGGTATCTACTCCAGCAGGCTAACCTGGGTGACCTTCCTGAGACCGGAGTGGAGGACTGGATACAGCAAGATGTTGATCTACCAGATCATCAACTCAAGACCAATGAAGAGATTGCTGCGTTGGATGCACAGTATCTCTGTGGAGAAAGAGCCTGACGAAGACGAAGAAGAAGAAACTGGTGAGGCAAAGGTCAGCCTAGCCCATGTCATGCCCTGAATTTCTGTGATACTATTCTCAAGTAGCTGTCACAAGAAATGGATGATAAGCTGACTCTTCTCTATGAGCCTCTTCGAAGTGGCCACTGTAGTGTACAGAAGGCCTACCTGGACAGCAAGATGTAACAAATGATTAGTTCCTTCTTCACACCAACACCAACAACAACCAGACCTCGAACATCCTCTGGTACAGGTTCAATCTCAGTTGCATCGACTTGCTCCCTTCCATTGACCTCCCTCAGTACAGCCGACATGATCCCATGGTCAGATCTGGATACCAGTATGATGGACCTAGATAGTGACACTGATGATGTGATAGTGATAAGTGAGGGTATTGGTAAGGGTCCTATGAACGGTAAGGGCCATGTTCCGAAGAACTGTAGGTGTGTGAAGAACAGTGAGATGGAGAAGAATAGTGAGATGGACAAGGACAGTGAGATAGAGAAGGACAGTGGGGTGGAGAAGGACAGTGAGGTGGGGAAGGGGAGTGAGGGGAAGAAGGGGCAGGGGCAGTGAAGTGTTCGGAAGGGGGAAGGGGGGAGAGAGGAGGGGAGAAAAGACAATCGTCAAGAAAAACAATTATCAAGAACTACAGCAAGACTACAAACCTACATTACACACCACAGAGGAAAACAAGTGAAAAGGGGACCTGTTTCAAGTGCTTCATATGGGAGGGAGAGTATTCCTGTTCAGCACATTACAGTACAGTACACTGTACTATAATGTAATGTTCACTAAAAATATGGTATACTATATAATATATGTTAACTATATAGCTACATGTTCTGTATACAGTGTGTACTGTATAATTCCTCTTGAGTCTACATTGTTAATGATAGGGTAATCTCCATGTTCTATGGTGGCGCTGACTCCACCCTCTAATTCGGACACAATTCGGACTCGGAAATCTGGGAAAATTAGACATCTCAGGGGACAAGTGGCCGTCCTCCGATTGGTCCGAGTTAGCGAGGCAACCCACAGCTGTAATCCCAGCATATCTCCAACAATACAAAGTCGCTATTATGAATTGTAATATGTTTACTGTATGTTAAACCCTTTCATAAACTGTTCAACTCTACCCCTTCATAAGTCAGCTTGTCCCATCCCATTCCAGTAAAGTATCGGATCTTATCCTTAAATGTATTTAATGTTAATCTATGTGCAGGCTCGCATTTTGTCGTGTTTAGTTTAAGAAATGTTTGCATTGTTTCTCCTAGGAAAACCCTAAATCATCATTCGCTACTGTCACAAGCAACAATTCTCCTGATATACAATTTGTTTGCTGCCTCTCTTCACTTCTGAAAAACTAAAAGGATCAAAGTGGTGGAACATAAGAGGAGAAGTCTAATGTGAACTCTGGATTTCATCTTCTGACTCTCCTGTTTCGTAAGCTCTTTGACTGTTCCATGAATTCACGTTTTCTTGATATTATAATTTTCAAAATTGTATTTTACTATGCACTTAGCTATTTGTATTTCTTCATCAACGTTACAATTATTGCAACCATTTCATATTATGATATCGATACTAACTAAACATGTTGAGTTGTAGGCAGCCTAGTGATGTCTTCCCACACAACTATATGCGATGGAATGAAGACTTGTCGATGACAATGCTAGGTATAAATACACAACAATATAGCAAATGGTATAGTGATAAAGACATCTGGCGGTTTGCATATTGCGGAAGTACTGAACTTATCCCATGTTTGCGTAAGCCAGATGGGAGAGATACGGAAATATAATATATACATAGAGGGGTTATGGATATAATATATACATAGAGGGGTTATGGATATAATATATACAGAGAGGGGTTATGGATATATATACATAGAGGGGTTATGGATATAATATATACATAGAGGGGTTATGGATATAATATATACATAGAGGGGTTATGGATATAATATATACATAGAGGGGTTATGGATATAATATATACATAGAGGGGTTATGGATATAATATACATAGAGGGTTATGGATATAATATATACATAGAGGGGTTATGGATATAATATATACATAGAGGGGTTATGGATATAATATATAGATAGAGAGGTTATGGATATAATATATACATAGAGGGGTTATGGATATAATATATACATAGAGGGGTTATGGATATAATATATACATAGAGGGGTTATGGATATAATATATACATAGAGGGGTTATGGATATAATATATACATAGAGGGGTTATGGATAAAATAGTGTTATGGTTAAATACATGCAGGAGTCAATGTATATTAATTTAGTCATAGTCCATAAATATAACTTGAAATAAAAACCCATTTAAATGTTGCTTCATGCATCGAACAACATTTGCACTTACAGTATATTGTCACTAGAGTATGAGTGTACCAGAAGCTGTGTGCCCATCATGTGTAATACTAACAACACCTTTCATTATATATTTTGAGTCGTGCGTGCCTACTTACTGAATGGATGGGCTACTAGTCCGTTAGTCGATGAAAATGGAGAATACACCAAAGACGAAGTACAAATGAGTAATGCCCTCAATACCTTCTTTGCATCAGTTTTTACAACAGAAGACCTCAGTGATATCCCTACACCATCGCCGATTAAGATTGATAATTCAGATGTTTTAAGCAATATCACCGTTACAGAGAGAGAAGTATTTAATTGTTTAGATAAACTCAAGGTAAATAAAACGCCTGGACCTGATACAATCTCGCCTAGAATTCTAAAGAAAGCTAAGGATGAGCTCTCTATACCACTGACATTACTATTCAATAAATCCTTGCAGTCTGGAACTATGCCTGATCAGTGGAAGCTAGCCAACATAACACCGATATTAAAAAAAGGCAGCAAATCCCTACCCAGTAACTATCGTCCAATTAGCTTAACCTCAGTTGTATGTAAAATGCTAGAAACGGTCATACGAGACAGACTCGTAAATCACTTGGAGGAAAATAACATACTTAAAGATACTCAACACGGCTTTCGTAAAAAACGTTCCTGATTAACAAACCTCTTAGACTTCTTCCACGATATCCTCAACCTCTACGATGAGAGTAAAGCTGTAGATATTTTATACCTTGATTTTCAAAAGGCTTTTGACAAAGTTCCCCACAAACGTTTACTGCTAAAACTAAAAGCGCATGGAATACAAGACGGTGTGTTGAAATGGATAGAAAATTGGATCAGCGACAGAAAGCAAAGAGTAGTCATAAACGGTAAGGCATCTAAATGGACCAATGTAAGTAGTGGGGTACCCCAGGGATCGGTACTAGGACCAATTATCTTTCTAATTTACATCAACGACATAGATGAGGGTCTCATCTGTACAATCTCAAAATTTGCTGACGATACAAAAATTGCAAATAGGATACTCTCAAAAGAACAAGTTGACGATATGCAACACAATCTAGATAAATTGTCATGTTGGGCCCAAATTTGGCAAATGAGTTTCAATGCGGATAAATGTAAAGTACTACATATCGGATACCTAAATGAGAAAGCAAACTATTCAATGAATGGCACTCAGCTTAAGAATGTAAACAGAGAAACCGATCTGGGAGTAACAATATCGAGTAACCTAAAACCGAGTCAACAATGTTCAGAAGTTGTTAAGAAGGCAAACAAAATAATTGGCTTTATAGGCAGGTCATTTGAGCATAAATCCAAAGAAGTTATCCTAACCCTTTACAATTCCTTAGTCCGCCCTCTTCTGGAATACTGCGTTCAATCCTGGTGCCCTTATTACCAAAAAGTTATAAACAAGCTAGAACGAGTTCAACGTAGAGTTACCAAAATTATACCTAGCCTAAAGAACAAACCATACGAAGAACGTCTTAGAGAATTAAATCTATTTCCTTTAACCCAGCGCAGATTAAGAGGTGACTTAATTCAAGTGTTCAAAATCATCAAAGACATCGACAATATGAACTGTAGTAAGTACTTCACTATCGACCAATCTAATTACACGCGGGGAAACGGTTGCAAAATAATTGGTAAATCTTTTAACTCACACGAATCTAAGAATTTCTTCTTCAATCAAGTTGTCAACTTGTGGAATGGGCTTCCCCGAGACGTTATAGACTGCAGCACCGTTGATTCATTTAAACTCCGCCTAGACAAATATCTCGCATCAAACCTGCGACGTTTGTAATGAATAACTTTATTTTATCCCCCCCTCAGTTACTAACCCATCTGTCCCCTACTAACTTCCTAATCCTGCCACGGACATTAGTTCCCTTTCCAATGTTCCCTTACCCACTCTAAACCACTGTTTGGACACTTGATCCTCAGTGTTTTGGAGGACAAGCAGCCTAGAAGGGTCACTAGACCTGTTGTTGCTTGATTTCCTTTGTACTCCTTTATACACTTGTTATTAATATTTTCTTCATGCACTTGTTTTCATTGTTACTCGGACCACGACAGGAATGGGAGGTATGGGAGAAAATAATATAACAATAACCCTTCATGTCTTTAGTGTTACCTCATTCCCCTTTATCATCTAACTTGGCCAAAAAACGGAATGTTCATTTTCCTCAAACGTTCGTGTTAACTTTACTAACATTTAACTATAAACACCAGTGAGGGAAGAGCAATCTAATTATAACATTCCTCATATAGAAAATGATGATGACTTGCAGAAGCATTAACCCTAACATTAATAATGTGATCCTACTCACAATGATATATGAAGATAATACCCATTATCAAACTACGAATCCATGACACTGTACTTTATAACCTCCCACACTTCAGTCCTCCATTTTTGTTTATCCCAGATTAATTATAGAGTCATGGCTTCATATTCCTTTGCCATTATCTAATAATGATATTTGTTTATTATAGATTGATCTCTGTATTGTGCTATAAGCATGCCTCATTGCAATATTAATCAACCAATTAAATTACACCGCGGAGCTTTACTCAATATTCGACTGCAATTATTCTTCTCCTTAATAATCTTAAATATGCATTGAATACAAACAAGCTTAATAATCTACCATATGCATTGAATACAAACAAATTGTGTCAGAAAAGTGAATAACTAAAAAAGGGAGGTTGTAAAACACAATAGGTAAAGAAAGAAATACCCACAGGAAAATGGTGTTACAATGGTGCAGGGGTGAGGAAGAAAAATGGCACCAGATGAAATATTGCCAGCAGATGAACGACCAAAGCAAGATGAAAGACAAAGGGAGAAGAATGGAGGAGGATCAAAGGGAGTGAACAATAAGAAAACAGGAATAAAAAAGGACAAATACTGAAAAAGGGGAATCAGGAATGGAATCTAAAAACAGCAATATAAACATTGGCTGTTTCTTAATTCTAAACTTAATCAATTCCAGGGTGAAACATCTGTATTTAATATTTAAGAATCACCTAAATATTTACATATCTTTATTATGGTACTTATTTTATTGGTAAAGTATAAATACACATCTTCATACCAGTGTGATTCTTTAACCCAGTGATATGTCTTGTTATATTCATTTTGTGGAGACGTTTGTAAATTATTAACACTTAATATTCACATTCAACTGTCCCCTGACAACGACTCCACAAAATGCTTTGGACCACTACCTTCTACTCTTACTATAAACTTCTGCAAAATTCGTGGCCTCTCCTCTAAATACCATCTCTCCTCTGCCAACCCTGATCTTCTCTTTCTCACCTAGACATAGTTGTCTCGGACTACTGATAGCAAACCCTTCTCTGTATCCTCCTACTATCTCTATCCTCAGTTTCGAGCCAAAGGTGGATGTTACGTCTATATTTCTCTTTTCCATATCATTGTTCATATCTTTCAATTCAATGCCCTATAGTTTTCCTTGAACATTTTCTTTCTGCTTTTCAATTACTTTTGTTAGCTTTTCAGTGGAGTGCACATATTGTTTTGTCCTATATTATTTTGCTTAGTTCTGTTTTCTTTGCAGCCAGTTTCCATTAATTCACCCTCTCGTTGTTTTTGTTACTCTATCCCTGTTATGCTACATATCAAATTACCCTTTTTTAGTCACCACAACATGCACTGTTCAGCATTATTTTCATCCAGAGCAAATTCCCTTTCAATACCCTGCTTTCCGCATCCCCCCCATCATCTTATCACTACCGTTTGGTTTCTATCTCGTATGATCAGCCTACCTTTCACATACAGTATGTATTACCCTTGGTACCCGGCTTTCCTTCTTCTATATTTCTACAATACCTAACATTCTTTGTCTACATTTGGTTCAAACTAACATACTTTTTCCGTATACCAGGACATACTTTCAATTTGTTCTGGTTAATATTACGTTATTTTATTTATATAAGGAAAGGGATTCTGTAAGTCTAAGGGTAAATCGAGATAGACATTACTATTTCAAATTCAGGAGATCCTTCCAAAGCTGAGTAAATTAATCATGTTAGACAAAATATAGTTAATAAATCGTCATGCTACTAAAATGAATGATAATAGAATTTTCTATCATAATCTCTTCTACTCACTCACGTTTACATGCTCCCTGGAGTATGTAGACTATACCTTATACACCCTTCTACCTCATCGGCTTTTTTCTTTTGCAACTTGGAATGTTATGTCTTTGTTGTGATTTGCAGTTTTGCAAATCTTTTATCTCTGTTTTATGTTTCTCCATGCTATTGTCATTCCCTCACAACTTAATTTATTATGTGTTTGTCCATTATAGTTGATCTCAGTTTTTACACAATCATTTTTATGCAGTTAATATCATTACTTGTTTTGTTTTGTATGTATTGTTCTTTCGGTTAGCTCTTACCAGTAATACCATTGGTTTGTTCGTGAAAAATGTCCTGTCATTTCCCTGTATGTTTTGCATGAACGTCCCTTCTAACATGCCTTTCCCTTTGTCTATAATAACTGCGTTCCTGTAGATCGTAGAAATATACCCTTTTCCTTATTTCATTATTCAACCTTCTTGTCCTTCTGTCATTAGTATCTACGGTAAAACATACACACTTTAAAGAAACATATAATAGCTTTAAACAGACATTTCAGATATATTGAATATATTATATGTTATTATATTAAATTTGTTTACTACTGAATTGTGTATGGACCCCAACTCCCCGGACACTGCAAGAACTCCTCCCCCTCCTGGCACCCCACCTCCACTACTACGACCACCTGCTGTTGTTGTTGCTCAGGGACCTGCTCACTCTTCCGCAGCTCCTGATGCTCAGATACTTGGTGACGCTGCCACTCATGAAGTTTTGGAAGTTGGTCACGTTGCCCCAGCTGCTGATGCTTAGGCTGCCCCAGCTCTTGATGCTCAAGCTGCCACAGCTCCTGATGCTCAGGCTGCCGCAGCTGATGTGCGTCCAAAGGCCCCAGTTGCGTTGTTGCTTCATGTTCGACCACGTTCGGTCGAACATAACACTAGACCTTCAGCCGGCAAAAATAAGTGACAGAAGGCACCTCAGATGCACTTATTGCTCTGTGGTGTGTCATGCAAAGACACTAACCATATGTGTGCTGGCATATCTGTGTGCTGGAGTTGGGAAATGTTTAAAATTGTTCCACAAATTGTTAATCCTTGTTTTTACCCACCCTTAGAGCTATTCATTTATTCAATCATCTGTTCATATATCCTTCTGCAATGTCTTGGCAGAGTACGTTCGTGTTGACATTGCAGTCATTCACCTCTATTCGTTCACTCATTTATTCAATCACATTTCCATTCATTGCTTCCTGCAATGTCTTGATAAACTACGTTACTGAGGACATTGCATTCATTCAACTCTTCCTTCATTCATTCATCTCTTTTAATTAATGATTTGCATTCTGTGATGTCAGACAATCAGTGGCTCTAGGCTTACTAGGGAAACCACATTTAACATATAACAAGCTTTTGGTGACTTGTTGAAAGAAACAGCGCTGTCTGTACAAACACGTAACGAGAACATTAGATAAATTCACTTACTGTATATATTGGTAGTGAGATCCATAGTAGTGGTGGTCAGCCCACGATGTTGTTCATCGCCTCAGCCTAGTATGGTGGTGTAATGGTTTAGGTGCTTATGTTCTGGGTGTGGTGTCCCGAGTTCGAATCCCGGGAGGGTCACGTGCTTTCATTAGTTTATTCAAGTACATTGGGGTTTGTATTTGATATTAATGTTAAAGAAGGTGGTGTTACTTATTGCTATAGGTTCAGGAACTAGTATAGCGAGGTCGGTCCTTAGTGATCTTGGCCCCATTCTATGTTATTTCCTCTCACTAAAACATTACGCTTTCCATAATGCAGTTGGGTCTGAGTACATGATTAGATTGATATCCAGAATTCGAAAATGGATATTAATCGTGATCGTGTACTCAATCTTTAACTGTGTTGGTGGTGTAATGGTTTAGGTGTTTATGTTCTGGGTGTGGTGTTCCGAGTTCGAATCCCGAGAGGGCCATATGCTTTCATTAGTTTATTCAAGTACATTGGGGTTTGTATTTGATATTAATGTTAAAGAACGGGGTGTTACATATAGGGTTATGGATTCTCTTAATAAGAGCATTTGACATTTACGGTAGCTATGCAGCAGGACTAAGTAATGGTTGTTCTTGTTGTTGAAGTTCCCCAGACTGTCTGGCTGAGCAGTACCGAGTCCGGTTGACTGAAGCCCCGCCAGATGCTCGGGCCATCAAAGGGACCAGGGTGAGATGATATCTGTCTCTGAGAGGGCAGCAGGGTAGGGGATCATTAGCCCACAGGCTTGCACTCCTTGGCCAATGCCCCCACCGTTCGCAGCAGCCCCCCTTGCAGTGCCACTCAATCAGGCGATCTCACCAGCACCTAGAAGGAAAATTAGTACAGGAAAAGAGACAGACATAACGGCTTAGTTAGGGTAGAGAATGCCAAGCCTCACTTTGGATAGGACCAGCCCTATCCCTTGTCATATGGTTGTGAAACATGGACACTCAACATTCATTTGGTACTAAGTGTGTCTACTCAGGATCATGGAGTACCGTTGGTATGATCAGTGATCACATATCAAACCAGTTCCTACTCTCTGAAACCACTTTATATAGTCTGTGTAAAGTATTTGAGCATCAGCTTCGGCTATAGGGGACATAGTTCGCCTCTTTGAAGTCGACCCTGTTGATGCGGTGGATTTGGTTGATGACAACTTTAAGTTTAGGAGACCCTGGGTAAAAACAATATGACTCATGGTTGGCGATGTTCATCATTCATGCCAGAAGCCTGATTACTCACACGTAGAGACCTCCGGGTATGAAGTCGGAGGGTGACTGCTTCTATGTGCTGTCATGGCGTAGGCCCTTAATGAGTGAATGCGTATTTAAGGCTAGGTGCACATGTATTTAACAAGTAAAGAGGCAGATAAACGATGGGATGAGGGATGAAATGAGGGCACAGAGAGGCAGAATTTGTTTTTCTCTCTCTCTTCTGCTTTGTTACATTTCTTCCCCTTCCCTTACTTGTAGTTTTACAATCCTTACTACACTAAACAATAACGTGAATGAAAAGAGTTATTTAAGTTTCACAAATAATCTATCAATTTAAAGATATATTGATGGTAATAAACTTAAACTTATCTTATGTAAGGTCTGTGTCACCGGTATATTTACAGTATTTATATGTATGTAAATCTCACTCTCTCTCTCTCTCTCTCTCTCTCTCTCTCTCTCTCTCTCTCTCTGTATTCACGGATTTCTCTTTGATGTATTTTTTTTCCGGCCGTGTTTAATGTGGAATATCCTAAGGCTGTATTTGTTGTTGTCTTGATTGTTTCGATTCATACATAATGCAACCTGGACAAATCATAGAAGGGATTAGGAGGAAATAAAATTCAATAGAATATGATATAATTGAAGAGGAAGGGAAGACATTTACCATTACAATTTTCAAGGACGCATTATTGCCTTCATTCTGGCTATATATTATAATTAAACGATATTAAGAAATACATTTCGGCGGTTCCTTGAGATGCAGTTTGGTTCCTAGAGTGAACAAACATCTAAATAATAATGAAGCCAGTACATAACGAAAAACACGTCCTATTAATAATAGGCTGAATGTATGCACACTATTTATAAAGGCTGCCACAGTAAAAATATTGAACATAATGAAATCATGCGTTTTTTTTTTTTTTTTTTTTTACATACTGTGACAATATTAACTTTCTCTTAATTATTTAATTATGGTATAGGCTATACACTTTTTATCGCAAATATTTGAGAACACCATAATTCGATGAAGTTATTTGCGCTTGAACTTTAGTTATGCTGCTTGCACAGATCCTTTACAGAGGAGTTTATTTGGTACGGTATTTAGTTTCAATACTACCCTTTATACAATATCCCCGTTGTTTCCAAGAGACTATAATGCTTTATGAATTATCCAACGTTTAACAAATATAGTGGGAAAGCAGTGCCCAGCATCGAAAAGCTGTTGACATGAATGTGTGGTGTCTGTTACCATCTATTATCCTACATAGTATATTCGGATCTCGCTACATCTTTAAAACTCAACAATTACTTGTAACAAGTATGGTACCCAATACATATATATATATATATATATATAGTGATATGTGGTATATATCTTCATATTACAACACGTACAGGATTGACACACTTGTTATGTGAATAATTTCTGTTACAATTAGGCATTAAATTTTGCCCGCTAGACATAGGATCTTCACAGAGAACCTTGGGAAACATTATTAGTATTGTTAATGTAGCCCACATGTTTTGTATTTAGGATTATTTATAAATTCTCCATAATATGTATTTTACTTTCTTCAGAATTAAATATAGATTTGTATCGTAAAATACTATACATTTGTTTTCCTGCTTCGTATGATGAACTCCACTCAATAGTTAAATATAATCAACTTTATCACCGAGGCAAATATTTTAGTGTTAAGGAGGGATCTCCACTTGAGGGATTTTTTTCTTGACCCCTTTCTCCCTCATGTTTAGCCCCATTTATTTTGATATTATAAACAGTTTGCCCCATTAGTTTAGCGACTTTAAGAACTTTCACCCCATATTAAGACCTTTCGTGCAATGCAGGTGTCGATTTTATCCTGGCGAGCGATAGAGAGCCTGTAATTTAAGAGGAACCGGCCTTCGTCCGGGACATTTTTCTACCGAAAAATGTACAAATGTATCTTGAAAGGGACTCAAGGGGGTGTAATTTTAATCTTGATGGAGGTCTAGGGAACAAACTAAATACCTCCCCTTAAGAGTGTTACCGATACTGGCCAAGTTGTTCTACTGTATTAATCCAAGACCAGGGAGGAAATGGCTATAATTATATTCATAAATATAAAAACAGTTCTCAATAGAAACATCTTGCATCCTGTAATGAACATTTCAATCATAATAGATTCAAATATAGTAGGTAGTAATAATAAAGTAGGTAGTAATAATATAGTAGGTAGTAATAATATAGTAGGTAGTAATAATATAGTAGGTAGTAATAATATAGTAGGTAGTAATAATATAGTTGGTAGTAATAATATAGTAGGTAGTAATAATATAGTAGGTAGTAATAATATAGTAGTAATAATATAGTTGGTAGTAATAATAAAGTAGGTAGTAATAATATAGTTGGTAGTAATAATATAGTAGGTAGTAATAATATAGTTGGTAGTAATAATATATAATAGTAGGTTAATAATATAGTTGGTAGTAATAATATAGTAGGTAGTAATAATATAGTTGGTAGTAATAATATAGTTGGTAGTAATAATATAGTAGGTAGTAATAATATAGTAGGTAGTAATAATATAGTAGGTAGTAATAATATAGTAGGTAGTAATAATATAGTAGGTAGTAATAATATAGTTGGTAGTAATAATATAGTAGGTAGTAATAATATAGTAGGTAGTAATAATATAGTAGGTAGTAATAATATAGTAGGTAGTAATAATATAGTAGGTAGTAATAATATAGTAGGTAGTAATAATATAGTAGGTAGTAATAATATAGTAGGTAGTAATAATATAGTAGGTAGTAATAATAGTAGGTAGTAATAATATAGTAGGTAGTAATAATATAGTAGGTAGTAATAATATAGTTGGTAGTAATAATATAGTAGGTAGTAATAATATAGTAGGTAGTAATAATATAGTAGGTAGTAATAATATAGTAGGTAGTAATAATATAGTAGGTAGTAATAATATAGTAGGTAGTAATAATATAGTAGGTAGTAATAATATAGTAGGTAGTAATAATATAGTTGGTAGTAATAATATAGTAGGTAGTAATAATATAGTAGGTAGTAATAATATAGTAGGTAGTAATAATATAGTAGGTAGTAATAATATAGTGGTAGTAATAATATAGTAGGTAGTAATAATATAGTAGGTAGTAATAATATAGTAGGTAGTAATAATATAGTAGGTAGTAATAATATAGTAGGTAGTAATAATATAGTAGGTAGTAATAATATAGTAGGTAGTAATAATATAGTAGGTAGTAATAATATAGTAGGTAGTAATAATATAGTAGGTAGTAATAATATAGTAGGTAGAAATAATATAGTAGGTAGTAATAATATAGTAGGTAGTAATAGTATAGTAGGTAGTAATAATATAGTAGGTAGTAATAATATAGTAGGTAGTAATAATATAGTAGGTAGTAATAATATAGTAGGTAGTAATAATATAGTAGGTAGTAATAATATAGTAGGTAGTAATAATATAGTAGGTAGTAATAATATAGTAGGTAGTAATAATATAGTAGGTAGTAATAATATAGTAGGTAGTAATAATATAGTAGGTAGTAATAATATAGTTGGTAGTAATAATATAGTAGGTAGTAATAATATAGTGGTAGTAATAATATAGTAGGTAGTAATAATATAGTAGGTAGTAATAATATAGTAGGTAGTAATAATATAGTAGGTAGTAGTAATAATATAGTAGGTAGTAATAATATAGTAGGTAGTAATAATATAGTAGGTAGTAATAATATAGTAGGTAGTAATAATATAGTAGGTAGTAATAATATAGTAGGTAGTAATAATATAGTAGGTAGTAATAATATAGTTGGTAGTAATAATATAGTAGGTAGTAATAATATAGTAGGTAGTAATAATATAGTAGGTAGTAATAATATAGTAGGTAGTAATAATATAGTAGGTAGTAATAATATAGTAGGTAGTAATAATATAGTAGGTAGTAATAATATAGTAGGTAGTAATAATATAGTAGGTAGTAATAATATAGTAGGTAGTAATAATATAGTAGGTAGTAATAATATAGTAGGTAGTAATAATATAGTAGGTAGTAATAATAGTAGGTAGTAATAATATAGTAGGTAGTAATAATATAGTAGGTAGTAATAATATAGTAGGTAGTAATAATATAGTAGGTAGTAATAATATAGTAGGTAGTAATAATATAGTAGGTAGTAATAATATAGTAGGTAGTAATAATAAAGTAGGTAGTAATAATATAGTAGGTAGTAATAATATAGTAGGTAGTAATAATATAGTAGGTAGTAATAATATAGTAGGTAGTAATAATATAGTTGGTAGTAATAATATAGTAGGTAGTAATAATATAGTAGGTAGTAATAATATAGTAGGTAGTAATAATATAGTAGGTAGTAATATAGTAGGTAGTAATAATATAGTAGGTAGTAATAATATAGTAGGTAGTAATAATATAGTAGGTAGTAATAATATAGTAGGTAGTAATAATATAGTAGGTAGTAATAATATAGTAGGTAGTAATAATATAGTAGGTAGTAATAATATAGTAGGTAGTAATAATATAGTAGGTAGTAATAATATAGTAGGTAGTAATAATATAGTAGGTAGTAATAATATAGTTGGTAGTAATAATATAGTAGGTAGTAATAATATAGTAGGTAGTAATAATATAGTAGGTAGTAATAATATAGTAGGTAGTAATAATATAGTAGGTAGTAATAATATAGTAGGTAGTAAAAAAATAGTTGGGAGTAGTAATAATATAGTAGGTAGTAATAATATAGTAGGTAGTAATAATATAGTAGGTAGTAATAATATAGTAGGGTAGTAATAATATAGTAGGTAGTAATAATATAGTAGGTAGTAATAATATAGTTGGTAGTAATAATATAGTAGGTAGTAATAATATAGTAGGTAGTAATAATATAGTAGGTAGTAATAATATAGTAGGTAGTAATAATATAGTAGGTAGTAATAATATAGTAGGTAGTAATAATATAGTTGGTAGTAATAATATAGTAGGTAGTAATAATATAGTAGGTAGTAATAATATAGTAGGTAGTAATAATATAGTAGGTAGTAATAATATAGTAGGTAGTAATAATATAGTAGGTAGTAATAATATAGTAGGTAGTAATAATATAGTAGGTAGTAATAATATAGTAGGTAGTAATAATATAGTAGGTAGTAATAATATAGTAGGTAGTAATAATATAGTAGGTAGTAATAATATAGTAGGTAGTAATAATATAGTAGGTAGTAATAATATAGTAGGTAGTAATAATATAGTAGGTAGTAATAATATAGTAGGTAGTAATAATATAGTAGGTAGTAATAATATAGTTGGTAGTAATAATATAGTAGGTAGTAATAATATAGTAGGTAGTAATAATATAGTAGGTAGTAATAATATAGTAGGTAGTAATAATATAGTAGGTAGTAATAATATAGTAGGTAGTAATAATATAGTTGGTAGTAATAATATAGTAGGTAGTAATAATATAGTAGGTAGTAATAATATAGTAGGTAGTAATAATATAGTAGGTAGTAATAATATAGTAGGTAGTAATAATATAGTAGGTAGTAATAATATAGTAGGTAGTAATAATATAGTAGGTAGTAATAATATAGTAGGTAGTAATAATATAGTAGGTAGTAATAATATAGTAGGTAGTAATAATATAGTAGGTAGTAATAATATAGTAGGTAGTAATAATATAGTAGGTAGTAATAATATAGTAGGTAGTAATAATATAGTTGGTAGTAATAATATAGTAGGTAGTAATAATATAGTAGGTAGTAATAATATAGTAGGTAGTAATAATATAGTAGGTAGTAATAATATAGTAGGTAGTAATAATATAGTAGGTAGTAATAATATAGTAGGTAGTAATAATATAGTAGGTAGTAATAATATAGTAGGTAGTAATAATATAGTAGGTAGTAATAATATAGTAGGTAGTAATAATATAGTAGGTAGTAATAATATAGTAGGTAGTAATAATATAGTAGGTAGTAATAATATAGTAGGTAGTAATAATATAGTAGGTAGTAATAATATAGTAGGTAGTAATAATATAGTAGGTAGTAATAATATAGTTGGTAGTAATAATATAGTAGGTAGTAATAATATAGTAGGTAGTAATAATATAGTAGGTAGTAATAATATAGTAGGTAGTAATAATATAGTAGGTAGTAATAATATAGTAGGTAGTAATAATATAGTAGGTAGTAATAATATAGTTGGTAGTAATAATATAGTAGGTAGTAATAATATAGTAGGTAGTAATAATAGTTGGTAGTAATAATATAGTAGGTAGTAATAATATAGTAGGTAGTAATAATATAGTTGGTAGTAATAATATAGTAGGTAGTAATAATATAGTAGGTAGTAATAATATAGTAGGTAGTAATAATATAGTTGGTAGTAATAATATAGTAGGTAGTAATAATATAGTAGGTAGTAATAATATAGTAGGTAGTAATAATATAGTAGGTAGTAATAATATAGTAGGTAGTAATAATATAGTAGGTAGTAATAATATAGTTGGTAGTAATAATATAGTAGGTAGTAATAATATAGTTGGTAGTAATAATATAGTAGGTAGTAATAATATAGTAGGTAGTAATAATATAGTAGGTAGTAATAATAATATAGTAGGTAGTAATAATATAGTAGGTAGTAATAATATAGTTGGTAGTAATAATATAGTAGGTAGTAATAATATAGTAGGTAGTAATAATATAGTAGGTAGTAATAATATAGTAGGTAGTAATAATATAGTAGGTAGTAATAATATAGTAGGTAGTAATAATATAGTAGGTAGTAATAATATAGTTGGTAGTAATAATATAGTAGGTAGTAATAATATAGTAGGTAGTAATAATATAGTTGGTAGTAATAATATAGTAGGTAGTAATAATATAGTAGGTAGTAATAATATAGTAGGTAGTAATAATATAGTAGGTAGTAATAATATAGTAGGTAGTAATAATATAGTTGGTAGTAATAATATAGTAGGTAGTAATAATATAGTAGGTAGTAATAATATAGTAGGTAGTAATAATATAGTAGGTAGTAATAATATAGTAGGTAGTAATAATATAGTAGGTAGTAATAATATAGTAGGTAGTAATAATATAGTAGGTAGTAATAATATAGTAGGTAGTAATAATATAGTAGGTAGTAATAATATAGTAGGTAGTAATAATATAGTTGGTAGTAATAATATAGTAGGTAGTAATAATATAGTTGGTAGTAATAATATAGTAGGTAGTAATAATATAGTAGGTAGTAATAATATAGTAGGTAGTAATAATATAGTAGGTAGTAATAATATAGTAGGTAGTAATAATATAGTAGGTAGTAATAATATAGTAGGTAGTAATAATATAGTAGGTAGTAATAATATAGTAGGTAGTAATAATATAGTAGGTAGTAATAATATAGTAGGTAGTAATAATATAGTAGGTAGTAATAATATAGTAGGTAGTAATAATATAGTTGGTAGTAATAATATAGTAGGTAGTAATAATATAGTAGGTAGTAATAATATAGTAGGTAGTAATAATATAGTAGGTAGTAATAATATAGTAGGTAGTAATAATATAGTTGGTAGTAATAATATAGTAGGTAGTAATAATATAGTAGGTAGTAATAATATAGTAGGTAGTAATAATATAGTAGGTAGTAATAATATAGTTGGTAGTAATAATATAGTAGGTAGTAATAATATAGTAGGTAGTAATAATATAGTAGGTAGTAATAATATAGTAGGTAGTAATAATATAGTAGGTAGTAATAATATAGTAGGTAGTAATAATATAGTAGGTAGTAATAATATAGTAGGTAGTAATAATATAGTTGGTAGTAATAATATAGTAGGTAGTAATAATATAGTAGGTAGTAATAATATAGTAGGTAGTAATAATATAGTAGGTAGTAATAATATAGTTGGTAGTAATAATATAGTAGGTAGTAATAATATAGTAGGTAGTAATAATATAGTAGGTAGTAATAATATAGTAGGTAGTAATAATATAGTAGGTAGTAATAATATAGTTGGTAGTAATAATATAGTAGGTAGTAATAATATAGTAGGTAGTAATAATATAGTTGGTAGTAATAATATAGTAGGTAGTAATAATATAGTAGGTAGTAATAATATAGTTGGTAGTAATAATATAGTAGGTAGTAATAATATAGTAGGTAGTAATAATATAGTAGGTAGTAATAATATAGTAGGTAGTAATAATATAGTAGGTAGTAATAATATAGTAGGTAGTAATAATATAGTTGGTAGTAATAATATAGTAGGTAGTAATAATATAGTAGGTAGTAATAATATAGTTGGTAGTAATAATATAGTAGGTAGTAATAATATAGTAGGTAGTAATAATATAGTAGGTAGTAATAATATAGTAGGTAGTAATAATATAGTAGGTAGTAATAATATAGTAGGTAGTAATAATATAGTAGGTAGTAATAATATAGTAGGTAGTAATAATATAGTAGGTAGTAATAATATAGTAGGTAGTAATAATATAGTAGGTAGTAATAATATAGTAGGTAGTAATAATATAGTTGGTAGTAATAATATAGTAGGTAGTAATAATATAGTAGGTAGTAATAATATAGTTGGTAGTAATAATATAGTTGGTAGTAATAATATAGTAGGTAGTAATAATATAGTAGGTAGTAATAATAGTTGGTAGTAATAATATAGTTGGTAGTAATAATATAGTAGGTAGTAATAATATAGTAGGTAGTAATAATATAGTAGGTAGTAATAATATAGTAGGTAGTAATAATATAGTAGGTAGTAATAATATAGTAGGTAGTAATAATATAGTTGGTAGTAATAATATAGTAGGTAGTAATAATATAGTAGGTAGTAATAATATAGTAGGTAGTAATAATATAGTAGGTAGTAATAATATAGTAGGTAGTAATAATATAGTTGGTAGTAATAATATAGTAGGTAGTAATAATATAGTAGGTAGTAATAATATAGTTGGTAGTAATAATATAGTAGGTAGTAATAATATAGTTGGTAGTAATAATATAGTAGGTAGTAATAATATAGTAGGTAGTAATAATATAGTAGGTAGTAATAATATAGTAGGTAGTAATAATATAGTTGGTAGTAATAATATAGTAGGTAGTAATAATATAGTAGGTAGTAATAATATAGTAGGTAGTAATAATATAGTAGGTAGTAATAATATAGTTGGTAGTAATAATATAGTAGGTAGTAATAATATAGTAGGTAGTAATAATATAGTAGGTAGTAATAATATAGTAGGTAGTAATAATATAGTAGGTAGTAATAATATAGTAGGTAGTAATAATATAGTAGGTAGTAATAATATAGTAGGTAGTAATAATATAGTAGGTAGTAATAATATAGTAGGTAGTAATAATATAGTAGGTAGTAATAATATAGTAGGTAGTAATAATATAGTAGGTAGTAATAATATAGTTGGTAGTAATAATATAGTAGGTAGTAATAATATAGTAGGTAGTAATAATATAGTAGGTAGTAATAATATAGTAGGTAGTAATAATATAGTAGGTAGTAATAATATAGTAGGTAGTAATAATATAGTTGGTAGTAATAATATAGTAGGTAGTAATAATATAGTAGGTAGTAATAATATAGTAGGTAGTAATAATATAGTAGGTAGTAATAATATAGTTGGTAGTAATAATATAGTAGGTAGTAATAATATAGTAGGTAGTAATAATATAGTTGGTAGTAATAATATAGTAGGTAGTAATAATATAGTAGGTAGTAATAATATAGTAGGTAGTAATAATATAGTAGGTAGTAATAATATAGTAGGTAGTAATAATAGTTGGTAGTAATAATATAGTAGGTAGTAATAATATAGTAGGTAGTAATAATATAGTTGGTAGTAATAATATAGTAGGTAGTAATAATATAGTTGGTAGTAATAATATAGTAGGTAGTAATAATATAGTAGGTAGTAATAATATAGTTGGTAGTAATAATATAGTAGGTAGTAATAATATAGTAGGTAGTAATAATATAGTAGGTAGTAATAATATAGTTGGTAGTAATAATATAGTAGGTAGTAATAATATAGTAGGTAGTAATAATATAGTAGGTAGTAATAATATAGTAGGTAGTAATAATATAGTTGGTAGTAATAATATAGTAGGTAGTAATAATATAGTAGGTAGTAATAATATAGTAGGTAGTAATAATATAGTTGGTAGTAATAATATAGTAGGTAGTAATAATATAGTAGGTAGTAATAATATAGTAGGTAGTAATAATATAGTAGGTAGTAATAATATAGTAGGTAGTAATAATATAGTAGGTAGTAATAATATAGTAGGTAGTAATAATATAGTAGGTAGTAATAATATAGTAGGTAGTAATAATATAGTAGGTAGTAATAATATAGTAGGTAGTAATAATATAGTTGGTAGTAATAATATAGTAGGTAGTAATAATATAGTAGGTAGTAATAATATAGTAGGTAGTAATAATATAGTAGGTAGTATAAATATAGTAGCTAGTAATAATATAGTAGGTAGTAATAATTTAGTTGGTAGTAATAATATAGTAGGTAGTAAAATATAGTTGGTAGTAATAATATAGTAGGTAGTAATAATATAGTAGGTAGTAATAATATAGTAGGTAGTAATAATATAGTTGGTAGTAATAATATAGTAGGTAGTAATAATATAGTAGGTAGTAATAATATAGTTGGTAGTAATAATATAGTAGGTAGTAATAATATAGTAGGTAGTAATAATATAGTAGGTAGTAATAATATAGTAGGTAGTAATAATATAGTAGGTAGTAATAATATAGTAGGTAGTAATAATATAGTAGGTAGTAATAATATAGTAGGTAGTAATAATATAGTAGGTAGTAATAATATAGTAGGTAGTAATAATATAGTAGGTAGTAATAATATAGTAGGTAGTAATAATATAGTAGGTAGTAATAATATAGTAGGTAGTAATAATATAGTTGGTAGTAATAATATAGTAGGTAGTAATAATATAGTTGGTAGTAATAATATAGTAGGTAGTAATAATATAGTAGGTAGTAATAATATAGTAGGTAGTAATAATATAGTAGGTAGTAATAATATAGTAGGTAGTAATAATATAGTAGGTAGTAATAATATAGTAGGTAGTAATAATATAGTAGGTAGTAATAATATAGTAGGTAGTAATAATATAGTTGGTAGTAATAATATAGTAGGTAGTAATAATATAGTTGGTAGTAATAATATAGTAGGTAGTAATAATATAGTAGGTAGTAATAATATAGTAGGTAGTAATAATATAGTTGGTAGTAATAATATAGTAGGTAGTAATAATATAGTAGGTAGTAATAATATAGTAGGTAGTAATAATATAGTAGGTAGTAATAATATAGTAGGTAGTAATAATATAGTT
The DNA here is from genome assembly GCA_032716605.1 of Paralithodes platypus. Classification (NCBI taxonomy): domain Eukaryota; kingdom Metazoa; phylum Arthropoda; class Malacostraca; order Decapoda; family Lithodidae; genus Paralithodes; species Paralithodes platypus. The sequence goes on along the minus strand of CM064480.1, from coordinate 12,314,011 downwards.
GGTAGTAATAATATTAGGTAGTAATAATATAGTAGGTAGTAATAATATAGTTGGTAGTAATAATATAGTAGGTAGTAATAATATAGTAGGTAGTAATAATATAGTAGGTAGTAATAATATAGTAGGTAGTAATAATATAGTAGGTAGTAATAATATAGTTGGTAGTAATAATATAGTAGGTAGTAATAATATAGTAGGTAGTAATAATATAGTAGGTAGTAATAATATAGTAGGTAGTAATAATATAGTAGGTAGTAATAATATAGTTGGTAGTAATAATATAGTAGGTAGTAATAATATAGTAGGTAGTAATAATATAGTAGGTAGTAATAATATAGTAGGTAGTAATAATATAGTAGGTAGTAATAATATAGTAGGTAGTAATAATATAGTAGGTAGTAATAATATAGTAGGTATTAATAATATAGTAGGTAGTAATAATATAGTACTGTAGGTAGTAATAATATAGTAGGTAGTAATAATATAGTAGGTAGTAGGTAGTAATAATATAGTAGGTAGTAATAATATAGTAGGTAGTAATAATATAGTAGGTAGTAATAATATAGTAGGTAGTAATAATATAGTAGTATAATATAGTTGGTAGTAATAATATAGTAGGTAGTAATAATATAGTAGGTAGTAATAATATAGTAGGTATTAATAATATAGTAGGTAGTAATAATATAGTTGGTAGTAATAATATAGTAGGTAGTAATAATATAGTAGGTAGTAATAATATAGTTGGTAGTAATAATATAGTAGGTAGTAATAATATAGGAAGTAGTAGTAGTAATAATATAGTAGGTAGTAATAATATAGTTGGTAGTAATAATATAGTAGGTAGTAATAATATAGTAGGTAGTAATAATATAGTAGGTAGTAATAATATAGTAGGTAGTAATAATATAGTTGGTAGTAATAATATAGTAGGTAGTAATAATATAGTAGGTAGTAATAATATAGTAGGTAGTAATAATATAGTAGGTAGTAATAATATAGTAGGTAGTAATAATATAGTAGGTAGTAATAATATAGTAGGTAGTAATAATATAGTAGGTAGTAATAATATAGTAGGTAGTAATAATATAGTAGGTAGTAATAATATAGTAGGTAGTAATAATATAGTTGGTAGTAATAATATAGTAGGTAGTAATAATATAGTAGGTAGTAATAATATAGTAGGTAGTAATAATATAGTAGGTAGTAATAATATAGTAGGTAGTAATAATATAGTAGGTAGTAATAATATAGTAGGTAGTAATAATATAGTAGGTAGTAATAATATAGTTGGTAGTAATAATATAGTAGGTAGTAATAATATAGTAGGTAGTAATAATATAGTAGGTAGTAATAATATAGTAGGTAGTAATAATATAGTAGGTAGTAATAATATAGTAGGTAGTAATAATATAGTAGGTAGTAATAATATAGTAGGTAGTAATAATATAGTAGGTAGTAATAATATAGTAGGTAGTAATAATATAGTAGGTAGTAATAATATAGTAGGTAGTAATAATATAGTAGGTAGTAATAATATAGTAGGTAGTAATAATATAGTTGGTAGTAATAATATAGTAGGTAGTAATAATATAGTAGGTAGTAATAATATAGTAGGTAGTAATAATATAGTAGGTAGTAATAATATAGTAGGTAGTAAATATAGTAGGTAGTAATAATAAACTAGGAAGTGATAATATAGTAGGTAGTAATAATTTAGTTGGTACTAATAATCTAGTAGTGGTAGTAATAATATAGTAGGTAGTAATAATATAGTAGGTAGTAATAATATAGTAGGTAGTAATAATATAGTAGGTAGTAATAATATAGTAGGTAGTAATAATATAGTTGGTAGTAATAATATAGTAGGTAGTAATAATATAGTAGGTAGTAATAATATAGTAGGTAGTAATAATATAGTAGGTAGTAATAATATAGTAGGTAGTAATAATATAGTAGGTAGTAATATAGTTGGTAGTAATAATATAGTTGGTAGTAATAATATAGTAGGTAGTAATAATATAGTAGGTAGTAATAATATAGTAGGTAGTAATAATATAGTAGGTAGTAATAATATAGTAGGTAGTAATAATATAGTAGGTAGTAATAATATAGTAGGTAGTAATAATATAGTAGGTAGTAATAATATAGTAGGTAGTAATAATATAGTAGGTAGTAATAATATAGTAGGTAGTAATAATATAGTTGGTAGTAATAATATAGTAGGTAGTAATAATATAGTAGGTAGTAATAATATAGTAGGTAGTATAATATAGTAGTAGGTAGTAATAATATAGGTGGTAGTAATAATATAGTAGGTAGTAATAATAGAGTAGGTAGTTATAATCTAGTATGTAGTAATAATAGAGTAGGTAGTAATATATAGTGGTAGTAATATAGTAGGTAGTAATAATATAGTAGGTAGTAATAATATAGTAGGTAGTATATAGTAGGTAGTAATATATAGTAGGTAGTAATAATATAGTAGGTAGTAATAATATAGTAGGTAGTAATAATATAGTAGGTAGTAATAATATAGTAGGTAGTAATATTATAGTAGGTAGTAGTAATATAGTAGGTAGTAATAATATAATTGGTAGTAATAATTTAGTAGGTAGTAATATTAGTTGGTAGTAGTATAGTAGTAATAATAGTAGGTAGTAATAATATAGTAGGTAGTAATAATATAGTAGGTAGTAATAATATAGTAGGTAGTAATAATAGTAGGTAGAATATAGTGGTAGTAATAATATAGTAGGTAGTAATAATATAGTAGGTACTAATAATATAGTAGTAGTAATTATAGTAGGTAGTAATAATATAGTTGGTAGTAATATAGTAGGTAGTAATAATATAGTTGGTAGTAATATAGTAGGTAGTAATATAGTAGGTAGTAATATATAGTGGTAGTAATATATAGTAGGTAGTAATAATATAGTAGGTAGTAATAATATAGTAGGTAGTAATAATATAGTAGGTAGTAATAATATAGTTGGTAGTAATAATATAGTAGGTAATAATAATATAGTAGGTAGTAATAATATAGTAGGTAGTAATAATATAGTTGGTAGTAATAATATAGTAGTAGTAATAATATAGTAGGTAGTAATAATATAGTAGGTAGTAATAATATAGTAGGTAGTAATAATATAGTAGGTAGTAATAATATAGTAGGTAGTAATATTAGTAGTAATAATATAGGTAGTAATACTATAGTTGGTAGTAATATTATAGTTGGTAGTAATAATATAGTAGGTAGTAATAATATAGTAGGTAGTAATAATATAGTAGGTAGTAATAATATAGTAGGTAGTAATAATATAGTAGTAGTAATATAGTAGGTAGTAATAATATAGTAGGTAGTAATAATATAGTAGGTAGTAATAATATAGTAGGTAATATATAGTAGGTAGTAATATATAGTAGGTAGTAATAATATAGTAGGTAGTAATAATATAGTAGGTAGTAATAATCTAGTACGTAGTAATAAAATAGTAGCTTGTAATAATATAGTAGGTAGTAATAATATAGTGGTAGTATATATAGTAGGTAGTATAATATAGTTGGTAGTAATAATATAGTAGGTAGTAATATATAGTAGGTAGTAATAATATAGTTGGTAGTATATATAGTAGGTAGTAATAATATAGTAGGTAGTAATAAAATAGTTGGTAGTAATAATATAGTAGGTAGAAATAATATAGTAGGTAGTAATAATATAGTAGGTAGTAAATATAGTTGGTAGTAATATAGTAGGTAGTAAATATAGTTGGTAGTAATATAGTGGTAGTAATAATATAGTAGGTAGTAATAATAGTTGGTAGTAATAATAGTAGGTAGTATAATATAGTAGTAGTATAATATAGTAGTATATATAGTAGGTAGTAATAATATAGTAGGTAGTAATATAGTAGGTAGTAATATATAGTAGGTAGTATAATATAGTTGGTAGTAATAATATATAGTAGGTAGTAATAATAGTAGGTAGTAATAATATAGTAGGTAGTAAAAATATAGTAGGTAGTAATAATATAGTAGGTAGTAATAATATATAGTAGGTAGTAGTAGGTAGTAATAATATAGTTGGTAGTAAAAATATAGTAGGTAGTAATAATATAGTAGGTAGTAATAAAATAGTAGGTAGTAATAATATAGCAGGTAGGAATAATAGTAGGTAGTAATAATATAGTAGGTAGTAATAATATAGTTGGTGGTAGTAATAATATAGTAATAATATAGTAGGTAGTAATAATATAGTGGTAGTAATAATATAGTAGGTAGTAATAATATAGTAGGTAGTAATAATATAGTAGGTAGGTAGTAATAATAGTTGGTAGTAATAATATAGTAGGTAGTAATAATATAGTTGGTAGTAATAATATAGTAGGTAGTAATAATATAGTAGGTAGTAATAATATAGTAGGTAGTAATAATATAGTAGGTAGTAATAATATAGTAGGTAGTAATAATATAGTAGGTAGTAATAATATAGTAGGTAGTAATAATATAGTAGGTAGTAATAATATAGTAGGTAGTAATAATATAGTAGGTAGTAATAATATAGTTGGTAGTAATAATATAGTAGGTAGTAATAATATAGTAGGTAGTAATAATATAGTTGGTAGTAATAATATAGTAGGTAGTAATATAGTAGGTAGTAATAATATAGTAGGTAGTAATAATATAGTAGGTAGTAATAATATAGTTGGTAGTAATAATATAGTTGGTAGTAATAATATAGTAGGTAGTAATAATATAGTAGGTAGTAATAATATAGTTGGTAGTAATAATATAGTAGGTAGTAATAATATAGTAGGTAGTAATAATATAGTAGGTAGTAATAATATAGTAGGTAGTAATAATATAGTTGGTAGTAATAATATAGTAGGTAGTAATAATATAGTAGGTAGTAATAATATAGTAGGTAGTAATAATATAGTAGGTAGTAATAATATAGTAGGTAGTAATAATATAGTAGGTAGTAATAATATAGTAGGTAGTAATAATATAGTAGGTAGTAATAATATAGTAGGTATTAATAATATAGTAGGTAGTAATAATATAGTACTGTAGGTAGTAATAATATAGTAGGTAGTAATAATATAGTAGGTAGTAATAATATAGTAGGTAGTAATAATATAGTAGGTAGTAATAATATAGTAGGTAGTAATAATATAGTGGTAGTAATAATATAGTAGGTAGTAATAATATAGTAGGTAGTAATAATATAGTAGGTAGTAATAATATAGTAGGTAGTAATAATATAGTAGGTAGTAATATATATATAGTTAGTAATAATATAGTAGGTAGTAATAATATAGTTGGTAGTAATAATATAGTAGGTAGTAATAATATAGTTGGTAGTAATAATATAGTAGGTAGTAATAATATAGTAGGTAGTAATAATATAGTAGGTAGTAATAATATAGTAGGTAGTAATAATATAGTAGGTAGTAATAATATAGTAGGTAGTAATAATATAGTAGGTAGTAATAATATAGTAGGTAGTAATAATATAGTTGGTAGTAATAATATAGTAGGTAGTAATAATATAGTAGGTAGTAATAATATAGTAGGTAGTAATAATATAGTTGGTAGTAATAATATAGTAGGTAGTAATAATATAGTAGGTAGTAATAATATAGTTGGTAGTAATAATATAGTAGGTAGTAATAATATAGTAGGTAGTAATAATATAGTAGGTAGTAATAATATAGTAGGTAGTAATAATATAGTAGGCAGTAATAATATAGTAGGTAGTAATATAGTAGGTAGTAATAATATAGTTGGTAGTAATAATATAGTAGGTAGTAATAATATAGTGGTAGTAATAATATAGTAGGTAGTAATAATATAGTAGGTAGTAATAATATAGTAGGTAGTAATAATATAGTAGGTAGTAATAATATAGTTGGTAGTAATAATATAGGTAGGTAGTAATAATATAGTAGGTAGTAATAATATAGTTGGTAGTAATAATATAGTAGGTAGTAATAATATAGTAGGTAGTAATAATATAGTTGGTAGTAATAATATAGTAGGTAGTAATAATATAGTAGGTAGTAATAATATAGTAGGTAGTAATAATATAGTAGGTAGTAATAATATAGTTGGTAGTAATAATATAGTAGGTAGTAATAATATAGTAGGTAGTAGTAATATAGTTGGTAGTAATAATATAGTTGGTAGTAATAATACTGGTGGTAGTAATAATATAGTAGGTACTAATAATATAGTAGGTAGTAATAATATAGTAGGTAGTAATAATATAGTAGGTAGTAATAATATAGTAGGTAGTAATAATATAGTAGGTAGTAATAATATAGTAGGTAGTAATAATATAGTTGGTAGTAATAATATAGTTGGTAGTAATAATATAGTAGGTAGTAATAATATAGTAGGTAGTAATATATAGTAGGTAGTAATAATAGTAGGTAGTAATATATAGTGGTAGTAATAATATAGTAGGTAGTAATAATATAGTAGGTAGTAATAATATAGTAGTAATAATATAGTAGGTAGTAATAATATAGTAGGTAGTAATAATATAGTAGGTAGATATAGTGTAGTAATAATATAGTTGGTGGTAATAATATAGTAGGTAGTAATAATATAGGTAGTATAATATAGTAGGTAGTAATAATATAGTAGGTAGTAATAATATAGTAGGTAGTAATAATATAGGTAGTATAATATAGTAGGTAGTAATATATAGTAGGTAGTAATAATATAGTAGGTAGTAATAATATAGTAGGTAGTATAATATAGTAGGTAGTAATATATAGTAGGTAGTAATAATATAGTTGGTAGTAATAATATAGTAGGTAGTAATATAGTGGTAGTAAATATAAGTAGGTAGTAATAATATAGTTGGTAGTAATAATATAGTAGGTAGTAATAATATAGTAGGTAGTAATATATAGGTAGTATAATATAGTAGTAGTAATAATATAGTAGGTAGTAATAATATAGTAGGTAGTAAAATATAGTTGGTAGTAATAATATAGTAGGTAGTAATATATAGTTGGTAGTAATATAGTAGGTAGTAATAATATAGTAGGTAGTATGTAGTAGTATAATATAGTAGGTAGTAATATAGTAGGTAGTAATAATATATAGTAGGTAGTAATAATATAGTAGGTAGTAATAATAGTAGTATAATAGTAGGTAGTATAATATAGTAGGTAGTAATATAGTGGTAGTAAATATAGTAGGTAGTAATAATATAGTAGGTAGTAATATATAGTAGGTAGTAATATAGTAGGTAGTAATAATATAGTGGTAGTAATAATATAGTAGGTAGGTATATATAGTAGGTAGTAATAATATAGTAGTAGTAATAATATAGTAGGTAGTATAATATAGTAGGTAGTAATAATATAGTAGGTAGTAATATAGTAGGTAGTATAATATAGTAGGTAGTAATAATATAGTAGGTAGTAATAATATAGTTGGTAGTAATAATAGTAGGTAGTAATAATATAGTTGGTAGTATAGTAGGTAGTATAATATAGTAGGTAGTAATAATATAGTAGTAGTAATAATATAGTAGGTAGTAATAATATAGTAGGTAGTAATATATAGTAGGTAGTAATAATATAGTAGTAGTAAATATAGTAGTAGTAATAATATAGTAGGTAGTAATAATATAGTAGGTAGTAATATAGTAGGTAGTAATAATATAGTAGTAGTAATAGTTGGTAGTAATATAGTAGGTAGTAATAATATAGTAGGTAGTAATAATATAGTTGGTAGTAATAATATAGTAGGTAGTAATAATATAGTAGGTAGTAATAATATAGTGGTAGTAATAATAGTGTAGGTAATATAGTAGGTAGTAATATAGTAGTAGTAATAATATAGTAGGTAGTAATAATATAGGTAGTATAATATAGTTGGTAGTAATATATAGGTAGTATATATAGTAGGTAGTAATAATATAGTAGGTAGTAATATAGTAGGTAGTAATATAGTAGTAGTATAATATAGTAGGTAGTATATGTAGTAATAATATAGTAGGTAGTAATAATATAGTAGGTAGTAATAATATAGTAGGTAGTAAATATAGTAGGTAGTATATATAGTTGTAGTAATATAGGTAGTAGTAATATATAGTAGGTAGTAATAATAGTAGGTAGTAATATATAGTAGTAGTAATATAGTATAGTAATATAGGTAGTAATAATATAGTAGGTAGTAATATAGTAGGTAGTAATAATAGTAGGTAGTAATAATATAGTAGGTAGTAATAATATAGTGGTAGTAATAATATAGTAGGTAGTAATAATATAGTAGGTAGTATAATATAGTTGGTAGTAATATAGTAGGTAGTAATAATATAGTGGTAGTAATAGTAGGTAGTAATATAGTAGGTAGTATATATAGTTAGTATAATATAGTAGGTAGTAATAATATAGTAGGTAGTAATAATATAGTAGGTAGTATAATATAGTAGGTAGTAATAATATAGTTGGTAGTAATATAGTAGGTAGTAATAATATAGTAGGTAGTAATAATATAGTAGGTAGTAATAATATAGTAGGTAGTAGTAATAATATAGTAGGTAGTAATAATATAGTAGGTAGAGTAATAATAATATAGTAGGTAGTAATAATATAGTAGGTAGTAATATATAGTAGGTAGTATATATAGTAGGTAGTAATAATATAGTAGGTAGTAATAATATAGTAGTAGTAATATAGTAGGTAATAATACAGTAGGTAGTAATAATATAGTAGTGTAGGTAGTAATAATATAGTAGGTAGTAATAATATAGTAGGTAGTAATAATATAGTAGGTAGTAATAATATAGTAGGTAGTAATAATATAGTAGGTAGTAATAATATAGTAGGTAGTAATAATATAGTAGGTAGTAATAATATAGTAGGTAGTAATAATATAGTTGGTAGTAATAATATAGGTAGTAATAATATAGTTGGTAGTAATAATATAGTTGGTAGTAATAATATAGTAGGTAGTAATAATATAGTAGGTAGTAATAATATAGTAGGTAGTAATAATATAGTAGGTAGTAATAATATAGTTGGTAGTAATAATATAGTAGGTAGTAATAATATAGTAGGTAGTAATAATATAGTAGGTAGTAATAATATAGTAGGTAGTAATAATATAGTAGGTAGTAATAATATAGTAGGTAGTAATAATATAGTGGTAGTAATAATATAGTAGGTAGTAATAATATAGTAGGTAGTAATAATATAGTAGGTAGTAATAATATAGTAGGTAGTAATAATATAGTAGGTAGTAATAATATAGTAGGTAGTAATAATATAGTAGGTAGTAATAATATAGTAGGTAGTAATAATATAGTAGGTAGTAATAATATAGTAGGTAGTAATAATATAGTAGGTAGTAATAATATAGTAGGTAGTAATAATATAGTTGGTAGTAATAATATAGTAGGTAGTAATAATATAGTTGGTAGTAATAATATAGTAGGTAGTAATATAGTTGGTAGTAATAATATAGTAGGTAGTAATAATATAGTAGGTAGTAATAATATAGTAGGTAGTAATAATATAGTAGGTAGTAATAATATAGTAGGTAGTAATAATATAGTAGGTAGTAATAATATAGTAGGTAGTAATAATATAGTAGGTAGTAATAATATAGTAGGTAGTAATAATATAGTAGGTAGTAATAATATAGTAGGTAGTAATAATATAGTTGGTAGTAATAATATAGTAGGTAGTAATAATATAGTAGGTAGTAATAATATAGTAGGTAGTAATAATATAGTAGGTAGTAATAATATAGTAGGTAGTAATAATATAGTAGGTAGTAATAATATAGTAGGTAGTAATAATATAGTTGGTAGTAATAATATAGTAGGTAGTAATAATATAGTAGGTAGTAATAATACAGTAGGTAGTAATAATATAGTACTGTAGGTAGTAATAATATAGTAGGTAGTAATAATATAGTAGGTAGTAATAATATAGTTGGTAGTAATAATATAGTAGGTAGTAATAATATAGTAGGTAGTAATAATATAGTAGGTAGTAATAATATAGTAGGTAGTAATAATACAGTAGGTAGTAATAATATAGTAGGTAGTAATAATATAGTAGGTAGTAATAATATAGTAGGTAGTAATAATATAGTTGGTAGTAATAATATAGTAGGTAGTAATAATATAGTTGGTAGTAATAATATAGTAGGTAGTAATAATATAGTAGGTAGTAATAATATAGTAGGTAGTAATAATATAGTAGGTAGTAATAATATAGTAGGTAGTAATATAATAGTAGGTAGTAATAATATAGTAGGTAGTAATAATATAGTAGGTAGTAATAATATAGTAGGTAGTAATAATATAGTAGGTAGTAATAATATAGTAGGTAGTAATAATATAGTAGGTAGTAATAATATAGTAGGTAGTAATAATATAGTTGGTAGTAATAATATAGTAGGTAGTAATAATATAGTAGGTAGTAATAATATAGTAGGTAGTAATAATATAGTTGGTAGTAATAATATAGTAGGTAGTAATAATATAGTAGGTAGTAATAATATAGTTGGTAGTAATAATATAGTAGGTAGTAATAATATAGTTGGTAGTAATAATATAGTAGGTAGTAATAATACAGTAGGTAGTAATAATATAGTAGGTAGTAATAATATAGTAGGTAGTAATAATACAGTAGGTAGTAATAATATAGTAGGTAGTAATAATATAGTAGGTAGTAATAATATAGTAGGTAGTAATAATATAGTAGGTAGTAATAATATAGTAGGTAGTAATAATATAGTAGGTAGTAATAATATAGTGTAAATAATTAGCCTTCTGTAAACTCTATCTCTGATAACGTTTGCGTGACGTTTTCTTTGTTAAATATGTTCTACCATTATCTTTGTAATCATTATATTATTCGCGCTCGCCTCTCTTTCTTCAGCTTCTTCTTTTTCTTCACCGTTGAACAGAATTGCTGACGCCATTAAGGGTGTCGTTAGAGAGGTCGTAACAATAAAATTATTTTCTTTCCTTTATAAATCTCACCCCAAACCTGTTCTCAATAGCAAGATATATGTGAAAAACATACACCTCTGACTTAACACTGAAATGATAATATCGTTGTAATCGTGCATATAATGGTGCCTTCTCAGGTTTAAAATAAGCCAGACATTTAGGAATGATTGTGTACCGAATAATTCAAAAGGTTTGTATTTACTTTATGGGCGGTAAATTACTCCATTCTTGCCCCTATTCTAGTGTATTTATATATTTACATTGAGTTTGGCATCACGCAAAGAGGTTCCATCCTCCTAGTGAGTCAGAAAGAGTGTTTGAAGGGAGAATGTATTAACGTAAGAGGTGTGAAAAGAACTAAAGGAAGTTACGATTGGACCAAGAGTGTGATTTGTTATAGAGGGAGAGAGAGGGCGAGGGAGTGATTTTGTCTATTAGAAGAATTGTTAAGAATTAATTATTCGAGACTAGACATGAGTTAATACAACCAAAGTACACTGTAATGCTCTTGGAGTGCAATATGCTGACTGGAGGAGGTATTGAAAAGCTATTTATTATTCATATGTTGAAAGTCAATATTTGTGCAGCATCATGTCAAGGATATATGGTATTGGTATCTGAAGTTGAAGACAGATTAACTTAGATGACAGTATTCTTAATGATGTTTACCTCAGAAGCTACCAGATAAAAGTTGCTGGTTATTAGTTGAAGGAGAAACGCTCATGTGACACCGGCTTGAATCACAATGATGTTGATAAAACGCTTTCCAGATATCAGTTGATGTCAAATGCCCATTTCTTTAGATATTTGTGTGCTGCGAGTTATGTCTATACAAATATATAAACAACACTGGTATACTACCTTGGTTATACTATTTCTGAAATATTCAGTTAAAAAACCTCTACTTGATTATTGTTGAGGATATTCAATACAATTTTGACTGTGAAAGAAATGTGCTTGATTACAATTAAACACATTAAATGAACGTAAACATTGAACCTTTATGGTCGAATGTATTACTTGAGAGCAAAACCATACATTACCTATTAGTAACGTACACAATTATACTTTTGGAAACCAAATTAAGATTACAGTGTTTTGTTCGGTGAATTAAAGGGTTTGGCATGCAGTGTCCTCGTCTTCTTATCCATGGAAATGCGAGTTTGAATATTTTATGTTACATTTATATTTTTGGTAAATATCAACAAAGTTTATCAACAAAGGTTGTATATGTTGTTCTTATCCTTGTTGGTTGTTTAGGCAAGTGGTACTTTTATCCAGTAATATGTATTTCAAGTTATCTGTATATATATGGCTGCAATTGGTCTGCTGTCTAAAATGGAGATAATGCAAATACAAATAACATAACAGCATTCGTTCAAAATTGTCTTTATTAGACCGGATTCTACAACATCCGACCAAATCGCCAGCCTACAAGTCGCCGTCTAATTACCTACCTACAACCCTCATACCAACCGTTACTAACGAAGTCACCCCTATAACCCAGCTGTGCTCTTTGGTTCAACTGTGCGACAACATACAACGAGGACAACTTCCTTACCTGAGCTACACTCCTACTGCCACTAGTTACCCTTCTAGCTAACACGGTAAAGGAGAAAAGGGCATAAGTTCAGTGAGGTCCTGTAGCTCCTCTTCCCTGGAGGCCCACCATCTATAAGAGACAAGAAAATGGTACAGGATCGGATGGAGAAGAGATATACAAGTACAGTTATCTTACCCGCACAATTAGGAGGGTTGTGGAATAGGTTTATTTTAGACAATTCAGTTTGAGATTTAGTCAGGGAAAAGGTAATCAGACTTGCCATTTGGCAAACCTTTCTGTTCAAAATGAAGCTGCATTATCAAATCAGGTATAGATATACATACCTTGTCAACAGCATGCTATCGACCGCGCGATCATAGTAGGATATTGCTATAATCCATCCATATGTTTTCTTTAAAATTCATGGTTCGTGCGCCTTCAAACCGAAGTCAAACTAAGTCAACCTTTGAATAGCGATTGTACAGATAAATAACTGTTGTAATGGATAGTAATTCTTCCGAAGAACAAGTTTAAGCTATATAGATGTAGAATATTCAGACTCTTCTAGTTTGAACTTATTTTTACCCGGACCGAGAAACACTAATCATACGGAATGTTGCCTTTTCAAAGTTGATTTAATGCAAGTCTAAGTTCCTAATGAACTGTCTGATTATTGTTATGTTATTAATACAAGTATTTTTTAATTGTATACTACAATAATATAAACAATTATATGTACAAAGACAATTTAAATTAATAGGTACTGTTATTATCCATACATTTGTGATTTAAATATTGTTTGAGTAAATTGTACAAATAATAGCATATCGGAATTATATAACAGCTCAAGTGCACAGCAGCAATACGAAAAAACACAACCAAACGACACAAACGTTAGCCCTAAGAATAGCACAACCACCAGGTATTCCAATTAAAGGTAGCGGATGAGGCGGAGCTTTGTTGAACGTGTCGGTAACACCATTTGTGTCTTAACCTATTCAATCAGATGATTCACATGCCAATTGTTATTTAAAAAACCCTAGACGATATTACAGAGCTTGGGAACTATCTGCACTAAGTGAATCGACGCATCTTGAACCAGCTAAAGGAGAAACACCCAGAAGCAAAACCAGCAAGTGATGAGGCCAAACTAGATGGGGAATATGTTCCTCCAGACCCAGTGATATATGAGAATATAACTGGAGACCTCGTATGGAGAAAGGCGCCGAAAACACAGGGAGGAGCAGGTCCATCAGGTGTAGATGCTAAGACTTGGAGGATCTTTCTAAGTCAAAGCAAGTTTGGTTCAGCCGCGGGTGACCTTTGTGAAGCAATAGCAATGCTTGCAAAGAAACTTGCATCATCACCATTCGTGAACATAGAAGCTCTGACAGCATGTCGCCTGATACCTTTAAATAAGAATCCAGGAGTTAGACCTGTAGGCGTTGGGGAAGTTCTTAGAAGGATTATAGGAAAAGTAATCATGTACGTATTTGGAAAAGATATACAAAGAGCAGTGGGCAACTTACAAGCATGTGCAGGACAGTAAGCCGGAGGAGAAGCAGCCGTACATGCAATGGGGAAGGTATATGATGAGGAAGATTGAGAAGCGGTATTGCTAGTGGATGCATCAAATGCCTTTAACACCATTAATAGGGAGGCAGCTATTCACAATATGAAGATCCAATGCCCGAGCATCGCAAAGTACATAGAAACCACTTATAAGGAGCCAGCTAACCTGTATATAGTTGGAAGCACAAAGAAGGAAGAAATTAAAATTCTCAAATCAAATGAAGGAACAACGCAAGGAGATCCAGTGGCAATGGCAATATACGCACTGGCACTATCTATTCTGCAGCAGAAAATAAAACACGAGGCAACCCAAGTAAAACAAGTGGCGTATGCAGATGACCTCACAGGTGCAGGAAGAATAAGGGATCTCAAAGAATGGTGGCAGAGAGTACAATCGGTTGGCGAAGTCATTGGGTACCATCCCAATGCTAGTAAATCTGTACTAATAGTGAAAGAAGAAAAGTATGAAGAAGCGGTGCGGACTGTTGATGGGACAAGAGTGAAGATTACAAAGGAGGGTCAACGCCATTTGGGAGCAGTAATAGGCACAGAGGAATGCAAAAGAGTCTATGTGCGAAAAAAGGTAGCGGAGTGGGTAAAGGAAGTGAAAACCCTGGCAGACATTGCGAAATCTGAACCACATGCTGCATATAGTGCCTTCACATATGGTGTTAAGCACAGATGGACCTTTCTTATGAGAACAGTGCCCGACATTGGACAGATGCTCCAACCGCTGGAAGAAGCACTCAGAGGAGCATTCATACCTGCTTTAACAGAGATGTGTTACGACCGGGGCTCGTATAAAACAAGGGCTCTTAATCATTGGACTAGAAAGCCACACAGCCACAACGGTAACACTAGATCCAACCCTCGAACTTATAATGCCGGCGCACAAAAAACACCTATACCCTCCAGTTAAATCTGCGATAACGGGGTATCCTATTTACTCGGTATAAGTGCACTACTACTACAGGCTGATGATCTCTGATACAACCTGATCACAACAACATACAATTACGTTAATAAGGTATACAAGGAAAAGATAGAGATCTTAATTAAATCACTGCAATGATTTAATGTAAACTAGAAGAAGGTATATTTAAAGTTACTCTAAACAATAATGAACTGTCACTCCTATACTAAAGAAAGTGAACGAAAGTCCCAAAGCATCGAGCAGGAATCTTCTGAAGAAAGTCTGATGCTGGGGTAAGATGATCGTATCGGATTTTGAACTGTTATATAAAGCAGGGTCAATATAGGACAAGTGTAGAGACAGACAGTGTCAACTGACACGGGAATAACGATAAATGCACACTAGTATTATCTCCAACAACAAAAGAAATCCTTCGTCAGGCAACTCAAAAACCCTGCTCAGGTTGTGCAACTCAACAACAACCAAGGCTTACAGTCAACGTGAATAAGAGTGCTGCATACATAACACAAGAGCTTATAATTCTAAACGGGTGTTTGCTAGGCTAATAAAGTCTAGCTGGGATGTCGTAGGCTAGGAAACAATGGCTGAGCAAGCGGCTCGTAGCCTAGCGAGGTCCTTAAGACTGTGCGGCCAAATTACGTTAATTGACGGGGTGCTCTCTTGAGAGATACAGATCGCTAGTATCTGGTTCTCTCCTGGCGACCCTCGCAAAGTCAAAACAAAACGAGTTAGCACAGTGCTGGGTGGCAGAGGCAAAAGCCCTCACTCGCAGCACAGTGCTAAACTCACAAGGTACACAGTCAGAAAGACCACCTAGGCTTCCCACATCTCCGTTGCGATTGTACAGGTTAAACAAAACCTGTTACACATCGGAAATCACAACACAAGTAGCCTTACCCCAGTCTAGCATTAAATAGCCCCAGCAGACAGCCAAGGAATAGGCAGGGAGACACCGTGAGTGTGTCGAACCTCTACAGACAAAATGGTAACCCCTCCAAAATGCCTAACTAACATATAATAGAATGGCCGATATATGAAATCGTGCAGAACCAAAGGGGAGATATGATATTAAATAGAGAGGAAGAATGAGAGGTAAGAAGTTGAGAGATAGAGAAAGTGCTCTATAGGTAGAAGTCGGAGACAGGTGGCAAGGGATATGTTAAGGGTATGCTGGTCAAGCAAGCTCTGAAGAGAGTAACTCCTCGGGACCCCTAGGATCACACACAAAGGCATGGTGGTCAGCCAATCACAGGCCGCTACGTCACCAGGCAGCAGGGCTGCAGAAGGCGCCAGGAACCACCAGCCAATCAAGAAGCGTGGGAAGGCACGCGCGCGAGCCTACAGCGAGGGGGGGGCAGCACATGTATACGCACGCACACACTACCACCCCACTGCCTATATTATTATCTCTCCTTAACTATATACAATGCATCTTATGTTCTACTCATGATATAAAATGCTTCCCCTTGTCACAGACGAAAATAAAGACCACCACGGGACTGTCTGCAACAACACGAACACTATGAAAGAAAGAACAACATTGTAGATAGACTGTAGCCAAATACCTTGCCCTGGCGAGTGCTAGCGAGTGGCCAAGTGAGCGGCTGAGCCCACGTGGCGTTCTGCCAAGCTGCAGGCGTCACAGATGGAAGGCGTCACGCAAGAGCTAAGAGATCTATTAGCTCTTCCGCCAAGGCTCGGAGGTATGGGGATCATAAACCCAGTTGAGGCGGCACCACATGAGTACCAAAATTCCCTTAAACTTACTACGTCTCTGACAGAAACAATACGGGAGCAAAATGATAATGATGAGGTGGACGAAGAGGAACAACGAAATGCAAGACAGGAAATTACAAAGAGCAG
This sequence comes from Paralithodes platypus, assembly GCA_032716605.1. Lineage (NCBI taxonomy): Eukaryota > Metazoa > Arthropoda > Malacostraca > Decapoda > Lithodidae > Paralithodes > Paralithodes platypus. The sequence goes on along the minus strand of CM064480.1, from coordinate 12,297,112 downwards.
AGAAGAGAGACAGAAGCATAGCCTAGAACAAATTAAGACCGAATGTAGTGAAGAACTGAAAATGAGAGTTGAGATGGCACAAGACACGGGGGCTTCAAATTGGCTCACTTCATTACCAATAAAGGAAAGAGGCTTCAGCTTAAATAAACAAGAATTCAATGATGCCATAGCCTTGAGGTATGGTTGGCCAGTTTCGAACCTGCCGCTGAAATGTGCATGTGGTGAAATAAACAACTCGGACCACTGTATGACCTGTAAGAAGGAGGATTCATCTGTATCCGGCATGATGAAGTACGAGACATCACTGCACAAATGCTGGACGAGGTGTGCCATGATGTCAGAATCGAACCGGAACTTCTGCCTATGGACGGACAGCGCTTGGCTCACAATACTGCAAATACTTCAAATGAAGCAAGTGGACGTAAGTGCTCGAGGTTTTTGGACGAGGGGACAACGGGCGTTTTTCGACATCAGAATCTTCAACCCAAGAGCACAAACATATCGCGAGCGAGGACTCAAGGCGGCATACTTGAGAAACGAAAGCGAGACAAAACGCGCTTATTAAGAAAGAATTTTGAACAGGGATCAAGGAAGCTTTACTCCTCTGGTCTTTTCATCGTCGGGAGGAATGGGACCTTCTGCAAGTGTATTCTATGCCAGATTAGCTGAACAAATATCTGAGAAAAAGCGCCAGCATAGAAGCCAAGTCATAACTTGGATGAGATGCCGGCTCTCTTTCTCTCTTCTCAGGTCTGCACTCCTATGTCTCAGGGGTACAAGGTCCTCCCCGCTACAGAGGACAAGAGTGAGAGACTTGGACTTTGAAATGGTCGTGGCGGAGGGCTGAATTGGGGAACAACTAAGTTGATTGTAGGGAGGTACTGGTACAATAAGATACACTATAATGTAACTAGAATAAGAATAAGATAGATTGTACACCACTTTGTAACTGTCACCTAAATAAAAAATAAAAAAAGGAAAGTGAGGGAGGCAGATATAGGCCTATTTCATTGCCCTCCCTTACCCCTACCTTCCCACGGTGGCATGGTGGTGGTTGGTTGTTGTTGTTGTCGTCCTTGTTCGATGCTGTTACTTCACTGATGATATAGTTGTGATTGCTAACTGCTTTGTTAGGTGTTGTGGTTGCATCTTATGATTCTTGGGTTGCCGATATTATATTTTCTTTTTCATAGTGAATATACCTAACCTTTCCCCATGTCCATTTTTAGGAAAATTAGATTTAACAATTGTAAACAATTGTAAATTGTAACAATTAGAATTGTAAATGCGTATGGACCAGGAAGTGAAAGAGAGTTAGACGAGGTAGAGGGTTTCTGGAAGGATTTGAGAGATTGTCTACAAGGGTTTGATGAAAATGAAAATGTTATAGTTTTAGGGGACCTAAATGCTAGGGTAGGAAATGAGCCTGTTGAGGGAGTCATCGGTAGTTTTGGTGTGGATGGTGTAAACAAGAGTGGAGAAAGACTGAAAAATGTATGTGAAGAGTGCAGATTGAGTGTAGGTAATACGTTCTTCAAAAAAAGGCGTATACACAAGTACACCTGGCATAGACTTGTGAGGGGAGAGATTGTAGAGAGGGCATTGATGGATTATGTGCTGGTGACAAGGGAAAGATTGTGTAGACTGCTGGATGTGAATGTGATGAGAGGTGAGGCGGAGGGTATGTCAGATCATTACCTGGTGGAGGGAAAGCTAAGAGTTAAGAGTTACAGGAGAATAAGAGACAAGCGTGAAGTAAGAGAGGTAATAAAAGTTAGTGAGTTAGAGAAGAGTGAAAAAGAGAGGGAGTACAAGGAAAGACTAAATGAAAAGTGGATGGAAGTGAGAGAGATGGAAGAGAGAGAAGTAGAGGTTGAATGGCAACAGTTTAAGGAAGGAGTGAAAGCAAGTGCAGAGGTAGTATGCGGCAAAAGGAAAGTAGGAGGCAGAGGTATCAGGAAGGGAAGCGAGTGGTGGAATGATACGGTGAGAAAGGCAGTTGAGGAGAAGAGACAGTGTTTTGAGAGGGTTTTACAGGATGGTAGTGTTGAGGTATGGAAGAGGTACAAGGAGAAAAGGAGAGAGGCAAAACGGAAAATTAGAGAAGCGAAAAAAGATGCAAACGAAAGGTGGCGTCAAAGGCTGAGTGAGAATTTTGAAGAACGTTCCAGATGTTCTGGAAGGAGGTAAATAAAGTAAGGAAAGGAGGACAAAAGAGGGAAGAGTCAGTGAAAGATGAAAATGGAGAATTACTAGTGGAACCAGTTGAAGTGAGGAAAAGATATGCCGAGTATTTTGAATCTTTGTTAAATACAAGAGATGGAAGAGAAGCAGTGATTGAAGCAGAGGTGGATGGAGATAGGTTACCCAGGCCACCCAGGTGGCAGGGAATGAATGAAAGTATTGAGGAAAATGAGGTGAAAGAAGCAGTGAAACAAATGAGAGCGGGAAAAGCAGAAGGTTTGGATGGTATTGCTGTGGAGTGTATAAAGAAGGGTGGAGATGTGATAATAGATTGGTTGGTGAGACTTTTCAATGTGTACTTTGCTGTGTCAATGGTACCAATAGACTGGAAGAGTGCATGTATTGTGCCGTTGTACAAGGGGAAGGGAGATCGGCAGGAGTGTTCAAGTTATAGAGGTATTAGTTTATTGTCAGTGGTTGGAAAGCTGTATGGCAGGGTGTTGATAGAGAGGATAATAAAGTGTACGGAAGTTGCAATAGGAGAAGAACAGTGCGGTTTTAGGAGGGGAAGAGGGTGCGTAGATCAGATGTTTGCAGTAAGACAGTTATGCGAGAAAGTATTTAGAGAAGCATAAGGAGATATTTTGGGCTTTTATGGACTTGGAAAAAGCGTATGATCGTGTGGACCGTGAAGCAATCTGGAAGGTGTTAAGGATTTATGAAATAGGAGGAAATTTGTTAGAAGCAGTTAAGAGTTTTTATGAAGGGAGCAGAGCATGTGTGAGAGTAGGAAATGGTGAGTTGAGTGAATGGTTTGAGGTAAAGGTAGGTTTGCAACAGGGTTGTGTAATGTCACCATGGCTGTTTAATATATTTATGGATGGTGTGGTGAGGGAGGTGAAAAGGAGAACTATGGGAAGAGGATTGGGTTTAGTAGGAAAGAATGGTAGAGATTGGGAGTTGAATCAGTTGCTGTTCGCTGATGACACAGCATTGATGGCGGATTCTGATGAGAAACTGCAGCGGGCAGTCAAAGAGTTTGGTGTGGTTTGTGGAAGGAGGAAACTGAAGGTGAACGTCAATAAAAGTAAAGTAATGGTGTGTAATAGGGGAGAGCATAGGGTGAATCTAGATGTGAGGCTGGATGGGGAAATATTGGAACAAGTAGAGTGTTTTAAATATCTAGGAGGAACGATAAGCAGGAGTGGAGGTATGGAAGTGGAGGTAAAACAGAGAGTGTGTGAAGGAAGGAAGGTTTTCGGAGCAATGGGAAGTATGTGGAACACGAGAAATCTCGGAGTGAAAGTAAAAAGTGCACTATATCAAGGAATTGTAGTGCCAACAGTGATGTATGGGGCTGAGACATGGGCTCTGAAGAAAAAGGAGAAAAGAGGGCTGGATGTGATGGAGATGAGCTGCTTGAGGAGTATGTGTGGAGTTACTCGTAGAGACAGATTGAGGAATGAAGAGATACGTAGGAGAGTGGGGCAGCAGGAACATTTGTCAGCCAGAGTGGACAGAAGGGTGCTGAGCTGGTATGGTCATGTTGAACGAATGGGAGATGAAAGTCTTATAAAGAGAATATGTGAGTCAGGTACAAGGGAAGATAGAAGGGCAGGAAGACCCCCATTGAGATGGAGAGACTCTGTAAGAAAAGCTTTGGATGATAGAGGAATGACTATAGATCAGGCAGGGGAAGTGGTGGTGGACAGGAGTGAATGGAGAATGCTTGTGAATAGTTGAGTGAACACATGGTCATTTGGAGTAAGGGGTCGGGCGCAAGTTGGACTAGATAATAGTCCATCAAGCGCCTGGCCCGGGGAGACGATTAATATGAAGGGTGCGCCTGGAAGTGTGGTGGGAGGGCTTGTGGCTTTGGCTCCGCTGCATGTCTGCCTGCCGAGATCGGAACTTCTCCGGGTGGTCGGGGGCCGGGGGAGTGCTGGAGCGACCTTGGTGACCCTGGTCTCTGGGTGACCTGGATGTGTGTGAGTTTGTGCTTTTTATCTGTGTTTATTTGTTGTTTTATGTTGTTTTTGTGTTTTCCCTGTTCTTGCTCTGTATTGAGTCGGCTACCCCCAAAATGGGGATTGGGCCTGTGCATATAGATAGATAGATAGATAGAATTAACAAGTCAATAAAGTTTCCTTTAACCCTGTTTCAGCAACATGGAAAACTAACGTACTTGTGGATCGTGTAGTGGCAATTTCGGTACAAATATTTGTTTGCAAATAATGCCTCAGTTCATTGCAGATTCTGTTACCAGCACACTGAGCTTGAGGGCAAACTCTGCAAAGCAACCCAGCAAATGAATGCTCTAACTCTGAGTTTCAACACTTTCGTAGAGTTTGTGACAGCTAATGTTGGAAACGAAAGCCCTCTCCCAGACGAGAGCAAAATTGGTGTCTCAGCAATGATTCATCAGTGCAAAATGCAACTAACTCTGTTTTACCCCAACAACCCCAGCAGGATAAGGACTTTCAGCCAGTCAGAAACGGTTGCGAGGCATACCATGAATAAATCATTCGTAACAATCACAACGACATATACAGTAGGTACCAGATTCTTTATGATGACACGAACGACGAGAATGAGGACACAAGGTTGATGATGGTTGATGACTCATGAGTACATGGCCAAGTGATAAGTTCTGCGGTAGGGTTCCAAAAACAGAAAACGTTATTTTATACCAGATGACAGAATCGCCGACATGATGGCGGCCAAAGATGATATCGCTGCTGGTGCCATGGAAAATACCCTGTTGGTGATCCATGCAGGTGCTAATGTTGTGCTGCAAAAGACTAGATCAGAGGAACTGCTGGCAAAATCCATCAGTATAAAACAAGCAGTAATATTATTATTCTTTCAGGTGTTCTCCCTAAAGTGGAAGCTGAAGATGACTTCTGCAACAGGGCCATCAGCCTAAGCAGTTGTCTCCGGTCACTTTGCCTTCGCAAAAGGATTGGGTTCATGAATTTATTGGATCATTATTACAGGCAGTTTCATCTGTTTGCTAGAGATGGCCTCCACCTAAATCCTGTGGGAGCCACTCGTCTTGGCAGGCTATTTAACGATGTGGTCCACAATTTAAAAAAACAAACAAAATCCGTCGGGGACAATTGAGAGGGTCACCCTAAGTGAAAGTAAATCACCCTTATCATCAAAGCAGCCCCACAGAAAACCGAACCCAATCAAAGTATTATTTACTAATGGCCGTTGTATCCAAAACTAATTCTCAGACTTAGAAGAAATTGCATGTACTGAAAATAATGATAATATAGGAATAACAAAATCCCAGCTCAACATAGAAAATAGATATTTCTTAGCAGATTCTTTACTGACAGGCTATAATATGTTCGAATGTAGTAAAACAGACAAAATTGGAGGTGGTGTTATACTATACATCAAAGACAGTCATAATCCTGTACTTACCCCCATTCAAACAGTAAATCATTTTGATGCAATGTATATTTATTTTTAAAAATAAATCACACAACAAGGTAACATTGGGACTAATTTACCGGCTACCAGCCCAACCATCTTCTATCGATTCTGAATTGTACAACCAAATAGTAGAGATAAGTAGTAATCAAAATTCGGTAATTCTTGGTGATTTCAATTTGCCAATGGCTAAAGGGGGCGAACCCATAATCTCCCACACAGAACAAGATCTCTATACAAATTTACTGGAAGTTCACTATAATTATCAGTTTGTCAACTCCCCCACGCATTGCAACAACATTCTTGATCTCATTCACTCAAGATGATTTAGTAAACCAAGTCGATGGTTGGCGATGAATTTATAAAGTTCAAGCGATCACCGCTCAATAACCTTCAACCATTAACATCAATAACGTCAAACCAAACGAAAGCAAGGAGAAATTACTAAATTTCAGAAAGGCTGACTTTCACAAGCTGAACAAAATCTTCAATTCTACCAATTGGAATTTCATAAACCAACTAACAGATACAGATTAAATTTGGGAAACATTCTCAACCATATATAATAATGCTGTACAATCTTGCATACCAGTCCAAAACCGACGTCCAAATAGAAATAACAAACCTAAATGGTGGAACAAGGACAAATGATTCTCTAGCTGCAAAGAAACTTGCGCATGAAGCATTCTACCATACCAAATGTCAAAATCATAGGGAAAATGTCACCAATCTTCGTCGTATAGCAAAAACAATAATTAAACAGAGCAAACAAAAAAAATACTAACAACATTTTGCAAAATTAAGCAAGTCATATCAAAAAGAGTTTTATAGCTACATAAGATGTAAGAAAGTAGTTACTTCAACAATTGGCTTGCTAGTTGAATAAAAAGGGGAACAAATTGATCATGTAACTTAAATGAGCAACAATCTCAATCACTTGTTTCATCAGTGTTTACTGAGGAAGACATGACCTTTGTTCCTCATATTCTGCCAGTTCAAATTAACAACTGCAATGCCCTATGCAACATTGAAATTACAAACACAGACATCTCCGATGTAATATCAAAACTAAAATCCAATAAATCTTGAAAAATATTTGCCAAAAGTCATTAAAGAAGTAAAAGGTGAAATCTCAAAACCACCAACCGTTTTATTTAACAAATCAATACAAAACAATAAAATCCCCAAAGAATGGAAATTAGCTAGTGTAACGCCCGATTTCAAAAAAGGAAATAATGCCCTGCCTGGCAACTATCGCCCAATAAGCCTCACCTCAGTTATATGCAAGTTGCTCGAAACAGTAGTCCGCAATAAAATTGTGTGCGATTTAATAATTATCAACCTTATAAAGGACGCGCAAAATGGTTTCCGAAGTAAGCACTCACGTCCGACAAACTTCCTTGACTTTTCCACGATATCTTAAATGTATCTGACGAAGATAAAGCAGCTGACATCATCTTCCTTGATGATTATCAAAAAGCATTCGATAAAGTGCCTCACAACAGACAGAGTATTCAAGGGTTTGTTCTTCTATGATTCAGGATTGGCTAAGCGAGCGAAAGGAACGAGTAGTAATTAACAAGAAAGCCTAAAATTGGATAAATAGCAGTGTAGGCATACCACAAGCTTCAGTTCTCGATCCAATTCTATTTCTTATATATTATAATGATATTGGTGATGGGCTATCATGCAGAATCTCCAAATTCGATGATGACACAAAATTTGCAAACAAAGTAAACTCGCCATCGCACATACAAGAAATTCAGAATTATCTAGACAAGCTATCTAACTGGGCTCAGACATGGCAGATGAATTTCAATATAGATAAATGGAAAGTGCTCCACATCAGCAGTAAAAATGAAAGCGAAAACTATTTGATTAACAGAATTCAACTAAGGAACGTGAAAAAGGAAATGGATTTTGGAGTAACTATAACATGCGATATTAAACCTGCCCAACAGTTCGCTGAATTTGTTAAAAAAAGTAAATAAATGTTTTGGTTTCATTGGGAGATTTTTTTATTATATATCTGAAAACGTTGTGCACACTTTATATAATGCATTGGTTCGTCCGCATTTGGAATATTTTGTCTAGTTTTGGTCGCCATACTAAATAATGGACATTGGAAAACGGAGAGTAACTAAAATGATTCCCCGACTAAGAAATAAACTCTATGAAGAACGACTAAAACAGTTAAACATATTTACCTTGACATATTGCAAAATAAGAAGGGACCTAATCCAAGTTTGCTAAAATATCAAAGACCATGACAACATGGATGCAATTAAGTACTTCATTTACCTAACTCAAATTACACAATAAATAGTGATTACACAAATTTCAAAAAGCGATTAATTCACATGAAGCGAAGCACTACTTTTTCAACAAAGTTGTCAACTTATGGAATAAATAGCCTAGAAGTATTATAGAGGGCCATACAGTCCAGACATTAACATATCGCCTTGACAAATCGATGAACCCTCGACCGACTGCGTTTGTGTCCGAGTAATGTGGCCGTTTCAGTATCGTACATATTACTATAAAACAAAACAAAATCTGACCACAGTCTTTCTGGAACTGAAGCCCTTCAGCATATGGCTGTGGCAATCTCTATTTTTTTTTTTTTTTTTTTTGACAAGCAGCCTAATAAGGTTCATTACGTCTGTTGTTGCTTGTATTCCTTTGTATAGTAACTATAAATTGCGTAATTACATAATTATGGAGACGACGCAAAACGAGAGCGAGTAACCAAACAAACTAACTGGCACAAGAGATAAAGAATCCTAACAATTCCGTGTTACCAAGCTGGTCAAGCGGGCCATCTGCTCCGTGGCCACCAGGGTCGTAACAAGCTGTATTATTGAAGCTGTACTGTGCAGCTTTACCCTTTCAGCAACATGACGCCTTTACAACTTTGAAACTGGCTAAAAGTAGACGATTGAATGCAGTGTAAGAAGGTCTATGTCATTAAGAGGGTTCATTGAGAGTGTATTTACCCATTTGAGGTCGATAATAAACTTTACAAAATTGTCTAATGGTAACCAGAATATGACGGAAATTACGTAATGCTGGTGATGGAGTTAAAATAGCTTAGACTTTTCCCAAGACATAGGAAATTGAATTTAACAATTATTTAAACTGAAGCGCCAATATATTAAGCATGAAAAACAACCCAGAACCATTCACCCGTTGGTGTCATGATAAATGCTGTGTTTTTAATGGAAGTGTGTTTGGGGGAGAATTTATCGAGTGCTTAAGTGGAAAGTGTTTTGCTTCTGAGGTAGTAGAGAACTATTGGATAATCTGATCGGACATTTACAAAACATAGCCTACACATATTATTTACCCATATGAGTCTTAGAAGAGGATCAAAAGCTATTGACAATCATTGAATGATAATCAGATTAAGACGAACAATACGTCATCATGCTGGAAGAGTTAAGGGTAGGTGTGAAATATATAGGACACTAGAATAGGATGCGCCCGTACATTCTCTAGATATAGGTATGAATGATTGTTAGATCACTGAATAACTATATTTGACACACGTTTTCAATAAGATAATTTATTCAATTATCTAATTGAAAAAAATTGTCAAATATAGTGATTCAGTGATCTATCAATCATTCATACCTATATCTAGAGAATGTGCGGGCGCATTCTATTCTAATGTCCAATTTATTTCACACCTACACTTAACTCTTCCAGCATGATGACGTATTGTTCGTCTTAATCTGATTAACATTCAATGATTGTTTATAGCTTTTGTTCCTCTTCTAAGACTCATATGGGTAAATAATATATCAGCAAACCATCTAAATAACATGGGTTAAGGTACCTAAAAGAGTCTAATGTTAGAAAAAATAAAAGGTAAAACAGTTGTCTTTCTACTGAAAGGGTTAATATATCACTCAGTAACTGCTTCAATCAATCAATACCAATGTTAATTAATAATTCCATTTGTGTTTTGATGTGACTTGACTCTAATGATTTCCAAGTCAAATTCACGCTCATGTAATTAAATAATTTATTTCACTACGTTCACACACATTTTCATTAGTGCAAATATAAATGTCCATTGTTCAAAACCATGAGTTAACACGGCCGTCATTTATAAAAATAATGGTAAGGTTTTTCAAAACGCATCGGCTGTTCATCTTCCTTATTATTATCGTACACTCAACAACATACACATACAGTATACTATTATACAAACACGCACATATACTCACAGAACAGTGAGGGTGAATATAATTATCTAACTAGTTACCACATAAACTGTAAGTTAACTGTCTGAAAGTGCATATCAGAGACGCAGTAAATTGCTCTGCCTTTTAGAATAAACAAAACACATTATTATTTTAAGAACCCGTACTGCTGTAAACCGAGGGCAGAACAGGGTACAAGGATACATTGTGTATTTCCTAATGGGGGTACATTGTTTCCTGTCAGAGAACACAAGTACTACACAATTATTTAAGATATATATCATGGTGTTATTGTAATTGAAGGATGTAGTATATAATATTACTGTATATATATATATATATAATATTCGTTATATTATTCATTGGACGGCAACCGATCTAGGGAATACAAACCTTATCAAAATCCATACTGCTTACCTAAGCATGAAGCAGGTTAATGGATGGACTAGCCCTACACCACTGCAAAATGATAGTGTTAAAAAGATACATAGAGAGCCTCTGAGTCTGATGTACCCAAAATAAATTATCATTGGTTGTCCTCACAGGGTAAAAGTCCGCTTGGCGGCGTTTTTTGTTTGACCATTGTCCAAGGCGGAATAAGGCTCATATATATATATATACAGGAAAAATGGGGATTGGGTCTAAGCATATAGATATATATATATATATATATATATATATATTGTATATATATATATATACTGGCCCTGTCACTCTTTCAACTATGAGGGAGGCACTCGCTACAGGGAGTTCTGCCTTTTGTCTCCCGCAACCACAGATAAAAAATAAAAAAAACAATATATATAATAATTATATATATGAATGTTCCATACTGACAGGTAGATGGATAAGTGGAGGAGAAAACCACAGGGAAGAGCTATGAATCCTTTATTCTTTAACGTTTCGGGTTATGTTGTGTACCCATCTTCAGAGAGACTGACAGATTTTAGAACACTCACAGAATATATACAAAGTCAGGAAATTCATTGTTGGCATATATATATATATATATATATATATATATATATATACGGTATATATATATATATATATATACAGTATATATACAGTATAGTATACAAAGAAGGATCAGAGCAACAACGGTGTTAATCTTGACGTCTTTATTTCTTTCAATATTTTGGACTAACCTTGTCCATCATCAGGCATTCAAAACATTGCCGGTCCTATGAAAAATGATTTTGTTTCGTCTGAGTATTATTAATAATTTAACCATAATAAATGCATATTAAGGAATTAAAACAGCAATTAAGGATTACAATAATTATAGCTGTTTAAAACTTAACCTATCTAGTACATACATGATAACACGTTGATAAATATATTGTGTTACTTACATAGTGACTGTCTAGCTTGTGAGGGGTCTTCGTTCCAACTGAATGATAATGTTATGAGGGACTTTACATCTACTGAGGTTGCCTATTAGTGAATATTTATAATCAAATATTTGATTTTAAAACTAAATCTGTCAATGAGTATAAAGCAAAGGGTAAACGTGAAGCGATTAATTGTGAAAACCTAAACAAAAACAAAACATATATATATACTGTATATATACCGGTATATATATATATATATATATACAGTATATATACGGTATATATATATATATATATATATATATTAGTGTAGCCGGGGAGGATATTTTCTTTCAGGCAGGTGAGATTAAAATAATAGGCACAGTTTGCATTATTGAGTTTTTTATTGATACTCTCAATTTTTCGTATAGTTTTTCTGGTATTTTCAGGAAGTTGGTAAAGGAGGTTTGCAAATGGTTCCGACGTTTCAATGGGCGCAGCCATCATTATCAAGGAGAAGTGAAGTTAGAAGGTGATAAGTCGAGTTTATATAGGCGATACAAGATCAAAAGAGGGATTATTGTGTGCTAGCTGCACGCTGGTTGGCTAACCTAAGACTAGCTCTGGTAGGCTGGCCGGACGCAGGAGTGGGCGGGGCCTCTGCGTCGTTCATCTGCGTGTGTGGAGGGGGCATTCCTGGGGGCATCATGGGGGGCCTCGCTGTGGAAGGGCGTGCCGAGGGTAGGATCTGGCTGTATTCCGCGTGTGTGTTTAAAGTAGGTTTGTATGTTTGTATATATATAGCTTCAAGAATGAATAGGCGGCGTGAGTCTATTTCTTTATCAAGAATAGAGGTGTGTTTATCTAAGTCGGGTCTGGTGAGTTCCTGATGGTGTGGGGATGTGTGGTAGTGGTCCTTGATAGCTCCGGCTTGAAGGTGGAAGGTAAGGCGACGTGACAGACGAGTCCTTGTCAAACCGACATAAGTGTGAGGTCCACAGTCCTCACTGTTACAGGTGTGTCGGTATATGACATGGTCCTCTTGTGACGGTTTCTTAGCGGTAGCCGGGCTGTTGCGAATGACTAGTTGTGATGTTTTCCTCGATTTGTAGTATATGGTGAGTTTAAGGTGTTGGTCAGGGTTCGTAGTTTTAACGTTGTTGCTGATAATGTCTCTCATTATGTTTTCGTCGGTTTTGTGATCTGAGGACATGTGGTTTTTATAGTAAATTTTTATGTATTCAGTGTTTGTATTAGTAGACATGTCGTTTTTGTACCATGTTTCAAGGTGTTTGTTAATGGTGTGGGCGATGTCCGAGTTACTGTACCCATTGTTTACAAGCACCTGGGTGAGCCTCTCGAGTTCCTTGTGAGTGTCTCGCCAGGAGGTGCAGTGTGATAGGGCTCTCCTGACGTAGGCGGCGATGGTGGATCGTAAATATCGCTGGGGGCATTCACTTTCGCCGTTGAGACATAATCCGTTGTTGGTGGGTTTGGTGTAGACAGTGGTGGTAAAGCCTGAGGTGTTGTTGTTGTTTACGAGGACATCAAGGAAGGGGAGATGACCGTTAGAGGACTCATCGAAGGTGAAGTTTAGACTGGAAGAGGCGATGAATCGTTGTTGAAGGTCACGTAGCTCCTGTGGGTCCTTCACACGCACGAAGATGTCGTCCACATATCTGCAGTAGACGGAGGGGCGGTTGGTAGTCAGGAGCTCTTCTTCGATGGTGCCCATGTAAAATTTGGCAAAGAGGACTCCTAGGGGACTGCCCATTGCCACACCATCAATCTGCTGATTCATGTCACCTCGCGGGCAGGTGAAGGGCGCCTCTTTGGTGCATATTTCCAGCAACGTCTTCAGGGCTGTTTCTGGGAGGTCTAAGGGCGTGTTGTCTGGGCAGTGGTAGACTCGATGTAGGATGAGCTCAATGGTGCGGTCCACAGGCACGTTGGTAAAGAGACTTTCTACATCTAGGGAGGCGATGATATGGTCGTCAGTAGAGGAGGCATCTCTTAAAATCTCCAGGAAGTCAGCTGACGAGGAAAGACTGTACTGGCTGGGGGTGTAGGGGGTTAGAAGTTTGTTCAAAGTCTTGGCAATTTGGTAGGTGGCGGTCCCAGATCCCTACCGCCACCTACCAAATTGCCAAGACTTTGAACAAACTTCTAACCCCCTACACCCCCAGCCAGTACAGTCTTTCCTCGTCAGCTGACTTCCTGGAGATTTTAAGAGATGCCTCCTCTACTGACGACCATATCATCGCCTCCCTAGATGTAGAAAGTCTCTTTACCAACGTGCCTGTGGACCGCACCATTGAGCTCATCCTACATCGAGTCTACCACTGCCCAGACAACACGCCCTTAGACCTCCCAGAAAGCCCTGAAGACGTTGCTGGAAATATGCATCAAAGAGGCGCCCTTCACCTGCCCGCGAGGTGACATGTATCAGCAGATTGATGGTGTGGCAATGGGCAGTCCCCTAGGAGTCCTCTTTGCCAATTTTTACATGGGCACCATCGAAGAAGAGCTCCTGACTACCAACCGCCCCTCCGTCTACTGCAGATATGTGGACGACATCTTCGTGCGTGTGAAGGACCCACAGGAGCTACGTGACCTTCAACAACGATTCATCGCCTCTTCCAGTCTAAACTTCACCTTCGAGGAGTCCTCTAACGGTCATCTCCCCTTCCTTGATGTCCTCGTAAACAACAACAACACCTCAGGCTTTACCACCACTGTCTACACCAAACCCACCAACAACGGATTATGTCTCAACGGCGAAAGTGAATGCCCCCAGCGATATTTACGATCCACCATCGCCGCCTACGTCAGGAGAGCCCTATCACACTGCACCTCCTGGCGAGACACTCACAAGGAACTCGAGAGGCTCACCCAGGTGCTTGTAAACAATGGGTACAGTAACTCGGACATCGCCCACACCATTAACAAACACCTTGAAACATGGTACAAAAACGACATGCCTACTAATACAAACACTGAATACATAAAAATTTACTATAAAAACCACATGTCCTCAGATCACAAAACAGACGAAAACATAATGAGAGACATTATCAGCAACAACGTTAAAACTACGAACCCTGACCAACACCTTAAACTCACCATATACTACAAATCGAGGAAAACATCACAACTAGTCATTCGCAACAGCCCGGCTACCGCTAAGAAACCGTCACAAGAGGACCATGTCATATACCGACACACCTATAACAGTGAGGACTGTGGACCTCACACTTATGTCGGTTTGACAAGGAGTCGTCTGTCACGTCGCCTTACCTTCCACCTTCAAGCCGGATCTATCAAGGACCACTACCACACATCCCCACACCATCAGGAACTCACCAGACCCGACTTAGATAAACACACCTCTATTCTTGATAAAGAAATAGACTCACGCCGCCTATTCATTCTTGAAGCTATATATATACAAACATACCATCCTACTTTAAACACACAAGCGGAATACAGCCAGATCCTACCCTCGGCACGCCCTTCCACAGCGAGGCCCCCCATGATGCCCCCAGGAATGCCCCCTCCACACACGCAGATGAACGACGCAGAGGCCCACTCCCCACTCCTGCGGCCCACTCCACGCCCACTCCTGCGTCCGGCCAGCCTACCAGAGCTAGTCTTAGGTTAGCCAACCAGCGTGCAGCTAGCACACAATAATCCCTCTTTTGATCTTGTATCGCCTATATAAACTCGACTTATCACCTTCTAACTTCACTTCTCCTTGATAATGATGGCTGCGCCCATTGAAACGTCGAAACCATTTGCAAACCTCCTTTACCAACTTCCTGAAAATACCAGAAAAACTATACGAAAAATTGAGAGTATCAATAAAAAACTCAATAATGCAAACTGTGCCTATTATTTTAATCTCACCTGCCTGAAAGAATATATATATATATATATATATATATATATATATATATATATATATATATATATATATACTGTATATATACCGGTATATATATACAGTATATATACGGTATATATATAAATATATATATATATATATATATATATATATATATACCGGTATATATACCGTATATATATATATATATATATATATATATATATATATATATTTGTTTTGTTATCTGTGGTTGAGGGAGACAAAAGGCAGAACTCCCTGTAGTGAGTGCCTCCCTCATAGTTTAAGGAGTGACAGGGCCAAAATCAAGGGACGTTCGAGCCAAAATGCCTGGACATACGGAGCTTGAAGCAATTTTAGTCATAGGAGAAGGAAAAGACTGATTCTGGGAGAGAGTTTCTGAGCTCAGCTGTTGAATAAAGAAAGACAGAGTAACGTTTCACTCTTGGGTTGGAGAGTTGCACAGAGTAGGGGTGGGATTGTATTGCGAGACGGGTACCACTTACCCTACGTAGAGGAGGTGATATACACTGGAAAAGCTGTGAGGAACATTGATTATTATAGTAGCGATATAATAGCGAAGAGATGCAACATTGCGGCGAAGAGAGATAGATTACATAGAGTTGGTGAGTGGACGGAAAATTAATGATACGAAAGGCCTTCCTTTCTACTTTGTCTAAGAGTGCGGTGTGAGATGATCCTCCCCACACATGTTAACAATACGTAATACAAGGACGCACTGTGCCCCTGTACAGAGCAAGAAGCTATGCAGAGTTGAGCACACCTAGCTTGTTAGAGGCTGCCTTAGCAAGACTGGTAATATGGTCCTTCCAAGTGAGAGCAGAAGAAAATGAGTCATCAAGAATATTGAGAGGAGATGAAGGTTTGATTTTTGTATTGTTGAATAATAAGGGATAGTCCTCTGGGAGTTCCGCACGGGTAGTAAGATGAAGAAATTGGATTTTAGAAGCATTAAAGGCAAAAAGGTTTTCTCTGCGCAAATTGGAAATAGTAGTTAGATCAGAAGGTAAGAGTTGTATGGCTTCCTTACCTAACCTTTGTCAATTTAACCTACCTAAACATAATCTAACCTTGTCTGATTTAACCTATACCTTGTGTGTTAAGGAATAGGTTTTAGCTTTTGGTCTATATGTGTATTTATTGTTTTAATTGTCTCGCTAGACCTCCATCAATCTTAAAAAAACGCCCCCAAAATAATTTTTATTTTTTTCGGCAGGAAAAATATCATGGCCGAAGGTCCTAAAACTACAGGCTCTTTATCACGCGCCAGAAACAAATAATCGACACCTAAATGGCACGAAAGGTATTAATATTGACAACAAAATGGGTGAACGATCTTAAATCGACAAACTAATGGTACGAGCGTCTTAAAATCTCAAAACTGACAGGGCTAAACATTAGGAAGAAGGAGATGCAAACAAACAACTACTTTGGTGATGGGCTGGTCTATCAGAATGAGAACTGAGCGATCTCTGCCATACCCATAGCTTACTCTGACTGTTCCTTCTACTTAGGTATTTTCTAAATCTCAAGTGACGGCGTCTCTTCCGTGGATTGACCTCCCAATCTACCAAGATTGGAAGCAAAAGCGTCACATTTTTCCTTTGCCTCTCAACTTTCTTTTCATAATTGCTGAGGGGCACAGGGCCCTGGGTGGGGCTTTGAATTCCCGGGCATTTCCGCACCCTTCTCAGCTCCCCACCATGGAGTGGCTTCGGTCACCCAGGCTTTATTGTGGTCTGCAGGGAGGGTTCTGTGGGGTGCTCGGTTATGGCCTTGGCCTTGCTCCTCGGGGCCTTGGGGATGTTCGGCCAGGCAGCTTGGGGAACAACAACAACAACAACAACCAACAACTACCCTTCCATTGAAGATTGTATTTGCGTGAACTGCTAAGACCTGCTACCCATGCATATGCAGCATTTGTGTATTAGAAACATAGAGTACAAAGGAGTACAAAGGAAATCAAGCAACAACAGATCTAGTGACCCTTCTAGGCTGCTTGTCCTCCAAAACACTGAGGATCAAGTGTCCAAACAGTGGTTTAGAGTGGGCAAGGGAACATTGGATAGGGAACTACTGCCCTGGAACTAATGTCCGTGGCAGGATTAGGAAGTTAGTAGGGGACAGATGGGTTAGTAACTGAGGGGGGAATAAAATAAAGTTGTTCATTTACAAACGCAGTCAGTCGTGGGTTTGATGCGAGATATTTGTCTAAGCAGAGTTTAAATGAATCAACGGTGCTGCAGTCTATAACATCTCGGGGAAGCCCATTCCACAAGTTGACAACTCGATTGAAGAAGAAATTCTTAGATTCGTGTGAGTTAAAAGATTTACCAATAATTTGGCAACCGTTTCCCCGCGTGTAATTAGATTGGTCGATAGTGAAGTACTTACTACAGTTCATATTGTCGATGCCTTTGATGATTTTGAACACTTGAATTAAGTCACCTCTTAATCTGCGCTGGGTTAAAGGAAATAGATTTAATTCTCTAAGACGCTCTTCGTATGGTTTGTTCTTTAGGCTAGGTATCATTTTGGTAACTCTACGTTGAACTCGTTCTAGCTTGTTTATATCTTTTTGGTAATAAGGGCACCAGGATTGAACGCAGTATTCCAGAAGAGGGCGGACTAAGGAATTGTAAGGGGTTAGGATAACTTCTTTGGATTTATGCTCAAATGACCTGCCTATAAAGACAATTATTTTGTTTGCCTTCTTAACAACTTCTGAACATTGTTGACTCGGTTTTAGGTTACTCGATATTGTTACTCCCAGATCGGTTTCTCTGTTTACATTCTTAAGCTGAGTGCCATTCATCGAATAGTTTGCTTTCTCATTTAGGTATCCGATATGTAGTACTTTACATTTATCCGCATTGAAACTCATTTGCCAAATTTGGGCCCAACATGACAATTTATCTAGATTGTGTTGCATATCGTCAACTTGTTCTTTTGAGAGTACGCTATTTGCAATTTTGTATCGTCAGAAAATTTTGAGATTGTACAGGTGAGACCCTCATCTATGTCGTTGATGTAAATTAGAAAGAGAATTGGTCCTAGTACCGATCCCTGGGGTACCCCGCTACTTACATTGGTCCATTTAGATGCGTTACCGTTTATGACTACTCTGTGCTTTCTGTCGCCAATTTTCTATCCATTTCAACACACCGTCTTGTATTCCATGCGCTTTTAGTTTTAGCAGTTAACGTTTGTGTGCAACTTTGTCAAAGGCCTTTTGAAAATCAAGGTATATAATATCTACAGCTTTACTCTCATCGTAGAGGTTGAGGATATCGTGGAAGAAGTCTAAGAGGTTTGTTAAACAGGAAAGTTTTTTACGAAAGCCGTGTTGACTATCTTTAAGTAAGTTATTTGCCTCTAAGTGATTTATGAGTCTGTCTCTTATCACCGTTTCTAGCATTTTACATACAATTGAGGTTAAGCTAAATGGACGAGAGTTACTGGGTAGGGATTTGCTGCCTTTTTTGAATATCGGTGTTATGTTGGCTAGCTTCCACTGATCAGGCATAGTCCCAGACTGCAAGGATTCATTGAATAACAATGTCAGTGGGTTGGAGAGCTCATCCTTAGCTTCCTTTAGAACTCTAGGCGAGATTGTATCAGGTCCAGGCATTTTATTTACCTTGAGTTTATCTAAACAATTCAATACTTCTCTCTCTGTAACGGTGATATTGCTTAGAACATCTGAATTATCAATCTGAATCGGCGATGGTGTAGGGATATCACTGAGGTCTTCGGTTGTAAAAACTGATGCAAAGAAGGTATTGAGGGCATTACTCATTTGTACTTCGTCTTTGGTGTATTCTCCATTTTCATCGACTAACGGTCCAACAGTTGAAGTAACTACTTTTTTCTTTCTGATATAACTATAGAATTCTTTCGGGTTTGTTTTACTTTGATTCGCAACATGTAACTCCAGGGTCTTTTTACTTTGCTTAATTAACTTTTTGGCTTTGCGTCGTAGCTCTACAAATTTCACCCGTTCTTCGTCATTTTGTGAGGATTTTAATCTATCATTAGCAAATTTTTTAGCAAGCAGACAGTCTGAAATATCTTTATTCCACCATTTGGGCTTATCATTATGGCCTGAACTCCGTATTTTCGATGGTATGCAGTCTTGCACTGCCTTAAGGTAAGTGGTTGTGAAATACTCCCAAGATGTATTTATGTCGTTATTGTTAGTCAGAAAGCTCCAGTCAGTTTCTTTAAGCTTTGATTTAAGTTTATGAAAATGTTCTTTCTTGAAATTAGGGACTTTCTCAATGCTGCTATTTGATTTGTTACTAGTAAACTTTAAAGTGAAAGTTATCGTATGATGGTCGCTGTTACTGAATTCATCACCAACATTCAAATTCTCTATTAATTCTTCTTTTGTTGCGAGTACAAGGTCAAGCACATTATTACCACGGGTCGGAGATTGTACAAATTGAAAAAGTTAACTCTCTTGCAAGTTAGCATAGAGGTCGTGTCCAGAGTGTGAAGTAAGAATATCGCCCCATTTAGTCACGGGTAAGTTGAAATCGCCAAGAATTACGGTATCTTGTATGTTAGTTATTTCTGCAATTTGTTCATAAATTTCACTGTCAGTTTGCACTGATTGAGCTGGGGGTCTGTATAATAAAGCTAGTGTTATTTTAGTTCCTCGTTTATTATTTAATAGTACATAAGATATGTCTATATTCGCAATTTGAGGTTTTAACATTAAGACGGGATTAAGACTTTCCTTTATAAAAAACAGAACTCCTCCTCCATTTCTATTGATCCGACTTTTCTCAAACATTGTATAACCAGGAAGCGTATATTCGGCTAAAAAGTCTCTGTCTTCCGTATTTAACCAAGATTCTGTAATGCCGATTATATCATAATGTCATAGTAAAAATGATCCCACGTGTCGACAAAGCCGATGTCCTCCTCCCTGCAGAGTTTGGCTAGTCGGCGATTTGTACTGGTAGCTATGTTGTAGAATCGGTTTTCTACATCAATCCGGGGAACAATTCCTGAAATTAAGATTCTATTAGATTTTTCCTTGAAGGACCTGATCAGCCGCCGGTACTTGCAAAGTAGTTCCTCTGACCGCGTCCGTTGGACATCGTTAGATCCAACATGGATGACGTACGTAGTGCTTGCGGGGGCGAGCCTGGAAACCTCTTCCACAGCCGCAACAATGTCGTCCACGCCGTCACCTGGGATACAGAATCGCTTTCTTGTCCTGGGTGCCCTGGCACAGAACTTGGTTAATTGGCCACGGACCATGGAGTCGCCCACAAGCCGAATTTCTTCCGTTTCCTCTTCCTCGTCAATAGCAAGAATTTTGAAGCGGTTTTGGCATGTTGTTGGGATGACCTTCCTGGTACTGGTACTGGGATGCACATTGTTTCTCACTAACTGAAAGTTGTCCTGGGGGGGAGTGAGAGTAGAGCCATTATTATTTTCTGCAACATCTAAGGTAGCTGCTGGTGTGGGTACCGGTACCGGTACTGTATGCACTGGAATGGCGGTTGACATCGTAGTGGTTTCTTGGGCCGAGGGCACTCCTACGTTGAGTGTGGCAAATTCTTGAAGGGATTCAAGCTTCGCAGTCAGGGCATCGATCTTGCGGTGAGCTGCATTCAATTCATCCGCAATCTTCTCTCGGAGCTGGCAAAATCTACAAATTTGGATATCAGTATCAACAAACATGGTAGGGCCAAATTTACCGGAACAACTCGTGCAGGTTCTTTGCGGCGCCATGACGATATAATCACAATATGCCTGAAAATCACACAAATTTATGTTAGCAAAATGGTACAATTAAAGCCTGAAAATCACAAAAAATTTATGTTAGCAATGTGATACAATTAATTCCTGAAAATCACACACAATTTTGTTAGCAATATGATAAAATTAATATGCCTGTAAATCACCAAAAATATGTTAGCAATAGAACACAATTTATGACTGAAAATAAAACAAAAAATTTATGTTAGCAGTATGACACAGTTAAAGCCTGAAAATCACAAATGGACTAGAAATTTGTTACAAAATTTACTGGAAAAAAACAAAAAGTGGGAGAGGGTTAATGTATCCTAGTGAGAAAACTGGAAAACGGTATACAATACAGTAACAAGTATGTGTTAGCAATATGGTACAATTAATGCCTGTAAATCACAAAAAGAATATGTTAATCACAAAAAGAATATTATGCCTGTAAATCACAAAAAATAAGTTAGCAATAGAACACAATTTATGCCTGAAAATAAAACAAAAATTGATGTTAGCAGTATGACACAGTTAAAGCCTGAAAATTGCAAATGGACTAGTAATTTGTTAAAAAATTTACTGGAAAAAAAGTGGGAGAGGGTTAATTTAACCTAGTGAGAAAACTGGAAAGCAGGCAGATGTGCACACGTATCTTTTGCCGGTCAGTCATCTTAAATCAGAAACTTTCCAAACGGAGTCCCACAAGGATCCGTCCTATCGCCCGCACTCTTCAATCTGTACATGCACGATATAACTACACCCAATACGCCCCAAATAAACTTAGCCTCCTATGCAGATGACAAAACACTCACATGCACACACCATGACCCAAAAAGAGCAACAGATCTCTTTCAACCCTATCTCAACACACTACATGGCTGGTGCACTACAAACAGACTTAATCTAGCCCCAGCCAATTCCACCGCAACCCTACTCACAAGTTGGACAGGAGAACACGAATACATCCCTCAGCTCACCATATACAACACACCCCTAACACATACACACACACCCAAAATCCTAGGAGTAACATATGATACTCATATGACATTCAAACAGCACACCACAAACATTAAAAAGAAACTGACACCCAGACTTAACGCCCTCAGGTCACTTGCTCACACAAAATTTGGACACAACAAAGAAACTACCACCACAGTATATAAACAATACATAAGATCAGTGATGGAATACGCAAGCCCAGCCTGGGCTTCTAACCTAGCTGAAACACATCATAAGACCTTACAGACTATTCAAAACAAAGCCCTGAAGATCAATACAGGCTGCACAGCTACTGCACCCACAGATCATCTACATCAAGAAACCAAAATCCTCAAAGTCAAAGACCATCTGGACATGAGAGGCACTCAATTCCTGGCAGCAGCCTCCACGAACCAAGACCACCCACTAAACTACATGGCAACACACCCACAGATACCAAGAAATATCAAAACAACACCCAGCACACGGTATCACACACAATTATTGTCCTCTCTCCCTCCCTGCCCACCCCGAACCAACTTCCAGAAGCACATCCATACTCATATCTCTCACCGATCCATCCACTCACTCACAGACAACACGCAGCTGCATGCACGACCTCCCGAAATCCATCCTTCCGAATCCTCCCTTCCTCGCGAGGACAGAGTCCATCTGGCCAGGCTGAGATGCGGACACCATCCAGCTCTCCTGAGCTATCAGAAAAGACTGGATGACTCCGTTGTCGACGCCTGCCCGGGATGTAACACAGCACCCCATACCATTAAACACATCATAGAAGACTGCATTTCACACAACCACTTACGCCAACAACACAATCTACACTCAATGAGAGCTCTGTGGGAGAGCCCGATCGTGGCCATGGCCTTTCTCAGGGACTCGGGGCTGTTCGGCCAGGCAGCTTAGGGAACAACAACAACAACAACAACTGGAAAGCAGTATACAGTACAGTAACACAAATATTGGTTAGCAATATGGTACAATTAATGTCTGTAAATCTCACAAAAAGAATATGTTAATCACAAAAAGAATATGTTAGCAATAGAACACAATTTTATGCCTGAAAATAAAAATAAAATTATGTTAGCAGTATGACACAGTTAGGCTAAAGCCTGTATATTAGTTTATACAGTGGTCGACACAATAATAATAATAACGGAGTTAGTAATATCCCTGGCAAGAGTGTGAGAGGCCTATTAAAATGGTGACAAGTATCTGAAATGCGATTAATAAATAGGCTATCAAAAAGTATTACAGTAACTAAATTATTCTACCCCAATATTAAAACTATCTTGACAAATGTTAAGTGTGTGCGATTTATATAGAAAACCAAGATAAAAAGTTCAACCAAGTACAGTATTGGCTAGACTTTGATATATAAAATTCAAGAAGAGGGTTTGTTTATGCGTACACAGGTGGCGCTGGTATCGGCGGCGTCTCTACTAACTTGACAAATAGAATTTTGAAAAACACGTTTATCAGTCAAAACTACAGTACAATGTCATGCAAGATAACTAACTAGAGGGTGTTATATGTGTATGTTTATTTGTTAATTACTACTGTTGGAATATAGGAGGCTTTGTGGTACACAGTATAATAAAAATAGTTAAATACAAAAAAAAAAAAATCAGATTTCAACAACATAAATTCCAACACTTTTACTAGTTACATCAGGAACCGAACTCATGAAATCGTGGTTATTATTCCAGTTCTATAACCATATAACCACCACCACCTACTGCAAGGTAACTGCTCGACGGCATCTAATAGTGTCTAATTACATTGGCTGCGGCAGGGCATTAGTTGGGATTAGATTGATTACTTTGGTGAACTTGAATTATATAGCTAGTACTGTAGTTCAAATCCCCCCCCCCCCTCTCTCTCTCTCTCTCTCTCTCTCTTTCTCTCTCTCTCCTAATTTCTCTGTTTTATCTATTGTACTTATCAGTGAACGAATGGGAGATGAAAGGCTTACAAAGAGAATATGTGAGTCCGGTACAAGGGGAGATAGAAGGGCAGGAAGACCCCCATTGAGATGGAGAGACTGTGTAAGAAAGGCTTTGGATGATAGAGGAATGACTATAGATCAGGCAGGGGAAGTGGTGGTGGACAGGAGTGAATGGAGAATGCTTGTGAATAGTTGAGTGAACACGTGGTCATTTGGAGTAAGGGGTCGGGCGCAAGTTGGACTAGATAATAGTCCATCAGGCGCCTGGCCCGGGGAGACGATTAATATGAAGGGTGTGCCTGGAAGTGTGGTGGGAGGGCTTGTCGCTTTGGCTCCGCTGCATGTCTGCCTGCCGAGATCGGAACCTCTCCTGGTGGTCAGGGGCCGGGGGAGTGCTGGAGCGACCTTGGTAACCCTGGTCTCTGGGTCTTCTCCTGGGTGACCTGGATGTGTGAGAGTTTGTGTTTTTTATCTGTGTTTATTTTTTGTTTTATGTTGTTTTTGTGTTTTCCCTGTTCTTGCTCTGTCTTGAGTCGGCTACCCCCAAAATGGGGATTGGGCCTGAGCATATAGATAGATAAATAGATAGACTTATCAGTGCAGTTTATGGTCGATC
Organism: Paralithodes platypus; assembly: GCA_032716605.1. NCBI lineage: Eukaryota > Metazoa > Arthropoda > Malacostraca > Decapoda > Lithodidae > Paralithodes > Paralithodes platypus. The sequence goes on along the minus strand of CM064480.1, from coordinate 12,272,718 downwards.
GTTTAAACACAATTGCACCTTTTTATTATTTTAGATAAGAACAAACTATAATATGTAGACAAGCATAATATTATAGTAGATCAGGCGTTTTGGAATACCCCAAGTAACTGTTTAAGTACAATAGTATTCTATTTGTACTGTATTTTGACTAACAATACACGATTTTAATTAACTAAAAAAGGACCCTCATATTCAACGGGAAAGGAATTGATAAAATTCCTCCCCCATACCAATTATACATGTAACACACAGACTCACACACAAACACATACATACAGCCATACAACTCAACACGCACGCACACACAATCAAACACAGACACACACACACACACATACACTCATCCTGATCAACGATGCAATCCGAGACAAAAATGCACGCTGGAAGTACGTGGATGACTCAACAATCGGAGTGAGCATAGACAACACCTCACCTGACTTAAGCGCACTTCAGGATCATGTTAACCAACTTCAGAACTGGACTTTCAACCAACGACGTCACCATAAATATTGCCAAAACAGTAGTGATGCACATCAGTGTGGGTTCAGACATGATCGACCCATCTCTCATCACCCGGGATCCACCGCTCTACAGGTAGTGAACAATTTTAAACTATTAGACATCATCATAGATGACAATCTAAATTAGAAACGCCACGTCAGTAGTGTAGTCAACATTTGTGGCTATAAACTCTACCTCCTTTCGCCGTTATCTAATAATGGGGGAGGGGGGGGGGGGGATATCACCATCGCGCCAGCCGGCTATATTTACTGAAAATGAACTTCATTTAATTCTCTTTTTCATGCATAAACAAGAGCAAGAGCGTAGAACAATTATGTATCCGAAGATTTGAGAGATATTTTGAAACAAGACAGAGTGGGTTTATTTTGTAAGTCAGGAGACAACTGATTCCAAACTTTCGCACCATGATATTTTATTGATGTCTTCGTGGCGCAATGCATAAGTGTGTTGATTTTCGGTGTGAGCTCCTGGGTTTCGAATCCCCGGACTGCCACATGTGTTTGTTAATTTCATTAATCGAGTTTAGGAGTAAAGTTGGTTGGTTGAGAGAACATAATAATTGTCTAGAGATCGTTAGGGGAATATTTAAAGAATTGATGTTTCTTAATGCATACCTTTCATTTTCACGATGTTTAAATAATTCCACATTGTTATGGCCATTTAATGCTTTGTATACAAAGATAGCACTGCAAGAGATGATATCTTCAAATTTCAAGAGATTAATTTGTCGAAATAGTTCATTGGTATGAGCATATTTGGATCTAAATATAATTGTTCGTATAACTTTTCTTTGTTCAACTTCAACAGATTGTAATTTACTTTTACCCGTCGCTCCCCATACTGTATGACAGTATAAGAGAAATGGATAAATTACTGTATGACAGTATAAGAGAAATGGATAAATTACGGAATAATATAAATGTTTTAGGGCATTAAAGTCGAGACATTGGCGTGTTAAGTACAGTATACCACATTGTTTATTTAGTTTATTTGTTACGTCCTTTATGTGTAAGTTCCAAGACAGTTTTCTGTCCACCGTTATCCCCAGAAACTTAACGCTCTCCACTTCTCTCACCAATTTATTACCAAATGTAATTGGTTGCATATCATTTGGAATGTTTTTGTTTCTGTGAAAGATTATACAGTTAGTTTTATCAACATTAGTGTAAGTTTATTGGTAGTTATCCAATTATGAAAATTCTTAAGGTCATAAACAATAAGAGAGCGCAAGTCCCGGTGATGGCCACCCCTTCGGGGATCACGGCGTCAGGCAATAGATTGATAGATAGAAGTCCCGGTGACTGGCGTACAGACTACTGTCGTCAGCAAATAATATACTGTATATTTAATTATTATGTTCTCTCCACCAACCAACTTTACTCCTAAACTCGATTAATGAAATTAACAAACACATGTGGCAGTCCGGGGATTCGAACCTAGGATGCTTACACCGAAAATCAACACACTTATGCATTGCACCACGAAGACAGTTATAACATACTTGAGTATACAATATCATTAATATATAAAATGAATAATAATGGACCCAGTATAGAACCTTGTGGTACTCCGTAGGACATTATTTGCATATTAGATGAAATGTCCTTATATTGTACTGTACATACTGTTTTCGATTGGCTAGATAAGAGTGAAACCATTTGTTAATGGTACCTCTAATACCATAATGTTCGAGTTTCTTTAGGAGGACTTGATGGTCAACAGTATCGAATGCTCTGGATAGATCTAAAAACATACCAACTGTAAAATGCTTGTCATCAAAAGAGTTGAGGATATCGTTAGTAAATGATGATAAAGCTGACTGTTGAACATCCTTTTCTAAACCCATACTGAGCCTCATTAATAAGATTATTGGTTGAACAAAACTTTGTAATCCTTGTATGCATAATTTGTTCTAGGATTTTACTCATAGCTGGGAGTACAGACACAGGACAGTATTTGGAAAGGGCGATGGTAGGGCTTTCCAATGACACCTGAATCATTCTTGTACGAAATCGGATTATCTTGCAACGATCGTGCAACCGAAGGGGAAAATCGGCGAAAATAGGGGTATTTTGGCGGTTATTGGCGTGTGAGAGAGGTGTGTGGTTGACTCCAGTATGCGCCGCAGGACCGTGGCGAGTAAAATAAGCTCGCCTATTGTCCCTGTAATGCCCTGTCTCTCTTTCATCGCTCATAATAGCCTCAAAATGGCGTCTGTCATATGACGAGCACCGTACAGATGGCCAATTTTCTCTCCCGTCATATGACGGTCACCGCTAATTGAGGGTTCAGACGATAGGCGCTCCCTCTCATACGTGTACAAGATGTTAATTTTGCCCAAACTCTCTTATGCCTGCCCTGCATGTATGTACCTCATCACTAACAGCAACACAGAAAGAATAACTTGAAAAAGTGCAGAAAAGAATTTGCAGGATCATTCTAGGACACTCATACACACACTATCCTGAAACGCTACGGTCCCTGGGGTTAGAAACGCTATGGAGCCGATACTGAAACCTTACTCTGAAATTCGGTTAGAAACTAGTCGCCAATCCAAGACACCGCAAAGTATCACCCCCCTCAGCGCCTCCTCCCAGGAGAATTATCAGGCGTCACAACACCATCACCCCTATACGTGCGAGGACCTGAAAATATCAAGCAAGCCCATCCCTTATATCTTGAGCCTAATCAACCAACAGTAAGACAAGTCATAAACAATCACTAGTGTGCGACTAATCATAAATTGTATTCAGTATCAAACTCACCAACAGTGGGAAGGCAGTGTCACACGACCTCTTTTTCTGTCAACTTTCACTGGCAGTCTACCGTCGGTAAAGTATCCGCTCCTAACGCGAATTAGCCTTAAAACATTTCAGGATATAAATATATATATAACAGAAAAAAGAAAAACAAAGTAATAATAATAATAATACATAATTAAATTGAATACTTAATCTTGCTCCCGAAAATTGACGGAAAACGCACTTGTGTAAACACCAGTTTTCTAAAATACGGTACCTCAGAAATATGTTTTGAACACGATACCTCATCAGTTTGCTTCACCCTACAAAACTACCATATTTCAAGGAAACAGTGAACATTGCACAGAAACCGACCAGTAAAGCCACCCTAAACAAACAGTAATCAGTCATACCAGATTTGTCATCTCTATCCTAGATAAACAGTAAATCAATTCACAAACTTTTAGAGAACACTTTTAATATGTACCACTATTATCTCGAATCGAAAATCATCGGCAAAGGAAGAACATAACATTTACCTGATCAAATACCGGAAGCTCTTGTGCAATCTCTTGTTTTGGTCCATATTGTAAGTTAAATAAGTTAGAGTTAAGCAACAAACTGTTCCTTCTACATTTTCAGCCGTTGGCTGCAACTATCAATAAACCATTTATTAATTATCAGTATTATTACACACGCACATCAGGTCGGGATGGCCGAGTGGTTTAAGTCGCTCGCACTGTAAACGCGATGGTGAGGGTTCAAATCCAGCAGAATCCTAAAGGTGTTTTTGGCCATCCTGTTGGAGAGGATTGTATCATGGTCGCTCCCTAGCCAGGCTGCTCAACTATCGGCTGTGTAAGCCTACACGTACTTCTCACCAGTGCATCTGCGCATGAAAGTAATATGGTGGGAACCCGGGCACCTCATGGTAACTTGTGACCTCGTAGTTAAGGTTGAATAAGCATTGTACTGTACCTAGGTTAAGAAAACAAAACTCGATGTTCAGCCTCACGGCTGCAAGTGAACAATAAACCGACAATTATTATTATTATTATTATATAATCTCAAACATTATAACACCCACCCACCCACACACAATAAACACAAATTAGAACACCCACATACACACACACATACACTACACAACCCAAGCTGTTAAATCAATCACTAGCACATAATAACCATCAATACTCTTTAACAGAGAAGATAAATATGGATAATGATTACCGATTAGAGTAGTTTGAATGGGGGAGAGAGAGAGAGAGAGAGAGAGAGAGAGAGAGAGAGAGAGAGAGAGAGAGAGAGGTTGTACTAAGTGAAATATGGACCATCTACTGTATCTACCTTACTGTTATACATTATACCTGGCTGATTCGTATTACCTAATCCATTGCACTTATATTCCCCATTGGTGTGCAAGAAATTCTCATATTGTTATATCGCTGTTGACCATGTTGTGAGTTCGGTGTTCTTTCATTGTTGTTGTTGTTCTCATTCTTCAAGTTATTAGAAGTAGGAAACTCGAAATCAAGTGTATAAGTTAATGTTGTTTTTGTACGATTTGTCCAGAATTTTGTATAATGCAGAAATATTAATTATTACATTTTAATTACACTGAAATGTAATTTGCATGTGCACATCCTTTAACCATATTATTTCCTAGAGTATTGTGGTTTATGGCGAAAAGTAAATATAGAATGAACATATACAAACATGTTGTCTTCCTTTCTTGTTGTTCATTGACTGATACCACATTGCTATGTCACTAATCATTATAATATGGTTGTTCTAGATTATACAAACTGATTAATATTTGTTGAAAGGAAGTTCCATGTTTTGTACGGCGTAAATGCTTTGGTCTCGGTATGGCCGCTCCCCAAGCTGCAAAGTTACCTGCAGTGTTTATCAAGTGTCCTAACACTGAAATCCTGTTTAGTGAGGGAATGTATAAATTTACAACTAAACTACTTGTCTAGTGACGATTCTATACAGTCCTCTACTTTGCAGAGAGCCGTGTAAAAGGTAGAGCAAGTCGTTACAGGCAGAAGTTCGAAAAATACTGCCTCAACCATTACACCCCCCCCCCCCAGTGTTTTCCTCTGTGTATTGTTTATAATCCTTCTCTACAATTCTATATAGGTAACGCACTTCATAAAGTAATTACCCATTCTCTCCACATAACATAACCAATACACTGGGGTGATAGTAAACACCTACCGAACAGGGGAATACCCAGCGGAGGCCTCGTAGACATTAGATAAGGAGTTGCTGGAACTCCTGTTTCATACATTTGGCTTCCCTCACTGTTTATGCTTGTGTCTCACCTATACAGGAAGTAATCCAGCTAGTTTTCAGAAACACCTGCTATTTATTCCAATACACTATACAAGCTATAATAATTATTATATAACACTATAACACTATATATAATAACACTATATAATTGCAATCTCTCTCTCTCTCCGCCGGAATGTTGCATCTCTCTCGCCTATATCGCCTATATCGCTACTATAATAATCAGTGTTCCTCAGAGCTTTCCCAGTGAATACCACCTCCTTTACGTAGGGCACGTGGTACCCGTCTTGCAACTCAATCCCACCCCTACTCTGTGCAACTCTCCAACCCAAGAGTGAAACGTTACTCTCAAACTTTCTTCTACTCAACACCCTCTGGAACCCTCTCCCAGAATCTGTCTTTCCCTCTTCCTATGACTTAAATTGCTTCAAACTCAGTGTGTCCAGGCATTTTGGCTCGAACGTCCCTTGATTTTGGCCCTGTCACTCTTTCAACTATGGGGGAGGCACTCGCTATAGGCAGTTCTGCCTTTTGCATCCCTCAATCACATAGAAAGAAAAAAAAGCATACCTCACTTTCTGCAATACACTAAATACACAATTAACATAGCGACTATAACCTTTTTTAACTTCGGAGGAGACACTTGTTTCTGGCAGCTTTGCCCTTTGTCTCCTTCATACACTTATAAAACACAATCTAACCAAAGTGTCTGTCTCAGCTCTAGTCACTCTCTCTCTCTCTCTTTCTCTCTCTATGGCATTACACTCCATCTCACTGTAATATAAAAGTACACTTATGTCGACAAGTGTCATCTTTAACTGCCTACATCTCACTAACATAAATCAGAACACTGTTCACACATGTAGCATACAGCTTTCCCTTAGTGTTATAATGGAAACATTTTGTTTTAACTTCTTCCATTCTTTTTTGTAGGGATGAGCAATATAGACCAGATATTCCTCTATTCTTTAGGTAACCCATTACTTGTATCTATCTATGACCCGACGCTTTGATTCCCGAGGAGATAGACACAAATTATTGGCTTCTATATTCAGAGGCAATTTGTTCGAATGTGTACTTTGTTTCTTTGCACGCAAAACCACCAATTGTTATGTATTGTGTGTGAGGACCGTAAGGTGCATGTGGAAGTTATAATATTGTGTGTGAGGACCGTAAGGTGCATGTGGAAGTTATAATATTGTGTGTGAGGACCGTAAGGTGCATGTGGAAGTTATAATATTGTGTGTGAGGACCGTAAGGTGCATGTGGAAGTTATAATATTGTGTGTGAGGACCGTAAGGTGCATGTGGAAGTTATAATATATACTGTTGGAATGGCTGTGGACGTGAATGTACACTGTAATCAGTGTTATCAGCTCACCAATGCTGATTAGGTACAAGAATATACCTTCATACATGCGATACTGTTTTACCGCATTTCTTTCCGCCACTTTAGTTACGGGTATGGAATATCATGCCCACAGCTCAATACACCTGCAGTGCACCGAACGGGAGGCATACCCACACTATTCCATGCATGAGTCTACTGTGGTACTCCTGAAACACGCACGTTCCTAACATAATGTTAGATTATATATCATTGCAGAACGAACGCTTAACTAACGCACTTTAATGCAGAAATGCACAGCATGCACGTATTTGTGAGATATGGCCATGGTAATAAATTAATGTTTTTGTGTTTCGTAAGTTGCTATATGTTTTTATCAATAACGCTTCTACAAAGTTGTGTATGCATTATATTTGCTGCAGTTTATATTAATGCTGAATTAAACATCAATATTATTATATAGCTGCCATGGTTGATGAAATGTAAGAATATTGCAGCATATCGCTCAGCGTCCGCCTAGGAATTAATCAACTTTCAGGAGTCTACGTACCCGTCAGCAAACAGGGAATAGACAACTTACTTCAACATGAAATTGTGCTCTTGCCATAATAATCTTTCAGTATATCAGGACGTATTATTTCCTTTTTATATTGGCTATTAATAGGATACAAATTAAGGATACAAATTGTTATTATTGCTTCCAGATACAGATTCATACAATTGTTGTGATTCTTATACATATCCTTGCAGAAGCTGGGTTCATTAAGCCGAAGGTTTTTTATGAACCCGAAACTTACCTTGGTGAGCCTTTCATAATATTAATTTCAATTTGTCTGGTAAGTCATGGTAAAATTTAAGTTTTATTATGTTTATACAGTATGCAGTATATATATATATATATATATATATAGAGAGAGAGAGAGAGAGAGAGAGAGAGAGATAAATATGGATTATAACTATGAATATTAAATGATGATAAGAAATACAATTATTATACACACAATACAAAACAAAATAAATAACAAATCAATGTTTTACACACAAAACTATATACTGTACATACAATAGTTTTCCATAGACCGGCGGCCGCTTGGCCGGGGAACGATCACTTCACACTTAAGACCCAAATATATTATACAGTATCAATTGAAAATTGTGATCTGTCATTATAGTTACGTACATGCTTTTACTCATTTATTTATCTACACAATTTTATTAAGATTACATTGGTTCTGTGGGAGTCAATGGGATAATTGAGATAGATATTACCTGGTTGATTGCTAGATATCCACTAGATATCATTCGTAAATTATATATATATATACCTTCGTTTAATAATACTTAGAATGAAATGCAATATGATACCTTCATCTTGAATGAATTAAACCAAGGCCAGTCTTCTTGGTTAAGCATAAAACTAAAACTTCATTTGTGTTATTTAAAACATCACATTTTGACAACTTTATCGTTATCCATATTCCAATAATATAACAACGAACAGTGGCTTTCAGGGTTTCAGTTAATTCAGTCTTTGCATCAACTTATGCCTCTGCATGTTAATTGCAATGGTATTTTAAAGTAATTTTCTACTATATATACTGTATATATATATCTATCTATTTATATATCCATCTAATGCCAGACGCCGTGATCCGCGAAGAGGTGGCCACGAACGAAACGGCCCCCTGCACCTCTGTCCCCAGTCAGTTGACACCCCTCCTCCCATCCAGCACCGCTTTCACTCATATACTTCTTAACTCCATCCTTCCACCTCTCTCTCGGTCTAAATCTCCCTCTCTGTCCTTCCACCTAACTTTTGTACTTCCTCTTAATCATTCTCTTGCTTCCCATACGTTCCACATGGCCGAACCATCTCAAGGTGTTCCTTTTCACACTTTCCAGTACATCTACATCCACACCACACCGCTTTCGTACTTCCTCATTCGTCTGTCTATCCCTCCATGTAACTCTGCATGCAATTCTCAAGCAACTAATTTCCACCCGTCTCACTCTTGGTTTGTGTCTCTCCACCAACGTCCATGCTTCGCTCTAGTAACTCAATATCAGGATTACCACGCTAACATGCAAGGATTTCTTTACTTCTGTGCTGACCACCCTATTTCTTGTTACTGCTTTCTGCATACCTTCAACCCTCTTCCCCTGTTGCACCCTCTCCCGCACTTCTTCATACATAGCCCCATCTTTATTCAACACACTGCCTAATTACTTAAATGAGCTGACATTCTCAATAGCCTAACCATTCAACCACACTTCACACTCTGTGGCTACACCCCTTTCAAAGGCCATAACCTTACTCTTCCCTGCATTTGCCTTCAGATTCCGTTTTTCACACACTGTTCCAAACATACTTATCAGGCCCTGCAACTCCCATTCACTGTTCAGTGTTTACTGAAAATTATGATGTGATTGGTATAACAGAATCTTGGCTCAATACAGTAGATAGAGACTTTTTAGCAGAGTATTCACTTCCCGGTTATGTAATGTTTGAGAAAAGCCGAACAAATAAAAATGGAGGTGGCGTTTTATTTTATATCAAAGAAAGTCTTAACCCGACCCTCTTGTCAAAACCTCAAATTGTGAACGTCGACACATCTTTTGTGCTAATAAAGAATAATAAAGGTACACAAAAAATACTTGCATTAATATACAGACCTCCAGCTCAATCAGTGCAAACTGACCGAGAAATTTATGAACAAATTGCAGATGTAAGTAACTCACAAGATACCGTATTTATTGGCGATTTTAATTTACCTGTGACCAAGTGGGGCGATACTCTTACTTCACACTCCGGACATGACTTGTATACGAACTTGCAAGAGAGTTCGCTTTATCAATTTGTTCGAACACCGACCCGTGGTAATAACGTTCTTGACATTGTACTTGCAACAAAAGAAGAATTAATAGAGAATTTGAATGTTGGTGATGAATTCAGTAACAGCGACCATCGTACGATAACTTTCACTTTAAACTTTACTAGTAACGAACCAAATAGTAGCATCGAAAAAGTCCCTAATTTCAAGAAAGCAAACTTTCATAAACTTAGAGCTATGTTTAAAGAAACTGACTGGAGTTTTTTAATTAACAATAACGACATAAATACATCTTGGAAGTTATTCGAAACCACTTACCTAAAAGCAGTGCAAGACTGCATACCATCGAAAATACGGCGTCCAGGCCATAATAATAAGCCCAAATGGTGGAATAAAGATATTTCAAACTGCCTGCTTGCTAAAAAAATTGCTAATGATAGATTAAAATCCTCACAAAATGACGAAGAACGGGTGAAATTTGTAGAGCTACGACGCAAAGCCAAAAAGTTAATTAAGCAAAGTAAAAAGACCCTAGAGTTACATATTGCAAATCAAAGTAAAACAAACCCGAAAGAATTCTATAGTTATATCAGAAAGGAAAAAGTAGTTACTTCAACTGTTGGACCGTTAGTCGATGAAAATGGAGAATACACCAAAGACGAAGTACAAATGAGTAATGCCCTCAATACCTTCTTTGCATCAGTTTTTAAAACAGAAGACCTCAGTGATATCCCTACACCATCGCCGATTCAGATTGATAATTCAGATGTTCTAAGCAATATCACCGTTACAGAGAGAGAAGTATTGAATTGTTTAGATAAACTCAAGGTAAATAAAACGCCTGGACCTGATTCAATCTCGCCTAGAGTTCTAAAGGAAGCTAAGGATGAGCTCTCCAAACCACTGACATTACTATTCAATAAATCCTTGCAGTCTGGAACTATGCCTGATCAGTGGAAGATAGCCAACGTAACACCGATATTCAAAAAAGGCAGCAAATCCCTACCCAGTAACTATCGTCCAATTAGCTTAACCTCAATTGTATGTAAAATGCTAGAAACGGTCATAAGAGACAGACTCGTAAATCACTTAGAGGAAAATAACATACTTAAAGATACTCAACACGGCTTTCGTAAAAAACGTTCCTGTTTAACAAACATCTTAGACTTCTTCCACGATATCCTCAACCTCTACGATGAGAGTAAAGCTGTAGATATTATATACCTTGATTTTCAAAAGGCCTTTGACAAAGTTCCCCACAAACGTTTACTGGTAAAACTAAAAGCGCATGGAATACAAGACGGTGTGTTGAAATGGATAGAAAATTGGCTCAGCGACAGAAAGCAAAGAGTAGTCATAAACGGTAAGGCATCTAAATGGACCAATGTAAGTAGCGGGGTACCCCAGGGATCGGTACTAGGACCAATTATCTTTCTAATTTACATCAATGACATAGATGAGGGTCTCACCTGTACAATCTCAAAATTTGCTGACGATACAAAAATTGCAAATAGCGTACTCTCAAAAGATCAAGTTGACGATATGCAACACAATTTAGATAAATTGTCACATTGGGCCCAAATTTGGCAAATGAGTTTCAATGCGGATAAATGTAAAGTACTACATATCGGATACCTAAATGAAAAAGCAAACTATTCGATGAATGGCACTCAGCTTAAGAATGTAAACAGAGAAACCGATCTGGAAGTAACAATATCGAGTAACCTAAAACCGAGTCAACAATGTTCAGAAGTTGTTAAGAAGGCAAACAAAATAATTGGCTTTATAGGCAGGTCATTTGAGCATAAATCCAAAGACGTTATCCTAACCCTTTACAATTCCTTAGTCCGCCCTCTTCTGGAATACTGCGTTCAATGCTGGTGCCCTTATTACCAAAAAGACATAAACAAGCTAGAACGAGTTCAACGTAGAGTTACCAAAATGATACCTAGCCTAAAGAACAAACCATACGAAGAGCGTCTTAGAGAATTAAATCTATTTCCTTTAACCCAGCACAGATTAAGAGGTGACTTAATTCAAGTGTTCAAAATCATCAAAGGCATCGACAATATGAACTGTAGTAAGTACTTCACTATCGACCAATCTAATTACACGCGGGGAAACGGTTGCAAAATTATTGGTAAATCTTTTAACTCACACGAATCTAAGAATTTCTTCTTCAATCGAGTTGTCAACTTGTGGAATGGGCTTCCCCGAGACGAGACGTTATAGATTGCAGCACCGTTGATTCATTTAAACTCCGCGTAGACAAATATCTCGCATCAAACCCGCGACTGACTGCGTTTGTAAATGAATAACTTTATTTTATCCTCCCCTCAGTTACTAACCCATATGTCCCCTACTAACTTCCTAGTAGTTCCACGGACATTAGTTCCAGGGCAGTAGTTCCCTTTCCAATGTTCCCTTACCCACTCTAAACCACTGTTTGGACACTTGATCCTCAGTGTTTTGGAGGACAAGCAGCCTAGAAGGGTCACTAGACCTGTTGTTGCTTGATTTTCTTTGTACTCCTTTGTACTCCTTTGTACTATCGCTCATCAGAACTGTATCATATGCAAACCGCAGTACAGGCAACTTCCACTCGTTTCCTTCCCTTATCAGAGGTGCAGCAACATCCACTGCTCTTCCTTGCATTTCTTTCATGACTCCATCCATATATATATATATATATTGAACAACCATGAGGACATCATACACCCTAGCTTTAACCAAACATTCAGATCAAAGAACTCGCTCTGTTCATTCTCCATACGCACTGACGCCTTCGCACCCTCATACATGCTTTTCACTGCTTACAGGCACTTGCCATCACATGTACTTCGCTATGTCATTATCTTCTAATTCTAAGCATGAGAACTGTTATAAGTGAAAACTCAAGTGTCAATAGTTTTTGAAATTTTGCATGTTGAACATTGTATTATTCCATGTATTTCCCCATAAGGTATGCGGAGCTGCCAAAGGGCCTATCCCATTTGCACTTTACTGTCTTAATTTTACCATATTATATTCAAGATAATGATAATATTGAATTTTACAAAATTGATAATAACATTCTAGTTCATATTTTTACTAGTTGGAAACCGTCTACCATGGAAGAGGCTATTACAGTGGTGCAGGGGAGGACACCATATACAAACAATCTCCAATATATCTTTATTGGTTGAGATTTATAATAATTATTACAGAAGCTTAGAATCAGTCATAAAATCATATCTTGAAGTTTGTTATACCAAACTTGGGATGCCCTTTAGCAGATTACTTTTATATCATTATACATGATAAGCTAATAAAGGAGTTAAATCATAGTTCGTTAAACAAAACATTTTACCTAGATATTACTTTATGCTAATGATACACCAACATGACGTTATGGTGAGAATATGTCCACAGCCTGTATTCAAGAGGAAATCCAAGAAAGATGATGTGATACAACAAACGAGGAATTTCCGCCAGCATCTAATCCAGCCTGCAGTTCTGCCTGAGCGACGCAGCGCCAGCTTGGTTCTCAAGAGGACGAGGAGCACGGAATTGTGGGGTTTATTGCTGCAAGTTTATATTATTTCCATCAAGTATCAAGAAGTGATTCAAAATATGTATTACTTGAGATTTATCATTTACAAAATAGGGTATATGACAGTGAAATAATGTAGCGATTGAAAGACGGAACTTGTAATAGAATCTAATGAATATATTGTAAGAATATCATACAAAACGGTCAAACCTAAGATAGTGTCTTACGTAAGGTTGTGCAAAACATAACTGTCAGCATAATATATTTCATAAAATAGTTCTCGTAAGAATAGACTATTAATTTTATAGTTTAGAAATATTACCCGTAGATCTAATGTGACAATAAGTGTTTCTAATATATTTGAATTTGTATTAGTGAAATTGTTGAAGCTTAATGATTGGTTACAATCTTATTCAATCTTTTTCATTGGTCTTATAATACGGGTCTGATCGAGTCTTGGAACGAGAGAATCACCTTTATGGACTTCCATATCTTGCAATAACGGAGTAGATACTTAACATGTTCTACATAACTACTATGATATATTAACAATATATATTAAACAAACTTATTATCATGCAAATGAACATACTCTGAGATTTACAATTTACATAATTATTTTTCAAAGACAAAAGGAATATTGCTGCCTGTAATTGATACAGAATAAGCTATATATTATATGACAATGCATTGTATTGTATAATGAATTAGTTTAAACCCAAAGTTCCACGTTTAATATTCCTAAGAACGTTAATTGTAAAATATTGCACGGTATAATTAAGCAGACTGAAGCATAAATATATTTAACAAAATATATTGGCATATTTTATCCTTTCAGTTTACCAAACAACAGGATGTAATTGTATTTACAAGCAGTAGAGAATATATGGGTCTACTCAGATTCAGTTGGGCATTGAATATATAATTATAAATGGATGGGACGGACCCGCGCTGCTTATACTCGCTCGCCTGCCTCCCAGTCCTTGTTCAAGGATGAAATTCGGCAATTGTCATATGACAAGTGCCGCAGTGATGACCGTATTTTGTATATAACAGCCCGCAGTCATTGAGTTTATATCATCAATTTGCTCCTAAATTCTGATAGAAAACGCACTAATGTAAACACCACCTTTTTATAAAATAGTACCTCCTAAAATTTTGAAAACGATGCCTTATCATTTAGAATTATCCTGCATAAATACTATTTGATTAAACTGGGTAACCATATCCCAAGTGAACAGTGAACATAGCACAGCAACCGACTAGAAAATACTACCAAAATACAATGCATACGAGATATGCCATCTCTATTCTAGACAATCAGTAAACATAGACATACGAAATATGTCAGCTCTAACCTAAAGTCACAGTAAACTTAGTCAGGAAATCAACTCACAAGCATTCAGCGAACGCTAATAAAATGTGTAACTATTATCTCAACTCGAAAATCATCTGTAAACCTAGTACAATATATTTAACTGGTCAATTAGCTCATTTGCAATGTTTTTCTTTGGTCCATATCATATCTTAATATAAGTTAGAGATAAACCACAAACTGTTCCTCTGGACGTTTTCAGTCAACGGCTGCAATTCAATACACTATTTATTGCATTACACACACACACATCGATATACAACAGGTTGATATAGGAATGTTGTTTTGGACGGACAGGTAACAGTTATTAGTTAAAATACTCACTACATGTTAATTGTTATGACTGCTCTCTCTCTCTCTCGTCAGGTCATATTTCAGCCCCAGGATCAAAGTAAAACAGGCGTGTGCATAAACCTTTAACCGTCTTGGTGGTGTGATGGTTAAGGTGTCTACAAATCTGTGTGTGATAACCCGGGTTCGAATCCTGGTGGATCACATATATGCTTTCATTAATTTCATTGGAGGTGTTTGGTGTTGTGGTGAAATTAATAACAAATAGATTATCAGTAGGTTCAGGGATATTTCGTAGCGAGGCCGTTCTGTATGATCTGTGCCCCATGAATATTCTTTCCTCTCACTTAAACATTGGGCTACCATAGTGCGGTGAGAATATGAACATGATTAGATTAATATCCAGTATTCTAGAATGGATAAGTCGTAGGCGTGTGCATAAACCTTTAACCGTCTTGATGGTGTGATGGTTAAGGTGTCTAAAAATTTGTGTGTGATAACCCGGGTTCGAATCCTGGTGGATTGGAGGTGTTGTTGTTGTTGTGGTGAAATTAATAAAACATAGATTAACTCTTCAGTACCATGACCACTTTCGCACTTTTATTCTGGCTAACACTAGACGATATTATATATAAACAGGATCTATGGGAATCAGAATATAGTTAAGCTAGCTTTTCGCTCATGAATGCCCTCTTCAGTAGAGAACATTTGGTTATCATTTACCAGAATTATATATTGAATTATAAGTTATTGAATGATTATGTATTTTAGAATGTCTTCATTATATGTTGTGTCATCAGAGGGTTGCATTTATATTGAAAGATGTGACAAGGAATAATAAGGTGAACATGGAACTAAAGAATGTAGTGCATGGTAATGTGGAGTTTTTAAATTTGATGGAGACACATGAATACAAAGCGCCAGGAACAGATAGAATGTGTGGGGAAATGTTGAGGTGTGGTGATGAGATACTGATCAAATGGGTATGGAAAATGTGCAAACTAGCATGGGAGAAGGGGAGTGCACCGGATGACTGGAAGACTGGCATAATAGTCCCCCTATATAAGGGCAAAGGGGAAAGAGGAGTGTGTGGTAACCACCAAGGAATATGTCT
Source organism: Paralithodes platypus (assembly GCA_032716605.1). Classification (NCBI taxonomy): domain Eukaryota; kingdom Metazoa; phylum Arthropoda; class Malacostraca; order Decapoda; family Lithodidae; genus Paralithodes; species Paralithodes platypus. Next base: position 12,256,667 of record CM064480.1, on the reverse strand, counting down.
TTTAAGTGTAGTAGGGAAGGTGTACAGTAGGGTAGTGATTGAGAGAGTGAGAGTGAGAACGGAGAAATGGATAGGCGACGAGCAGGGAGGTTTTAGGAAGGGAAGAGGATGTGTAGATCAGATTTTTACCCTGAATTATGTTGTGGAGAAATATCTGGAGAAGCAACAAAAGGTGTATGTTGCCTTTATGGACTTGGAGAAGGCCTATGACAGAGTGGATAGAGAAGGTATGTGGAAAGTACTTAGAATATACGGAGTAGATGGCAAGTTGCTGAAAGCAGTGAAGAGCATGTATGAGGGTGCAAAGGCGGCAGTACGTGTGGAGAATGAGCAGAACAAGTTCTTTGACCTGAATGTTGGGTTGAAACAGGGGTGTGTGATGTCCCTGTGGTTGTTTACTGTATATATGGATGGAGTCATGAAAGAAATACTAGGAAGAGCAGTGGATGTTGGTGTATCGCTGAAAAGTGAGGGAAATTAGTTTAAGCTGCCTATACTGCTGTTTGCGGATGATACAGTTCTGATGAGCGATAATGAATGGGAGTTGTAGGGTCTGGTAAATGAGTTTGGAACAGTGTGCGAAAAACGGAATTTGAAGGTAAATTCGGGGAAGAGCAAGGTTATGGTCTTCGAAAGGGGTGAAGTTGCAGAGTGTGAGGTGAAGTTGAACGGTCAGGCTATGGAGATCGCCAGCTCTTTTAAGTATCTGGGCAGTGTGTTGAGTAAAGAAGGGACAATGGATGAAGAAGTGCGGGAGAGGGTGCAACAGGGGAAGAGGGTTGTAGGAATGTTGAAAGCAGGAAAAAGAAATAGGTGGTCAGTATGAAAGTGAAGAAGTCCTTGCATGACAGTGTGGTAATCCCGACACTAACTTAATAAAGCGAAGCATGGACGTTCGGGAAGAGACTCAGACCAAGAGCGAGAGCGGTGGAAATAAGTTACTTGAGAAGTGCGTGCGGAGTTACATGGAGGGATAGACAGATGAATGAGGAATTAAGAAGGGGGTGTGGTGTGGAGGTAGATGTGCTGGAAAGTGTGAAAAGGAACAACTTGAGATGGTTTGGCCATATGAAACGTATGGAAAGCGAGAGAATGACTAAGAGGGTGTACGAGAGTGAGGTGGAAGGACAGAGAGGGAGAGGTGCACCGAAGGAGAGGTGGAAGGATGGAGTGAGGAAGTATATGAATGAAGGCGGTGCTGGTTGGGAGGAGGGGCGTCGACTGACTGTGGACAGAGGTGCATGGGGGCGGTTCATTTTTGGCCACACCTTCGGGGATCACGGCGTCAGGCAATAGATAGATAGCTATAACATAAGCTAACCCCTATGCTGTTTAGGATTGTGGCCGTCCTGATTTGTGGCCCTTGTGGTTGTGGTCGTTTAGGTATCTGGATTCTGGCCCTTCTTCCAGTCAGTTGACTTCAGTTTCCCTGACAATAGGGCAAGTGTTCAAACATATATTTGTTTTCAGATTAATAATTATAATATTAATTTCATGAGATGAATGTTTATTAGTTTTAAGTAGTTCATACACAGTGTAAATTACGTTCATTGTTCACAACAGTTCAGATGGAGGTGTTTTTGACTGAATGTCAGAAAGACAATGTAATATACTGACAATAGTATTATGAATGGCATAGTTCGGTACAGTCCACCGCCTTATCAGTTTTGGTGAAATCTAAGAGTTCTGATAACGTTGAAAATGTATAAAGGTGGCGTTCCACAGGTACCTGCATCCGATAATCAGAGTCTGGTATCCTCAATAAGTTAATAGTCTATGTTGTTTAGTCAGTGTATTCGCGTTTAGTGGTGTTCGTACCTGAGTTTAAGCTAAAGCCTTTAGAATAACGTCAACATGAAAGTAGCATTGGCCTATTATAAAGCATATGTTAAATCTGAAAATGTGACTCCGAGCCTAGTATTAGATATATGCCTTTGTGTAACGCCACTCTTACAACACACATAGAATTATTAGATTCAACAAAATATGTATAGTCCAAATGTTTTTTTAGATTTTAAGACGTTCAGGCCATTAGTTTGGCGACTTTAAGATTTTACGGCCCACTTATGTGTCATTATTAAGACCTTTCGTGACATTTAGGTTTCGATTTTTTCCTGATGATGCGATAGCGAGCCTGTAATTTTAAGAGTAACCGGCATTCGGCCGGAACATTTTTCTACCAACAAATGTACAAATATATCTTGAAGTGGGGTCTAGACGGTGTTTTTAACAGGTTGACAGAGGTCTAGGGAGGAAACTAAAAAAATCATAATCACATGATATAAATGAGCAAATATATACGCCCATTAAGGGGAGACTTTAAAAAAAAAAAAAAAAAAAAAGTATCCACATGTCCTCTGAACACAAAAATGACGAGGTCGTCTTAAAAGAAATAATCTCCAAGCATGTCCACCCAACCAACCCGGAAAACAAAATCAAATTAATAATTTATTACAAATCCCCCAAGACCTCCAACCTCGTTCTCCGCAACAAACCAGCCTCCACCAAGATAAAGAGCCCGATGACCGATGATCACGTCATTTACCAACATACCTGTAATTACGAGGACTGTGGACCTCATTCCTATATTGGTATGACGCAGACTCGTCTTTCACGTCGGCTAACTCTTCACCTTCAGGCTGGAGTCATCAAAGACCACTATCTCACCCCTAACCACCCTCACCTCACACACAACGAGTTAGAGAAACACACCACCATACTCGATAAAGAAAGTGACCCAAGGAGATTACCTATACTCGAAGCTTTATATATCCAAGCCTTACATCCCAACATCAACAACCAAACTCTGGACCTTCAGATCCTTCCTTCTGCCAAAAGGCACTTTCCTATAGGACCTAACACCCCCCCTCGCCCCCCGGTGCCCTTGACGCAGCCCCCCGCGCTACCTCCTTTAGCTTCGTCTTCCGCAGGCGCCACACAACTTAGGCCACGCCCCTCGACACGCAGCCAATCAGCTTCGACCCCACCTACCGACCACCATCCCGCTTCCAGTGCGCATGCGTGAAGCGGTTCCCCCCTTTCTCTTTCCCAAATTACCCCTCCACCAATAGTAGACTTTTGCCCCTTGCTTTTCGCCTCCTCTGATCCTCCACCCTCTATATATACCCTTCCTGTTTACCTTTTATATCATTCCATCCTTACTTGATAATGCTGGTTGTCCAGTTAAACGCGTCGTATATCCTGTATCATCATTTACATTTATGTAACCCTGTACCACCATCAATTTTGCTCATCTCCTTCATCTACTTCCTGCCACCCAGCGAAAACTCATCAGAGACCTGGAAACTTTGAATAATACAATTTTCAACGCAGAAATTGCTATTTCTTTCAACCTCGTATGTATTAAAGAAAATGTATTACCTGGCTTTACTAACATATATATATATATATATATATATATATGTATATATATATAAAGCGAACAGACTAAAGTGGGCGTCATATGGAGGACGTTCTGTACCCTGAATCAGGAAAGTTTCAAGCCATTGTATAAAGCCCATACCGGTGGTTAATTAGGGATCTAGAAATGGCGAAATGAAAACAATTCAGTTGCATGATCTTGCCTCATGGCTGTCTAACTCAGATTGACAGTGAGAGCGGTGTGTGAGTGGTGCGTGCAGGGGAGGAGAGGTAAGGGGGAGGGGTGGGGTGTACGACCCATATCTCGCCCCCACAGAGGGTTACTGCGTTGCCAAAACGTATGAATGAAGTATCTAATCCGGATGTATAGGAGTTGTATTTATATATTTATTTACCTTTGTCTGTGTTTTCTTGCTGACGTTATACACATGCAAAATTTGAGGGTATTTCAAGGGGGGAGGTGATAAAGTGTTTTGACTGTTATTACATGGATATATAACTAGTTTCAGCACGACCATAGTAAACAAAAATAAAAAAATAATTACGAATGACAATCAGAGTGGTGGAGGAGATGAGGAGGGGAGGGTTGATAAATGTGTTTGTGTGTTACTACTGTACATGATTCTTCTACCCTAAAGGAACACTTTTAGCATTAAAATGGAAAATGCCAAATTTTAGTGTAACTCGATCCACAAAGGTGTGGCCTCCCCTTAAAGGCACATAGATGTTAGTCCTTCTAAAAACATTATGCTACATGTGCATATAATAAGGTATGTATACTGTTTATATAGGTATAGTATAATTATTATGTATATTGTTCCGACTAATGGATTTCTTTGTTGTTAACTTGATGGATGGACAGATAAGATAAATTTAATTTGGCGCTCCACTCGGTCAGAATGCTATTTGATCGTCAGTGTGTCCAATCCGTCAGTTCTCCCCGACATTCCCACACCACTGCATTAATTACATCCCTTTCCCTGTAAATCCAATACTACTGGCAATGTTAGACTCATCCCATTAATGCTTTTCATATTCAGGCAATTGATATGCATGCCCGCACACAATACACAGTTTGTTTTTCCCGTCAGTCAGTAGGACAGTCCTTTATAGTACATTTTAAAATCTGTACAAAATATATGTATGTATCCTGCTTGTAAATATATTTGTGGGTTTAGATCCAATCCTTTATTGGATTTATTTAAGCATCACCATGGTTGATCAATAATACATATTTACTCATTGAAAATGGCCAATATCTTCCGTGTCATTATATTACATGAAGTGAATCAATACAAATATCTATTTTTATTATAGACGAAAAATGAAATGGCAGTGCAAATACCGATACAGTATATAATAAATGTAACCAAAGGTTGCACCTTGCAAGATTACTGTACAATATACAAACCGACTGGGTGATCTTGTTTTATATATTACTAACACTTGCTCATCCTCCTTTCGGTACTTCGGTTAGATCTTTTCTATTGCACTAGACCAGGGGTCGGCAATCAATAATAACAATAAAAGTAAATAAACAATCAATTGATACAGACAAACAGTAAGCAGACGTTATACGAGAAACTTCAAGTTAAAAATGCTTGATTAAAATAATTGATATCAAATTTATCCTTTCATTATGCATATGTCTTTGTATATTTGTTTACTAATATGATTAGCTATCTATTAATATCTAATATTTCCAACAGTTTGTTTTTAAATTAATAGTTATCATTTGTTTTCCTTTGTGTGAAAGGTTCCAGTATTTTCCACTTGCACTGGATGAAAGTATTGATGCAAACGACACAGCACAGCTTGCAATATTTGTATGAGGTGTTAACTTACATTTTTGAAATATTTGAAGAATTCGCTTAACTTGTACCTCCCAAGGGCACTACTACTGGAGCAGACATTCTCGAAGCTTTGCTATTCTGTATTAAAAGCATGAATCTGATTATTTCAAAATATATTTCTAGAGAAACATATACAAGAAGCTGGCATTCGAAAACAAATTATTAAATTACACTGTATTATTCACCAGGAGGCTTTGTGTGCCTAGGCTTCAGGAAGGAGAGAGGTAATGCAGGTGGTCGTGAAAACAGTAAACTTGGTCTTGTCTCGAGGTCTTAATCATCGACAATATCGGGAGCTATTACTGGAAGCAAAGGCACACTATTATGATTTATTGTATTGTATTTCTGTGAAATTCCATGGCTTTGACGAGGTGCTATGTTAGAACGAGTGTATGCACTTCGAATTGAAATTGCAGTGTTTTTGGAAAGTAATACCTTGAGTGCATCTGATACTTTCTGTGATGCAGAGTGACTCTCAACACTTGTATTCTTAGGGGATATAATTATACTGTATATATATACACACGAATATTGTAAACAAAGCTGGCGATACACCTGGATTCTACATAATCTCCCATAATATACATACTGTACTGGTACCAGTACATACAGCAGGGTGCCAAAGTAATATAATGTGAATGTTGTTACGACCGGGACTCGTATAAAACAAGGGCTCTTAATCATTGGACTAGAAAGGCACACAGCCACAACGGTAACACTAGATCCAACCTTCGAACTTATAATGCCGGCGCACAAAAACACCTATACCCTCCAGAGTTAAATCTGCGATAGCGGGGTATCCTATAACTCGGTATAAATGCACTACTACTACAGGCTGATGATCTCTGATACAGCCTGATCACAACAACATACAATTACGTTAGTAAGGTATACAAGGAAAAGATAGAGATCTTAATTAAATCACTGCAATGATTTAATGCAAAAAATAAGAAGGTATAATTAAAGTTACTCTAAACAATAATAAACTGTCACTCCTATATTAAAGAAAGTGAATGAAAGTCCTAAAGCATCGAGCAGGAATCTTCTGAAGAAAGTCTGATGCTGCTTAAGATGATCGAATCGGATTTTGAACTGTTATATAAAGCAGGAACAAGATATGACAAGTGTAGGGACAGACAGTGTTAACTGACACAGGAATAACGATAAATGCACAATAGTATTATCTCCAACAACAAAAGAAGTACTTCGTCAGGCAACTCAAAAAGCCTGCTCGGGTTGTGCAACTCAACAACAACCAAGGCTTACAATCAACGTGAATAAAAATGCTGCATACATAAGACCTTATGATCCTAATCGGGTGTCTGATAGGCTAATAAAGTCTAGCTGGGATGTCGTAGGCTAGGAAACAATGGCTGAGCAAGCGGCTCGTAGCCTAGCGAGGTCCTTAAGACTGTGCGGCCAAATTACGTTAAATGACGGGGTGCTCTCTTGAGATATCCAGATCGCTAGTATCTGGTTCTCTCCTGGCGACCCTCTCAAAGTCAAAACAAACCGAGTTAGCACAGTGTTGGGTGGCAGAGGCAAAAGCCCTCACTCGCAACACAGGGCTAAACTCACAAGGTACACAGTCAGAAAGACCACCTAGGCTTCCCACGTCTCCGTTGCGATGTACAGGTTCAACAAAACCTGATACACATCGGAAATCGCAACACAAGTAGCCTTTCCCCAGTCTAGCATTAAATAGCCCAGCAGACAGCCAAGGAATAGGTAGGGAGACACCGTGAATGTGTCGAACCTCTACAGACAAAATGGTAACCCCTCCAAAATGCCTAACTAAACATGTAATATCTGAGAGCTTCAGCATATAATACGATGGCCGATATATGAAATCGTGCAGAACCAAAGGGAAGTTATGATATTAAATAGATTAGAAGAATGAGAGGTAAGAAGTTGAGAGAGAGAGAAAGTGTTCTATAGGTAGAAGTCGGGGGACAGGTGGCAAGGGATATGTTAAGGGTATGCTGGTCAGGCAAGCTCTGAAGAGAGTAGCTCCTCGGGAACCCTAGGATCACACAAAGGCATGGTGGTCAGCCAATCACAGGCCGCTACGTCACCAGGCAGCAGACCTTGCGAAGGCGCCAGGAACCACCAGCCAATCAAAAGGCGTGAGAAAGGACGCGCGCGAGCCTCCAAACGAGGGAGGCAAGACATGCATACGCACGTACACACTACCACAACACTCCCTATACCGCTCTCTCTTTCCTCAACAATATACAATGCATCTTATGTATGCATTGTCACAGGCGAAAATAAAGACCACTTCTATACTGCCTGTGACATGACAGTATGACATGACAGACGTTTGGCTCGAACGTCCCTTGATTTTGGCCCTGTCACTCTTTCAACTATGGGGGAGGCACTTGCTATAGGCAGTTATGCCTTTTGCCTCCCTCAATCACATAGAAAAAAACAAAAAAAACAAAACGATTCACAAGAAAGAAAGTACAACATTGTAGATAGACTGTAGCCCATTTCACTGCCCTGGCGAGCGCTAGTGGCTACCGGGAGGCGATTCTGCCAATGCTGGCAGGCGTCACAATGTGATAGTCTTTCATTTTCCTTAACTCAATATGCTTTGCATGCGATTCAGCGACGAGCGCCGTAGTCGCAAACTGCCCCCCCCCCCCCCCCCTCCCCACCTGCACAGGAATTACTTAGCTTTAGCTTTAGTCTGGGGACCCGCAGAGCGCTCCACGCGGGCAGCATGATATGCGGGGGTTGTGCAGGGAGGTAAGGGGCTAATGGGAAGGATGAGGAGAATAAGGAGAATTTGTGTTGGTGATCCTAGCTTTAAAACTATCAAGAGTGGGACTGTTAACTATATGAGATGGAAGGTACATATGTGGTTGCATTTGTCTGGTCTAAAGGTTATCAAGGAATCAAAGAGAGCATTTCCTGCCATAGTTTTGGTATTGGAGACTGAGTGTCTATAATGTTGTGATTATATCCATATTTTAAAGCTTTCTATACATTTTGTTAATAAAAATACATTTAAAAACATTCACAAGTGTCATTAAGTCGTGGGGGGTGAGCTCCGAGGGGGTCTACTCTTCCTGTGGCCCAAGGCAAAAAATAGTAGTTATTTATTTCTATTTATTTTTTGTTTTATTACTCTGGGACAAAAAGTAGATTCAAAGTTTACAAATCGTTGGATGATGGGGAAAACATTTTTTTCCGAGAATTGTAAGAAATTAAAACCACTATATTAATGAAAACTACTTGAAACCAAAAATAAATACTTGAAAATAATTGTTGTCACCTCATATGTTTTCCAAAGTTTGTACTGTATATAGGCTATATGACATAATTGTTAAGGAGCCTGAATTGGAGGATACAAAGTAACCTTGTCCAAGTATTGAGTTACTTAGCCTATAGCTTAACAATATATATATATATATATATATATATATATATATATATATGTATTTATATATACATATATATATATATGTATATTATTATATATATATATATATATATATATATATATATATTATATATTTATATATATATATATACAGTATATATATAACAATTATCCTAGGCCAATCCTCTTCTTTTGATATGAACATTGGTAGTTGTTAGGCTACAAAACGCTGAGGGCAGCCTGTTGATGTTAAGGGAATAGGCTAAATATAGACAGTAGGACTAGGCTGTCATTACATTTCATAGGTTTATTAGTCTATTAGCCTATGGTTAGTTCTTTGTAACTTTAAAAGACCACATGGGTGCACCTTGTTGGCACCAAACATTGCAAGCACATGCATTTGTCATTTAGAGCTGTTAATTTGTACTAGGTAGCTCTCTTGTCTCAAACATAGGTAGGCTATCTAAACACACTTCTCTCTACTGTAAACACAACAGTGTTCACAAATCTCGTTACTCAACGTCAAACCCGATAAAATGCGTGGATTACCGTAGCTTACCTATCCATCAATCATTCAACGAATGGTATGAACTGGTATTTGACTTGAAACATAGCGGTAATTAAGGCTAGGTAGCCTACAACTGAGTTTTGAAATAACTATGTAAAGCTTATGCCCAAAAAGTACCCTGCAATGATTATTTTATCAAGCCTAATTTGCCCTTATCTCTCAGCGACATGTCAAATAATTTTACTCGTGGGATTGTAGATGCATGCTTGCTTCTTATACAATCGAAGAATTTACCTGTAAAGTTCCCAAAAAACCTACAAAAAGTGGCAAGATATGCAAAAGGAGTAGTGAAAAAATATATTTTAGACATTACATCAAGAAATTATGGCCTCACGAAAGTCTATTATTGGGTACCGTCGTCCAAATGAAGAGAAAAGCGTCAGTCATTGAATAAGATGTCCACATACATCGCTACTGAATTCGGTCAGTAAAATGTGCCATATTGTTTACCATATTATAACAGGAACGAGTCTAATCAGTGGTTTCAAAGGGAAATTTGTGTTTTTGGGTCTAAGAATTAGAGAGGGTGTTATTGAGCAGACGATCAATATTAGTGACGCAACATAATGACTTAATATTATTGTGCAATATGCCTACCTCCTTCATGGCTTAATAGTGAGAATGGTTACTGGAAGGCACGATAACTGACAGACACGGATATTGTGTGTATCCCAATTACACTAAACATGCCTAAGTTTTATAATGTAGCCTATTTGTGAAACAAATATTAGCCAAACAAAGTTACTCACCTGGTTCTGAACGAGTTTGATCGTGATAAGTAGGCTATTGCCTTCTATAATTAAGTAAAGAATGCAAGTGGCCTATTTCAAATGTTCCTTTCATGAATATACTATACTATAATGCAATATGTATTCACATTTGGACTACGCTATACCGGTACTATATTAAACCATTCAAGCATCATTATACAGTATGGCCAACCACAGGGTATAGCCTTCCTACTGTAAATAAGGGATTAAAATTAGTAATGCACTAATGCAATTGGTCAAACGCCTAATGTTTAGTAGTAAAGAAGATATAATTGCCTTTCTAAATGCCATATATCGCTTATCAAAAAAGCTATCTGGTTGAATTTAAGCTATCTAGCAATTAATTGAACATGTAACTTTGACGCCCTTTCGAAATATTTAATTAAGCAATGGTTATCACTTACAAGATATGACTACACATATATGTTCTGCTTTCTGGCCATTATTAGATAAGGAAGGATATATGGAAATCAGATGGTTGATTTAATTATAATCTATGTCCTTAAGTCCCACACAACTTGATTTAATTATATTCTATGTCCTTAACCTGACAAGCGCGATATAGACCTAGGTGCTAGGGTAGTTATTTGTGCATTTGTAGCCCTGGATTCTGACAGAATTCGTTATATTTACAATATAAACCATTATTTGTTTTCGGTATGCTTTTATTTTACATATATGATGTATATATGAACCTTCAAGAGTGCTAAAATAAGTGGGAAAAGCATTTGGGTGGTGAAAAACGAAGATATTGGCCACCCGGTCATAATCTCAGGCGAGAGAGAGACACAGGCAGCCCTCCCCTCTCGCTGTCTGGGAGTCAACTGAGACGAGCGGGGCGGTGTGTGCCGGTGTCTGGGTGTTGCATAACGATCTTCTATGCAACCCACTTGTGCTACATTATCGCGGGAGAGTAAGATAACCGATAAATGATGATAATAAGTGGATAAATAGGTGATAATTGAGGAGGGGGGGGAGGGGGGAATAAGGTGGGGAAGGAGGGGAGGGGGAGGGGTGAGAAACACATGGATGAGTACTAGAGGGGAATTATCTCACCTAGAGACAAAATCCTTTGTTTTGATAGGCCCTTTTTTTTTTTGGAAGGCTTTTTTTATGGTCCTGCTTCCGTGAGGCCTATCGCGTTCCCTATAGGAAGCCTTCCGTGATGCCTATCGCGCTTGCCGGGTTAAGTCCCAGAAAGCGTTTCTAAGCTGAATAGAATATTCTAATTGTAGCCAATATAGTACATAATGCGCATAAGCCTAAAAGTGTATATATTTTTAAATATCGTTCCCTTTTTAATCACTTAAATGCGTTGTCTCGATAGACAAGGCATCCAGGTACAATTTTAACCTTAATTGAACCTAACAGTCATTGATAGCGAGGTATGGCATGTTGACTGATCCACGGAAGGCAGGAATTGTACTGACATAATTATATTGAACAATAACCCAATAACCCAAATGGATGAATAATAGACTATTAGATCTTCTAGGAAAAAAGAGAGGAATATATAGAAAAATTAAAAAAGGCGAAATTCACCTACTTGCTTACTATCAGAATCTATCACGACAGGTAAAAAAGGATATTAGTAAAGAAAAAAGAAATTATGAAATTAAGGTTGCCAATGATTCAAAAAATAATCCTAAAGCTTTTTACCAACTATATAAATCCAAGGTTAGAGATGTAATTGGTCCCCTTAAAACTTCGATAGGAAAATTGACAGAAAGTGATTTAGAAATGTGCAGTACATTAAATAGTCAATTTCTTTCCGTTTTCACTAATGAAAATTTGGCACAGTTTCCAGAAGTCCGTAAGGTATACAGCGATAGTATAGAAAATAGGTTAAGTACGGTTACTATAAGTAGAAATGATGTGGTTAAGGAAATTGACAGACTGAAACCTCATAAATCGCCTGGTCCTGATGAGGTATATGCTAGAGTATTAAAAGAATGCAGAGATGAGTTAAGTTATCCATTAACATTTCTATTTAACAAGTCATTAGAAACAGGTATAGTTCCAGAAGCTTGGAAGCTTGCAAATGTAGTTCCGATCTTCAAAAAAGGTGATAAATCAATAGCATCCAATTACCGTCCCATTAGTCTCACTTCAATCATAGGAAAACTACTAGAGTCAATTATTGCTAGGAAAATGAGAAACCACTTAGAAACATTTAACTTAATCAATTCTTCTCAGCATGGATTCACTCAGGGACGGTCTTGCCTTACTAATTTGCTTAGTTTTTTCTCAGAGGTATATGAAGCAGTAGATAATGACAAGTCATATGATATTATATATTTAGATTTCAGTAAAGCTTTCGACAGAGTCCCTCATGAGAGATTGATGAGAAAGGTTGAGGCACATGGAATAGGTGGGGCGTTGTTAGGATGGATTAGGTCATGGGCTAATTCGTAGGAAGCAGAGAGTCAGCATAAATGGTACCAAGTCAGAATGGGGAGCAGTCAAAAGTGGTGTCCCCAGGGATCGGTATTAGGTCCCCTGTTGTTTCTTATATACATAAATGACCTAGATTTAGGTATAACTAGTAGGATAAGTAAATTCGCAGACGATACTAAAATAGGGAGATCAATTGATTCAGATAGCGATATAGAGTGCCTCCAAAGGGATCTAGATACCTTACATGAATGGTCAGTAAATTGGCAGATGAAGTTTAACATTGACAAATGCAAGGTATTAAAGATAGGGAAGATGCAAACAAATGTTAAATATAAACTAGCTAATTTAGAATTAGAAAATTCAGACTGCGAGAAAGATCTAGGTGTGTTTGTTAGCAATGATTTGAAGCCTAGAAAACAGTGTATAAGCGTTCGTAATAAGGCAAACAGGATTCTCGGGTTCATCTCTAGGAGTGTGAGTAACAGAACTGCTGATGTTATCTTAAAACTTTACTTGTCATTAGTGAGACCCCATATGGATTATGCTGTCCAATTTTGGTGTCCTTATTACAGAATGGACATAGATTCATTGGAGAGAGTACAGCGTAGAATGACAAAAATGATCCATAATATTAGAAATCTTTCGTATGAAGAAAGGTTGAAGAAATTAGGTTTACATTCGTTAGAGAGACGCAGAGTTAGAGGGGATATGATAGAGGTGTTCAAGTGGGTTAGTGGGATTAACAAAGGGGACATGGCAAATGTACTAAAGCTCAGTGATAGCGAAAGAACTCGTACCAATGGTTTCAAATTAGATAAATTTCGTTTCAGAAAAGATATAGGCAAGTATTGGTTTGGTAACAGAGTTGTAGACGGGTGGAATGGACTACCAAGTGCTATAGTGGGATCTAAAACTGTAGGGAGCTTTAAGATAAAATTGGATAAGCATATGGACGAGAAGGGTTGGGTGTGAAGGGGGATCAGCCGGGTTGGGCCAATCACAGCGCTCTGCAGACCTCCATAATCCTGCGTTAATCTCTAACCGTTTTGGTAAGATGATCCTCAGGGTATTAGAGTGTGAAGCCTATAATTGGGCTTTGTAATGAATTGGGGTTGTGTGGGACAGGGATCTGCCTTGCTTAGGCCAATCGGCTTTCTGCAGACTCCCATTTTCTTATGTTCTTATGTTCTTATGTAATAATATCTTCTTACTACTCATTATATTCTCATTGTGCGATAAAATATCAAACTTTTTTAGATCTCTTCAATATAATGCGTTATTCTCCAATACTTCCCCTACACTCTCAATATTATTGCGCAAAAATATTTATCGTGTAGGGTAGGCTATACAGGCTAATTTACAATAAAATATGTGAGTGCACACACTTATCGAAGTTAAGACGTACTAGTGGTCAAGTTATACTGTATAGGCTAAGTGGTAGGATTTATTTGGTCATTTGAATATGTTGGAAAATAAACTTCAGATTTGAAGTCATTCTCAGGAAGTTGTTTGAAACAGTCTTCCCATATTAGACCTCGATTGACAGCTTGACATACGGTATGCCTCAGGATTGCCCTACCATAATATATTTCCTTAATATTACATAAAATACAGTAGGCCTACAGGTATTTTCCATTTTATTTAACAGTATCTGGGCCAAGTCAATGCCTTGAAAAGCCACAAAATGGCCTCTCTGACACCTTAACCCTTGTCTATCGGGGCCCGACTTAAGTCCGTATCGAAAAATTTGGACTATGTGGCGGGGCCCGACTTAAGTCCGAGTGCAATTATGGCGCAATATTGGCTCTGAGAGAGAGACGAGTGACGGGAGGAGCATGGGTTACCTTATGACCGCTCGCCACGGCCGCCGTGGACCAACTGAGATGTACTCCACTTACATCCACCCTCACTATTAAATATGATGCGTGTTGACAATTTGTTATTATGGCTATCATTAGCCTACACGGTTTCATAAATCTTAGGAAGGATCTATAGGTATTAATTACTTCAGTACTGGCTTGTCCTTTTAATAATATCATGATATTTATTAAACTATTAGGCTATATTCAGCTTAGGCAAGAAGTGTAGCAATGAATAAGCTTCAAACTATTTCAACTATCCATTTTAACTACCACCAAAACCACGTTAGACATACATAAATATAGCCTACCTGAATTTTAACGAGATATCTCAGGTACTGCAAGGGTTAATACTATATCAATCTCTGAAGCCTTCCATACGGTATATAGGCTATTCTTCTTATGAATATGAATAAAAAGATCAACAAATAGCCAGAACAAATCCGTCACTTTATTTTGAAGGTTTAGCCTAAGTTTACAGGTATCAACTTGTGCATTTAGTGAAGTATTTAGGTTAGTCGTGACATTAATTATAATATATATTAAGGAAAATCAATATACTGTATTCCATTCTCAGCTTGAGCTTCGAATTCGCTAATGTAGGCTATATGGCGGCTTGGGCCACTTAGCCTGAATATTTTTAATTGATGTTCACGGTTGTCCATTATGAAAGGCAGTAATGTTTTATATATATTTTGTTTTGTTTACACTGGTAACATTCAAGACAGCTAGAGCCGCCTTATTTATCAAGTTTCTTTATATTTTTTCCAGGGAATATAGTGTTTAATTGTTGTTTATCATGGTTTGAGTGGAGGATTTGCATTAACTTACCCATTATTCATTAATCTGAAGATACTCCGTCAAATGGCGCCATTTATTGGGTGAATCGCGCTTTTACAGTAGGTAAGGAAAATTGTGGGGAGGCCATGCACGCTTCCAAAATGTACAAATATTATATTAGATTAGATTAACCTAACCTAACCTAACCTAACCTAACCTAACCTAACCCTAATATAATATAATATCGTTTTTATGAGTAACGTTCAAGCCATTTATTGGGTGAATCGCACTCACCGCATCTTTCAAAACAAGAAGAAGAGGACCCAGGTCGAAGGATTCATTGGGTGTAATGCTTTGTTTACGTTCGGGACATTATTTTAGTGTGATTTTTCGGTGTAGTCGGGTTTTTTCAAGTGTCGATAACGAAATTCCTCCATGCGGACTATAATGAGAAAAATATGGCGAGTCTATTGGTCCCTATTTTCCCTAATAAATTATTTCTAATAAGGCGGCGAAAGAGGTCTTGAATGTTATCTTTACATTTA
Organism: Paralithodes platypus; assembly: GCA_032716605.1. Lineage (NCBI taxonomy): Eukaryota > Metazoa > Arthropoda > Malacostraca > Decapoda > Lithodidae > Paralithodes > Paralithodes platypus. Next base: position 12,241,126 of record CM064480.1, on the reverse strand, counting down.
TTAACTCATTAACCTCTTAAGTGCGCATGGGGGTAATTAGACACCTGCCTGTGCGCATGTATTTGAGCTGTTTCCATCACTAAAATATTAATTTTACCATAAATAGCATTAATACTTATCCATATGCGCCTATTATAGGTTGATTATTAAGGTATTAACCTGTTACAACAATAAAACGAGTGAAAACAGCGTTTGGATGGTCAAAATCGGCGATACAGGCCGCGAGTTACATAATGTATGGGTGAGGCAACCTGCTTTCCCGCCAATTTCCCCCAAGGCCACTGAGACACTGTCGATCGATACTCTCTCTCTCTCTCTTGCACTCGCTTGCTAACAGTGATGACAATGCCCTGCTTGCAACTCGCTAATGTTAGCACGAAAATATACCTCAGAATAAGTGAATAACAGGGAAAATAGGTGATAACTGAAGGAAGGGAGGAAAGTGGGGAAGGAGGGGAGGTAGAGGACTGATATTTTGCATGGCCCAAGGGCAAAAAACAAATAAAAAAATAAAAAAATAAAAATAAAAAAAACATGTTTTTTTCGATGTTTAACCCCTTATTGGCGGCGCTCGACTTAACCCTCTCACATCCTTATGACTCAGAGGTTGCCAGATTAGCAATAAGAAATCGATTACTCTCACTCTTATAATTACCTCTCCAAAATTAGTTTTCTGCGCACAGCTAACTCGAAGACAACTGCAGAGGTTGAAGTAACTAAACTAAAGGTTTATAAATACCCCTGACGGTAACAAAGGCTTTAAAGTATCCCTAATAGGCTCAAAAATTGCGTCATGACGTGAGAGGGTTAAGTCGTGCACCAATTTGCAGCAAGTTAGGCGCATTATTAAGGCTTTTAAAGGGTTAAAATCAAGTGCAAATGGCCGGGAGCACAGTGGGCCAGACAGCCGACTACCAGGGCTTACCGCCGCCCATTAACTCATGTTCCCTGTGTTCTCGAGAGGCCGGCAGTGTAGCCAGTAGTGAGCACAGCTGGGAAAAATATACCGATATATGCTAAACTCCCATGTTCGTGGCATCACTGCAAGAGAACCACGAGTGCTACGTAGCTCGTTCTGGTCTCATTTTGAAGCTTTTAGTGCCTAGTTTTTTGCTAAATAATTTTTTTTTCATGCAGATGCTTGATTTATCATGCAGGAGGGCCTGAATATGCCCAAATGAGCCCAAAACACCCCGCTAGACAAGGGTTAAATTTTTTTTCTTTTTTCTCTGACTCTTAAGAGTCTTCCCGCAGTCCGCCGGGGGAACTCTTAAGAGTCTTCCCGCAGTTCCCGGGTTAACTGTTTAACACCATAATTTTTAACCCAGTGTATCCACGTGACTCTTAGGCCACTTATAAAAAAAAATTAGTAGCCTATAGCGTAAAAGAACCATCACACAGACACTAAGCCGGCCAACCAACTGCAATCTGGGCAATCTGTTGCCGAAATTGTGTTGCTCCGACGTCAATCGGGGAGACCAACTGTCTTCGATCATGATTAAAACCATTGGCCAAAAGTCGCCAACCTGTATGCCTAGTCAAATAAATCAGTTAACATTGGTATTTACCGTTATATTATGCTATGCTAAGTAATTCAGCCTTCAGTTTAACGAAATAATGCCTAGTCTGTCGAAGTACACAGCTTAAATACACATATCTAGTACGAACGTTCGGTAAAAGATGATTTAACTGGTCACGTCAAGAAAGACGGCAAACATTGCCAAAACTGTCGGGATATACTGTCCTATTTAAAATTATGAATGCTACATTTTCTATTTGTGGCCTTCAAGACATGTTATGGTGATATATAGTGATATTATATATGTAGCATGTGTCGTTAATTGACTTCCGATGTAGGCTAGTATTTGCATACATAAATCACTTCTTGTCATTAGGCTATAGCCTACTACAGCCTCGTTAGGTTTCCCCACTGTATTTTACACAATACCAGCAGATTCAGTTAAATATATAATTATAACTTTTGTATTAATTACCGTAATTCATTTCCATACAGTACATGCATTCGTTACAATTAAATAGCCTAACGTATGTTGTAATAGTAGCCTAATTAAAGGCCTACACTGTACAGTCAGAAACCGCAATTTCTTAGACACTTTGATAGGGCCCGGACATGGGATAATATCATTAATTTTAGAAAACAAATATATAAGTAGCCTAATATGAAGAGGGTATACAAAAAAAATAAATAAAAATAAAAACAATAAAATCAATAAATAAATGATAAGTGAAACTGCCATCGTTCAAAGAACGAACTCCTGGATAGGAGAGTGCGCCAGTAACAACAACAACATGTGGAGCGCATCGTTTCTGGACGACAGCGCACTTTAACTATCACAAGGCCGTATACCTATGAACACATGTTTCGAACCAATAGATGCTTCACTCAGTCTGCCATGTAAATATTAGATATCATTATTACAATGACGAAAAGTATCGCATGTTTTAAGCAGGTTTGAAGCTAGGAGAACGCTATGTAGTTTGTAGGCTATAGTCTATTCGCTGCTAGTAGGCTAGAAATCATGACCTTTATCCTTTGTAACTCAAAAAGGGCTAGAGCAAATTGGCTGTAAATTTCAAAATCTAGGCTATTCCTTGACTGACTCTTCCCAAATGGTATAATTATTAGCTCGATTACTCTAGTCGTTTTTTAGTTACAGAGGTTAGAGGTCATGATTTCTCGCCTACTTACAGCGAATAGACTATAGTTAGTTAGTGATAAATTAATTATGATGCCGTGTGCTAAGCATTACCTACGTCGATCGCCCTGATGCACGTTGGCTGGTCAATTGACCACTTGCGAATTTTTGTCTATAAGGAAGTTGGAACTGTAGCCTAAACATCAATATTTAGAGAAATGCATAAATTATAAGAGTTGGTGATGGACAGAAAGTTTGCTGAATTTGATTATGTGTATTTAGGCTATAGGCTAAATGCACTACAACCGTCTTTTAGCTGGTCATTTTGGTATATACAAATGTCTGAAGCTCCAATTTCCTTACAGGCCCTAGCCTGAAACTCGCAAGTGGTCAATTGGTTGGTCGGAGCGCCAACATTTTGTGTAACCCCTTATGTACCGGCGACGTCTTTAAATTATATTCTAGCTATATTTAAACGATTTTGTGCACCTTAAATTAAGAAGGATCTGTGGTAATACAAGGTAAAGGGTTAATTAATATAGTTTGAAGCCTGTTCATTGTTGCAGGCCTACCTAAACAGCATAACATCCTCTAATTATAGCTAGAATACAATTTAAAAGACGTCACTAGTTACCAGTACAAAATGGGTTAACATATAACCAGCACATTTAGGCCCTACTAGAATAATGTAAGTTTAGTAATCAGCAATAATACATATTTATATGGATATAAAAGTATAAATAGCCAGAAACAAAATCGTCACTGTATCTTCTAACCCAGGCTTTTGAGAAGATAATAATAGTCGGTTCCATTTTATCTGACACCAAATTGAATCTGACTTTTCTTTACTTTATGGTAGGCCTATAATCGAAATGTATTATGTTTGTTTTCTAAATTTTTTAATTGTGTGTCCAGATGATATGAAACCGAGTGTAGCGATACTTCCTTACCCTTGCAGCGGCATCCAACATGGCAGCACCCTTCCCCACCGAACACTGGAAAATGACTGGCTCAGAGTCGAGTTGCCGGCTTGGCTTGCAGCCTGCTGGGGGTCCAGCCGAGTCAGTTGGGATTTAAACGTGTCGCAACGGCCACCACCACCACCACCACCACCATCATAGGCCAACGGAAATTATCGTTAATTTATCGATCTATTTTTATCCACCACTATAACTTTATCTACCACTACCACTGTATCCACCACTACCACTGTATCCACCACTACCACTGTATCCACCACAACCACTTTATCTACCACTACCACTGTATCCACAAATACCATTTTATCCACCACTACCACTTTAGCTAGGCTACCACTACCACTATCCACCACTACCACTTTATCTACCACTGTCACTTTATCCACAACTACCACTATCCGACAGTACCACTTTATCCACTAATACCACTTTATCTAACACTACCACTGTATCCACCACCACCAATTTATTTATCACTACCACTTTATCCACCACTACAACTTTATCTAACACTGTATCTAACACTACCACTTTATATACCACTACCACTTTATCCACAACTACCACTTTATCCACCACTGCTACTTATCCACGAATACCACTTTATCTAACACTAACACTTTATCTACTACTACCACATTATCCACCAATACCACTTTATCTACCACTACCACTTTATCCACCACTACCACTTTATCCACCACTACCACTTTATCTACAACTACCACTATATCTACCACTACCACTTTATTCACAACTACCACTTTATCCACCACTATCAATTTATCTACTACTACCACTTTATCCACCACTACCACTTTATCTACCAGTCACTTTATCCACACCTACCACTCTATCCACCAATACCACTTTATCCACCACTACCACTTTATCCACCACTACCACTTATCCAATAATACCACTTTATCTAACACTACCACTTTATCTACTACTACCACTTTATCCACCACTACCACTTTATCTACCACTACCACTGTATCCACCCCTACCACTTTCTATAACATTAACACTATCTAACACAACCACTTCATCCACCACTACCACTTTATCCACCACTACCACTATATCAACCAATACCACTATATCTACCAATACCACTGTATCTACCACTACCACTTTATCTACCACTACCACTTTATCCACCAGTACCACTATCTACCACTACCACTGTATCCACCACTACCACTTTATCCACCACTACCACTTCATCTACCAGTCACTTTTTCCACAACTACCACTTTATCCACCAATACCACTTTATCCACCACTAACACTTATCCACTAATATAACTTTATCTACTACTACCACTTTATCCACCACTATCACTCTATCTACCACTACCACTTTATCTAACTACCACTTTATCCACCACTAACACTTTATCTACCACTACCACTATATCCACCACTACCACTTTATCCACCACTACCACTTTATCCACCACCACCACTTTATCTACCACTACCACTTTATGTACAACTACCACTTTGTCCACAACTACCACTATATCCACCACTACCACTTTATCTGCCACTACCACTTTATCCACCACTACCACTTAATCTTCCACTGTCACTATCCACAACTACAACTTTATCCACCACTACCACTTAATCTTCCAATGTAACTATCCACAACTACCACTTTATCCACCATTACCACTATCCACCACTGCCACTTTAACCACCACTACCACTTTATTCACCACTACCACTTTATTCACTACTACCACTTTATCCACCACTACCGTTTTATCTAGCACTACCACTTTATCTACTACGACCACTTTATCTACCACTACCACTTCATCCACAACTACCACTTTATCCACCACTACCAATTTATCTACTACTACCACTTTATCCACCACTACCACTTTATCTACCACTGTCACTTTATCCGCAACTACCACTTTATGCACCAATACCACTTTAGCCACTACTACCACTTTAACCAGCACTACCACTTATTCACTAATACTACTTTATCTAACACTACCACTTTATCTACTACTACCACTTTATCCACCACTACCACTTTATCTACTGCTACCACTTAATCCACCACTACCACTTTATCTAGCATTAACATTATCTAACACTACCACTTTATCCACCACTACCACTGTATCTACCACTACCACCGTATATACCACTTTATCTACCACAACAACTTTATCCACCACTACCAATGTATCCACTACTACCACTTTATCCACCACTACCACTTTATCCACCACTACCACTTATCCATTAATACCACTTTATCCACCACTACCACTTTTTCTAACACCAACACTTTATCTAACACTAACACTTTATCCACCACTACCACTTTATCTACCACTACCACTATATCCACCACTACCACTTTATATACCACTACCACTTTATCCACCACCACCACTTAATATTCCACTGTCACTATCCACAATTACCACTTTATCCACCACTGCCACTTTAACCATCACTACCACTTTATTCACCACTACCACTTTATCCACTACTACCACTTTATCCACCACTACCACTTTATCTAGCACTACCACTTGATTTGCTACTACCAATGTATATACCACTACCAAAGTGGTAGTGGTAATGGTAGTGGTGGTAGTATCCACATCTACCACTTTATCCACCACTACCAATTATCTAATACTACCACTTTATCACCACTACCACTTTATCTACCAGTCACTTTGTCCACAACTACCATTACCACTTTATATAGCACTACCACTTTATCTGCTATGACCAATATATATACCACTACCACTTTATCCACCACTACCAATTAGCTAGTGGTAGTGGTAGTGGTGGTAGTATCCACAACTACCACTTTATCCACCACTACCAATTATCTAATACTACCACTTTATCACCACTACCACTTTATCTACCAGTCACTTTATCCACAACTACCACTACCACTTTATATAGCACTACCACTTTATCTGCTATGACCAATATATATACCACTACCACTTTATCCACCACTACCAATTATCTACTACTACCACTTTATCACCACTACCACTTTATCTACCACTGTCACTTTATCCACAACTACCACTGTATCCACCAATACCACTTTATCCACCACTACCACTTTATCCAACACTACCACTTACTCCACAACTACCACTTTATCTACCACTACCACTTTATCCACCACTACCACTTTATCTAACATTAACACTATCTAACACTACCACTTTATCCACCACTACCCCTGTATCTACCACTACCACCGTATCTACCACCACCACTTTATCCACCACTACCACTTTATCTACCAGTCACTTTTTCTACAACTACCACTTTATCCACCTGTAACAGCGCATTTTGAGCGACTGTACACTCTAGGGTAACTCATATAATCACTTGTATAACTCACACCCTTATAACAGTTATTCACTTACTTAAGTATACTACTGTACATTCTAATTGGGCATGGCTCCCCTATAGAAGATCATCCCACCTATAAAAGGCCTTGGTACAATTCTTGCAGAGTAAGCAGGGGTTCTCTCGCTCCCTTCAGAGAATTGCAGCAATACCAAGATGATTGCTAGCAACTAAGTAACATGTCACTCCCCACTGATAAAAGCCGGCCCGCTCCTGTGGTCAGTAGCAGAACAGACAGCCGTATAGAAGGTCGAACCCTTGACCGGCTGAGGTAAATTATACAGTGACGTATACAGTGACAAGTGCGATACTGTGCGATATTAGTGTGTGTACAGTTTATCTATTTTCGTTATTCTTAATTCATCTATTTTTTACAGGAAGGAATACAGATTACAAGAATAATAGCTCAATCTAGTTGTTAGCCAGCTTACTGCTTTTAATTAGGTAGATACTTCCCTGCCGGGCATTACAGTATCTACACAGACCTTATAACTATTTACAAGCCGCATAGTCTATATTTCTGATAATAAAACTATATAGAAAAACCACCAGTGTCTTTGCTTCAAATCAATTACCTCAGCAATTTACTTTTCAACATGTGTTTACAGTGATAACCTGGACTACTAACATTGCAAGGAAAATCAAGGTAAGAGGCAAAAAGGTATCAAAACAGTTTAATCCCCGATACACACCAATACCACTTTATCCACCACTACCACTTATCCAATCATATCACTCTATCTACTAGTACCACTTTATCCACCACTACCACTTTATCTACCACTACCCTCTTATCCACCACTACCACTTTTTCTAACACTAACACTTTATCTAACACTACCAATTTATCCACCAGTACCACTACGACTATATCCACCACTACCACTTTATATACCACTACCACTTTATCCACCACTACCACTTTATCCACCATACCACTTTATCCACCACTACCATCTTATCTACCACTACCAATTTATCTACCACTAACATTATCTACAACTACCACTTCATCCATAACTACCACTTTATCCTTCACTACCACTTGATCTACCATTACCACTTTATCCACCACTATCACTTAATCTTCCACTGTCACTATTCACAACTACCACTTTATCCACCATTTCCACTTTATCCACCACTGCCACTTTAACCACCACTACCACTATTCACCACTACCAATGTATCCACTACTACCACTTTATCCACCACTACTACTGTATCTAGCACTACCACTTTATATATGACCACTTTATCTACCACTACCACTTTATCCACTACTACCACTTTATCCACCACTACCACTTTATCTAACACTACCACTTTATCTACTACTACTACTTTATCCACCACTACCACTTTATCCACTACTACCACGTTATCCACCACTTTCACTTTATCTAACACTACCACTTTATCTACTACTACCAATATCCACCACTACCACTTTCACTTTATCCACCACTACCACTTTGGACTGGTTCAGTTGGTACTGGTTGAGATGGAACTGAATGAATTGGCAATGGTTGAGATGGCACCGGTTATGTTGGTATTGGTTGAGTTGGTAATGGTAGGCTATAGTTGTCACTGGTTGAGAATGCACTGGTTGGGATAGTACTGGTTAAGTTGTCACTGGTTGAGATGGTCATTGGTTGAGATACACTGGTTGAGGATAGAGGTCATGATTTTTCACCTACTTACAGTGAATAGACTATAGCTGGAATGGTATTGGTTGAGATGGCACTGGTTAAGTTGGTACTGGCTGAGATGGTACTGGTTGACTTGGCTCTGGTTTAGTTGGTACTAGTTGAGATGGCACTAATTGAGCTGGTACTGGTTGAGATGGTACTGGTTGAGTTGTCTCTGATTGAGATGACACTAGTTGAGTTACTAATTATGTTAGGTAAGAGCATTTTAATGATGGATAACATTATTGTTACACTTGTCAAATTTTGTTTAACCCTTATAGCATGTGTGGTTCTGGCTAATAACAGACAATGTTGTCCAGTTTAGATATAGTGCCAAATGGCCTTAGTTGCCTGGCGCTAGGAGTTTATTAATCTTCAGTATTCAGTTAAAATAGGTCATCTTGCAATTTGAATGATAATACCATCATAATAAACCCTTACAGTATATCTATCACAGGTCCTTCATATACTGTATTATATCACCTAGGTATAGCTAGTATAAAATATAAATGACGTCACACACACTGAATGTGGGGAAGTTGATCTTAAAATCGTTCCAAGATATATTTAAAAAAGAATATATATATATATATATATATAAATATGATTTAACCCATAACTGGCGGCGCGCAACATATGTCGAGTGAAATAAATTTGGACTATGTGGCGGTGCACGACAGCTGTCGAGTGCCATTTTCAGCACGTAATGTTGCTGAGAGAGAGAGCTAAGCGGTGGGACAAGCGTAGTAACCTTATGACCGTTTCCCACGACCACTGTGGACCTACTGAACTGTATCCCACCCTTCTCCCCCCTTTCTCACTCGCTACACAGGGAATTATGTACGGAAATTACCTTATTTTAGGTTTTTTGCATTCGTGTTGTACGATCGTTGCAAGAGAATCAGTGGTCGTACAAGGATGGTTCGGGTGTCATTGGAAAGCTCTGTTTACGCCCTTTCAGGGATAGATACTTGTTTTACGCTCTGGGTCTTGTTTATGCATGAAAATTAGCACAGAAACAACCCTATTTAGGGTAAAAAAATAAAACGCTGGGCGGTACATAGAAATTACCGCCTAGGCGGCTTAAGGTGTTAACAATAGTTGACTACTACAAAAGTTACAGTAACTAAATTACGTATATTGCAGGAACCAATAAAATTGTGTTTGTTTGTCTCTGAATGGCTGTACCGTAATATTTTAGAGGACTTCTTGAGTATGTCCTAAAAACGAGTTAATAGTATGTAGTATGTTTGTTTTAACATTACGTTACTATTAACTTTGACATTACGTTTCCTACACAAATTTGTGTTACATGCTATTTCAGTACTGAGAATATGTCTAATGTTACCGACTAATCACGTTTTCCTAACGTGTCATATTTAAGGTTTGAAAAATGGGCCATCTTTATGTGCCCACAACATAAAGATTGACGTTGTAAGTATGTTATCAAATTACAAAGATTAACATTTCTATTATTTGTACTAACAACGTCATATATTTGTCCTTGCAGTTTGTTCAATACCAGGTACATTACATAATTTAATTTATAATATGGCATGTCCCATAGACGTAAAAATACGATGTATTCCGTACATAATAAAATACTATCCATATTTACTAACCAATTTCGTAGTAACGTCTTCAAACTATGTGCACTTCACACCATTAACATACATTATATTACAACATTTAAACAAATATTTTTGTGGCGTATTCTTGGAAACGTTGCAACATTACTATACCAGCACTATTTATTTAAAATATATTGTAGCAACGTGTGAACACTATGTGTGGTATTGTCATTAATGTATGTTTTACTAGAACCTCTTTTAAACGTTGATTTGACGTATTGTTAGAAACGTAATATTACCACACCTGTATAAGTGCCAAACGTTTTAGTACTTGATGTGGTATGTTGGTATTAACAACATTTAACATTTAACGTAACATTTAACATGAACTCTACATTTTATACACAGATTTTGTCACACGTTCATTTTCAGTAATGAAAATACATTCAATGTTACCAAATGTACACATTTTGTACACGTGTATCATATAACATTCCTACTTATGTTCCTTGTTATGTACTCACAACATTATAATGAACGTTTCATTGATGTTGCCACAAAACAAATATTAACGTTGCCATTATATAGACTAGAAACGTTTTACTTACGTCTGCATTGTTTGTTCAATACAGGTTGCATTATCACATTATGTAATTCCTTTTTTGGCACTCTCAAAGACACAAAACACAATGTATTCCATAGGTTATGAAACACGTTTTGTAGTTACTAAACATACGTTGTAGTAACGTGTTAACACTATGTTAGGTAATGTCATTAATGTATGTTATATTAGAACCTTTTAAAAACATTAATGTGATGTATTGTTTGAAACGTTGTGATATTACCACACCTTTATAAGTGCCAAACGTTTTAGTAGTAGATGTCATAGTAGTAGTTGTAGATGTGGTATGATAGTATAAATATAAAGTAATGTTTAACTTCTACTCTATATTCTATACACATATTTAATTATACATCTTTTTACAGTAGTGTAAATACATTCAATATTACCATATTTACACTTTTTTACACGTGTATCATATAACATTCCTACTTAGGTACCTTTTTACATGCTCACATTATAATGGCCGTTTCCTTGATGTTGCCAAACAACAAACATTAACGTTGACATTATATAAACTATTAACGTCTTATTTTCATATTTCTTGTGTATTCAATAAAAGTTACATTATCACATTATGTAATTACTATTTTGGCATGTGCCAGATACGTCAAAAAACAATGTATTCCATAGGTTATAAAACACGTTTTCTAATTACTAAAACCATATATTGTAGTAACGTGTTAACACTATGTGTGGTAATATAATTTATATATGTTTTATTTGAACCTCTTAAAAACGTTGATTTGACGTATTGTTAGAAACGTTGCAATATTACCTCACCTGTATAAGTGACAAACGTGTTAGTAGTAGATGTGGTATGTTGGCATTAATATAACGTAACGATTAATTTTACTCTACATTTTATACACGGATTTGTTATACGTAAATTTTCAGTTGTGAAAATACATTAAATTATACAAACTTTACACGTTTTTTACACATGCATCATATAACAGTCCTACTTAGGTTCCTTTTTACGTGCTCACAACATTAAAATGGACGTTTCTTTGATGTTGCCAAACAACAAACATTAACATTGCCATTATATAGACTATTAACGTCATATTTACGTCTTTCTTGTTCGTTCAATACAAGTTGCTATTTGTGGTAATGTTATTTATGTATGTTATATTTGGACCTCTAAAAAACGTTGATTTGACGTATTGTTAGAAACGTTGTAATATTACCACATCTGTATAAGTGCCAAACGTTTAAGTAGTAGATGTCGTCGTAGTAGATTTAGATGCCGTATGTTAGTATTATTATAACGTAACGTTAAAATTGTACTCTACATTTTATACACAGATATGTGATACGATCAAATTCAAATGGTGAAAATACATTCAATGTTTCCAAATGTACACGTTGTTTACACATATTTCATATAACGTCCCTAGTTAGGTTCTTTTTTATGTGCTCACATTATAATGAATGTTTCATTGATATTGCCACAAAACAAACATCAGCGTTGCCATTATGTAGACTACCTACGTCTTAATTACGTATTTTTTGTTCGTTAAATACAAGTTGCATTATCACATTATGTAATTCCTATTTTGCCATGTACCAGCAACGTCAAAAAACAATAAATTTCACAGGTTTTGTAATTACTAAAAACATATATTGTAGTAACTGTGGATATTGGTTAAGTGCACACATAACATATATACAGAGTGTACACATGCCTTAATCATATTGCAACATACACACATGTACCTTCAGGGCAATATTACCATTGTTTCATATGAGATGATAATGTACCGTATTATGTAATAGCGGCAGCGTTGCACCAAATATATCCGGTGTGACGCCTGCAGCTCAGCAGAACGCCACGTGGGCTCAGCCGCTCGCTTGGCCACTCGCTAGCACTCGCCGGGGCAAGGTATTTGGCTACAGTCTATCTACAATGTTGTTCTTTCTTTCATAGTGTTCGTGTTGTTACAGACAGTCCCGTGGAGGTCTTTTTTTTCGTCTGTGACAACGGGAAGCATTTTATATCATGAGTTGAACATAGGATGCATTGTATATAGTTAAGGAGAGAGAATAATATAGGCAGTGAGGTGGTAGTGTGTGCGTGCGTATACATGTGCTGCCTCCCCCCTCACTTTGTAGGCTCGCGCGCGTGCCGTATCATGCCTCTTGATTGGCTGGTGGTTCCTGGCGCCTTCTGCAGCCCTGCTGCCTGGTGACGTAGCAGCCTGTGATTGGCTGACCACCATGCCTTTGTGTGTGATCCTGGAGGGGTCCTGAGGAGCTATTCTCCTCAGAGCTTTCCTGACTATCATACCCTTCACATGTCCCTTGCCCCCCTGTCTCCCGACTTCTACCTATAGAGCACTTTCTCTCTCTCTCAACTTCTTACCTCTAATTCTTCTACTCTATTTAATATCATAACTTCCCTTTGGTTCTGCACGATTTCATATATCGGCCATCGTATTATATGCTGAAGCTCTCAGATAACACATGTTTAGTTAGGCATTTTGGAAGGGTTACCAATTTTGTCTGTAGAGGTTCGACACACTCACGGTGTCTCCCTTCCTGTATCTTGGTGGTCTGCTGGGGGATTTAATGCTAGACTGGGATAAGGCTACTGGTATTGTGATTTCCATGTGTACTAGGTTTTGTTGAACCTGTACAATCGCAACGGAGACGTGGGAAGCCTAGGTGGTCTTTCTGACTGTGTACCTTGTGAGTTTAGCACTGTGTTGCGAGTGAGGGCTTTTGCCTCTGCCACCCAACACTGTGCAACTCGTTTGCTTTGACTTTGAGAGGGTCGCCAGGAGAGAACCAGATACTAGCGATCTGGATCTCTCAAGAGAGCACCCCGTCAATTAACGCAATTTGGCCGCACAGCCTTAAGGACTTCGCTAGACTACGAGCCGCTTGCTCAGCCATTGTTTCCTAGCCTACTACATCCCAGCTAGACTTTATTCGCCTAGCAGACACCAGATTTAGATTATAAACTCATTCTGTTATGTATGCATTATTATTCACGGCATTTATTAGTCTAGGTTGTTGTTGAGTTGCACAACCCTAGTAGGCTGTTTCGTTGATGAGGAAGTACTTCTTTTGCTGTTTGAGTTCCTACTATTTCGCAGTTATTATTATTCCCGTGCCAGTTAACCCTACATGTCTTTACAATTGTCATATCCTGTTCCTGCTTTATACTACAGTTCAAAATCCGATACGATCATCTTACCCCAGCATCAGACTTTCTTCAGAAGATTCCTGCTCGATGCTTTGGGACTTTCGTTCACTTTCTTTAGTATAGGAGTGACAGTTCATTATTGTTTAGAGTAACTTTAAATATACCTTCTTCTAGTTTGCATTAAATCATTGCAGTGATTTAATTAAGATCTCTATATTTTCCTAGTATACCTTATTACCGTAATTGTATGTTGTTGTGATCAGGCTGTATCAGAGATCATCAGCCTGTAGTAGTAGTGCACTTATACTAAGTTATAGGATACCCCGTTATCGCAGATTTAGCTCTGGAGGGTATAGGTGTTTTTGTGCGCCGGCATTATAAGTTCAGGGGTTGGATCTAGTGTTACCGTTGTGGCTGTGTGCTTTCCTAGTCCAATGATTAAGAGCCCTTGTTTTATACGAGCCCCGGTCGTAACACCGGCAACGTTGCGCATGTTATCCTTAGTTAAACTCCGGTCGGCACCTTCAGCACAGTGCCCCCCAGCTCTCTGTATCTCTTTGGCTAATATAGTACCTACAAACTTATCTCTGGACTTTTACTCTACATCCTTGTGCAAGAAAGAATCATCAAGGTTGTTGTAGCTTTACATGACAACCATACATGGCGCAGTCAACTTGGCAGTTGAGCTTGGTGAGGTCTACGGTGAGGCGAACTTCGGCGTTGGGCTTGGCGACGACGACGAGGGGGTGGCACTACTCCGAAGGTTCATTGCCGGCCGGTTTGACGATACCTTGTGCCACTAGCGAGTCCAGCTCCTGCTTAACTTTGTCCCTGAAATCAAAGGGGATCTGCCGCGGGGTGTAGATGGCAAAAGGCACGGCATTGTCCTTGAGGTGGATCCGCATTGGGGGACCCTTCATAGGCTTGAGTGGAGCTGTCTGGAGATCCTCCTTGGAGACCAACACGTCCTTGAACTCTCGAAGAAAGAACTCCTTGGCTTGTGCAGGTGACGTGGTGGCTGTGAAGGGTAGCTCCTTACACCTGTTGATGTGTTTAACCTGTAGAATTGGCTTGTGGAATTCCGCTGAGATGATGGCCAATTCTTGACAGTGGCGTTTGGACAGAAGCGGCGTCTGAACACCCTCGCGGACTTGGATTGTGGCAGAACAGGAACGTTTGCTGATGGTGAGTTGTGCATCAAACGTCCCCAAAGCAGGAGCCATTGCAGAGCCATCTGCGTTGAGCGTCGTTGTCGGAGGCGGAGGTTGTAGGCTGCTGATAGGAATCCGAAGTACGTCGAGGTGTCGTCGGCCGATCACTGTGATGTCTGCACCTGTGTCTGGGAGCATGTGGAGTTTTCTGGTGGTGCCGCTGTAGGTGAGACTCACAGATGTCAGTGTGGGTGCCTGAACAGGTGATCCCACACGTCGGCAACTTGTGATCTTCTTTGTTGTAAACTTGTTGTGGGAGGAAGCGTCGTTGTCCTGTGTGGAGGAGTTGTCCTGACTGGCGGGCTTCTTTGAAGATCTGCAGCATTTGTCGTAGTGGCCCATATGGTTGCAGCGACGACACTGGGCGGTGGTAGCAGGGCAAGCAGGAGTCCTAGGCTTATGACCACGATGGCCGCAGTTAGTGCAGGTGTAGTCTTCAGCCGGGCACTTGTTCTTGTCGTGCCGGCGAGCACAACGCTGGCAGGTGGCAGCCGACGCCAAGGACTGTTGCGATTTGGAGAACTTGTTGCGTTGCTTAACTTGCTTGTTCTGCTTGTACGCTGACACAGCGTTAACCTGGGACGGTGGGGAACGTATGGCTGACGTAGTGCTTCGAGCGGCCTCGTATGCACGGCAAGTGTTGACGATGTCCTGTAATGAAGGGTTGGCGTCGAGGGAAAGCAGCTTCTGTACAAGTTCTTCTCGTGTATGCCCATCAGAATGACCATCTTGAGTTGGGTCTAGTTGCAGGCTGAAGAGTTCCCTGGGCAGACGTCAATTTCTTCGGCGATGTGGCAGAGGCGGACGTAGAAGTTGTTGAATGACTCGCCCTGTTTTTGCTTGCAACTGAATAGGTCCCTGCGACGGAGAGCTTCATTGCGAGAATTCTTGATGTGCTCCTGAAGTGCATCGAGGACTGCGTCAACGGTCTTGTCAGTTTCAGGGGGTATGCTTAACCCTGCTCAGGCTTATTGGCCCCATATGGGGCAAAAATATATGCGTAAAACAGTTTTTTTGCGAATATTTCACGGCCTTTTGAAGACGAGCAGTCAGTCCGCATCGTCCTACGACTGGTTGAGGGTGTGAGCCGCCGCTCTCTCTCCTCCCATTTCCTGTACCAACCTGTCTGGTCACCATAATCCCAAATGTGTACTACAAATTTCCCCTTCCTATCAAACTTGTTTTTAGCCCCAGAGTTCTGCCTTGTTGTCACCCAAGACCCTCAGCCATCCCCTCCACATCCCTGCAACCAAATTAATCCAGCTTATGTAATGTATGAGATATGCCTAATTTTGGTTGACCCTTTTTTTTCACTACTTTTTTTTTTTTTTTGTATATATGACTTAATATTTACAGTAGTGTAATTTGCTCTTAACATGATATTAACTCCTTCAGACATATTATGTTCCAGTAAGTCTACGGAGGCGGGAGCCCGGTATCCTTGCCACCGCCTCGCACTACACTCACAACAACACTGCGACCGTTAGAATTATCGGAGGTGGCTGAGGTTGCTACCAACGGTTTTATCGTAAGCTAACTTATCAGACTTACTGAGCTCCATATGATGCATTAGCGTCATATAACTTATTAGAGAGCCATGAAGATAAGTCCATATGACGCACTAGCGTCATATGAGTTTTTGGCGCACTCGGCCATATGACGCGGTAGCGTCATATATGTCTGAGGGAGTTAAGCATTAATTGTAGTTTCTATTGGTAACAAGAAAATTAAAATCCATCAATCAGTTTTCGGGTGAGAGCCGTTTAAAGTGCCGGTCCCCATATGGGGCCATTTTGCTAATTTTGCCACACTTCTGGAACATTACCTGAGCAGGGTTAAGGTGTGCTCCAAAAGCCGCTGTGTCTCAGGGTTAAGCACATCCGCATCTGGATCAGTTGTTTCTCCCTCGGTAGTTTAGATAAGTCCACCATAATAGAGTAATCGTCCCATCGACGCCTCCATTCCCTGAAAACCTGGAAGGTGGCATCAGCACGAAGGGGCGGCGGGTTCTGAGTGATAGCCTTCTGTGGTGGAGGTGGAGCTGTAGGGGTGGAGGATGTTGTGGAATGGGGTGTTGTCCCCGGTGAAGTGGGTGTAGGTGTGGCGGCAGGTGGGGTAATTTTGGCCAGAGCCTGGACAAGGGCGGAGAACTTGGCATCGTCCATCCGTCTCCTGTAGTCCTCTTCTGTGCGTCGTCTTGTTTCCTCCTCCTGTCTTCTGGTATACTCATCCCGTAGGATTCTCCCAGGAACTCCGAGACGCAGCCAGAGCGGACCCTGTGTACATCCGCCTGCGTGAGTGCGTTACTTCGGGTTTCCCCACCAACCGCTACGACCTGCACAACTCTCTACTCCCATTCTGGAAACTCCGAGACTACCTGTCAGCAGATGGTGAACTTGTCCTGTACGGAGCGAGGGTTGTGGTTCCGGACACCCTCCGCCGCCGCACCTTGGCTCGCCTGCATAATAGCCACAGAGGTGTGGAGGCCACTAAGCATAGGGCACGACAGGCTGTCTTTTGGCCTGGCATCAACTCACATCGCCAACACAGTTCAAGCTTGTGAGCCGCGTCAGGTCTTACAGCCTAGTCAGCAGCAGGAACCCATGATCAACGACGACAACCCAACTAGGCCTTTCGAGACTGTTTCAGCCGATTTCTTCGCTGTGGCGGGGAAATCCTTCCTCGTCGTAACAGACCGACGCTCAGGCTGGCCCGTTGTCGTACGCTGCAGAGGAGATACTACTGCTTCAAACACCATCAGGATCTTCTGCCGCTACTTCAGGGAAGTTGGTGTACCCCTCCACCTACGTACATATGGAGGCCCACAGTTTACTAGCCGTGAGTTCCGGGACTTCATGGAGCGTTGGGGAGTCAATCACTTGGTCTCTTCCCCACACTACCCACAATCCAACGGTCATGCCGAGTCTGCCGTCAAGTCCGTCAAACACCTCATACTGAAGACGGCTCCCTCAGGCAACATCGATTGTGAAGATTTTGACTGTGGACTGTTGGAGCTCCGCAACACCCCGAACTTCACAGGCCGCTCCCCGGCACAAATCCTGTATGGCCACCCACTACGGTCTTGTGTCCCTGCTCATCCCCAGTCCTTTGCAGCAGAGTGGCAAGCCAAGGCCGAGGACTGTGACCGCCGTGCAGCCGCCCACACTGCGCTGGTGCAGAGAAACTATGACCAGCACGCACGCCCCCTTCCCAGGTTGAGAGTCGGCACCACAATGCGGATCCAAGACCCAACTTCTCACCGCTGGGATAAGGTTGGGGTCGTCATGGGCTGCGGCAGGTCCAGGGATTATGAGGTTCGTCTCCCCAGTGGTAAGATATATTGGCGGAACCGTCGCTTCCTCCGCCCAGAGAATTCCCCTGGAGTTGACCCCCTCCCCCATAACTCTGAGATCCCTGTGTCTTGCACGGACCCGGAAAGAGAGTCCTTCACTTCCCCCATGGCCCCACGTAGGTCTGAAAGGCTCCTAGAAAAAGAGTCAGCTCGACAACGTATTGCGAGCTTGAAGGGGGAGGGAGGTGTGGATATTGGTTAAGTGCACACATAACATATAAACAGAGTGTACACTGTTCACATGCCTTAATCATATTGCAACATACACACATGTACTTTCAGGGCAATACTACCATTGTTTCATATGAGATGATAATGTACCGTATTATGTAATAGCGGCAGCATTGCACCAAATATATCCGGCAACGTTGCGCATGTTATCCTTATTTAAACTCCGGTCGGCACCTTCAGCACAGGGCCCCCAGCTCTCTGTATCTCTTTGGCTAATATAGAACCTACAAACTTATCTCTGGACTTTTACTCTACAGAGTACTCTGAGAGTCAGAGTCAGTCAGAGAGGAGGGTCACGTCCGTCGCGGTCCGGGATTTTTCGACTATCCCGCGGGATACTGGTGATTAAACTTCCAAAAAATCACACACAAAAACAAACGTAGTGTCGCGGTTCTGTGAAGTGCAAAATCGAACCGATTGATAAAATATCTGGAGAGATATACGCGTTTTGGAGAAAAAATATGTTAACTCCTACAGCAGTGCCACGGCGCTGGTCTAGGACAAGCCTAGGGCAGGCCCATAAGGTGGGTGGAAAGAAGAAGCGAAAGAAAAAACCGTTACGTCCCAAAAGCAAAGTGTTAGCTATATAGTCCTATGAAATCAAACAGGGCTATGGGAAAATAGGAAGCCTAAGTTAAAAGTGATAGTGAACATCGTATATCACGTAAATAAACTAAGAAAGTATAATACAGAGAATTAAAGTCAGGGGAACTTTTAACTTTTAGCTTGGGAACAGGACGTATGCTGTAAACAAAATACCCTCGGTGACCGCAAAGACCATAAACACATATATCCCATCGCTCTCCTGGACACGTCCCCTCCCCTCCCCCTATATGATTTTACCAAAAGCGAAACTTAACCTCGACAGGAAAGGGTACCGACAAAACAAATATCGTAAATAATAGCAAACAGAGAAAAACAATATTTAAACAAATTAAATCAGTGCAGATTATTTCTCGACCATATCGCAGGTTAGTAGTGACGTTATTGGAGAGAAAGATCTCCCACGCAACCAAATGTGGTGAAAATTCGAACCTGAGCAGTGTTGAATCAAGTTGATAGGTAAAATATGAAAATTAAAATAGATACTATATATAGGTAGCCTGGAAAGTTCGTTATTTTCCTAGAGTGCCATATATTCCGTTAAACAGTCGACCAAAAACGGGAAAAGTGGTTAGGGCAGTGAGAATTCTGTTTCATAAGATAATTATTGAAAGTGTTACTTAAAGTTACTTAAAGTTTAAACATAACGAGTGTAAACGAGTGTCACTCCCCCCCTCCCCACAAACCGCGTAACAAACACCTCCTTGTCCTCCAAGCCCCCCCCCCCCCCTTTCTCTCTCTCTCCCCCATGTAAGGGCGGGTGGATTTTTTTTTTTTTTTTTTACCAGAGACAACTGTACGAGTTGTAAGATGAATATACACATGCATAATGGCACCGCATGTCGGATATGCAAGCAACCATACCACTGGATTTGCATAGGATTGACACCAATAAATGAGGCGTACAATACAAGAGGGAAGAACCTCCATTTCTGCGATAGTTGTTTCGATATCACATGGCAAGTCATACAGACTGTAGAAAATACAGAAGTACAAGATAGACTGAAATATAGCCAAGACATAGCTACCTTTCACAGAAAATGGGGAACTATTGGGGCCTCAGGGCCCATACTAATATCACAACCCACACACGCACACCTTCCCATGAAAATGCCCACATTGCCTCCTGCACATCAACACACATCGCCTGCCGAACAACAACCTTTCTCACCCTACATATCCACAAACCCTGCCGCACATCTCCCCACACCTCCCCAGACCCAGAAAACACCCACATTAATCCCATCTATGGCCATTGACCACCCTACTGCTGTTGATCAAATACATTTGCAGGATGAACGTAGGATGCAACAAGCCCCCATATCAGGCTCCCCTTCCACATCGTCTCCCCCCTCACCACTGCCACCTGCCCACCTACAACCGACCCCCCGTAACTCCACCCCCCTGCAGGCCTCACCCACCCATACACCAAGCCAACTATTGCCCACAACCACACTTAGCTCACCACATAACCCCTTGCAGCCCCAGCCACACCTACTGGGGTTGTCTACACCAGTGTGCAGATATAATCTGGAAAGAAGGTGCTACTTTGGACAAAAGGGCGAATATAATGGGAATGCATGTAGATTTGCTCATCCCAAAATTTGCAACAACAACCAGTCATGGAAAATGTAGATTTGGTGAAACCTGCAAATACCACCACCCATCCCTTTGCAAGATATCACTTGAGAACAAGACCTGCTACAATATGAAATGCCCAGCTTTTCATATTAAAGGGACTTGGAGATATGCTAGACCTAACACGAATGGTAGCCCAAAAAACTCTCTAGCTATGCGAGGACGAGACAGAGGAAAAAGGCAAGGAGGGAAAGGGCAGATGAAGATGAAGAGACTGAGGGAGATGGAAGAGCACATAGAACACCTCGAGCACCTCCTGGCCTCCCAAGAGTGGCCAATACATCCCGAAGACTATTAGGTACACATAGTACTCCAAACAATCCCTCCCCAATCTTGTTTGCAAATATCCAAGGCCTAAAAAATAGAACCACAAACAAAGTACCATTTATTAGGGGCCTGCTAGAAGAAGGAAACGCTATATTTGCGGCTCTCACAGAAACTCACATTAAAGATCAGGAAGATAGTGAGGTATGGATTCCTGGTTACAACCTACATAGGGCGGACAGAACGCATAGATCACATGGAGGTGTCATGTACATACATGACTCACTGATATGTACTGAATTCCTAAATAACAGTAATGAAGTGGTGGAAATAATTGGAGTTAAAATAGAATCCCTAAATTTAGCAGTTATTGATACATACAGGCCTTCAGACTCATCCCGAGAAGAATTCAAAACCCAGCTCAACAAAATAAAATCAGAAGTGGAAACCCTGGGGAACCCAACACCAAATATTATATGGCTAGGAGACTTTAACCTACCAAACATTAAATGGAGACAACTAGAAAACTAGTTAGTGGCAAATAACACCGGAGAAGCAAATACTAATACGAGAGAGCTTTTTGAACTTTGTGATTTTTTTAGTCTTACCCAACATATTGCTGAACCCACACGGGAAAACAATATCTTAGACCTGGGCTTCACTAACAACGACTCTCTAGTACACAGCATTAACATATCGGACACAACATACTCAGATCATAAATTAATTGAGATCCAAACAACCTTAGAAAGTGTACAGACAACCTCAGAATCGAGAACAAAAACCGGCCCCTTCAGTAAATTTAACTTCAATAACAAAAACATTAGATGGGAAGAGGTAAATCAAGAAATGGAGGAAATAGACTGGGAAGATTTAATGGATAACCTGACACCAGCAGAATGTCTAGTCTTAATAACAGAAACCATGACCCAAATCTGTAGCCACCATATACCTGCAAGACAAACAAAACGAAGAAGAAGCAAACAAGATCGGGAAAGGAGGAGGCTGTACAGAAGAAGAAAATTACTCACACAAAGATGCACACATCAAAATCTACAGGATAGGCAAAAGGTCGAAATAGATAGAGAAATTGTGGAAATTGAACAAAGGCTAAGAATATCATATGAACTACAACATATGGAAGAGGAGAGGAAAGCTATTGCAGGTATAAAGGAAAATTCCAAATACTTCTTTTCATACGCCAAACAAAAGGCTAAAACAACATCAAACATCGGCCCACTGAGCAAAGGGGGCAGCTCTTTCACAGGGGACAACAAGGAAATGAGCGAACTCTTAAGCAGGCAGTATGAAATGGCATTCAGTGAGCCTGATGAAACAAAAGTCATCAGAGACCAAAATATATTTTTCATGGAAACCTCCCCCACGGAAACCCCTCAGATGCTGGATATTGATTTCGGTCCAAAAGACATAGAAGAGGATATTTCCAACATGCCATCCCACTCGGCACCAGGCCCGGACTCATGGAATTCGATCCTAATGAAAAAATGTAAGGAAAACCTCTCAAAACCCCTGGCTATAATGTGGAGAAGGAGTCTAGACCCTGGTGACATACCAGATAGCTTGAAAAACGCAATAATTGCCCCACTACATAAAAGAGGGAGTAAAGCACTACCAAAAAACTACCGCCCGGTAGCTCTAACCTCTCACATCATTAAAGTTTTCGAGCGAGTCATGAGAAGCAAAATTTCAACATTCATGGAGACAAATGAACTACACAACACCGGTCAACATGGGTTCAGAGCGGGAAGATCATGTCTCTCACAACTTTTGGAACACTATGACAAAATTCTTAAAGCGCTAGAAGAAAAGAAAAACGTGGATGTCATTTACACCGATTTTGTTAAGGCATTTGATAAATGTGACCATGGTATAATAGCCCACAAACTGAAAGCAAAAGGTATAACTGGGAAAATCGGACGGTGGATATACAATTTCCTCGTAAACCGAAAACAATCAGTAGCAGTAAACCAAGTCACTTCTGAGCCTTCGGATGTCAAAAGCTCAATGCCCCAAGGAACAGTGCTAGCGCCCCTTCTGTTCCTCATACTAATTTGAGACATAGATACCAACACCAGACACAGTACGGTATCGTCTTTTGCTGACGACACAAAATTAAGAAAGATAGTAAACACACAAGAGGACACGGGCCGACTGCAGGAAGACATGAATGTAGTGTTCCAGTGGACCAGGGAAAACAACATGCAATTCAATGAGGAAAAATTCCAATTAATACGGTACGGAGATAATAATGGTGTTAAAGAAATTACAAATTACTTAACAGAATCTAACCACATAATAGAACGGAAAGACAGTGTGAAAGACCTTGGGGTATTAATGTCTGAAAATATGGGTTTCAAAGTACATAACCAGGTCAAAGTGGCGGCTGCGAAACGTCTAACGGGTTGGATTCTGCGTACTTTTAAAACACGCGGTGAATTGCCTATGATAACGCTCTTCAAATCTCTAGTGCTACCGCGGCTTGAATACTGTAGCGTATTAACATCCCCATACAAAGCAGGTGAAATAAATGACGTAGAGAGTGTACAAAGAAATTTCACTTCGCATATAAGTTCGATAAAACATCTACACTATTGGGAGCGTTTAAGAGCACTGAATCTGTACTCACTGGAACGTAGAAGAGAACGTTACCTAATAATATACACATGGAAAATCGCAGAGGGTTTAGTACCAAACCTACATACTCCGATAGTCATGAAATTCAGTGATAGGAGAGGCTGGGAATGCGAAATCCCCCGGATGAATAACAGGGGTGCTATGGGCTCTCTGCGAGAGGGCTGGTTATCACACAGAGGCCCACGTCTCTTCAACAAACTCCCATGGCGAGTAAGAGACATGAGGGACATCTCGTTAGACAACTTCAAGAGAGCCCTAGATGTCGAACTGCAAAAAGTGCCAGACGAGCCCATCCTCGCAAGGGAGCGAGCTGTCGCTTCAAACAGTCTACTGCACCAAATTACCACCCATAACGAGGGGCGTCGCGCTCCTTGGTGCCGGTAGAAGAGCGGCGAACACATCTAAAGGTATCTAAAGGTAAAGGTATCCTTGTGCAAGAAAGGATCGTCAAGGTTGTTGTAGCTTTACATGACAACCATACAGAAACGTGTTACAACTATGTGTAGTAATGTCATCTATGTATGTTATTGTTGTGCCGGATTCTGATCGTTTAGTTCCCTTGATACAGTCCGTAAAACTATCCGATTCAGGTTTGATGGACTTAAATATACTTGACAGGAACGTCCCGAGTAGGTTCTATAAGCAGTAAAAATGGTATTCAAAGGTTCAATATAATACTCAATAACAACACAAGGAAGAACACATATAAATATTTTATTGAATAAGCATGAGATTTGGTTGAGAATAATAATCATAAAGGAAAATCCCACAATAATAGCAAATATATATATTGTCCTTATTTCAGAACAATGTTACTGATACCAGAAAAACTCAATCGTGAGAGTCTAGTATTAAATCAGATCATGTGGAAAAACATACATAGAGGCATAATGTACAAGAATCAAGTTTAACCTTCAATGCAATAATAAATGAGTCAAATATCTTCCGCTTTCAAAGAGACTTCAATGCCCAAGATAATGATCCTAGGGTGACTATGAGAAGAGTTGAGATTATAAAGATACTGTCACAGGAGACAAGGTGAGTCACACGTGGGGCTCAGCTGACCCTTTTAAAACTGACCGTGTGAGCTTGCCCTCTGGTACAAAGGAGTACAAAGGAAATCAAGCAACAACAGATCTAGTGACCCTTCTAGGTTGCTTGTCCTCCAAAACACTGAGGATCAAGTGTCCAAACAGTGGTTTAGAGTGGGTAAGGGAACATTGGAAAGGGAATTACTGCCCTGGAACTAATGTCCGTGGCAGGATTAGGAAGTTAGTAGGGGACAGATGGGTTAGTAACTGAGGGGGGGATAAAATAAAGTTATTCATTTACAAACGCAGTCAGTCGCGGGTTTGATGCGAGATATTTGTCTAGGCGGAGTTTAAATGAATCAACGGTGATGCAGTCTATAACGTTTCGGGGAAGCCCATTCCACAAGTTGACAACTCGATTGAAGAAGAAATTCTTAGATTCGTGTGAGTTAAAAGATTTACCAATAATTTTGCAACCGTTTCCCCGCGTGTAATTAGATTGGTCGATAGTGAAGTACTTACTACAGTTCATATTGTCGATGCCTTTGATGATTTTGAACACTTGAATTAAGTCACCTCTTAATCTGCGCTGGGTTAAAGGAAATAGATTTAATTCTCTAAGACGATCTTCGTATGGTTTGTTCTTTAGGCTAGGTATCATTTTGGTAACTCTACGTTGAACTCGTTCTAGCTTGTTTATATCTTTTTGGTAATAAGGGCACCAGGATTGAACGCAGTATTCCAGAAGAGGGCGGACTAATGAATTGTAAAGGGTTAGGATAACTTCTTTGGATTTATGCTCAAATGACCTGCCTATAAAGCCAATTATTTTGTTTGCCTTCTTAACAACTTCTGAACATTGTTGACTCGGTTTTAGGTTACTCGATATTGTTACTCCCAGATCGGTTTCTCTGTTTACATTCTTAAGCTGAGTGCCATTCATCGAATAGTTTGCTTTCTCATTTAGGTATCCGATATGTAGTACTTTACATTTATCCGCATTGAAACTCATTTGCCAAATTTGGGCACAACATGACAATTTATCTAGATTGTGTTGCATATCGTCAACTTGTTCTTTTGAGAGTACGCTATTTGCAATTTTTGTATCTTCAACAAATTTTGAGATTGTACAGGTGAGACCCTCATCTATGTCGTTGATGTAAATTAGAAAGAGAATTGGTCCTAGTACCGATCCCTGGGGTACCCCGCTACTTACATTGGTCCATTTTGATGCCTTACCGTTTATGACTACTCTTTGCTTTCTGTCGCTGAGCCAATTTTCTATCCATTTCAACACACCGTCTTGTATTCCATGCGCTTTTAGTTTTAGCAGTAAACGTTTGTGGGGAACTTTGTCAAAGGCCTTTTGAAAATCAAGGTATATAATATCTACAGCTTTACTCTCATCGTAGAGGTTGAGGATATCGTGGAAGAAGTCTATGAGGTTTGTTAAACAGGAACGTTTTTTACGAAAGCCGTGTTGAGTATCTTTAAGTATGTTATTTTCCTCTAAGTGATTTACGAGTCTGTCTCGTATGACCGTTTCTAGCATTTTACATACAACTGAGGTTAAGCTAATTGGACGATAGTTACTGGGTAGGGATTTGCTGCCTTTTTTGAATATCGGTGTTACGTTGGCTAGCTTCCACTGATCGGGCATAGTTCCAGACTGCAAGGATTTATTGAATAGTAATGTCAGTGGTTTAGAGAGCTCATCCTTAGCTTCCTTTAGAACTCTAGGCGAGATTGTATCAGGTCCAGGCGTTTTATTTACCTTGAGTTTATCTAAACAATTCAATACTTCTCTCTCTGTAACGGTGATATTGCTTAGAACATCTGAATTATCAATCTGAATCGGCGATGGTGTAGGGATATCACTGAGGTCTTCTGTTGTAAAAACTGATGCAAAGAAGGTATTGAGGGCATTACTCATTTGTTCTTCGTCTTTGGTGTATTCTCCATTTTCATCGACTAACGGTCCAACAGTTGAAGTAACGACTTTTTTCTTTCTGATATAACTATAGAATTCTTTCGGGTTTGTTTTACTTTGATTCGCAATATGTAACTCTAAGGTCTTTTTACTTTGCTTAATTAACTTTTTGGCTTTGCGTCGTAGCTCTACAAATTTCAGCCGTTCTTCGTCATTTTGTGAGGATTTTAATCTATCATTAGCAAATTTTTTAGCAAGCAGGCAGTTTGAAATATCTTTATTCCACCATTTGGGGCTTATTAATATGGCCTGGACGCCGAGTTTTCGATGGTATGCAGTCTTGCACTGCTTTTAGGTAAGTGGCTTCGAATAACTTCCAAGATGTATTTATGTCGTTATTGTGAATTAAAAAGCTCCAGTCAGTTTTTTTAAACATAGCTCTAAGTTTATGGAAGTTTGCTTTCTTGAAATTAGGGACTTTTTCGATGCTACTATTTGGTTCGTTACTAGTAAACTTTAAAGTGAAAGTTATCGTACGATGGTCGCTGTTACTGAATTCATCACCAACATTCAAATTCTCTATTAATTCTTCTTTTGTTGCAAGTACAATGTCAAGAACGTTATTACCACGGGTCGGCGTTCCAACAAATTGATAAAGCGAACTCTCTTGCAAGTTCGTATACAAGTCATGTCCGGAGTGTGAAGTAAGAGTATCGCCCCACTTGGTCACAGGTAAATTAAAGTCACCAAAAATTACGGTATCTTGTGAGTTACTTACATCTGCAATTTGTTCGTAAATTTCTCGGTCAGTTTGCACTGATTGAGCTGGAGGTCTGTATATTAATGCAAGTATTATATTGGTACCTTTATTATTCTTTATTAGCACAAAAGATGCGTCGACGTTCACAATTTGAGGTTTTGACAAGAGGGTAGGGTTAAGACTTTCTTTGATATAAAGTAAAACGCCACCTCCATTTCGATTTATTCGGCTTTTCTCAAACATTACATAACCGGGAAGTGAATACTCTGCTAAAAAGTCTCTATCTTCTGTATTGAGCCAAGATTCTGTTATGCCAATCACATCATAATTTTCTGTAAACACTAGCTCCTCTAAATCTGAAAATTTATTGCGTATGCTACGAGCGTTTGCATAGAAAACCTTTAAATTTGTTATTTTAGAACTCACGGAACGCTCTTTAATAATATTTTTGGTTCTTGTCGGATCTACATTTATGTTCATGGCTGTCCTCGGTCCTCGCTGTCTTCGGTCCTTATCGCTGGTGGTCCTCGGTTGCCTCTGTTTTTTTCTTGGCGTTGGATGATTTATGTCACTGCTGCTTCTTCTCGGATGGCGTTTTTTTGATCCATGGCTGCGGACTGCTTCGTGTAGGAGACGACCCATGCGTGCTGAACCCACAGGGTTTAGATGAGTGCCATCCTTGCGGAACAGAGTAGGCTGGTTGTAGAAGTTGTCCCAGAGGTTGATGAATTCAACTTCTTCCCTCAGACACAAATGTTTTAGTCGGCTATTTGTGCTGAAAGCCTTGTCGTAGAATTTGTCAGGTGCGTCGATCTTGGGGAGAATGCCTGAGATGATGATATTCCTTGACTTGTTTTTATAGTGCTGGATCATCTTGCGATATTTCTCCATCAACTCTTCGGATCTGGTGCGCATGACGTCATTTGAACCAGCATGGATGACAAAAAGGGTATTTTCATTTGCATCCTTTGTGGTATCTTCGAAGGCTTCCACAATGTCGTCCAGTCCAGCTCCTGGGATGCAAAATCTTTTTCGTTGATTTGGGACTCTGTCGCAGAACTCTTCGACCTGTCAGGTCACTGGGAAGGTCACCAGGTGAACTGAGATCGTAAATAATACTTTTTCTAGTTAATGCAACTATCAACTTAGCTGCAGTGCGATGTTAATTTACTTTACAGGAAAAGGCTGAGATTATTATTTATAGTAATTGAGAAGTATCAAAATCGCCCTCAAGGAAGTTATATCTTATTACGGAATTATATTACTTGAACATATGCTACGATAACGAACCGAACTTAGGAATTCGTGTTTCTATATTTTTTCTTAGGTAAAGCAAAGTAATAACGTGAATTTAACAAGAGTGAAAAGGTAGTTTAATAGGTCTACTGGTTGGTATTAATTAGGTCAAGATGTAACCTTCAATATTCGCGATTAAGACAACACACGAAGATCAACAAAATAACTAACTGAGTTCCAATAGACTCAGACTTGAATGAATGCTAAAGTTAAATCTCAAAAAGTGAGAACTGACTGGTTAATAGATATCGATCGGTAGATCGTACTTAATAATTAGATTGGCGCTACTGACGAAGTTTAGCTCATTGATATTTAACGCAATATCAGATTCGCTTCTGAACGAGTTAACAGGGCGAGGGAAATGAAATGTACAGGCACAATTAGTACATGGGCGTAGGCGACGAAGTCCTATTTATTGATACTTAAAACAGGCAGTACCAGGCTCGGGCCTGAACGGGTTAACAGGGCGAGGTGAATAAAATACACAGATACAATTAGTGTATGGTGGATGAAAGTGACACGAAACACGGAGGAAAGAATTCCTAAACACGGTATTCGAAATATCACAACATCAAGATTTACAAGAACATAAAAGCACGTCTATAAGATATATTTCATATGCGATTACTGAATAGAGTTTAGGAATTACACTGAGCAATCGTTTGAAAATTGGGCATAGGTTCTAGGTAAATAGTGATTATATAAATGGATTGATCACGGAATATATTGGGACTTCAACTCACAAGTAATAAATCAACATACACGTAGTCAGTAAATCTGCGAGCGTGGGGGGCCTGAATATATGTTAATGACACTGATATGTAACGTATGTGTCACATCCCTCGCCACTGTGAAGCTTCGAGAGTTTCTGCTGTGCTCGACCCCTTTCGACTCTCTATAGCTCGGCACTCTGAGTTGATTTGTCGTGCCAACCAGGGTCGACTATGACGTCTCAGTTGAGTGTGTCAATTGATTAATTTTGTATATTATTTAATGTTCTTAATAATAGATGGCGCTGTACTTGCCAATCTTCTGTTTTCTAGTTGCCTTTCTGTATGTGTATAAGAGGTTCAGGCTGTGACGGAGGGTGTTGTAATTCCTCTTTAATTCATATGCAATCAGTATATACTCAACCAGTGTCTTGGATAAATCAGCTCCTGGAGATTTGTGTGGAGGTGTTATCTTGTATTGTGTGCTACTAAATACCGCTAGCTGTGCTGATAACCAGGGAGTAGTGTCTTGTCTGTCATAGCCTGATTCCTATTATTACGTGTGTCATTTGTTTACATTAATATGTAAGGTTCTTTTCTTTTTTTCCTTTTTATTTTCTTTTTTTCATAGAGATAAATTATTATAATTATATTAATATTCATATAAATATATTATTTTCCTTTTTAATCTAGTTACTTGCAATTCTTTATATAATATAGACACCTTTCTTTTATAATTAATTATATATATATATATATTAAAATTATCTTGATTTTTCTTAACCATTATATTATGTGCATTAGTTTGGTACAAAGGGGTTAGTGGTGTGGTCAAGTTTATAAGATCAAAGTGGCTTATGATATAATAACTTACATAAATAAACTGCTATATATGCTATAACTACCATCTCTAAAATAGACTACTGAGTCTTGGCATAAGTCTGTTAAACAGACTATTACTCTCCTCACTGAATTCACTTCTAATCTATTCAGTCTAGTGTGACAATTTGGGAGTTACCATACCCGTAATGCTTACCAGGGCTAATTAAAACTCCTCATAACTTCCGGGTTGTAACATATGCGTAAGTTATAAATTAAATAAAGTCTTGGACTAGGGTCAAGGAATTAAAGCAAGATTAACACTGAATAACGCAGGTTCAGAAGGATGCAACTTATTACGCAAGTACGGGATCTTGGGCACAGATCACAAGTAAATCAGGGCACAACACGGTTCACATATTTACATAATCAATACCTCACAACAATAACCAATGTGACGCCTACCAGCGTTGGCAGAATCGCCTCCCGTTAGCCACTAGCGCTCGCCAAGGCACTGAAATGGGCTACAGTCTATCTACAATGTTATACTTTCTTTCTTGTGAATCGTCATGTCACAGGCAGTATAGAAGTGGTCTTTAGTTTCGTCTGTGACAATGCATTATATTTTATATCACCAGTTATAAGTTTAATGTATAAGAATGAATGATACAGCTAGAGAGTGTGAGTGAGTAAGTGCAGGAGGCAGAGGGTTGTGCGCGCAGTGTTACGCGTTGTCTCGGTGACGTCATGCCACGGCCGGGCCCTCTGAGTGGCTGGCCGCTTTGCCGCCCTCCTGCCGCAGCAGAAGGTAGTCCCCCCGCACTCCTTGCTGCCTTTGTGCCTTCCTCGCTCAGAGCTTGCTTGACCAGCATAACCTTCACATCTCCCTTGCCATATGTCCCCGACTTCCACCTATAGAACACTTTCTCTCTCTCTCAACTTCTTGCCTCTTATTCTTCTAATCTATTTAAGGGGACCGACCGGTTAATTACAAACTTCCAGGTCTTACTTTCAATTTAAATGAAATTTGGCACAGGTGTATATGACCATTAAACTAGATCAACAAAATGTTTGTTTTATTTTATTTTTGCTTTTTTCTTGCAATTTAGGTAAAACAAACGTTGATAATCATAGCACTGCAGAAAATGATAAACTCTTACAGAAATCCCCATAGCACATATTTTATGTAATCAAACAACTCACAAAAGGTGTATCTGTAGTTTCTATAAAACACATTTTATATATTTTGTGTATTTGTTCGATTTAGGTGATTACGGATTCAGGCGAATATATTTATAAAAAATTACGACTTTGACGACATATTGTGCACAAAATTAAATTACTAGAGTAAATTGGCTTTATAGGCCTTTTAGTGTTTTTAATTACCTTTCCAATGGTATATACACCAATCCTATAGGTCCAATAATAACTGTAGAATAACACCCGATAGTGCGGCAATATAGGTTCTGAGAAAAACAGGTGAAAGTCTAAGGTAATTAGGTGAACATTTTTACTTTTGTTTTTAGATTTACAATATTTTATGCAGGAACATGGCAAAGTAGAAGATAAAGCGTATGGGAGGTTGTAGAGTAGCTTACGCTCTTTCGATTTATATAGGTATGCTCCTCGTACGACCAGTAGTTACTGAACATGTTAATTTTAAAGTTCGCTATATAACGTTTTTAGAATTACAGGAAAAGTTTGGAAAACATAAAAAAAAACGATTTCCAATGGGTTTTCACTAATAACATTTCACTGGCTTATGAAGGGATGTTGACTCTTGTTGAGTAAACACCTATTGGTATTTTCAGGATATCGAGTTTTGGAAGCCTAAATTAACCGGTCGGTCCCCTTAACATCATAACTCCCCTTTGGTTCTGCACGATTTCATATATCGGCCATCGTATTATATGCTGAAGCTCTCAGATATTTCATGTTTAGTTAGACATTTAGGAGGGGTTAACATTTTGTCTGTAGAGGTTCGACACACTCGCGGTGTCTCCCTACCTATTTCTTGGTTGTCTGCTGGGCTATTTAATGCTAGACTGGGGTGAGGCTATTTGTGTTGTGATTTCCGATGTGTACCAGGTTTTGTTGAACTTGTACAATCGCAACGGATGCGTGGGAAGCCTAGGTTGTCTTTCTGACTGTGTACCTTGTGAGTTTAGCACTGTGTTGCGAGTGAGGGCTTTTGCCTCTGCCACCCAACACTGTGCTAACTCGTTTTGCTTTGACTTGAAGAGGGTCGCCAGGAGAGAACCAGATACTAGCGATCTGGATCTCTCAAGAGAGCACCCCGTCATTTAACGTAATTTGGCCGTGCAGTCTTAAGGACCTCGCTAGGCTACGAGCCGCTTGCTCAGCCATAGTTTCCTAGCCTACGACATCCCAGCTAGACTTTATTCGCCTAGCAGACACCCAATTAGGATAATAAACTCTTATGTTATGTATGCAGTATTTTTATTCACGTTGATTGTAAGCCTTGCTTGTTGTTGAGGTGCACAACCTGAGCAAGCTTTTGCGTTGCCTGAGGAAGTACTTCTTTTGTTGTTGGAGATAATACTATTGCGCATTTATCGTTATTCCCATGCCAGTTAACACTGTATGTCCCTACACTTGTCATATCTTGTTCCTGCTTTATCTAACCGTTCAAAATCCGATTCGATCATCTTAGCAGCATCAGACTTTCTTCAGAAGATTCCTGTTCGATGCTTTAGGACTTTCATTCACTTTCTTTAATATAGGAGTGACAGTTTATTATTGTTTAGAGTAACTTTAATTATACCTTCTTCTTGTTTGCATTAAATCATTCCAGTGATTTAATTAAGCTCTCTATCTTTTTCCTTGTATACATTATTAACGTAATTGTATGTTGTTGTGATCAGGCTGTATCAGAGATCATCAGCCTGTAGTAGTAGTGCATTTATACCGAGTTAGAGGATACCCCGCTATCGCAGATTTATCTCTGGAGGGTATAGGTGTTTTTGTGCACCGGCATTATAAGTTCGAGGGTTGGATCTAGTGTTACCGTTGTGGCTCTGTGCCTTTCTAGTCCAATGATTAAGAGCCCTTGTTTTATACGAGTCCCGGTCGTAACAAATGTCGACCTTGCTCAGGATTTTGTGAACTTAGAGAAATATTGCAGGAGTGTTGTGGTCATTTGTTTTTGTTTGAAGGAATATAGTGTACACAGATTTTTTTTTTGGCAAGTAGTATAACACTTAAGAGTCTTCAAGCATTTTTGAGTGAATAGTGCTACATGAGAGTTTAGGTACTGCTTTTTTTGTTTATAAACGTTGAGAATTTTTGGTGGACACTATGTCGGACGACGGATCAGTGTACAGTGAGGACACAGTACGGGAAGCAGGCTCTGAGGTGCAGAGGCTGGGTTTGTTAGATGACATGAGAGTAATAACTAGTGAGGAGGATGCAAGGAAATTTCTGGAAATGCCTATTATTGTTAACCGGGTGGCGGGGATTGATCAGTATGGTCTCCAGTGTTTGGCCACGGCCATGGGGCATGTTGCCACTAGCAGCATGACGAGAAGTGACCTGGTGGCATGTGTGCTGGGCGGGGTGCGTGGTGCACAGGGTGCAGCGGGTGTTTTGGCACCTTCGGCCAAGCCCCCCCTCCACTCTACTCCCATCGTGCTCTCTAGAACACCGGATCCGACGTTCCCGCAGGCCGATAGTCAGTGGTAGCGTGGTTTGCCCCTGGGTGGATCACAGAGGGGTCTCCAATTGTTGCATCTCCTCCTCCTCAAGGTTTAACTCCAGATATGCTCTTCCAGCTTGAGATGGCTAAGCAGCAGCGGGAATCTGAGCAGCAGCAGCGGCAGTTTGAGATGGCTAAGATTCAGGCTGAGGAGAGAAAGGCCATACGTGAGGCTGAGATTCAGTCTGAGGTGAGAAAGGCCATGTACTGTGTAGACATACAGTAGATCTTGAGAAGTCTTGGGTGGAGTCAACAGGGCAGCGTCTCGGTTCTGGGAATCGAGGTCTTGATCAGTCTTTATCGCACCTTCTTAAGTTAGTCCCTGTATTTGACGAGTCGGGTGTCACCGAATTTTTCATGCGTTTTGAGAAGAAGTGCCGGGAGCACCAATGGCCCGAGGTTAAGTGGGCAGCCCTTGTTTCCTCTAGGTTGGTTGGCAAAGGACTCAGGGCATATGATGCGTTGCCCTTGGAGTCTTGCATCGATTATGAGGTATTGAAGGAAGCTGTTCTGCGGGCGTACGAGTTACAACCAGAGACGTACAGATTGAAGTTCCGGGGTGTAACGAAGGGTCGTGAGTGCACCTTTCTTGAGCATGCCCGGGATCTGTCCGATGTATTTAGAAACTGGCTGAGTTCTGAGAAGGCATCGACGTTTGAGGAGTTGAAACAGCTGATGCTTCTAGAACAATTTTTCAAGTGTACGGGCGGCGATCTGACGTTGAATCTTAACCCGTACAGCCCCGGCCGGTTTTATTATTTTTGCGCACCAGAACCCGGGCAATTTTCAATTTTTGTTTTTTGTTATCAATATATCAGAATGTGTTAGAAAATAATGATAGACATGAAGAAATGTGAAAAAAGTACTTACCTAGGCCATTTGGGGGTCCTGGGAGGTAGTGGGGGTCCCCAGCCTCAGTGGAGCCTTAGCGCCATTTCAAATCTCCCGCGCCAGCAGCCAGTTGCCAGCCGCCAGGCAGCATGACTTATTTTGCACCTCTCGGACATAAAGTGCGCTTCAGAGTTCATAGAATGTCTTTGTATATCACATAATGTCAATATAACTGAAGTTGTAGTGTGATAAGTGCCTTCATTCAAGTATTACAAGTGCGCACGAGTGTTAGCGTCCCCGTTGCCATGGTGATGGCGGCCATCTTGGGCGGCCATCTTTGCTCAGGATAATAACAAAACGCACGTACGAACACACGGCCAGACAGCGGACCGAGTGACCCACATTCCACAGCACTCTTCCCTCTTTCTTTCTCTGTCTGGCTGTCACTTTCACTCAAGGTCACTCTGTCTCTCCTTTTCATTGAATTATTTGTACTTGTTCATTGTTTTACCTAAGATTATGAGGTGTATATACATTGTTTTACGCACTTATTGTCTCGTATTCTTATAATTATTTGCACACAGTTTTATAAGTTTAGAATTTACTTAGTGTTTTATATTGTTCGGTACTTTGCACTTGTAAATTATATATATACACACTGTTTTATATTCACTTTTTGCGTCTTTTATATACACTGTTAGTATTACATTATAGCGTCTTTTATCGCAGTCTTTGAACACTTTGAACACTTAGAAGTGCTCGAGGGTGTGATAATCCCTGAAGCAGGTGGGAAAACACAGTCCCGCATCACATTCTTCATACATCGTCCGGGTGTCTGTCCGTTTGGGTGTGCGTCTGCCTGTGTTGCGACACACATGACACCGTCTGCGTGGGTTGGGGATTACTTGGTTGGGCGGGACAAAATCACAAAAGTGGCGTTGTGTCAGTCTGGCGGGGCCTTCTGGTGCTTGAATACGAGCTGCGGGGCATTGCTGGCGGCGTGGACCATCCCTGAAGAAGAACAGAAGCTCCCGTGCAAGTTCGATGCAGTACGACTCCATCGTCTCAACTTCACCTGTTATTTCATGATATTGGATGTGGCAGTTGTAGAGGGTGAGGTCGAGTAGGTGGAAAAATAGTTTTTTATACCACCTCATCGTCTTCCTGGCACACTCGACCGACGATATGACAGAGTCTGACTTGTCAACCAGCCGCATGTTGATGTTGTAGTCAATGATTGCAACTGGTTTTTTGACCGCCTCACCTCTGGCTCTATCACGGCGTTTGGTGTCCTCTAAGCGGGGCAGGTGGATACTGGTGAGGATATTGACGTCACGATTGTCCATCCACGAGAGCATCAAGATATTATTTGCCTGGAGGTGGATGATGGAGCCCTTCTCCCCGCCTTTCGGGTAGCTCTGGCATGTAGACACGATTCCTCCTGACGGTGCCACAGACGCCAGTGTTTCTGCTGTACAGGAATTTGGCAAGGGAAGGGCTGGTGTACCAGTTGTCGAGGTACAAGATGTGGCTCCTGTCCAAATATCCCTCCAACATGGTGATGACAACGGCCCCAGATATCCCATATGTCCTCTCCTCCACCAGTTCAGTGACCTTGCCCATGTAGAGGATGATGTCCTGGATGTAGCCGGTTTTGCAGTCGCACATCACGAACAGTTTCAGGCCATAACGGTGACGCTTGCTGGGGATGTACTGTCGGATGCTAATATTCCCCCTCCACAGCACCAGACTCTCATCAATGATGAGTTTTTGGTGAGGTTTGAAGGAGGCTGCAAACTTAGTTTTCAGGTATTCAAATATAGGTCTTATCCTCTCCATCGGGTCTTTGGTATTCCTGGGGCGTTCCTGGTTCCTGGTGTGGCTTGCCAGGCTATCAATAAAGTGCAAGTTTCTCATGATTGCCGTGAATCTATTCCTGCTCATGACTTTCCCAAAGAAGGGGGTTGCGATGAGGGGATCACATGACCAGTACTTCCTGAGAGACGTCTTCTTGGTGACCCCCATCAGGATGACCAGTGCCAGGAATGCGTAGAACTCATCGGAAGACAAATCCACCCATGAGAGACGTGCCGAGTTCCTCTTCTGCTCCTTCCCTGCCATAAAATAATAGTTGTACCAGTTCGCCTGGTCAACAATCAAGCCGACAAGGTTGGCAGTGAAGAACTGCAGAAAAACACCCAGTCTTGTGGTGTCAGGTCCACGATTGGGCATGGTAGGGCCGGCCTCAGCTGCCCCCACAAAGTGGTATTGTCCTGGTAGATAGTTCTCCCCATCCACCCAATCCCACCTATCAGCGCCTTCGTCGTCGCTAGATGGGGCATCGGGCTCATCAGGGTCATCGTCAGGGGCACCGGGGCGGGTCGGGCGGTTGCGGGTGGAGCGTGGGCGGCGTGGGCGAGAGGTGGACCTGGGTCTGGAGCTAGACCTCGAACTTGATCGAGAGCTAGATCTAGAGCTCGAGTCGTTGCTGGGGCGTCTTATTTGCTTCACCTTCTGCATTCGGCCGCGGGTGGCACGCCCGCGAGATATGACACTCCCACGTCGTTTGCTTGCAGGGCGTTGGGGCAGGTCGGGGCGTTGTGGAGAGGCTGGTGATAATGCAGTGGCGCGGGAGGGGCCTGGTTCAGGTGAGGGAGACATTCGTGGGGGGGGTGTACGGGATGGAGCCTGAAGGTGATAGTGGGGGGGAAGAATGGCGAGGCGGAGAGTCTGGTAGTAGTAGTGGTGGTGGTGGTGGTCACTTATCCCCCCCCGCGTGCTCTGCGTCGGGAGGGAAGAGGGAGC